>CM021103.1:533576934-533723854 GCA_007115665.2 Sequoiadendron giganteum | reverse complement strand
TCTCTCCCTCCCACTATCCCTCCTTCTATCTCTTCCTCTTTCCCTCTTCCTCTCCCTCTGTCCCTCAACTCTAAACCCTCTCCTCCTCTCCCACTCTCCCTCTCACTCTCCGACTCTCCCTCGCCCTTTACCTCTCTCCCTCCCACTCTCCCTCCCTCTATCTCTTCCTCCCACTCTCCCTCTCCCACTCTCCCACAGTCCCTCTCTCCCTCACTCTCTCACTCTCCCACTCTCCCTTTCTCCCTCTCGATCTCACTCTCCCACTCTCCCTCTTCTCTCACTCTCCCCATCCCTCTCTCCCTCCCTTTATCTCTCCCTCTCTCCCTCTCCCTTCCACTCTCCCACTCTCTACCATTAACCCTTAGGTCTATGTGTGTAAAAATCGGATATCCGATTTGTGAAACTTCGATGTGTAGAGCTAAAATCTTACCATTGCAGAACATGTTTTACAAATCAGATATCCGATTATATTGAATATCAGATTTGTGGGCCATAGAAAAACCCCATGTGGGCCATTTTTGTGCATTCCAACATACCCTACATTCTATTTGCAGCACTATGTAGGCAACAAACGCGCGGTTTCAGACAAGAAGAGACAAAGATAAACTTTTTGGAGCATCTTGTACTCAAATTTGTCATACATAATGATCTTTTAGCATCTTTTATTTGGTATAATGGGGAGCAACACTCGTTAGAAACAAAAACGGAAGAGAAATCTTACAAAAGAACAAATTGAAGGATATAAACAAAGAGATAGAGAAGGTCATAGGAAGAAAAGACAAGGTATGTTAAATATTGGTGAACCTGAGCCCTATGGTCTTTCAAGTGAAGAGGAAATTGAATATGTTCAAGGTGAAAATGTAGAACATGATATTGAAATTGGAAATGAAAATGTTCAAATTGATATTGAAAATTTTCAAGGTGAAAATGTTGGAATTGAAGATGTTGAACATGATATTGAAATTGGGAATGAAAATATTGAAATTGATAATGAAAATGTTGGAATTGAAGATGTTGAACATGATATTGAAATTTGGAATGAAATTATTCAAATTGATATTGAAAATGTTCAAGGTGAAAATGTTGGAAATGAAGATGTTGAACATAATTTCGAAGCAAGTGTAAATTATGCTTCACCAAATTACACGAGAAATGAAGAACCTTGTGTGGAAGAAAGACATATTCGAAATTCAAGACCTTCAAGGACCCCTAAATGGTTAGTTGAAATTGATGATAACATTATAAACAATTTTGAAGGCAAGAGGTCAACACGAACTGTTCGGTTGTGGGCTAGAATACTTTTCAGCCAATATTTTAACGATAAGACATTGATCAAGCAATGCCAAATTTCTGTAGAATTGCTAAAGATGCAAAAGATGAGACCTTTGCTAGCCAAATTGAAGATTCGTGTGAACAAGAGGACCGAAAAAAATTCTATTATTGTCAAAAATATTTTTAATGCTCTCAAGTCTATTGGAAAAAATAACAAGGAAAAACATAAGAGAGTTTCCTGGAGAGTCATTACAAACGCCCTAGTAAGCCGTCAATTGAAAAAGGCTCGCTTTATGAGACAAACTTGTATTGATTTTGACTTAAATCGTAAAACTTTGGATAAAGCACTTGCAAGAAGAGAAAGAATAGATGATCCTCTTCAAAATGATACATGGGATTTTTCCGTGAGGCTTCCACATGTTGATAAGAAGCTAACCGATAATGTAAAGTAGGAAGTTCAACAATTTTGGCATGATAACTCTAGAGTATCACCCAATGCAAAGGATGTTTTAAAGTTAAGAATTGGCAGTCAAGACCATACACTGCATCCTAAACATTTCTTGGAATCAAGCCAAACAATGTTGTTCAACAAATTGATTCAAACACATCCAAATATGGAAATCTCGCAAAGAACTTTTGAAGGTTTGAAGCCATTTTATTGTGTGCCTCTTAAGATTCATAATACTTGTTGTTGTAAATACCATGTGGAGTTTTCAATGTACCATGAACTATTATGCTATATCTGTTCTACTTTGCATACTAATGAAATGTTGCAGGAGTGTGGTGCAATGCATCTTCTGAAATTATCAAGGGACTTGCTAGATCTATTTTTATGTTCTAGGGATGATGGTTCCTTTTTCTATAGAAATGATTGTTTAAATGCGAAGTGCTCACAATGTGGTGGCTTGTCAAAATTTGTTCAATGTTTTCATGAGGGTTTTGAACATGAATTTGGAAAGAATCTTGTTGAGAAAAAGAGATATGAGATAGTCAAATATACTTTGCAGAGTGGAGGTGAAGGTTCTAGATGCGAGTTGGTTACTTGCTGATTTTATTTCAGATTTTAAGGACAATATTCTCTACAAATATGCAGGGCATAGTCATAGGTCTTAGTGGTTGGAACAAAAATTCAGGATATGTAAGGACTCTTTTTTGATTGGCACTATTATATCAGTGGTTGATTTTGTTGAAAACTACACATTGCAACCACAAAACGAGGTATAATCTCAGTATTACAATTCCATTCAGATTGCTATTTTTGTTCACATAACGTTTAGACATGCACCTGATAGTACAGAGGAGGATCAAAAGATAATCAAAGAGTATCATTTTTATATGAGTGATGATAGATCTCACTCATTCGAGTATGTCCAACATTGTTTCAAGATTTTTTTTGAGTTCTTGCAAGAGCAAAATATAGCACTGGGCCGACATCTCATTTGGTCAGATAACTGCACAGGTCAATTCAAGAATGTTAGTATTTTTTATTGGTTGAGTATAATGCATGTAGAGAGGGGTGTACCTAATATTTGGAGTTTTTTGGAAGCTTGGCATGGGAAAGAGGACCATGATGAGCAGGTGCATGTGTAAAGAGAGCTCTAGTTAAGGAGCAATTGAAGATTTCAGGAGCAAAATTCAGTGATGCACGTTCTATTGTTGATTGGTGTAGTTCAGCATTGTCACATGGAGGGACACTTGATTCAACAGTGCAAAAATTATTTTGGTTGGTTGAGGAGGGTACAGTGGAAGGCAGATTGGATTTTCATACAATCTAAGATTTTTCAAAGATGCATTCATTTCGAAGCTCAGGTGCAAGGACATGGACCATTTGGACACAACAATTGGCTTGTTTTTGTCAGAGTTGTATTCAGTGCGAGTGGGATCAACACGAGTCAAGTGAGTGGGTGGATACATGGGTTCCATAGTATCTAACTCCTTTATCTCAAAGTATATCCATGAAAAATTACACAATGGAAAGTTCACTTGATTACAATCGGCTTTCAGATCTACTACATCCAAGACATGGTTTTGTAGTTGTTGCACCATAGGGGAATGAAAAGAGATCAAAATATTGGTTGGCTCAATGTGTGCATGTAAAACACAAGCTAACACAATCGATGGAAGATGATGATGGGTTCATGTATCCTACAAGTTTAGTTGTGGTTGTAGGAGCTTGGTTGCAAAGATACATGATTAGAAATAATGGCATACCTGCATTTGAAGACTACGAGAAATACAAAGCCATTCTCATGTATTCACACCTTGTTATAGAAACAAATGTTAAGTTGTTGAAGCATCATGCCAAACCAAAGACAAAACAACTATGGACACTTAGTAATGTTGATCATGAAGCAATATTGGATACTCTTAAGCAAAGAGATGACCCTTTAGGAACACTTGAATAGCATATTCAAGAATGGAAGGTACAATGCTTAAGCATCTTTTTTATTGTGACAATATAGATTTATCATTTGACAAATTTTATGATATTCCTGGCACGATTGATCATGGACCTACTGCAACAATAGCCACCTCCGATCCTTTCAAAGAGGTATGCGACAGATTACAATAATATAGATTGGTTATTCAAAGCATCTTTTATAGTTTGCATTTCCAATTCATCATCATTCAGGTTGTTTAGATTAATATAGATTTGTTAGTCTAAAAATCTTTTTTGTTGTGACAATATAGATTTATCATTTGACAATTTTTGCGATATTCCTGGCATGATTGATCATGGACCTGCTGCAACAATAGACAGCTCTGATCCTTTTAGAGAGGAATGTGACAAATTACAATAATATAGATTGGTTATTCTAAAAAGATTTTCTATTGTATGTAGTTTAATTGCTACCTTGATGGTTTGTACAGGTGCTTGTCACTCCAAAATGCCAACATACTACTCTTGTGGAAGACTATGCCCTGAATGCCTCAAATAGACAAATTTTGTAAAAAATGAATTTTGAAATGTGAAACATTGTAAAAAGGTCATAACTGTGTATAGGCATAATCTATATCCAGTGATGTTTTTTGAAATACGAGTAAAATGTATGGCATTGTATAAAGGGTATGTTTAAAATGTAAAAATATTTTTGTACTTTATCAAGCTACAATTAGAGGTTTTCTTCTTGGTTCTTTCTTGTCGATATGCTCATTTGAACCAGGTTTTGTAATATCTCCTATTTATATATAACAAATTACAGTGGCTTGCCACTTTTTCGAAAAACAAAAATGTAAAAAGTTGATGTGAATTTCATTTCCCATGTAATTGATTCAAGTTGATTGGGTAAGAGTTTTCTGATGCAAGAGATAGGACTTTCAGAATCTTGATCAAACATTAAATCTTTTTGCTCCCACATGTCATTGACATTAGCACTTTGGACTCTTAAGGGAAATCGTCGGTCCGATGCAGCTCAGAGTGATTCGACATATTTGGGTGCAAAAGAGGACCATACCTAGCGTAAACGTACCCATTCAGATGTGTTGGAATAGTCCGTTTGGTTGTATGAGTTCAAGAATGAAAGTTGCACCACTTTGCAACTTTACACTGCTTGCATTTGACAACTTTTCCCTCAACTGAAAACTCATCGCCACGAGAAAACGCCTTCGAGATAACAAAAATCAAGAGAGGTTATTGTAGATGGTCCCAACACGATCCCATATCCTCAAACGAAGAGTCTATAAGAATCACGATTTCTGAGAAATAGTCTGTCACAAATTGCTGCCTTTTAGCATTTTGGACTCTTAAGGGAAATCGCCAGTCCAATGCAACTCAAAGCGATTCGACATATTTGGGTGCAAAAGAGGACCATACCTAGCATAAAATTATCCATCTGGATGTGTTGGAACATTCCATTTGGTTGTATGAGTTCGAGAATGAAAGTTGCACCACTGTGCAACTTTACATGCTTGCATTTGGCAACTTTTCCCTCAACTGAAAACTCATCACCACAGGAAAAAGACTTTGAGATAGAAAAAACCGAGAGAGGTTATTGTAGATGGTCCCAAAAAAATCCCATATCTTTAGATGAAGAGTCTATAAGCATCATGGTTTCCAAGAAATATTCCGTGAAAGATTGCCGCCTTTTAGCACTTTGGACTCTTAAGGGAAATCGTCGGTCCAATGCAGCTTGGAGTGATTCGACGTATTTAGGTGAAAAAGAGGACCATACCTAGTGTAAAATTACCCATCTAGACGTGTTGGAATGGTCCATTTGGTCATATGAGTTTGAGAATGAAAGTTGCACCACTTTGCAACTTTACACTGCTTGCATTTGACAACTTTTCCCTCAATTAAAAAACTCATCACCATGGGAAAATGGCTTTGAGATAGAAAAAATCAAGAGAGGTTATTATATATGGTCCCAAAAAAATCCCATATCCTTAGACGAAGAGTCTGTAAGCATCACGGTTTCTGAGAAATAGTCCATCAAAGATTGCTTCCTTTAAGCACTTTGGACTCTTAAGGGAAATCATCGGTCCAATGCAGCTCGAAGTGATTCGACGTATTTAGGTGCAAAAGAGGACCATACCTAGCATAAACGTACCCAGTCGGACGTATCAGAATGGTCCATTTGGTCGTACGAGTTAGAGAATGAAAGTTGCACCACTTTGAAACTTTACACTGCTTGCTTTTGGCAACTTTTCCCTCAACTGAAAACTCATCACCATGGGAAAATGCCTTCGATATAGAAAAAATCAAGAGAGGTTATTGTAGATGGTCCCAAAAAGATCCCATATCCTTAGATGAAGAGTCTGTAAGCATCATGATTTTTGATAAATAGTCCGTCAAAGATTGCTGCCTTTTAGCACTTTGGACTCTTAAGGAAAATTGTTGGTCCAATGCAGCTAAGAGTGATTTGACGTATTTAAGTGTAAAAGAGGATGATACCTAGAATAAACGTACCCATCCAGACATTTTGGAACAGTCCATTTGGTCGTACGAGTTCGAGAATGATAGTTCCACCACTTTGCAACTTTACATTGCTTGCATTTGACAACTTTTCCCTCAACTGAAAACTCATCACCACGGGAAAACGCCTGCGAGATAGAAAAAACCGAGAGAGGTTATTGTAGATGGTCCCAAAATGATCCCATATCCTCAGATGAAGAGTTTTTAAGCATCACAGTTTCTGAGAAATAGTCCATCAAAGATTGCTGTCTTTTAGCACTTTGGACTCTTAAGGGAAATCACTGATCCAATGCAACTCAAAGTGATTCAGTGTATTTAGGTGCAAAAGAGGAACATACCTAGCATAAATGTACCCATCTGGATGTGTTGGAATGGTCCGTTTTGTCGTACAAGTTCAAGAATGAAAGTTGCACCACTTTGCAACTTTACACCTCTGTAGAGATTTAGGGATGTCCTCTTCAGATCACTCTATTCTGAATAGGTTTGTGGAGCTACCAATGTTAAATCCAAGTTGACTGAATTCGAGAAAACCTGATCTCATTCACTGAAGAGGTACTTCAAGAATTCGGCATCTGGCCTTGCAACACTGCAACCATTACTTATTCCCAACGAGTCATAAAACTACTCCCTCTTAAGGTTAATTCTTCCTCTTTGAAGAGATGTCTTCAACCATTCACTCAAACTCATATTTGCAAGAAGTGTCTCTATTCTTCAACCTATAGGATGAATCAAGCTCTTCTTGAAAGCAATCTTCACACATTAGCATGATACAACTTGCAATGAATAATTCTTAATTCTAAAGAATCTCATCCCAGTGATCACTATTTACTGGTCATACATAATCCAATTAAATAATGTCAAATTTGCAAAGTTCAACAAGCTGAATTTTAGCCTAGAAGGGTAATTACAATAAAAAAAAAAGAATACTTATCTCTTAAATATTTTGAAGGGTGGAAGTATGAAACGTTGCTCTTGCACTCATATCAGTACACGACCTTCATGGCTTGAACATAGGCCCATGACTAGAGTAGAAATTCACTAGAATCATTTTGGGGAGAGATCTCAATAACATCCGCAAATGAAGCATGCTAATTAGGCCCGGTAGGGAAAACCTTTAGTGATATCAAGTTTCCACAATCCATATCATTAATGTTGCATCTGTTTATGGATTAGATTGCGTGAGAGTTTTTTGCATCAACGTTTTGGATCACACTCCGTGATCCATCATTAGGATGAGAGAGCTCAAGGAAAATAGATGCATGAGCTCTCTCATCCTAATTATGGATCATGGAGTGTGATTCGAAACGTTGATGCAAAAAACTCTCACGCAATCTAATCCAAAAACAGATGCAACATTAGGGAAAACCTTCGCATAGTGACCAAACTTGTCATATCTAAGGCATTGAACACGAGAGAGGTCCCACTTCTTATTGAATGCAAGAGCACCATCTGACCCTTTATCTCCATTCATCTTGAAGCATCTTTTCTTTCCTCCTTTTCCTTCCTTCTTTGAGGATTGAGCGGAAAGAACATGAATGTCTTCATTTGTAGGGCTTCGTCTAATACTTCTCTCAGCCAACCTTGGCTCCTCTTGAATATAGTTAGCCCTCAACCGGTCAAACTTGGAAAGTTTCAATCTCGCACTAATTCCTTGAATGTAAGACTCCCAAGATGAAGGAAGACCATTAAGAGACAACATGGTCAAATCTTTGTCATCAACAATATGACCAATGGTAGAGAGTTAATCTCTCAATTCAGAAATCTTCATGAAGTAGGTGATGAAAAATTCTCCTTCTGGTATCTTAACATGATGAAGTTGTTGCTTCAAGGCTAGAGCATGACTTGTGTTGTTGATCTCATACATCTCCTCCAAATTCTTAAGCATTTCTCTTGCTGTGTTCAACTTAGAGATGATAGGAACAATATGGTCCTTCACAGAATCAACTAACATCTTCCCTCACCTTGATATCTTTCTTCCTCCATTGAACTTTCTCTTCCTCATCCGTAGGTTCGAAAAATTTTCTCTCCACACTCAACCAATTCATTTTCATCCAAAGTGAGCATAATTTTGAATCTCCATGAAGTGAAGTTTGATGCTCCTTCGAGTCTATCCTCAATTTTAAGACCATTCACCATCTTGACTAAGATAAGGATAGACAAAAAAAAGGGAATAGAGGTATTGCTGCAATAACACATCTGATCACGATCTTTTTCAAACCCACTCCGATACCATGTTAGTGTTTTAATGATCAGATAATACAACTGAAAGCACTCAAAAAATGCAACACATAAGACAATAAACACAACAAGAAATCTGCTTACAACTCATGCCCAACTCATGGCTGAATTTGATACAATGAATAATAGCACCTCTCCTAGATGCAAAGATACAATTGAATATGCTTCTCCTTGAAATCGACCTACTGCTGCAAGATGAAGCACTGTTGCCCAAGTGCGAACTTCTTCTTGGAATGCGAATTATGTTGAATGAACTTGATTGAGGAAATGAACAAACATCACCTTGTATTTATACAAAATAAGGTGACTCTTCAAGGAGGTCAACCTCTCTTGAAAATAATAAATTACAATATAATATCAAGGAAGGTCGACCTCATCCATTTAAATCAAATGAGTATAAATTAAATAGCCATAGGCTATCATTTAATTTATTACAACTTAATGTGATCGCTATCATGTATGAAAAATGTGGTAGCATAGACAAGGCAGTGGAATATTTGAAAAAAAGCTTCAAAGAAATGTGGTCTCATAGAATTGAATGACAAACAAATGCAATTGACAACTGCTCATAGTTTTAAGTTATGCAATGTGAAGTAATTGCATAACTGCTTAGGTTGACTTTGTAAAAACTATATTGTAATTGAAATTTTTTCATCTATGAACATCTAGTTGTTGGTTATGCAATGTGAAGTAATGATTTGAGTTTGAAAGATGTGTAATGCAATGTAATCAATAATATATATATATAAAATACATAATATAACCATTATTTTTTATGCTATTGTACATTGATATTTAACCATTGCTCAAGATAAAATTTTCAAAGAGTTTAATCATGCACATGAGGAAAAAATTCAATTTCAATTGTCAAATTCTATATATCAAATTCTCCAATAATCAAGTGTATGTCCATATACAAAAATGGCATCGATGCCAACTCAAACAAAGTTTTACAAAATGTGGCATATGCCATCTCAATATGTATTCAAAATTTACATGCCAAAATTTCTATCTCATCCTAAGCTACTGGTGGATCATCAAAATGGAGCCTCTTTGAAGCACTCATTGGCTCTGAAGGTAGCTACACAAAAAAAATTCAAACCACAATTGAGATTAGTTATACTATATAATTTAAAATCAAATAATTAACATGAAAATCAATATACATTGAATTTTAATTGAACTCTAAAATTGAAATCTTGATTACATGAAATATACGTCTCTTCAAAGGGCTAGGATTCCTAGAATATACCAAACCAAAATTTTAAATTCCAATCTATATATGTGAACAAAAACATAAAATTGATCCAAGTTAGCATACGATTATTGGTAATAGGAACATATTTACCAAACAAAAAATAAAATAAACACATACCTCTTTAGGTTGATCTTTTTCTTTATCTCCTTCAGGTGTTTCAACACCTCCTCCTTGAGGTGTTCCAATAACTACTCCTTTAGGTGGTGTGTCACTTGTCAACAAATCTGTATAGCTCATAATCGCCTGTACATAAAATTGACAAGTAAACTACCAATCTATGTTGATGTATGTATAATCAATATAAGATCTTAAAAATATTAATTCAATCCAATTTGAGTTCAATTACCTTCCCCTTATCTAACTTTTCACCTCCATAGTTTGGACGAGGCTGCACCTCACTCGCACTAGGTATTTCCTATAAGAGGAAAATAAGATAAACATATTTAAGTTATTATATAATTTCATTAATGACAATTCAAATGACAAGAAAGTATATAATATAAAATGTAAAAGAGTGAGTGCGAAAATATATACTGTGTGTGTCCAAGCCAAATGAAATGGCCCTAAGGGTGCTATCAGTCACTCATGTGAGATCCTCCTCAGACATCAACTGTTAAATAGACCATGCAAATAAATATTAGTACTTGATACTATCTCTTATTAATATTCATTTATAAACAAATTCAAGTTATGAAATTACAACTTAAATCTTACCTGTGTCACTATTCCAACATCCCCCTCTCTAGCAGGAGAGGACTCTGTAGGGTGCGCTCCACTCCCATACGACTGATCTATAATATCCACATCATGAAGGTCATAATCAGAAGTGTCCAAGGGATGCTCAATGGGCTGTACAAGAGGACCGAAGAATATCTAGCGGCACATAGTGCAAGTATGTGGCACACAAATATGTGGACCTGAGGAGGATGATGCAACAACACTCGAGCCTTTGCCAACATCACCAGAATGTGGCTGAGCTACTGTAGAAGCATGCAAAACCAAATGGCCACTCAAAGAGTGAATAGCCTGAATAGTTTGTGTGGATGCATCCTGGATAATCTCTGGATGATATATTGGAGGTGGCGGAGGAAGGGGAGGAAGGGGAACATTTGGGCACGAGAATACTCTAACTGCCCCTAGTCTATCCCAGGGCATATCTCCACTGACGCCCTTGAAGGGTTTAATGTCAAAGTAATTGACATGATGCCCTAACACAAACTCAACATATAATTTTTTAATAAAGTAAAATGGTGTATCAAAATTATTGTTCGGTGGTTTATCAAAAACCATACACCAACGATCCCAAAAGTTAGCTACAATGTCCCTATGCATGCACCATTTTATAGAAAGTTTTGTTTTATTAACATTCACTGAAAAACCAGTGTGGGGGTCAATGAATAAAGAGGTTATTTGGGCTTTGGTTATTTGGAGATCTTTCACATCATCGTAAGACAATCCACATCCATAATATTCCCTCATGTCTTCTCGCCACAAATGAAAGGAATTATGTTGGGTGGAGAGGGTTTCTATATTTTTAATTATTTCCTTCAATGTGTTTGTCATATCTCTCAATCGAGGGATTGTCTTATAAACTTCACAAACACCCCTCAATTGCCCCAATTTTTCACCAATTAAGTCTTCAATTGGTGGCTGTGGAGGTGGTGGAGCATTTGGTTGTGGAGGTGGTGGAGCGTTTGACATTTGTGGATTTTCATTCTTAGCCATAATACCTAATTAAAGTTAAAATTTAATTAATCTAATTGAAATTATTATAAAAAAAACCCTAGTTTTTAATAAAAATCCAAAAAACCCCTACTTTTTCACAAAAATCCATAACAAACTCTAATTTTTGATAAAAATACATCAACAACACTAGTTTTTAATCAATATCCATTTAAAAACATTAATTTTTAATAAAAATTCAAAGTAAACTCTAGTTTTTAATAAAAATCAATAGAAAGCCCTATTTTTGAAAAAAAATTCATAAAAACTACTTAAAATTAAGAGAATCTACTTGAAAAATCGATTACAACATTTAAAAAACCAAATACTTACCTTTGAAATTGGATATCTGATAGAAGCAGATATCGGATTTTCGCTTTTCCTTGTGCGCCCGCGTGCAAATTGTGAGAAATGAAGTTTTAAGAGTTGGTTGTTTTTTATATAATATTTCCACAAATCGAATATCCGATATCCGATTTGGATCAAATATTCAATTTGTAGAAACTAGGTTTGGGCTTTGGTTCGGCTAAATGTACTGACACTTGAACCTAAAGAAGTCAACTCAGCATTTCCGCATTTTTGAGTCGATCCAAAACGTGATTTTTTCTCATTGCCACTTTTTGGCCCATCATGATCCTGCACATACCCATGGAATAGAAGATATTAGTGGGATGGGCTAGGAGGGGATCATGGAAAATAGGGTGAACTATTAAATGTTAATGGTAAGGGATTAGGAAGGAATAAAGGAACAAAAAGTGAATTAGGAGAACTTAATGTGACACGATCAAGGAATACTTGAATGCAATGTTTGTGTTTCTCATCAATTGTTTAGATTTGTATATACTTAAAATTATGAAAACTAGCTAACATAGATTTACAACACCATTAATGAATAAAGGCTACCTAAGTGTACATTGTTTGAGGATATGAATTGAGAGGTGTGGAGGAAGAAGGTGTACTAGGAAACTGTTTGAAATCTGAAGCATGTTATGAGACAAACATTCAAATATAACATTCAACTATTCAAATGCAATAATAATATATTTAATACTAGTTGCATACCTGTGGACTCATCATCAAGAATGTATAAGGGTTTGTAGGATAGAGCATCCCTCATGAATAGTGCGACCCTGAAATTTCATCATATCAAAATTCTACTAATTTAGTTATTCTTAAATTTAAAAATATATTTTAATAAACAACATTAAAATAACTTGCTAAATTTTACCTGAGTGTCAATGTCGAATGTATCATTCAAAATATAATCTGTGAAATCCATCACCTCTGCAACTGATGTAGGTTGTGTAGCTGCAACACGAACACCCTAATAATCATATGTGCAAACAACACCACAAGTGCCACAATGGTGGGGTGGAGCTCGAGGCCTACACATCTCCTCCACACCAGGCTCTACTAGAGGACTTGCACACTGTAAAATGGTCTGGGTGAGTGAGCCAATCGACTTCATCGTGTCCACCTCTACACTGTCCTTAACAATGGAAGGAACAATGACATGCTCCACCATGGGTCTACCCAAGGCTCATGGTACCAACTATGGATTACGTCATGCAATAGGTCTATCATGTGTGGAGCCCCCACCTCTACCCTGAAAGTCTAAGATGTCAAAATAGTTTGGCATTTTATTGAGGACAAACTCGCAATAGAGTTTCCTCAAAAAGTATTGCGGAACCTCATGGTTATTGCATGGAGGTTGGTCAAATACCATCCACCACCACTCCCAAAATTTGTTTTTAATTAACTCATGGTGGAACCAATGGATGGGGAACCTCCTGCATGCATGGGACAAAGGTTCATTGGTTGTTGGGTCTATAAATAGGGCACATAAGTTGGCTTTGATAATTTTTAGTTTTTTGACATCTGCATATGACAAACCACTAGCATAAAATTGTCTCATCTCATGCATCTTATTTGACCAAAAAATCATTTGCTCGCTCATTTCTCCTACATGAGTTACAATTGAATTCAATGATTCAACAATCCCTCTCTTATAAGGGTGGATTTTGACATGCTCGGTTAATCTTGCAATTAATTGTTGAATGTCTCTTTTATTGTTTTCAATTTGATTTTGAATATTTTCTTGTGTTCCTTGAGGATGCCTATGAATTGATGGAGGGTTTTCGGGTTGTTCTTGTATAGGAGGCTCTTCATGAGGTGGTGATTGTGAATTCTCAATATTTCGAGGTGGAGATTCATTCCTTGAGAATTAGAACAAAGTTTTATTATAAAAATCTATTTAAATTTGCATTCTAAATCAAATTCAAAATAAATAGAATAAAAATACATACCTCTTTGCAAACTTCGACCTCTCCAACATGTTGGTGACATCCTCGTGGAAAATGGAAAGCTAAGGATGCAAAAAATGGAAGAGATTTGGTGAGCACGAGTTGTAGACCTGAAATCCTCTTCCTCAAACCATGGGTTGAAGACAAAATGAGGGTTTGAAACCCAATTTTGGATTTTATGTCAAATAAGACATTTGGCGCACACCAAATTTGGTGTGCACCAAATGGATCTTAATTCATTTGGTGTACGCAAAATTTGACATGCGCCAAATGGCATTTTTGGTTTTTTTTTAATGGTTTTTCAATTTGGCACCTCAATTGTGTCATAGATTGGTGCACTTACCCATTGTTTTTTCTCTCCTTTGGAGGGGGATTTTTCTTATACGTTTTCCTCTTTTTCTTTGTTTGTGAGAGATTTATTTGTATATAGGTATCTAACATGGCCTCATATTTATGACCCATATTTACATCATTGCATTTTTTCACGCTTTCTCATTCTCCCTAAGTTACACTTAAGAATTTGGGTTTTGGTATGAATGGGGGTATATTACCTAACTAGTTTACCTCTTAGGTCCTATTCATACTAATTTTTTCTTAAGTTTAGTAATAGAATTATTAGGGAATTATCACTTTCTAGATCTCAATTCATAAGATTAAGACACGTGTCATAATATTATATTGGCCTATGTCTCAACTTGGCCAATATAACCAAGGGGATCTAATTATAATCAATCCATTATAGTCATTTCATATTCATGTACACATATTGTGTACATTCACATCCTTTAATACAATATAATTATTTTTCATGTTTGGTCTCACTTGTGCTTTGAAGCTTCTATATCTTAGGTGTCTATATCCATAGACAAAATTTCATGGCATAAATAATTATATACCAACTCTTATGCTTTTGATATCATCAAATAAAAAATTCTCCCTCAACACCCAACAATTTATCATCATATCACTTTTCTATAGATTAATAAGATCATAATATCATATATGTTCAATCATGACTATAACATGAGAGCACAATAAATACATGACCACATATGGAGAACAAATAGTTAGAATAGGGGTAGGGAGGGATACATATTATTTTAATAGGGAACATTAAAATAATGTTATATTAGTAATTTTTTATGGGCATATAGAGAGCAAGTGATAAATTAGAATGCATTAAAAATATAAATTCAGGGGTGTAGGCCAACACATCCTTTGTATGCAACCAATTGAAGAGGGAATATATCTATCGATAATGTTCCTTATGTGAGGTACATATTGTAGTGATGTTTACATAATATTTTGTATATATTGAAGAAATCCTTATCAATAATTTTACATTGTTAAAATTTTCTACTTAGTTAGAGTCTTACTATTTTTTTCTTAGTTAGAGCTTTACCACTTTCTTCTTGGATCAAACATCTTATCCTTCTCCCTTTTTTGAATTTTATTAGTTTTAAATATAGTTTTCAAGAAAGTTGTAGTTAGTTCCTATTTTAAAATATATGATCTAGTTCTCCTCATTACATGTGTTTTTTTATTTTATTTTGTAGGTTTCTAATGAAGCATTCATTGTGAAAAGAGTACATGAATCATCATCATATCTTTATCTTTTTTATATATTAAAAATATTTAATTTCTATTTTGATTTATTAATTTAATTTTGTTAGAAGTGAATTCCAACCATCACTACCCCTAAGTTTTCCTCTTCCCATGCCTCTTCACTTGTTGGAAGATATAATTCAATTTTATTTTCCTTTTGGGATGTTGAAAAAGCGATGTAATGAAGTTTGTTGTTAATCAAAATAAAACAAAGTGACCTTCTTTCCTTTGTAGATGTATCCATTTAATGGTGAACCACATTAAACAACTGTGTCAATTTCTTGTCTCTATTTTTGCAATTATTATTTTGTTCTATTTTTCTATTGTTCTTGTTGCACAGTTAGCTCAACAAGTGGTATTAGAGCTGAGTTGAGGAAATATGGATGATTGCAAGATCACAATTTTTTTAGGCCAAAAATTTGGCATGTGGAAATTACAAATGGAAGCACTTGTAATTCAAAAATACTTCACAATTATGTTAGAGGAAAAATTGAAGAAACCTGCTTCTATGACTGATGAAGAGTGTGACAGATTGGACAAGAAAGCAAAGACAATGATTATATCTTTCAAGCAATGTTTTATCCAATGTTGTAATGGAGAAGAAAATGAAGAGTTTGTGGGATAAATTATCTAATATGTATGAGATGGATTCAACATCAAACAAAGTTGATCTCATGAAGAAATTGTACAACCTGAAAATGAAGGTAATATGGTATCATCCCACTCAATAATGAATTCAATACATTAATTAGTTAACTAGAATCTATTAGTATCAATTTATAAGATGAAATAAACGCTATACTGATGTTATGTTCTCTATTGAATAGCTAGGAAGTTGTTATGGCTGTTAGCAACTCGGTATCTAGAAAGAAGGGGAGTGTTTTGGTTTTTGATGAGGCTTCAAGAATTATTCTTAGTGAGGACATGAGAAGTAAAAATTAAAATACTTCATCAAGAGATGTTATAATTATCAACAACATGGGGAGATTTGAAGAATGAGGAAAAACAATAATAGAAGATCTAAATAAAAAATAGGTCTAAATCTCGAGGTAAAAATTTAGGTTGGTTTTGTGGCAAGGAAGGTCACATTAAAAATAATTTTTTCTCTTACAAGAAGGATAGAAATAAACCAGATGAAGATGAAGCAAACAAATCTTATGATGAAGATGCAAGTGCATTAGTTCTATCCATTGGAGAAGTTGAAAATGATAGATGAGTGTTGGATTTTGGTGCCTCCTTTCATGCAACTCCTTGCCAGAGTTTTTTCAAAAAATATCAAGAGGGAGAACTTGATAAGGTTTATCTTTGTGACAATGAGTCATGTGATATTATCAATAAAGGAGATATTTTATTGAAATTAAACAATGGTAATAGTTGGTTGTTGTGATATGTGCAACATATTCCTCAACTCAAGAGGAATCTAATTTCTACAGGATAGCTTGACACTCAAGGTTGTTGCATCACCTTTGATTCAAGCTCTTGGAAGGTGAAAAAAGGAGCCTTGCTTATTGTGAGAGGCTACAAATCAAGAACTTTATATGTTCTAGAGAGTCACACTAAAGTGGGAGCTGCAATGGTGGTAGTGGACAACGAGATGAAACTTTGGCATGAAAGGCTCGACCATATGAGCAAGAAGGGCCTTGAAATATTTCTCAAAAGGGATCAAATTACATGATTGAAATCTGTTGATTTAGAATTTTGTGAGCATTGTGTGCACATATTTGGAAAATATAAGATAATTAGTTTTTACACCAAAGAATGAGATATAAAGACAACACCATTGGAGCTAGTGCATTCACATATTTTTGGCCCAGCGGAGGTAAATTCTATTAGTGGTTCCAATTATTTTGTGTCATTCTTAGATGATTATTCTCGAAAGGTCTGTATTTACATGCTTAAGAAGAAATCTAAAGTTTTTAGCATGTTTAAAAAGTTTAAATCATTAGTTGAAAATTAACTTGGTCATAGGATTCAATATTTGAAAATTGATAATGGAGGATAATTATGTTCTCTAGAGTTTTAATTTTTTTGTGTAGAAAATGTTATTAAAAGGATTAAAATTGTCCCTTTCACCCCTCAAGAAAATGGTGCAACTGAGAGGTTAAATAAGACAATTTTGGAGAGAGCTCATAACATGCTCTCGAATGCCAGATTGGGCAAAGAATTTTGGGAAGAGGCTATTAATACATTGGTTTATTTGATTAATCGAGGACCATCTTCTTGTTTATCTTTTCAAATTCCAAAGGAGAAATAGCTTGGAAAGAAAATTTCCTATGAGCACTTGTGGGTGCTTAGGTGTGAGGCTTTCACTCTCATTCCATCAGAGAAACAAAATAAGCTAGAAGTGAAGTCTAAAAGATGTATTTTCATTGGATACAAAGAGGCATCATATGATTATCATTTGTGGGATTCAACATGGCTAAGTAGGTAATTCACAACATATATGTTATTTTTAATGAGAAGTTGATTTTGGGCATGTTGGAACAGAGGAAATCTGTTAAAGAATTTATTCTTATAAATGATATTTCCACTGTGGGTGATGTTTTCAATCGATTCATGGCATCAAATTTACCTCATCTTCTTGAAGGAGCATTGTAGGAGAATACAAATTTACTAGCATAGTCTAATATTGAAAATCAAAATTCTATCTCTTTTCTTGTTGAATGGCCTATACAAAGTCATGAAATGTCACATAATTTTTTTTTGAGGCTGGAAAAGCATCTCATAATGTTGTGTCAGCCTATGGTAAGGATGCACAAGCCTCCCATAAGGCTACACCAGCCTATGGAGAGGCTACACAAGCCTTTGGAAAGGTTATGCCAACCTTAGGAAATGCCACACAAACCTCCCAAGAGGTTGTGCCAATATTTTGGCAAGTAGGAAATATAATTAATTCCCTTGTACAAATAATTAAAAATATTATAGAGATTGCAAACATGGAATGTGAAGAATTTAATAATAATGATTTCAATATTTTCAAAAGTGGTGTAATGGGAATTCGAATGAATCTTTTCCATAGATGAGGAGATCAAGCAGATAGCACAAACCTCCATCCAAATTGGATGATTTTATCTATCAATTACTCATTTTCGATCAAGCTAAACCGATGAATTTTGAAGAGGCATGTAATGTTTCTGATAAAAATTTGTGGGTGGATGCATTGAGAGATGAAATGTCTTCATTGATGAAAAACAACACTTGGGACTTGGTACCTCTTCCACTGAATCGAAAAGCATTTAAAAATAGATGGGTTTACAAGTTGAAAGAAGAGGATGGTGGCAAGAAATGGTACATGGCCAAATTAGTGGTCAAAGAATATGAACAAGAAAAGGGCATTGATTTCAATGAAATATTTTCACTTGTTGTGAAAATGATAGCCATCCGAGCTGTTTTGGGTTTAGCAGCTGTTTATGATCTTGAGTTGGAACAACTTGATGTGAAGACTAATTTTATTCATGGATATTTAGATGAAGAATTGTATATGCAACAACTTGAAGGTTTTAAAAAGGAATGGTGTGAAAATTTAGTTTGTAGATTGAAGAGAATTTTGTATGGGTTGAAGCATGCCCCACAACAATGGTACCTCAAGTTCAATTCCTTCATGGCTAAAACTAAATTCACTAGGTGTGAGTTTGATCCATGTGTCTATTAAAAAGTTTTAGATAATGGCGAGTTTGTATTGTTGTTGTTATATGTTGATGACATGTTGGTGACCGACACTAATATGATTGTTGTTAAAAATCTTAAACAAAAATTGGCCAATAACTTTTCTATGAAGGATTTGAGATCTACAAAGAAAATCCTTGGCATGACAATAATTAGGGATAGGCAGAAAAAAGAGATCAAATTGTCACAAGAAAATTATATTGATAAGGTCTTGGATAGATTTAATATGTGTAGTGTAGGAAAAAGTAGCACTTTTTCACACTTAATTTGGGAATGAATACTTAATGATAAAATGAACCTAATTGTACCTTATTTAGGGTGTTGTAAATTGTATCCTAGCGCTTTCACACTAATTAAGGGATTTATTAATTAATTGGGTTTATTTATGCCTTAATTGGTCATGTTTTGCATTTACAAGCCTTATTAATTACATCCTTATGTGGATAATCCCGACACTTATCATATACCCAATCATAATTCAATGTTTTGGGTCATGTGTTCTAGATTTGGTGATTTGGGACTCATACACCACCTTGGGCATATGAGTCCCACCTAGGTCTTAGGACCTGATTTCAAGTTTCACATTAAACATGACTTGTCTTGGAGTTTGTGTCCCGGTTTTGAGCCACTAGGACTCATACACCACCTTGGGCGTATGCGTCCCACTCTAATCAGGACCCATTTTGAATTCAATTCTTGGCAGGATTTTATCCTCCTAGGTATGTCGGCTTATAGTGATGTAATTTTGGGAAATTTGGCACAAACAAGTCTAAATACAAGGTTATTTCACATAATTTCATCTAAGCAATCCTAGAACCTTATAAGATATGAAGAGCACTTTCACAAGAGTTCACAAGAGCATTTAAGGACATTCAAGAGAGTTTCAAGAGCATTCAAAGGTATATTTGAAGAAGAATCTTGCAAAAATTCAAGATCCATCACCATGTCAAAGGCATAAATCATTAAGCATGTTGTTGAGCTAGTGTTGTGATGTAGCATTCAAGATCCAAGTTAAGCATTGTCCCACATCTAACTCAAGATCAAGATCTACATTCTTCATGGCCACTTCATGTTAGATTGCAAATCTACATTTCAAGACATCATTCAAGGTATCACTATTCATGTTTCATGTTTCATGTTCATGTTCCATTGTTTCATCATAAGGTTTAATTACCTAAACGGTGTTTGACCAAGGCAAACCCCTACTCCCTAACAATCAATAATTTTTTTATCTCTCTCTACATGTGTGATTGCAGATCTTGGTGGTTAGAGCTTGAAGATCCTTTAAAGACTAAGTTACAAGATTGAATAAATTTTTCCAAGTTGTTACAAGGGTGTTATCTTCACGAAAAGTCACCTATATGCCAAAATTCAAGCTTTCAGACTTGGAGATTTGACATGAGAGAAGTTACATGAGATCACCAAAGAATAACAGAGTTTCATCGAAACCCTAATACTGGCACTAAATCGCCACCTTGGGTGTATGTGTCCCAGTACTGCCTTTTTCTAGATTTCAGGAGATCTAGATCAATCACCAAGAGATTCCAGTTTCTGCATAGAAACCATAGTCTAGGACTAAATCGCCCAAACTGGCGTATGAGTTCTAGCGAGATTCAAACAACAAAATTTATGAGTTTCAAAGCTTGTTTTGACCACATCTTTCCTCTAGGTACCTTTTTGTTCATTCTTAGTTCATTATTTTCATTTTTAGTTTCATTTTCTAGGTTATTTAGTTAGACGTGCATGTTACATTTCACATCCTTCTTTCAAAGCCTTTGCTTGGTAGTGAACCCCCTTTTATCCTTTAATCACACCCCTAGGACACCTTATTGTAGGTCTCTTTCTCTCATTTCTATCCCTGGATTGAGATCTCTAAGGTTTCCTTAAATGAAATTGGTGGTGGAATCCTAATCCCCCTTTAGCTCTATCTCCCAAAACATAGAGAAACAATTTTCTTCTTTTCAATATGAGAGGTGCTAAGGGTGTAAGCACACCCCTTGTTGATCACTTTCGATGGTCATCCAAATTGTGTCCCAAGACACAAGAAGAAAAAGACTATATGCAACACGTTCCTTATTCTTGTGTAGTTGGGAGCCTTATGTATGTGATGGTTTGTACATGGGGTGATCCCACAATAGTGGTTTACAATTTTTGGCCAAATTGGACACTGAAATTATTATTTTTAACTAAATCTTCACATTCGGGCACCTATAGCAATTAAACCATGAGGAATTTGAAGATGATGCAAACTAGAATCTCATCACATTTTTTCTGTAGATTCTAAAAATATTTTTTTCAAAATTTTTGGAATAAGATTGCACTTCTCTTTCCATCTCCCACGAAAACTATTTTTTTTTTTCAAAAAACAACATTTTAAAAAAGTGACACTCACCGTATACAACATAATTTTTTTTGTATGAAGGATAAAATTCTATTTTTTTTGAATTTAGATTTTTAACTATGATATCTAGCACTTTCATTTGGTCTCATAAATTTTTGTTGAATATTTTTTTCTTAATAGAGTTTCGAAGTCAAACCAATTGCAATTTATACATAGGCGGATTGTATACAACATAACTTTTTCTGTATGTATCAAAATTCAATTTTGTTTTTTAATGGATCAAGGACATCAATACATAGCACAAACATATTTTGAAAAAAAATTATTTTGATAATTTTCTATTTTTCCACATGTGCAAAACAGAGAGCTTGATTTTCGGTGAAAAACCTATGTTTAATAAAACTAAAAAAACACATACATAATAAAACCAAAACATATTAAAATTATATTTGTGGGTAGCTCATTTTGAGGACTACCATAATCATTTGAAATAAATATTTTAAATGAATTCATTTGATCCCCCAAAAGGTAAATCAAAAGTGATTTTTTATCAGCATTTTGATAGGTGTAAAAGAGACTCATTTATAGGTATGGTTTAAAACTTGCGAGGTTCTATCCAAGGGGGTTTGATATAAGGTGGTTTGATCAAACCCTCTTCAATTGGAATCCTTAAAATGAAAATTTTAAAGGCTTAAATCATTATATTTTCTAAAAATATGTGATTTCAGCAAAAAATAGTTCCTCTCAGAAATTGTAAACCAGCTTTGTGGGATCACCCCACGTTCAAATATTGTTGATGTAGTGTGAGTAACTTAGAAGCAGGTACATGAGTAATCTAGGTAAGCCTCATTGGCAAGTAGTTCAATGGTCCATTATGAGATATCTTAAAGGAACTTTACATTATGTTTTGAGGTTTAAACGTAAAGATGCTCAATTGGAAGGATATGTTGATTCTGACATGACTCGTGACTTGGAAAAAAGGCGTTCTATTGCTAGATATGTGTTTACTTTTGTAGGGATAGTGATTTTTTGGGTTTCCAAATTGCAACAAGTAGTTTCTCTCTCCACTACTGAAGCATAATACATTGTAATGACTGAAGGAGCTAAATAAATGTTATGGTTACAATGATTATTGGGAGAGGGGTTCAAAACAATAAGTTTTCACTTTCTTTAGTGATAGTAATAGTGCTATTCATTTGGCAAAGAATTCAGTCTTTCATAATCACACTAAACATATTAAGCTTCAATATCATTTCATCCAGAGTGTCATTGAAGAAGGAAAACTTAAGTTGGAGAAGATTCATACCGATTACAACCTTACTGATGTTTTCACAAAATCTGTGTCAAAAGAGAAGCTTGAATTCAATAGAACTTCTCTTGGTATTGTAATTAAGTGACATTGAGCTCTAAGTAAAGTGGGGACAACAATATGGTTTGGACTTCAAGTGGGAGATTGTTGGAAGTGAAGTCTAACCATCATCGCCCTTTCGTTTTCCTCTTCTCATGCCTTTTCACTTGCTAGAAGAGTTAAAGTTAATTCATTTTTATTTTCCTTTTGGGATGTTGAAAAGCGATGTAACAAAGTTTGCTATTAATCAATAAAAGATAGAGCGATCTGCTTTCCTCTGTGGATGTATCCATTTAATGGTGAACCACATTAAATAACTGTGTCGACTTCTTGTCTCTATTTTTCTAATTGTTATTGTTGTTTTGTTTTTATTCTCTACTAATCTTGTTGCATGGTTAACTCAATAGTTTTCACATGCATCCTCATAAAATTTTACATGCACATCAAAGTGGGATTATAGTAATGGTGGAAAATGTAGCCCATAAATTTTTTCCAAGTTATATTTTGGGTCCACTTCAACTAGAGCGTCTTTTATGTAAATACAAGTTTACAAGTAGCATATTCTTGCATGCAATTCAACTCACGATCTTATCCTAGCTTGTACCTGTCATCACTTATCTCAAATAACTAGTTTTGATCCATAGCTTTCTCATTTGTCATCTTAGATTAGATTTATGGGCAGAGAATGAGCTAGTCAATTCTATGCACACAAATTTGAATCTCAGTATTTAGAAATTTAAAATTTTAATTTGAACCTTACCAACCTAACATATGTTTGTGTTTATTTTGTATGTTATGCTGTTGTATTTAAGAAAATTCATCATTCATTTTGAAATCATTAGGGGTTATTGAAATGCATTTTCATAGAGTATTCATTGTACATTTATAACAACATTATCAAAACATGCATCAAGATACATTGTCGTAGACATCCTTGCATGTTTGCTCACCATCTTTGATTGTTTTTTCAAAGACATTGAATAACCTTGTCTAATGGCTTGATTAAGGAGAAGAAACATTTTCTTAACATGTTTCCAGATGATATCTATAAACAAATCTCCACTTCAAACACAAGTACAATGAGCCAAGGCATATCTACTATAATAATGAGTTCTCTACGAGTTCATCTCTATCGATCAATGTTTGATTCCTTGTACTATATTAGTTTCGTAGGTGCAGAATTGAACTAAAGCAAACTACAACCAATTTATAAATTTTAAGACATTCATCTAGATAGTATCCTATTTTATATCATATTGACAAATTAATCCATACCATCTTCAAAAACATATTCCTTCGTATAAAACACAAATGAATATTTCTTCATATTTAAAACTCTATAAACTTAATGCTACAATCATTATTCAAATTCTATAAATTAATTATTAAATTATTAATTTAAAATAATTTATAATAAAACATTTGTTTTCATTACACATGTCAATAAATTGAACATATTCGTAATTTGACATTTTATTAATTCTATTAATTACAAATTCAAATATTTATAATTACAAAGGTAAACATAACTTATGATGAACGGGTTAACGGCTAGCTTTCTCTTCTCTTCTGTTCTTTGTTACGATAAACAAAACTGTTCTAACTTTTAATTAATGTTAATCAACACAAAACGAATTCAACTGTTTATTTGAAATTAATTTCCAATGAACAGTTTACAATAACCCATCTCTCATGTCAGAATTTAGCAAGCTCAGAAATTCGTTGGTTTCGGCAGAGAGAAGCAATTCTTCCCAATAATCTGTACCCATGTCTGTTCCCTCCAATCCGAATGAGCCCAAAATATCATCATCACCGCCATCACAAGTCCAAATTTGTGGCTGGGCTTTGAATCGTTTCAGCTGTGGCTGTTGCTCCTCTTCCAGATACCCTCTTTTTCTGCACAGAACATCATGGAAAGTTGCAGCAGTGGGGTGACAGACGGTGGTTCCCGAATCGAGGTCATCTGCCAATGCCCTCGACACAATTTCAACTGGATAGTTGAGAAATGTGCGAGGCCCCCTCATTTTGAGAGCAGCTTTGTCGTACGCCATGGCCGCTGCTTCTGCAGTAGAGAATGTTCCCAGCCACAGCCTCGTCCCCTGCCTCGTCGAATCCCTTATCTCCGCCGCAAATTTGCCCCACGGACGCCTGCGTACCCCTCTGTAACGCTTTTCTATTCCACCCCGTTTGGACAAAATCCCATCTTTCTTATCAGGAGAGTCTTCAAGTAGAGAATGGGCTCTTACCTTAGACGCCAGAGGAGTAGGGAGCAATTCTTCCAGATTTCCAGCGGATGGCAATCTGCTCAGTTCTGGAAGGTATGGGAGTCTTTCAACATCGCCATAAGTGAATTCTGGTTGCTGTAATGGTAACTGCATCTGCTCTCCCCTGTTTGCTTCCGCAGAGATTTGATTTTCTTTAAAAGAGCTGATGATTACTCCCTCCTCTTCTGCACAGTCTGAAGCAGGCGATAGCCCATCTGAGGTGATGCACGATCTTTCAGAGCTCCCGCCAAGAAATCGAATCCATATGCTCTCCAAAAGCCCATCTTTTTCTTCAGTTTCACAGGAAGCTGATTGCATGCATCCAAAGTCAACGCCACCCATTGTTACCTACTTTATCTTCTCTCAGACCAGAACTCAAACAGAGGTCTTAAGTTGTTCTTGAGTATTTCCTCTATGAAATCAGGAAAGCCCTAAGAACACATTTCACAAGCAGCTGCCAAATGAGTCCCAAGTATTTTAAGGAGGCGAGGAGATAGGTGGATAGGTGATGCAAGGAAATTCGTTTCTTGTAGAGCAAATAACTCTCATTTTCCGTTGTAATGACGCGGACGAATTCCAACCGAGCGCTTCCAAGAATTTATTAATGATTAAATATAATGGTTGACGTTTGTAGAAACCCTAATTTATTATTGTGGGATTACGATCGAATTCGTTACTCAGAACTCTGAACACGTTATCTAAAATGTGGAGAATGAAGAGCCAACGTTTCTGTTCCATTGTCTGGATAACGATTATTGGTTGTCAAGTCTAAACCTGTCCTGCAAATAATTTATTTTGTGATCTCAACTTCACATCCTCAACTTTCCAGATGGAACAATCCACACGTTCAAAGTAACAAACAACGTGCACGCTGTTTATTTTTAGGTTCTTAACAGTCCAGAGCCAGACCTCACAGTTTTTTAAGACCTATAACCTTTATATTTTCAATTATATGTATATATATCTATCTATAGATAATTGATATATATAATTAGCACTTACATTTAAAGGATGTTCAAGGATTATGTCAATTATATGTATGTTAATATGTTTGAGAGTGAAACATTTTTCAGGTGATCGATGATGCTAACGTGACACACCTCCGGTACCACAAGGATGGTGGGGAGACTACACCTCGTGACCTCTTTGCCTGCAACAAGATGCTTTAGCCAATCAAGCTAGGCCCACCACCCTTGTATATATTTACTACTTATTAAATAAGATTTATTATTATTATTTTGACGGAGCATTTAATAGCTGTCTAATATGGATGCATGAGCCTATACTGGCATTTCTTTGACCGTTCCACCAAAGTCATTTGGAACATAATTCCAGCCTCATCTCTTATATCATCCCTTCACAATTTTGAATCTTGGTGAAGGGCATAAGAAACATATTATCACCCTTATCAATTATACTCAACCAATTAGATTACAACCTCTAAATAAGATATATTATTTTTAAAACAAAAAAAGATTAAAATTTTAAAATATCATGAAAATTTCAATTATATATGAAATTTTAAAATATCATGAAGTTTTCATTGATCACATAGAAACGTGGTCAATTTCTACTGTAAAAGCCAAATCACTTTTCTTTTTTCAAAGATTTAAGTAACCGTATGGCTGATTTTATCTAATTAAATAATTTGTGAATGCAACCGACACTTACCTTTTCAATAAAAAGTTTATTATTACTAACCTGTGAAAAGCCCTTCAACTTTTGAACACTATGCTGCCTTTTTTCTCTGAACTGGAATGGAATTTAATAATTAAGCTTCGCAGATACCTCATTAATATGGTGCGTTACACGTGAAGTGGTTTTATATAATTATACTTGGAATTTGTGGAAACGATAAGGATACCGACCACGAGGAACAAAACGTGAGGGAAATCCAGAGATTGACAAGTGTATATTCAATATTTTTTCTGTCAAAATTTTTGATATATTATATTTTGGTGTTTAAATTAGGAATTTTTTTAGAGTTTCAGGTAGGTTTTTGTATGTTTTAATTTTTAATTTTTCATGATTTAATATTATATTAAAAATTTGGATGTTGTGATATTGTTATCAGGATTTAATTTGTTGTGGAAAATACTTCTTATTTATTAATTTGGATGTTTTTGAGTTTTATTAAAATAATTAGGATAGTCTATTTTACTAAAGTTATCTAGGGCATGGATATCACATTCTGAAAACTAATTGTTTGTCATTTCAATTCACTTTTGTAACTATAGATCTAATCTCCATGAGTGTTGACTTGATCTAATTTACAAGATCTAGTCTAAAAGAATCTAACTTGATTTCATTCACTCACCTTAATCTTGATATTTGAGTTGATATAAAGATATGTAGTGTTTATAAACAAATTTGGGAAAAAAAATTATATCATAATATCATGCTCTCTTCGGTTAGACACTTGGATTGAATCTATTTAATGCTTAAAAAAGGATTGAGAATAATAAGAAATCATACAATGTTCCTAGTATGAAGTGATATTTAATGTAAATGTAGCTAAATTTTATTTATTATCGAATTAAAAGTACATAATATTTATCGGGGACGTTCTTCAATTATTGTAAGATAGCTAATTGGGTGTCCTTAAAAATAAAAATCAAACACACAAATCAACATTACATGTGTTAAGACGACTCACAATGATAAGAAAGGGAGGGACAAATGGGTCTATTTTTTATGAAATTTAGATTTAAAATTTTGGGAAACAAATCCATAATTATAAAAGTTAACTAGGTCAAGTCCACACTATAATCTAATCTAGCATTGGAAATGGTGGATCTAGAGACTAGGAATGCAAATCTAAGGATTAATGATAAATGGGATTGATATATGAGATTTCTTGATCCGATTTCATGCACCTTTATTCCACTTGTAAGTGAACCATTGTATTTATGACACTTTAATCAAAACAATCTTAGAATAGAAAAGGACATGTCATGTAAATGCAATTTTAATGAATATGAAAATCTAGACCCTTTTTTATAATTATGGTTTATTTAGATTAGATGTTTTAGCATGCATGCACTTAAGGCATAAAAGTGTCAACCATCATGATGCCCAACATAAGAATTTCCATTAATTACATTATAATGATTCTATACATTATAGTGCATGCATAATTCCCATTAATGAATAATCTATTAAATGAATTAAGTGGACTATAAGACCTTAGATATCTTGATTAATAAAAGGGCACTTATATAGAGTAATTCATAATGTTCCGCATCCATTAAATGGATAAATATATATTAGATTGTCAATAAATATAAAAATGATACATTAAGTTGATATCTTAGATGATAAGTACAATGTCTAATCTAAACAATGGACATCAAATTTTATTTGTTTAATTTTTACAACTAAAATTTGACAAATAATCTATTTAAATTTTCCATTAACAAGATTTTCCTCTCCAAGATAAAATTACCTAGCTATACATTGGTTTCAATTTAGGATTTATTGAGATCCCTTTTTTTCACTTTAATGTGATAAAGGCACTGCCTTCACAATTATTGTAGTATAACATTTGTCTTTGTTACTTCATAAAATCATATGAGATTTCTAATAATGATAATGCTCATAGAATAATATGTCCTAGTTATCCTTAAAAAAACCCAAAGATCCTCTTTCGTTTACCTTTTATGCTTGATCTTGTTCTATACTTAGCCTTGTCCATATGTTTATTTGAATAGGTGATTAATTTTTTAGGTAAAAAAATAAAATAAAGGAAAATCAAATTAATTTAAAATGGATTAAAATGGATACAAGAAAATGTTTTAATTGAGTACTAAATAAATAAAATATTAAAATTTTAGTTTGGTATTTATAAGGAATTTTGAAATTGTAAATTTTTTTACTTGATACTTTTTCAACATTTTAGACTCGTCAATGGGCCTTTGGTTTACTGGTGAAGTTGAAAGGTTCTAAATGAGTTCACCAAGGATCAATTCTTGGTGAGTGCAAAGGTTCGACATCAAAAAGGGATGAGGTCGAGATTGTGCCCTGAGCAAATTCGACAAAGTGGATACCCTCAGTTCTTGGCTCTTAGCCGAAGAGGTTCAGCCCAAGAAGACTCGTGCTCCCATATTAGATAGTAAAAAATAATTTGTGGATGACCTCCATAAAAATAAAAATAAAAGATTCAATCTTCAAATGTATAGTATAATATATTGTTTGGGTCTATGATTGCAACGGAGCCTCATAGATCAAATATAAAAAAAACTAAACAATTCTATAACCAAATCTACTAAATCACATGTTTGTTAGAGAATACAAAAGAGATAAATTAAATAATAGTGCTAGCTGAATGCTGAATACAAGCCCAATAGTTGAATGATTTCGACATAAACAGAAGAGCGACTTTTCTATCATGAGGAAGTGGCATCATGAACTTGACTTAAGGCAGTAAACAATGAATTATTTCTTGGCAAGCATTGGAGCATAACTACTTATAAAAGAAACCCGATCGTGCTATATATACATTCCCATCTCCATGTAAATCTGGGATTCATCACAAGTAACAAATCCTGATCAAATCTCTCGACATATGTAGTCTTCATAGTAAAATACATTTTAGTGCCTTTTGCATTGGATTGGATGGAGGAATTTTTTTGGACAGGATTAATATAAATCTCTCGGTTGTAACCAAAACAAAAAAAGTGAAGTAGAGTAGTCATAGTCTCGGTAGGAATAGATGACGGAATACAATACCTGCTTTCTTTTAGATAAATAGAATACGTTTTTGTTTGTTTTTCATTTCTTATTAATATTTGTAGTATGGAGGACTATCATTTACAATTTTGTTTATAATCCAAATAAACATGTTCGATAAATTAAGAAAACATTATTGTTAATTGTCAATTTTAATGTATGATCTATGTGTTACAATGGTTATTTTGTAACTGAAAATTTAATTTTTGTTCTTTTTAAAAAGTCATATCTTAATAGATGAGTGTTAAATGATGATTAGTCTTGTTGTTGAAATGTTATTGTTAGTTTGTTTGTTTTTCAAATCAATCATAAGATATTTAAAAAATTCAATTCATTTTATTTATTTTTATTTTTATTTTTATAAAATTTGAAGTTTAATTCAAAAGAGGTCTTAGGCCTAGTACAAAGCGGCTTAAAAAGAAAAACAAGAATCAAGAAGAATATCTTAGAACTTGTAGACACTCGAAATATCCTGATTGATATCATACACTCGATCCTGATTCACTAACACTGATTCTTCTTTAATCATTTTTTTATTGACCATTTAATTGAATAATCTTTATTTAATTAAATTCATCGAAATTCCTCTTAAAATTAGATAATGAACCTTATTAGATTATTTCATCATTTGCCTCTTTTAATGAAATAAATCAACTTTATTTAATTAAATCCTAATGTCTTCTTTTAATTAAACAAATCAACTCTATTTAATTGAATGCTAATGTCATATCTTTTAATTGAATAAATCATATTATTTAATTAAATTACTAATATCTTAACTACCTTCTCATTTCATTTAAATAAACTCAAATATCTAAATCAAATGTCAAATCAACTAACTTAATCTAAGTTAATTAATCCTAATTAACTCCTAACACTAATCCTCCATTCCTCTAGCTTTTGCAAGTTGCACATGTAAATCAATTTATTTGATTTATTAATTCCTCCTATTTTCATTCAAATATGGCATCTTGGAATATTCCACTTATTTGAATTCTCCCTCCCAAAGGACTTTTGTCCTCCAGCTTGGCATTAAAAGCTCTTACATGTCCTTTTCTTCAGCCAACTTGGCATTAATTCCTCTTACATCCCCTCTTACACAAGTCACCTCTTCAAATTCAAATTTCACCTACATACATTTAACATGCACATTGTTCAAAATGTGTTTCACTCTCCTTCATTAGCATGTTGACAAGTGGCACAATGCCATTGGTCCCTTCTTTAATCCCACATTCATCTTATTCTTCATTCTTCCAACCTTCTTCATTATAAATAGAGGCCTTCTCCAGTGTATTTGGATTCACAATCTTAGGCATTTTTGAAGACACAAGTTTATGCAAGCTCATTATCCATAATCATCCATATTTTCAATTTAGCATATAAATTCATCATCCATAGCAAGGTTATTGGCATTTTGCATCAAGAATCTCATATCATCATCAAGCTTATCAAGGAATTGGGAAAGAGCTTCTTTCCACTTCAAAGAAGCACCAATTCCCCTATGGGGTGTTGGTTTGAGCATTCAAATGAGATTTCATTAGCTTTTATTTGATATTTTATGTTGTTTTCTTGTTCTTATGCTTGAATGAATTGCATAGGGAACGTTTGGGTTTAAACTTGTTTGTTTCTTTGTCCATGTTTGAACAGGTCTAGGGTGTAGCATTCACATTTTTGGTGCCCACCATGGGGCCTAGCCCCGTTTTTAGTATTGTTCTTGCAAGTTTCGTCAACAGGTCCATTTGTGAATTCTAATGTAGCGATGTAGTGCATCCACTTTCTGTTTCAGCGTAATTGGCCTCTGTTTTAGCGCATATGGCCTCTATTTTAGTGCACTCGGCCTCTATTTCAACACATCTGGCCTTTGTTTTAGTGCATATGATTTATGTTTTAGCGCATATGCTCTTTGTATTCTTTTGCTTTTATAGTCAATCTTAAAATGGCCATGTCTTAGTCATACAAAGGTCTTTTTCGAAGGTTTGCTTTTTGAAATGGGGTGAAATTTCATAAGAAATGCAATAGTGTAGGTGTTTCTTAAATTTGATTGAGTTAAAATTTTCAAATGTTCACCTAATGTTAAATCACAATGAAACTTGGTCTAACTTTTATGGTTTCTATGCTTAATCATTTATCTAACCCCCATATCTTCTTGTTTCTTGATTTCATCTAACAATTGGAACTTGGATTGAAATTTTTAAAGGATCATGGAGCATGGAAGTAAAATAAAAAGCATTTGATACTCATTGTAATAGTGTTTTTAAAAACTCATGGGAAAATAACCTATCATATATTTTTCTTTCATGCTTTAGGACCAACTAGAATTATTTTGGGCATAAAATTAACCTACAACTCAAGATTTTTCAAAGTTGGTTAAAAAGAACCTTAGAAAATCACTACATTTTTTTTGGGTTTAAAAAAATTGAACAATCAACTTTCACACTCAAATTTGGTGCTTTAAAAAAAACTCACTATTTCTTTTGAGGTCTAAAATGACCATATACTTATTTTGTTTTGTAATATGTTTTACAAACTAATACCATTGAAATGTGTATGCACTTCTCTCGTGCTTCACAATGATCTTGAGAATCAAAAGCATTTTTGTGATATTAGGTTGTCTAAAAGATTGCCTCCACATTTCAAATTTGGGCTCTTAAAATTGAACAAAGCTTGCTAGTGTGAGAAAGGCCTCGCGTGTGTTCTCTCCTTGTTCACGCAAATAAGGATTGATCAAACTACGAATGTACTAACTCACTTTTGTTTACCTTTAGAGAGCCTACCTTGGTGGAAAAAAGTAATCACCCTAAGGGAACAACTCAAACTGATAACGAGCTAAACACCAAGGTACTCCCAACCGGTATATAAATTTGAATGTTGAAGAAATCTCAACATTAAAAAGCTTCCGAAAGACAAGTAGGTGATACTCTTTATTGGGTTGATCTTGCCTCTCATGTGGCATTTTGAATGGGTGTCTTGATTATGAATCAATCTATGTAGAAGCCAAAATCCCTATCTATTTGTTGGTGTCAGGAGGTTAGACCTCTGAAGCCGTCCCACATACTTGTGGTTCAAAGTAGAGATGAAGAGTTTTTCATGGAAGATTCATGAGAACTTGAAGCTTGGATGACCCGAGAAGTGTGTGCCAAGAAAGGGAGAGCCAGTGTGGTCAAGCTTCTAATCATCTCCTTTGAATAAGCGTGTAGTTGGAAAAATCGAAGTGGGAGTCTGATAAATATTATCTTTTCTATCCTAGGGTTGTGCATTTTTTTAGAATCAAAACACTTTGCTTGAAATATCAAAACGTGGAAACAAACATTCAACAAGAACACCAAATTTTAAACCCTTTAGTAGGAGCAAATAACTTTAAAAAATCCAAGTTCTATTGCTTGTCCCTAGTGATTTCATCCTTAGAGGCTTCTAAGTATTTGGATTTATATCTCAATTTGTCCTCTAAACTCAACATTAAGAAACTATGCTCTTGAAACCTTGATTTTCACATAATGGACCTTGTGGAATGAAAAGGAATTGAGGCATAAACATTCAGTTTGAAACTTAAGCAAGACATTGGATGTGGTAAAATTAATTCATTAATCAACATGAAATCAATTGAACCCCACACATGTGCTTGTTTATCTTTTGTCTTAGGGTCTTTTGAGCAAACATTGATCTTTTGGTTTGAAATACTCTTATGGAAAAGCATGTTCTTGGAAACCTTGGTCTTGTAAACAAGTCCCTCTTAGGTTCTCACTTAGGATCAAAACAACCAATCATTTCATCCATCTCAAACATCAATCAAATTCTATCTCACAAACAACTTTTGAACCATTGGAAAAAAACATTCATACTAGACTTTTGGTAAAATCCTTTTAATCGACCTAAAAATCACCTTGTTTGGCTAAGTGTGTGTGGATGAATCCTTCCTCATACACCTAGTTAAATTATCATCCTTTTGAACAAGTTTATTCCAAGATAACATCCAACATCTTGGGGTTTATAAGTCCATTATCCAAATCAAATCAAATCCAATCTAGAAATCAAAAAAACCAAAAAATCCCAAAGTCTAGTATTCCTCCAAAGGTCTTAAAATTTCAACACTCATATCATTCACCCCTTTCATCCTTCATCTCATCATTGGTCCTAAATCTCGTAGAGGTCAACAAGGTCAAAACACAAGAAAAACATGGAATATAAACTTGATTCATACATCATGAGTGATCTAAATCAAACAAACTATCAAAGCCTTACAATGCCGATTGATTATCAAAACTCACATTTATACAATCTATACATGGGATCATTATCTCCTACAAACCTCAATGGTACAACAAATGTGAGTATGCCCAATCTAAATTTTGGAACACCTTTCTGTATGATAGATTTAAATCAAAGTCAAAACTTACAAATCTATCAACAAAACAACATTATCCCACCAAATCCATAGATGCCGAATTTGACTATGCCAAGTACAATTTCACTAAACATGAATATTTCAAATCCACACTTGGTAAACTTTGGGAAAAATATGTTTGCAAAACACACCAATGTTGTTCAAAGTCCAAAGAATATGTTAACAACTCCATGTATTCATCCAAGTCAAGGTAACACCATGCAAAATCAAGGTTACCTAAATCAAAGCAATGTGATTCCCAACCACAACAATGTTCAATGTATACCTATAATACAAAATCTACAAATCATTCCAAAACCAAACATAGTCCAAAATTAACTTGTGCATGATCTAATACAAATACCACAAGTGTGTAGTCCAAATATGTTTGACCAACAACCAAATGAACTATACCAAGGGTGTCAAGATCAAAATAAAGAACCAATGTTGCGAGATAAAGTTGCTATACTTAGAAAATTAGTTGATTCATATCACCAAGAGACATCTCCACCCCAAAATCAACACACTCCCCCTTGGATTAAACTATGTCATTAAAATAGTGATTTGTCTCCACAACAATATCAAGAACAATATCTCCAATGAAAAGAGTTCGGATATCAAGATCAATAGCATCAACAACAAACCCAATCACCACATCTCCAAATCAATCACCACATTTTCAAGATCAATCACAACAAGAATCACCTCAACAAGCATAAATCTCACAAGAGCACAAATGTGAATACACTCCTTTTGGAGATCCAATCAAATCAGTGCTAAGAATGATACTCAATGCAAAACTCATCACTCTTCCAAAGGTAAGTGCTTTAAATTTTTTCCTAAAATTCCCTCGGAATAGGGATGGATTTTATTGTGAGTATCATAGAGAAAATATTCATAAAACATCAAATTGAATTCAACTCAAAAATCTCATCCAAGACCTTATTAATCAAAAAATAATAAATGTTGAGGATAATGATCAAGATTCAACCACTAGTGATAACAGTGACAATCTCTCCACCCCAACTATTGAGATCAATGATCAAGATCTATCCATCAATGAGCACCTTGAAGATGTTTCTACCTCATCCGATGATCAACTCATCATACATCAAGAGTCACTTTTTAGTGTGAAGGCTAAAATCAACAATGCTCAAAGATTGACAAATACAGATTAAATCTGTCAATTTTGAACAAATGAGACAAAGCCTTCCCTATGAAATTGTTGATCAAACATAGAAGAGAAAAACATGAAGAAAAGCATAAGCAATCTAAAATATACTAATCTAATCTAAGTTAACCAACCACCATCCCATAGGGGGATTGGTGCCCCTTGATGTGTGAAGAGAGCCCTTTCCCAATCCCTGATAAGCAAGATTGCCAAAATGAAAGATGATGAAGAGCAAAATTAGTTCTCACATATAGAGAGTAACTTTGCATGAAAAAGTGTTGTTCTCCAATTGTGTTATCGTGCCTTGTTTTTATAGATTGAAGGTTGGAAGAGTGAGAGATTTTGATGAATGTGGGATCATTTATAAGCCAATGACAAGATGCCACTTGTCAAGATTTGAGAGGATGAGGAATACGCAAGTTTTGGCCAATGTGCCAATTTCAAATTTGAATTTTGTTGAAATGACATGTTTAAGGGGGATGAAAGGTGCATTAAATGCCAAGTTTGACTTGTGAAAGAGATGTGTAAGAGAATGTGTAAGAGCATTTAATGCTTTGTTGGAAGGGACAAGTCCTTTGGAGGGAAGATTAAAATTGATAGAATATTCCATCTTGATGCCCTTTTGAAAGTAATTAGAAGAATTTAATAAATCAAAGAAATGATTTATTGGTGCAAGTGGGTGGGTTAGTTAAGAGTTTAGATTTGACTCAAGTCAAGTCAAAAACTGGAGAATGGGTGATTATGTTTAGCGGTTAATTAATCCAAATTAATTAACTTGGGGGATTTTAGGAGTTTGATATTTGATTTAAATCATTTTGATTTATTGAGTCAAATAAGAAGAACTTAAGGACTTAATGAAATAATTTGATTTATTTAATTAAGCATGATGAAGTTAGGGAATTAATCAATAAATTGTTTTAATTGATTAATAGAAGAATTGGATGCATGATGTTAGTTTTGCATGTCTACATTTTCCCCCTCTTTGAAGCAATGTACTCGTTGCATTGGTTCAAAGAATGATGCTGCTAACATCGAAATTAAAAAAATTCTAATTTTTTTGGATGCCCCAACGGAAATAAGTACATTAGTACATTGCCCCCTCAAGAGATTGAGCGAAAAGATACGATTTGAGGTCGATCTCACGAAAAAGAGGTTCAAAATGGATGTATGGATGGTTTGACTATATGATAATGATGATGTAAATAAGATGTTTGGAAGATCCTTAGAATATCAAATCTATATTATCCTAAACAACTTAAATGATTATGAAAATGAGATGAATGCGATGGATGATGTTGTCCTATGATGGTATGATGTGATTATGTAGATTGAGAGTATGGATGTAGGATGGATGCATTGTTAGCATGAAAGAGGATAGAAGAATGAGAGGGATCATCCCTTGAATCCAAAAAAATGCAAAAGTTCAACAAGCCAACTTTATTAGAAATGATGATGATGTATTGCTTATCTAGGGATGGGAGAGATAAAGAGCATAACTTTCCTTATGTTTGATAACACACATAGGTGTGATGCATCATGGTATTAAGAACTAGGATGGCGTTGCGCCTAGTGTGATGGACTTTGAATCGACAATCAGATAGGAGTACTCTTGTTCACACTTGACAAATGAAACCTTATTCAGAATGCAGTTCAGATATTCTAAACATCTCAGGCCAAAACATAAAAAGGCAAGCCTTCTTATGTGGTGAACAAGACACCTAAAACATCTTTCCTACAAGCATAACAAAGTATGCATGACGAAGTTATTTTACAAGAATATCCAACAAGCAGTATAGATAAAAAGATAATGACCATTGCCCCATTCCGTTCTCTCTAAACCTGTTTTGTTTTAGGCATCATCGAGAGGTCCTTGGAATGAGCGCAAAATAAGATAAGTCTAAAAAGACCAAGATAAAGTAAACAAACAAGATAATGTTCTTCGTACCACTAGCCAAGGCTAAACTACTGTGGGGTACCTGATGCTTATGTCCATCATGGGAAGGATTCATCCTAGGACATGTAGTGATCAAGGTTTTGGTGAGACTGATTTGGGTGGTAAGCTATTGATACTCCGAGTTGACCAACTTGCTTGCTTATTGACTTAGGCTTAAGACTCTGATGATTAGGTGTTCACTTTGGAACCTGATAAACTTGCTTCTGACTGACTCACCAAAGGGTGAAGGTGACGACTGACTTTATTATGAGTGATGACAAATCATGGTTGAAAGCGAGATGAAATGGGTGCACCATTTTGGATTTTTCAGATATTTGGATGTTTTTGATATTTTTTGAAATGTTTTGAGGTTGTTTTGATTTTCGGTTTTTCCAATGTTTTTGGGTTTTGTGTCTCGAGGGCCGATCAAAGATGGCCTTGCCTATGTTTAAGCTCAGAGATGACGTAGTTCGGATGGAAATTGACTTGACTGCTAATGAAATAGATGGGCAAATGGATTGCCATTGCGATGAACGCCTAAGGACTGACCTAAAATGTCTCGGGGGATGATCAAAGATCAACCTTGCCTACATTCAAGCTCAGAGACGACGTAGTTCAGCAAGAGGACTCTATTTTTTTGATTTTTCAAATTTTTGACATGTTTTGGGATTTGAATGATTTTTCTGAATGTTTTTGAATTTTTGATGATTTTTTTGAATGTTTTTCGATTTTCGCATGATTTTGACAATTTGGAGGTGGATATGCATGATGATATCAGTGCTTTGTTTTTGGATTTTGTTGAAAACGAAGCTTAAGGTTGATTGATCAAATCAATGGATTGATAGTTTGACTAAGTGTGTTAAGTCAAACAAAAGTGATAATGCACTCGTAAACTTTAGGAAGTTGTGTTATCCCAAAGTAAACTCAGACAAGAGGGTAGTTTGACTAAGTGTGTTAAGTCAAACGAGGTGGTTTTGGATTCAATAATTTGGCTAAGTGTGTTAAGCCAAAAAAAGATGATAACGAATTTGTAAACCCAAGGAAGTTGTGTTATCCTAGAGTAAATCTGTGCACAAGATGATAGTTTGAATAAGTGTGTTAAGTCAAACAAGGTGATAATTGATTGGATTTGATTGATCAAGATTGATGAAGCTTGACTTGGAACAAAATTGTTTTGATGATTTGATGTGATGCTGACGTGCAAGTTAGATGCGACTAATATGAATTGTTTGGATTGATGTTCGACGAAAGATAAAGCATGATAAGGAATGTCGTCTTGTCAAAACATGCCATGGGCTAGTGATTTGGATTGATGCTCACAAATTCTTTAACCAATTTGATTTTATGTTCGCCAATGCTTAGATTACTAGATAAGTTAGAGGATATATATCAAGATTTATTCTCAAAGCAAGATGCCAATATCTGCCCCCAGTGTCTAGCAATGTTTGAATGGCCATGGGTAGATTCTTGGATGAATGGATATGAATTATCTTGCGATAAGATAAGGGTGTTGAAAATAGAGGATTCTCATTCAGATAATGCTTCAAGGCTCAGATAATGTTGGGTAGGGTAGGATCAGTGAAAATGACCCATGTCAAGATGTTTACCATAAACAAGTGTAAAGCGTTTACCAAACCTTTTTCAAGATCTAGATAAGGTAGATAGATGGTAGTGGGTTGGTTAAATGGTTCGTGCATGAACGAATGATATGGATGGAAAGTTGGCTCTAGTATGGATGCGATAAGATGCTTTCTCCTGAACTAACGCACATAGATGCTCGATTCTACACATGATGCCTGTTTGCCAGGTTTTCATCATGGTACCTATCCAAAGTGCCACCATAGTGGTTTTCACTAGAGGACGATTTTTTTCTTTACTATTTTCAAATCCTTTTTCTGTTTTTTTTTTGGATTTTTGTATTTTTTGATTTGTTTGTATTTTCTAAGAAATTTTAAGTTGATGTTAAATCACTTGGTACTACTGATGTTGATGCTTCTGTCATAATGTGCCATCGATATCCTGCTTGAAGAAGTTGTTTTACCAAGATACATGCACTTGAATACAAATTTTGAGATTTCTGATCTGCTTTGCTGATACCGAAGTTAACTTCATCTTTGTGCACATATCGCGATAGAGTGCCTTCCGAATCCTTATGATGAAGGGTTGTTGCCAACACATGGTTAATGTGAGAACTGGATATTATGCGTGGAGGCATGGATGGTTGAGTGTGTTTAGGAATAAAAGATGGATTGGTTGATAGTTTGGAGCCTTTGACTCTCCAAATTTGGGAAGATGAGGAATAATGGATGGATACGAAAGTGTGCATGGAATTAGGACCAACAACTCGGTATACTTTGTACGTAGCTTGAAAAGCCTAATTTTTCCTTTGTGGACATCTTTGATGGATACTTTTCCCTTTTTTATTTTGCCCCATAGTTTCTTTGACTAATGGAGTTTGATAAGGATAATTTTTCTTTGTATTCTTTGGTATCTAGGTGTATTTGATTTGTCCTTCGTGCTTCGCTAATTCTTTTCCTTTGATGACGTTCTTCGTGATTTGATTCGAATCTTTCTTTTGTTGTTGGTCCCAATTCGTGGATGGGGTGATGGGTGGATGAAGACTCGTGGCGTGGTAGGTTGTAGTATTGGCATCAGTTTGAGGATAAGGATCCTTCGTGCTCCCTATGTTGACGTTTGCTCAAGATGAAGTTGCCCCCAGTTTTGTGGAAGTATTACTAATATCTTGAGATCCCTTGATTGTCGAATAACCAAGGCCTTGATGCTTAGGATTGCCAACAATCTGCACTAGTTCTAGGATACCATGTTCATGTAGGCCTAATCCTCTACCTTGATAATTCATCTGCTGAAATTTTTATTTGCAATAGGATATGATTTACCTTGGAAACAAGGTACTAATCCTTCTCTGCTTTGTGGTGTATCTTCAAAAGTGACAACTTCTTTATTGATGAGGTAGCTTTCCCTAAGAAAGGTAAGTGATCCAACTTTATAAGTGATAGGATCCTCCATATGAGGGATGAATGCCTGATTGATATCTTTAGCTTGATCTTGTGAGATATTAGATTGTAATGCTTCGTCAAGAAGTGTTGATGCTTCATTGTCCTTGTAAAAGTCTTCCTCATGATTCATTCTTGATATGCTTTCACATGATATTTCTAATTCACAACTTTTGTAGAAGCCTTCTTCATGATTTTTTTCTGCTATGTCTCCATAGGATGTTTCTAATTTGCAACTTTTGTAGAAGCTTTCTAATATGTCTCCACATGATGTCTCTGATTCACAACTTCTGTAGAATCCTTCTTCATGATCCACTTCTGACACGTCTCTAGATTTCTCTATATCTTGATCATGTGTACAAATGTTAAGAGTAGGAGACTCCTATTCCTCAATAAGAGTATAGGACTCTTGTTTTGAATGAAGATCATCTACGTGTCCATCCAAAGAAAGCATCTTGTGGGTAGATGGATGAATATGTGCTATATGGATATGATCATCATTTGCGACATCTTGTATAGATAGAAGAGTGCCCATTAGATCATTGTAGTATCTTGGAGATATGAATTCTTGATCTGACTAATTCTAGAATTGCTTTCGACATGCTTCGGATCAAGTTATTGACATGGGTTGATTTCAAAGGATGGATTGCTTATAGCGGGTTCTTGGACATTGTTATCAGGAATGAGAAGTAGATCAATAACCTGTTCATCTTTGGGGATTCCTTCACTATCTATGATCATGAGGTCGAGGGATGTCAATATGCCTTGGGAGGGACCATTGGGAGACCTTGGTGATAGATGTTGATCATGCTTTGGAATAAATTCTTGAGACATGTCCTCTAACTCATAAGGTGATGTAGAGACATTTTAAATATGATCATTGGTGGATGAATTATAGATTATGTCAATAGGATCAAATATTGTTAACACATCTTGAAATAGATCACTAAAAAATGGCCCTTGATGAATGTTGATTTGATCACTGGATGGGGTAGACATACCTTCATAGTGTTCATCGATGGATTGATTTTGATAATTGTCTTCAACCATTATGGCATAGAGATTGCCAATGTCTTCAACCATAGGGTCAAGTGATGCTAAAGTTTCTTGGATTGGATCATTGTTGGGCATCATTGGTGAGTTTTGATCATGATTGAAAGGTGGTTCTTGGTGTGTGTTGATTTGATCATTGGATGAGGTGGAAACATCTTCATGATGTTCATTGATAAATTGATCTTGATTTTTGATTTCAACAATTGTGGTGGGAATCTGTTGCAAGATTTTTTGAGTGAGTAATGCCTGTGTTTGCTACTGAGCCAACAATGCTTGTTGTTGGTCATGTTGTTGTTGTGCCAACAATGCTTTTTGTTGGGCTTGTTGTTGAGCTACTTGTTGATGGGTTGCTTACAATAGTGCCCAAAATTTTGCTTGCGCCTATCGAGCTTGGTGTTGGGCTACTTGAGCCACTTGTGCAACTTGTGCAGCTTGTTGGGCTTGGAGTGCCTTTTGGCGGGCAACTTGTTGAGCGACTTGCAACATGATAGAGAATGAATTTGTCATGTCGTGTTTTGGCGGTGGTGGTGGTGGATTGGGAATGGTGTTGATTGTTGGGGTTGCTTGAATGGTTGCCATCAGTTGTTGTGATATCGATGGAAAAACTAGAAGATTTGTTATGATGCTTTGGTTTATGATTAGAGTGTTGCTCAGATTTGGTTGATTGATGGTTGGTAAAGGGGGAAGACTCATGCCTTGATTTCTTGGATGATAGATTTGTAAGTTTTGACTTTGATTTAAATCTACCAAAGGAAAAGGTGTTCCAAAGTTTAGATTGGGAAAACTCACATTTGTTGTACCATTGAGGTTTGTAGGAGATACTGATCCCATGTATGGATTGTACAAATGTAAGTTTTGAAAATCAATTGGCATTGTAAGGCTTGGATAGTTTGGTTGAATTGGATTACTCATGATGTAGGAATCAAGTTTATATTCCATGTTCCTCTTTTGTTTTGACCTTGTTGACCTTTGAGGGTTTAAAACCAATGATGAGATGAAGGATGAAAGTGTGAGTGATATGGGTGTTTGAAATTTTAGGAACTTTGGATCAATGCTAGACTTTAGGACATGATTTGATTCGATTTTGAGGATAGTTTGACTAGGTGTGTTAAGCCAAACAAGATGATGGTGAACTGTAAACCCTAGGAAGTTGTGTTATCCTAGAGAAACTTGCTCAAGAGAATAAATTGGCTAAGTGTGTTAAGCCAATGAAAGTGATTGTGAACTAGTAGACCTTAGGAAGTTGTGTTATCCTAAAGTTGAATTTGTTCAAGAGGATTGATAACTTGACTAGGTGTATTAAGTCAAATGTAATGATGTTGATTTTTCAAAAGTCTAGCATGAATGATGTTTTCAAAGTTCCAAAAGTTGTTGGTGAAATGGAATTTGATAAATGTTTGGATGGATGAAGTGTTTTGACTTGATCCTAGATGACCCTATGAGGACTTGTTGACTAGACCAAGATATTGAAGAACATGCTTTTCCCTAAGAGTAATTCAAACCAAAAGATCAATGTTTGCATACAGAAGATTGCAAGCACATGTGTGCTTCAATTGTTTGTTATATTGCTTAGGTTTGGTTCTTTTTACAACAAACACTTCTTTCTTAGTTTTTCAAACTGAATGTCCAATATCCTAATTTTCTTTCATCCCACAAAGTGCATTATGTGGAAATCAAGGAAATCAAGGCAAAGGTTACCTAACATTGACTTTGGGAGAAAAAAATTGAGATGTATGAATATTTAGAAGCCTTCTAGAGATAAGAACCCCTAGGGACAAGCAGTAACATTTGGACACCTCCAAGGTATTTGTTCTTCCAAAGGGTTTGAAATTCTGATGATTCGTTGAATGTTTGTTTTCCATTGTTTTAGATCCAATCAAAGTGTTTTGATTCAAAGCACATGTACAACCCTAGGCTGGAAAAGGTAATATTTGTCAGGTTCCCACTTGGACGAATCCAACTGCACATATTCTGTGTGGATGACTAGATACTTGACCACATTGGCTCCCCTCCATGACACACACTTTTCAGGTCAGCCAAGCATCAATACCCATGAATCTCCCATGGCATAATTTTCATCTCTACAACAAAACCGTATGTATATGCGGGGCGGCTTCAGAGGACATGACCTCTTGCACCAACAAATATAAGGTATTTTTTGGCTTCTAAACAAAAGTTTGTAGTAAGGGCATCCAGTTTAGGGGGTGCAATGATAAACTACTTGTGAGATCTCCCAACCCTTAGAAGAAGGGCTTTACACATCATAAAGATACCGGGGGAGAATTATCATGCGCCGCAAGCTTCCCATTGTCCATGGCTTTCACCACGAACACAAATTTATGTAGTGGTTTGGAAGAGCTTGGCTTTAGCCCATTACCTCTTGAGTCGTTCCCTTGGGGTGAGTACTTTTTCCACCAAGGAAGGCCCTCTAAAAGGTGTACAATAGCAAGTAAGTGCATTCATAGTTCAATCATCTTTGTTTGCATGAACAAAGAGAGAACACTCGCAATGCCTTTTTCTCACACTAGACAAGTTTTGTTCAATTTTAGAACCCAAATGAAATGTGGAGGAAATCTTTTAAACAATCTAACATCACCAAAAGAATTTTGATTCTCAAGATCACTGTGAAGCACAAGAGAAGCACATACGCCTTTTAAATGATATTAAATTGTGAAAAAGATTGCAAAGCATGAAAAAAAATTGTTCATTTTAAGTCCATAAAGCAATGATTTTGATTCATTTTACAGCACCAAAACGAGATGTGAGAGTTGCCTTGTTCAACTTTTAGAACCCAAATTGAAATTTAGTAGGTTTCTAAGTTCAATTTTAACCAAAAAAGACAAGTCAAATGGTTAATTTTAAACCCAAAAAGAAAGGTGATCTAGTTTAAAACAGAAAATGAGAGTAGAAATTGGACTCTCTAAGCATTTAAAAATGCTTTTTGAATTTCAAGTTTCAAATTCTCAATTTTCTCTTTGCTCCAATCTTGCTTCGCCTTTGCTTGATTCCAATTCTTGATTCCGATGTCAACCTATGAAACATTTACAAAGTAAAACTTTAGAATTGAGAAATGTGATATTTCAATGATATAGTTTCAAACATAATGAATGCATTCACAAGGAAACAATAATCAAATAAACAAAAAGTTGTCCCTTGAGGATTCTTGGTGCAGATTTTTGCTTTAGTGTACTCATCCACCCTACGTAGCTGAGTATTAATGATAGATACCACAATATTAATGAGGTAAACAACAATTATAAGTTGCAGTATAAATTTTGTAAAGGTAGAACCTCAAGATTTACTTAATCATCCAAAAATATGCATCTTGAATGGCATGAATGGTGCGCATAATGAATGAATGTAGGAAGACTAGATTGTATGGGACTTATGAAAAGTTCAATCTCCAAGAAAATATAATTAGACTTCAATCTCCAACTATGTTTTGATTAGTGTTTAAAGCACCACATCAATATTATTGTACCATCAAGATAGTAGTTATCTCTAATCATCGAATCAGCTTTATAGTATCAATCCTCCCCCCTCCCATCGAAATAAAGTTATCTCATGTAAGTTTTTGCCTATGCAAAAGATTGGACATTCTACTAGCATGGATCTCAAAGCAGATTAAAAAAAAGAAAACAAAATTATCGATGTTAAAGTCTCTCCGATTAACAAGCGTAAAAAATCTTCAAGTAGCTCCTATTAGTAGGCGTCAAAGCCGATTTCCACCATCTTTGAAATGTGATGATTGCAGGACCGTTTGTGAGCTTTCCAGTTGTATTTATTGCTTTCACATGCCAACCATCTCCACAGGAAGACCTTGCACCAACCACTCAGAGCACACTACCTCAGGGGAGATACTTGTCAATGCCAACAGTAACATCATTTACTTCTCCAATTTTGGCGCGCAGCTTCTTGAATTTCTCATTAAAGGGTTAGCTCTTGAATATCACCATGCACGATCTATAAACAACAAGTGTTAATAAAATTTGACTCCTGTATTACCTACACCATTGCATCACATTAATCATAACCTGTGTGTTTTATTTGAATGCAGCATTTAAAAAATATATATCCACATCATGCCAAAAATATCATAATTTAATGATAAATTATGACTCAAAGTCATGAAAATAGGCTATAGACTGTTACCTTCCTCCCTGGCAATGCTATTGTATGATTAGAAAGAGATGAAAAGACCAACGTGTCTATTATTGTGTTTACAAAAGTCATCCTCTGGAAGTTCTATGTCTATCTTATTCTTTTATAATAGACTTATGTGCAAGCTTAACAAAAGCTCGAGTCCCCAGTTACAAGAGAAAGCCAAGCAACTCATGTTGGAATACACAGGACCTGATCTTCTGTCATCACGTTAGAAAATTAGTACAATAACTGAATTTGAGAGTATAGTGTCACAACCATCAACACCTTTTAGAGTATGCAGATTTGGAGATCTCTGGCAACTGCACTTAATGCTACTAGGTGGCGACTGGCAGTGGGTGAAAGTGGTCTTTTGAATTGGGTTTTACACATGCAAATTTCATTAGCTTTGAAATATTCTAAAAGAAGAAAGTACTTTGTGCACTGGCAATGAGGGTGGGATAAATGCACCCTTAATGCCTCAGACTTACACCACCATGAAAGATTAAACACCATCATATCGAGTAAACTACTTACATGCCTCCTCAAGAAATATTAAACACCAACATATCAAGTAAACTAGAAGCAAAAGGTCAACTCATGATTGGACTATAGGCCAGATTTGAGAAAAAGGTATTGTGGATGAGATATTATATTTTGCAAGGGTGGGCCTATGGTCAATATCGGGCTAGGAGTTCTTCCTTTTTATTCTTAGTTGGTGGCCATGCCCAATCCAAACCTTTCAATGCATTTGTCATTCGTAGATGTTTCTGGTGTGCATTTTTCTTTGGCTTAGTCGTCCCAATTGACTTATCTTTGCACAGTTTGTCACGCCTCCTGCAAATCAAAACCGCATCTTGACAGCCCATGCTAAAATGTTAACAAGACTCGAAGCCTAAGCACGTGAAATATGAAATATATTAGAGGCATAGAATCTTAGAAAGGAAAACAAAGCATGATGAGATTGTCGTTGAGGATGATCAACAGTTTCTGCTCAAACCTCTATGCATCCACTAGCAATTCGTGGATGATTCTCTTGGATCTAGTGGCAGCACTAGTGATGACTCTGTTTGCATTACAACAAGAAAAAACAAATACTGAACCAGAACAACTCACTGGTGTTGTTATCTGTGCTGCACCTTCATTATGGCTTCCCATTTCTCCTCAACGAGTATTTGACTTTCTCAGGGATGATAAAATCATACCATAGTGGGATACTTTGTCCACCGAAAACTTGGTACAATAAATTGCACACATTGCAACTGGTTCTTACCTGGGAAATTTCATTTCACTTCTGCATTTAAATGCATGCTCAAAAACTCAGAGTCTCTTTTATGCTATCGAACCAGTATTGAGCACAAAAAACTCAAAAAGTATGCAAAGACATCTGTAACAAATCCAGTCAAACAAAGCAAAGGAAAGTCACACAATTTGAAGTAGATGAATAGAGACAATACTTTCAATTTCTATCTAATGTTTTAATGAAGCTGCGGTCCCAGCCAACAACATACACCTAACATTATTTATTAGTTACCAAATTTCAAGCGAGATGTCAGAAAAATAAAGATTTCCCTGAATAAACTATCATTTAAGCTATCTTTTAAGCATGTAGTTCATAAGATTGAATCAGGCACGTGACTCCTACACATGTAGAGAAGCTTCCTTGAAATGAATTTCATGTACTATGTAAACTGGGTGATGTAAACTATAGAAAACACAATGAAGTAATAAGATGGAATTTGAAATGAAGTGGGCTTCTTTACTCCTGCCAATTACTATTACTTTAGTTTCATATTTGGAACTAATGGAGTATGGAATACATGGCATTCTGAAAAAAATGACAGCACGTATTTTCATGTAAGACTTTCTCCTCAAGCATCTAGATTAAATGGAGTTTGAATGGACTACCAATATAGTTGTAAAAGCTAATTTTTTTAAAATTTTTTGTAACATGTTACCAATATACTCAACCTACGCATTAATTCCTCAATGCCTATCAAAAGAGAGTCACATGTTGTTGGTGTTAGAACAAACAAGAAGATGTGATGGCAATGGTTGTTAGGATCCCCCCTCCCTCTAGCGCCAAATTGTAGACACTGAAATATGCAAATGTTAGTAAATATTTAACATAGATTAACATTGTTAGCAAATCAAAGCATCCCTATGAGATATTGAACCATACTAAATAATGCAAATAAAACACTAAAAAACAAAGAGACTCATTGCAAGTATGTTCAAACCTATCCCATAGTGGGAGTGGTGCCTCTTGAAATGTGGAAAGAAAGCCCTTTCCCACCCCCTGATAAGCAATATTGCAAAGATGATAGTGATAATGCAAATGCATGTGATAATGGACAAAATTAGTTCCCAAATGAAGAGAATAACTTTGCATGAGAGTGTGTTCTCAAATTGTGTTTTTGTGCCTTGGTTTTATATATTCAAGGTTGGAAGAGTGAGAGATTTTGATGAATGTGGGATCATTCATAAGCCAATGACAAGATGCCACTTGTCAAGATTTGAGAGGATGAGGAATGTGCAAGTTTTGGCCAATGTGCCAATTTCAAACTTGAATTTTGTTGAAATGACATGTTTAGGGGGGATGAAAGGTGCATTAAATTCCAAGTTTGACTTGTGAAAGAGATGTGTAAGAGAATTTGTAAAAGCATTTAATGCTTTGTTGGAAGGGACAAGTCCTTTGGAGGGAATATTCAAATTGATAGAATATTCCATCTTGATGCCCTTTTGAAAGTAATTAGAAGAATTTAATAAATCAAAGAAATAATTTATTGGTGCAAGTGGGTGGGTTAGTTAGAGTTTAGATTTGACTCAAGTTGAGTCAAAAGCTGGAGAATGGGTGATTATGTTTAGAGGTTAATTAATCCAAATTAATTAACTTGGGGGATTTTAGGAGTTTTATATTTGATTTAAATCATTTTGATTTATTGAATCAAATAAGAAGAACTTAATGACTTAATGAAATAATTTGATTTATTTAATTAAGCATGATGAAGTTAGGGAATTAATCAATAAATTATTTAAATTGATTAATAGAAGAATTGGATGCATGATGCTAGTTTTGCATGTCTACATTTAGTCATGATAAGAACCCCTCAAACAATGATCTATTTCACGGAGTGTTAGAATTGTTTGATCCTATTGACATAATCCATGATCCATCGACCAATGATCATGTTAAAAATGTCTTTGCATCACCTAATGAGTTTGAGGACATATCTCAAGAATTTATTCCAAATAATGATCAACATCTATCACCAAAGTCTAGGAATGGCACTTTCCAAGACATTGACATCCTTTAACCTCATGGTTACAAATATTGAAGGAATCCTCAAATCAACATTTGATCCAAGTCCACTCAAAGATCAATAGGATATTGAGCCAATTTTCATGCCTAATGAAGACATCCAAGAACCCTTTGTAAGAAATCCATCCTTTCAAATTGACTCATGTCAAGAAACTGATCCAAAGCATGTCAAAAGCAATTCCAAAATAATCAAGATCAAGAATTTATATCTCCACAATAATACAATGATCTAATGGGAACTCTCCAATCTATACAAGATGTCACAAATGATGATCATATCCATATAGAACACACTCCTCCATCAAACCATGAGATGCTTTCTTTGGATGGACAAGTAGATGATCTTCATTCAAAACAATCTACTCTCATACTCTTGATATCATTACCAAGGTACAAGTGTGTCCTACTCTTAACACTTGTACAGTTGATCAGGATATAGAAAAATCTAGAGACATATCAAAAAGGGGTCATGAAGAAGGCTTCTACAGAAGTTGTGAATAAGAAAAATCCGATGAAGACATATAAAAAATGAATCACGAGGAAGACTTTTACATGGAAAATGGATCAACAGCTCTTGAAGAAGCATTGAAATCAAATATTTAACAAGATCATGCCAAAGATATCAATCAGGAAGTCATTCCACATTTGGAGAATCCTAACAATTATAAACTTGGATCACTTACCTTTTTTAGGGCAAGCTATCTTATCAATGAAGAAGCTATCACCTTTGAAGATCCACAACAGAGAAGAGAAGGAATAGCACCTTGTTTACAAGGTAAATCATATCCTATTGCAAATAAAATTTTTCAACAAAATAATTATCAAGGTAGAGGATTAGGCCTACATGAACAAGATATCCTAGAACCGATGCATATTATTGGCAATCTTAAGCATCAAGGTCTTGGTTATTCGACAATTAAGGTATCTAAACATATCAGTGATACCTCTGTAATACTGGGAGCAACTTCATCTCAAGAAAATACAAACATAGGGAGCACAAAGAATCCTTATGATGAAATTGATGGAAATACTACAGCCCATCACATCATGAATCTTCATCCACCTATCACCCTCCATCTATGAATTGGTAGCAACATCAAAAGAAATTTTTGAATCAAAGCATGAAGAATGTCCTCAAAAAAAAAAAAGTAGCGAAGCATGAAAGACAAATCAAATACAAGTGGATACCAAATAATACAAATAAATATTATCCCTATCAAACTCCATTAGTCAAAGAAACTATGGGGAAAAATCAAAAAGGGAAAAGTATCCATCAAAGATGTCCACAAAGGTAAAAGCAAGCTGAACTCAAGCAACATACAAAGTATATCAAGTTGTTCGTCCTAATTCCATGCACACTTTCGTATCCACCCATCATTTCTCATCTTCCCAAGTTTAAAGAGTCAAAGATTCCAAACTGTCAACCAATCCATCTTCTTTTCCTAAACACACTCCACCATCCACACCTCCACACATGATATCCAATTCTCACATTGACCATGTATTGGCAACGAACCTTCATCATAAGGATTAAGAAGGCATTCTATTATGATGTGTGCACAAAGACAAAGTTAACCTTGGTATCTATAAAGCATAACAAAATTTTCAAAGGTTGCATTCAAGTGCATGTATTTTAACAAATCAACTTCTTCAAGTAGGATATTAATGGCACATTATGACATAAGCATCTACATCCGCACCACTAGGTGATTCAACATGAGCTTAAAATCTTTCAGCAAAAAATCAAAAAAATCAAAATATATGAAAATAGTAAAGATAAAAATCATCCTCCAGTGAAAACCACTAAATGGTAGTTTGGATAGGTACCATGATTAAAAACTGGAAAACATGCATCATGTGTAGAATCGAGCATCTACATGAGCCATTTTAGGAGAAAACATCTTATCACATCCATAATAAAGTCATCATTCCATCCATCTTATCCATAATAAATCCATTCATCCACGAACCATTAATCTAATCCATTTTCATATATTTGCATCCATCTTCCACATTATTTTGATCTTGATAAAAGTTTGGTTTACACTTTACACTTGCTTATGGTAAACATCTTGACATGGGCCATTTTCATTGATCCTATCCTACCTAACGTTATGTTGGGAAAGTCTGCCTCAACTTTTTGGATTTTCCCTTGAAGTCTTGGCATTTTCCTTCATGTTTTGGCCTTTATCGCAGTGGTCTAGCTTAGTCTTGGCAGTGTTTGTCTGGTGGTTAATGCCTTATCGCATGCGGTGATTTCACTCACAGCGGTGGTGCGGTAAGGTCGCCTGCAGCTTGCATTGGAGGTTACCGCCTTATTGCGTGCGATGAGTTCTCTCACCGTGGTGGCGCGGTAAGGCCACTAGGGGCCTAGCTCGATGGTTACCACCATACCGTAGGTGGTGGTTCCTCTCACTATGGTGGCCGCAATGAGATTGCCAATGGTGGGCTCGATAGTTACTACCATACCGTAGGCAGTGGGTCCTCTCACCACGGTGGCCGTGGTCGACCTGGCGGTTACTGCCACACCGTAGGAAGGCATTGGAAGGGAAGTGGTAGCGTGGTGGAGATGGAGGTCAGCACAGGCAGTTACCGCCATACCACGGGGTGGCCAAACGAGCTTAGTGGTAGCGTAGTGCAGTTAGAGTTTGGGCTCAGTGAAGACTTGGGTGAGCTTAGCTAAGCTTTCCAGCATACCGCGAGGCATCTCAGACAGGGGCGCGATAGTGTGGTGGTATTAAGGTGCGTGCTCAGATGGTTTATCGCCTTACCACCAAGCGAGTCAGACAGGGCATCGGTAGCGAGGTAGAAGGATGGGTGAGCTCGGGCGAGCTCACCGCCATACCGCGACTGGGTCATGTGGGCTCGATGGTAACACGGTAGGAGCTCGGGTGAGCTCGGAACTTGGTTGACCGAGTTGGAAAGTTTGATCGACTGTCAGAAGTAGCAAACGAATGTGATGGTGACACATGGCAGATCTTTAGGATCTGATTGGTAGAAGTTTTATTTCCTGATTACGATAGAGCTACATTATTGAATGGAGGTTGGTGGACATGCCTGAGACCGATTTAATGTTGTGCAGCTCGATGCATGTTGAATAAGTGGTGCATGTTATCAGAAATGGAAAGCTTGCAGGTGGATAATTTATTATCCTGATGACTATTGCTGGAATGGTTTGGCTAAATAGGTATGCACATGGTATAAGGATCAGATGTGCAGCTCGATAAAGAGAATGAACTAATTGAGAGAGGCTGAGAGTGTTTGAGTGGTTCAACCGTGAACACTTAGATTCTCAGATCTATTAAGATGTAAACTTGATAGGCCAAGGGGCTAGGCTGGCCATGAGGTTGGCTATGATAGTCATTTGTATTCTTTCTCTTGATGGACAAGATGTATTCTCCTAAAGAGCATAGCTCTAGTTTTGTATTGTAACTGTTTCAGTTATTGAATACTACATGTGAGCTGAGTGTTTTGGAGGGTGGGGTTTTTTACCCGAAAGGGTTTTCCCCATGTATATCTGTGTGTTCATAGTTTTTCCTTTCTTGGTTGTTTGATTCTGCAAACTGAATCTGTGCTTGTGTTGAATTTGTTATAAGTTTTTTTGTTACTTCTCTCAGAGGATCAATGGGGAACCAACTATGCTTGCTTCCGATTTATGACATAGTTGTTTGTGTCTTTGTTGTGATTTGAATGAAAATCACTAAGGCACTTCTGTCTTAGATGTGTTCTATGATGACAAAAAAAAAATCTATATCCCCAACAAGTGGTATCAGAGCTGGTTGAAGGAGGTCGAGGCTTGATGATACCAACAAGTGGTGTCAAAGCCTTCTCCTGGTTACAAAATTTTTGGGTATTTCTCCTATGATGATTTCTTAGCCTGGCAAGCTTGAGGAAATTTGGAGAAATCGGTTGGTGATTGATTCTTCGATGAGTGGAAGTTGTTGCTTCTTTGATTACACACATAGTTTTGAAAGACATTGGAGATGACTGGAGTTGATCGTAGGTTTCTCTGTTGCTATGATTGCATGGAGGCTATGAAGTTGATCCTGGTGGTCTGTGAATTCTAAATAGAATGGTTCTCTCATATGCTTGTGCATGGTTTAGGTTTTGGAACTGGTCTAGAATGGACCTACTATTCCTTCTTACCTATATCTTGCACTTGCATGGTTCAGATTCATGTCTTTGGCTCTGGAGGTTTGGTGTAGATTTTCCTAAAAGGTCTATCATGCATATTCATGTTTCTTTTCATTGTTCTGGTTAACCGTGATGATTGTGTGCAGACTCCCGAGTCATCCAAATGAGTAGTGAATATGGAGACGCATGGGTGTTTTATAAACATTGTGGTTTTACAGGTTTTACACGGTCAAGAAAAACTTGTGGAGTGTGGAGCTGCTGTTCAACTATTTTCTAGACCCTGGCTTCTGGGGTGTGACTGGATGAGATAGTTGCAGTTCAACATGGTTTGAGGAGGTGTGTTTTCTTCTCTGCATGAGAGTGTTGGTATATGTTTTCATTCAACATTCTTATGGTGTTGCTTGTTGGTTTCCTAGACTATAATGCTTGAGTTGTGGACATGCTTGGAAAATTGGATCTGTTGCCAATCTGGTGTTTGAGTCAAGTTGTCTACGTGGATTGTTCCTTTGTTTATCTTAGTTTTGCAATTTACAGTGCGATGATAGATTTGTAGGTTTTCATTGGTTGCATCCATGAGTTGTGCAATGTTGTGGGCTGTCCTTACCTACATGTTTCTTGTGAGACAACTTAGGAGTGGAGTGTCAATATCCATGAGGTTGTAATAGTGTGGTGCAGATCTGTTAGCTGGCCTTGTCTGTGGTCACTTGTGCATTGGCGTGGTTGTTTTGAGATTAGAGGATGGACAATGTTGGAGTACCTGAATAGTCAGTGATGGGGACCTGGAGCATGAGAATCACGATGTCATGGAGAGCTTGCTTCATTGTCTAGTGTAAGATTTTGATAGTGATGGGGTGGTTGGTCATGATGCTTGGAGAGCTCGGTGTGACATTTCAGTGGGAGCTTTAGTAGTGACTGTGGATTCATCACTTGGTGATGAATGATCTTCCTTGGTGTTGCAGATGCTCCTGGTGGGATTCTTAGATCTCGTTGCTGCACAAGAGTTCGTTCACATCTGCATGGTCATTATTTGAAGGTGTGCAACATCTTGGAGCCATGGAGGACCTTGGTAGTCTTTGGATGAGATGTTGGTGGTGCTTGAAAGGTGATGTTGGTTTAGAGTTTGTTTGCTTTATGTCATGGTATACTCTTGCTTGTGCATTAGAGTTTTGGCATGTTGGTTTGCTCTCGAGACCATGGCTTGTTTAATTGAAGCATGGTATCTCCTAATGGAGATGTGTAGATCATGATGTCATGATAAGTTATTGTCCTAGGTTTTGGATCTTTGACAGTCGTTTGGGGTTTCTCTTTGTTTTGAGTACATTGGTCATATGGTGGAGGACTTCATGTTTATTGCAGTGATGTAGTTTGGAGTTAGCATGAGATGACAGTATATTGGTGCTCATGGATGCATGGAGAATAAGGTGAGGTTGGAATTCTTTGAGAATTGTTATAGCTGAAAGTCCGAGTAGCTTGCACCTTGCTTGAACGTGAGTTCAACAAAGACCATGAAGGAAATTTCTCTTGGGTAAGTCACGGTGACTTGTATATCTTGGAGGAGCATATTTTCTTTTCTTCTTGGTCTGCTCGACAGTGAGGTCTATTTGAAAGGTATTCACCCATTATATCTTTCAGATGTGTGTTATGCTTTATCTTTCATGGATATGAATCTTGAGTTGTTTTGAGATTCTGGAGGATTCATAATGAAAGGTGGACAACATTGTGTATCTCCTTGTGCTTTTGAGGACTAATAGGAGATGGTTATATGGGTGAATCTGATCTTCTTTGAGGTGCTTACATCCATGGATCTATTGGTTGTTGTCATGGATTTTCCCTTTGGGATGTGAAGATCATTCTTGGCACAGTTGGCATTTAGAATTGTTTATAGGAGGATGCTACATTTTTTGATTTATAGTTTCTCTCTAATCTATTCTTTTCTTCTTGTATGTTTGTTTTCATATGACTTTAGATGTGAGATGCTTTTGTGGTATTGAGTTGGTCATAGTTTGTGGTCATGTGTTGTCACCTGGGTGAGACACAAAGGTTCTTGTGCTTCTTTCTTCAGTCAGATATGGAGGATTTTGGAAGAACTGTGGAAGATTGATGAGAGAAATGTTTCTTGTAGTAGGTGGTTGCAGGTTGTGCCTATCAGTGTGGTTGTTCCTTGGAACTACATGGTTACTCATTTCTATGTGCAGGGATTGGTGGACTTAGTATGCCTGAATCATGTGTGATGGTGCTATGTTTGCACTCATCTGGACAATACCTTTGTAGTGGGAGTACCTAGACGTGTTGGGTCATTTGATTGGTTGACACATGGTGCTTGTTCTCTATTGTTGATGGGTTGATTATGTGATGGCATGAGTTCACTGATGTACATACTGAGAGGTATGGGTGATTGGATGGAATAGCACGAGCTATGGGTGCTGGTTTTTCAGTCACGTGGGTTGTTTGATCAGTTGGATGATGATAGTCAATTTTATGGTTGTTGTTCTAGCTGGTTGGTTTTTATTGTTCTAGATAATTTTTCTCGTTCTAGTGTTCATGTTGTGCTTTGCTGCTATTGTTTTGGTGCCTTTGTCACCTGAAGGATCAGATGCTTGCGTTCTTGAGACTGGTGCTTTTTCACCTTGGCATGTTCCTGTGTTTGGAGTTGTTGCTTGAGATGGTGGAAATTTTTTATGTTGTTGCAGGGGTCTTGGTTGGAGCACAGAAGCATGGTGTTGGTATGTGTTCGGGTGTTTGGAGGAAGCGTGAAAGTCTTCGGCAAGTGGGAGATTGTTGGGAAAGTCTGCCTCAACTTTTTGGCTTTTCTCTTGAAGTCTTGGCATTTTCCTTCATGTTCTGGCCTTTACTGTGATGGTCTGGCTTGGTCTTGGTGGTATTTGTCTAGCGATTACCGCCTTATTGCACGTGGTGAGCTCACTCACTGCGGTGGTGTGGTAAGGCTGCCTGTAGCCTGCGTTGGCAATTACTGCCTTACCACGTGCAGTGAGTTCTCTCACCATAGTGGCGCAGTAAGGCCGCCAACAACTTGGCTCGGTGCTTACCGCCATACCGGAAGCGGTGGTTCCTCTCACCACGATGGCCACGATGAGACCGCCAGTGGTGTGCTCAGTGGTTACTGCCATACTACAGATGGTGGGTCCTCTCACTGTGGTGGCCGCGGTGAGACCACTAGCGGTCGGCTTGGTGGTTACCGCCACATCACAGGAAAGCGCTGGAAGGGCATCGGTAGCATGGTGGAGATGGCGATCAGCGCAAGAAATTATCGTCATACTGCGGGGTGGCCAAATGAGCTTGGTTGTAGTGTGGTGTAGTCAGATTCTGGGCTCGGTGAAGACTTGAGTGAGCTCGACTGAGCTCACTACCATACCACGAGGTGTCTTGGATAGGGCTGTGGTAGTGTGGTGGTGTCAAGGTGCGAGCTAGGATGGTTTATCACCTTATCGTGAGGTGAGTTGGATAGGGTAGCGGTAGCGAGGTAGAAGGTTGGGTGAGCTCAGATGAGCTCACCACCATACCATGACTGGGTCATGTGGGCTCGGCGGTAACGCTGTAGGAGCTTGGGTGAGCTCGAAACTCGGTTGACCGAGTTGGACAATTTGATCGACTGTCAGAAGAAGCAAACGAATGTGATGGCAACACATGGTAGATCTTTAAGATCTGATTGGCAAAATTTTTATTTCCTAATTACGATAGAGCTGCATTATTGAATGGACATTGATGGACATGCCTGAGATCGATTTAATGTTGTGCAACCCGATGCATACTGAATAAGCGGTGCACGTTATCAGAAATAGAAAGTTTACAGGTGGATAATATTTTATCCTGATGACCATTACTGGAATGGTTGGGCTGAATAGGTATGCACACGGTATAAGGATTAGGTGTGCAGTTCGATAAAGAGAATGAGCAAAGAGAGAGAGGCTGAGAGTGTTTGAGCGGTTCAACCGTGAACACTTAGACTCTCAGATCTATTAAGATGTGAACCTGATAGGCCAAGGGGCTGGGCTAGCCATGAGGTTGGCTGTGACAGTCATTTTTGAAGAGCCGAAGGGAATCTACACAGTATGTCATGAGGACATTGTAACTGTGTGAAGATTCTATTTTGTGTGTTGCCTGTATTCTTTCTCCAGATGGACAAGATGTATTCTCCTAAAGAGCATAGCTCTGGTTTTATATTGTAACCGTTTTATTTACTGAATAATACATGTGAGCTGAGTGTTTTAGAGAGTGGGGTTTTTTACCCGAAAGGGTTTTCCCCACGTATATCTATGTGTTCATAATTTTGTCTTTCTTGGTTGTTTGATTCTACAAACTGAATTTGTGCTTGTGTTGAATCTGTTATAAGTTTTGCTTTTACTTCTCTCAGAGGATCAATGGGGGACCAGCAGTGCCTGCTTCCGCTTTATGGCATAGTTGTTTGTGTCTTTGTTGTGATTTGAATGAAAATCATTAAGGCACTATTGTCTTAGACGTGTTCTATGATGACAGAATCGAATATGTGTCCCCAACACGTTATCTGAGCCATGAAGCATTATCCAAATGAGCATCTTCTATTCGAACACCTTATCTTATCACAAGATAATCCTTGGTATCCTTTATGTGATTACCATATTCATACATCCACACACCTATTCAAGCATCCACCCATGGCATCCCATACATTGCTAGACACTAGGGGCTAATATTTACATCTTACTTCAGGAATAAATTTTGATCTATATCTTCCAACTTATGTGGTGATCTAAACATTGGAAAACATCAAATAAAATTGGTCAAATCATTTGTGAGAAAAAAAATCCAAATCACTAGCCCATGGCATATTTTGACAAGAATATGTTCCTTATCAAGCTTTATCTTTCATCGAACATCAATCCAAACAATTAATATCAGTTGCATCTAGTTTGCACTTCAGTGTCACATCAAATTATCAAAACAATTTTGTTCCAAATCAAGCTTCAAAATCTTGATTAATCAAATCCAATCAACCCATCATCATCTCGGGATATCCTTCTCAATCCTCGTGTTTCTTAACACTATCCTTACATTGTTGTGTATTTGAGCAATAATGTTATCATCATCAATGATCCGTCAATATGATCAATCAACCTTAGCTTGGTTTTCAACAAAATCCCAAAATAGAGCACTGATATTATCACATATCCATATCCAAATCATCAAAATTATGCGAAAATCCAAAAACATTCAAATCATATCAAAATCCAAAAACACTCATAAAAGTCAAAAAACATTAAAAACATGGTATCTGAACTACGTCATCTCTGAGCTTAAATGTAGGCAAGGCTAATCTTTGATCAATCCCCAAGATATAAAATCCAAAAAAATTCATAAAATCTCATAAAACACAAAAACATTGGAAAATTTGAAAATCAAAACATTTGTAAAACATCTTGAAAAAACCAAAAAATAGCCTCATAACATTCCAAAATACCAAAAACATCCAAATATTTGAAAAAATCCATCCGTCCCATTTCACTTTCTCCTGCAATAATTTCATCCATAATAAATCAATCGTCACCTTCATCCTTTAGCAAAACAAATAGAAAGAACCACAATAATCAACAAAAGCATACTTCAAATGCAAAATCAAAATTGAAACAACAAATTAACTTTTAAATACAAAATCAAACTCTTGATCATTCACAAACATGCCAATCGACCTTATATCAACAACCTTTCAAACAACCTATCAACTTTCCACCATCCACTAACATGTCCTAGGATGCATCTTTCTTACAATGGGCATTATCTTTGGCAAAACACTATGGATACTTATCCTAAACAAAACACATCCCCTTGGCTAGAGGTATGAAGAACATTGGCTTGTTTGTTCACTTTATTTTTTTCTTTGATTTATCTTATTGTGGTCATTCCAATGACCTCTCAATGATGTCTAATAAAAATGATTTAGAGAGAAAGGAATGAGGCATTGATCATTATCTTTCATTTGCTATGCTCGTTGGATATTCTTATAATATAACCTTGGCAAATACTTGCTTTATTAGGTGTGTATGGAAGGTGTTTTGGACAACTTGTTGACTATTACATTGTTAGGTTTTTCCTTTTCGTGTTTTGGTCTAAGATGTTTGAAATCTGAGGTACATCCTACTAAGGTTTTCGTATGTCAGGTGTGAATAGGGATACTCCTATCTAATTGTCGAGTCAAATTCCATCACACTAGGTACAATGTCATCTTGGTTATTTATACCTTGATGTATTGTATCTATGTGTGTTATAAAAAAAAAAGGCAAGTAAGCTCTTTTAAAATCCCAATCTTTGATAAGAAAAACATCATCATTTCTAATAAAGTCTAGACAGATCATGGACTTGTTGGATTCTCTTTTCATCATCTCATTCCTTCTTTTTTCTTCTCTCTACGCTAACATGGTATCATGACGGTCGACCAAAACATCACCAATGCATCCATCCTAAACCTCTTTGTCATTAGATCGAACCTGAAATCAAACTTTTCACTCGATCTCTTGAGGGGCAATGTACCAACGTAATTCTTCTCGCTAGGGCAATAGTGGGACATCTGAAAAAATAGAATTTTTTTGACTCTTTGATCTCAGCAAGGTTATTCTTTGAACCAACGCAGCAGGTACATTGCTTCAAAGAGGGGCAAAATGTAGACACTCGAAATATCTTGATTGATATCATATACTTGATCCTGATTCACTAATACCGATTCTTCCTTAATCATTTCTTTACTAACCATTTAATTGAGTAATCTTTATTTAATTAAATTCATCAAAATTCCTCTTAAAATCAGATAATAAACCTTATCAGATTATTTCATCATTTGCCTCTTTTAATTAAATAAATCTACTTTATTTAATTAAATCTTAATGTTCCCCTTTTAATTAAATAAATCAACTTTATTTAATTAAATCCTAATGTCTTCTTTTAAATAAATAAATCAACTTTATTTAATTGAATGCTAATGCCATCTCTTTTAATTGAATAAATCATTTTATTTAATTAAATTACTAATATCTCAAATATCCTTTCTTTTGATTTAAATAAACTCAAATATCTAAATCAAATGTCAAATCAACTAACTTCATCTAGGTTAATTAATCCTATTTAACTCTTAACACTAAACCTCCATTCCTCTAGCTTTTCCAACTTGCACATGTAAATCAATTTATTTGATTTATTAATTCCTCTTATTTTCATTCAAATATGGCATATTCTTGGAATATTCCACTTATTTGAATTCTCCCCCCCAAAGGACTTTTGTCCTCCAACTTGGCATTAAAATCTCTTACATGTCCTTTTCTTGAGCCAACTTAGCATTAATTCCTCTTGCATCCCCTCTTACACAAGTCACCTCTTCAAATTCAAATTTCACCTACATGCATTTAACATGCACATTGTTCAAAATGTGCTCCACTCTCCTTCATTAGCATGTTGACAAGTGGCACAATGCAATTGGTCCTTTCTTTAATCCCACATTCATCCTATTCTTCATTTCTCCAACCTTCTTCATTATAAATAGAGGCCTTCTTTATTGTATTTGGATCCACAATCTTAGGTATTTTTGAAGACACAATTTTATGCAAGCTCATTATCCACAATCATCCATATTTTCAATTTATCATAGAAATTCATCATCCATAGCAAGGTTATTGACATTTTGCATCAAGAATATCATATCATCATCAAGCTTATCAAGGAATTGGGAAAGGGCTTTTGTCCACATCAAAGAAGCACTAATTCCCCTATGGGATGTTGGTTTGAGCATTCAAATGAGATTTCATTAGCTTTTATTTGATATTTAATGTTGTTTTCTTGTTCTTATGCTTGAATGAATTTCATAGAGAACGTTTGGGTTTAAACTTGTTTGAGGACTAATATTTGTTTGTTTGTCCATGTTTGAACAGGTCTAGGATGAAGCGTTCATAGGACTCAAGGTTTGGGTCATCTCCTTTCTTAAAATGATTTAAATTATGAATATTCTTAGCATGACTCTACTTGAATTTGAATGAAGAATTCAAGTATCATAAACCACAAAGTGAAGATTGCACCTAGAATCTTCGAGCTCATTTTGAGGTATTCATATAGATTATACCCTATTTTATCATATTAAACAGTTAATCCATACCTTCTTCAACAACATATTCTTTCATATTTAAAACTTTATAAATTTTAATACAACTTCTGTAAATTAAATATTAAATTATTAATTTAAAATAATTTATAATAAAACATTTAATTTCATTACACATATCAATAAATTGAACAAATGTTTAATTGATATTTTATTAATTTTTAATTACAAATTCAAATATTTATTACAAAGGTAAATATAACTTATGATGAACGAGTTAACGGCTAGCTTTTTCTTCTCTCCTGTTATTTGTTACTATAAGCAAAACTGTATAACTTTCAATTAACATTAATCAACACAAAATGAATTCAACTGATCATTTGAAATTAATTTCCACGGATCTATAACGGTTTACAATAACCCATCTCTCATGTCAGAATTTAGCAAGCTCAGAAATTCGTTGGTTTCGGCACAGAGAAGCAATTCTTCCCAATAATCTGTACCCATATCTCTTCCCTCCAATCCGAATGAGCCCAAAATATCATCATCACCGCCATCACAAGTCCAAATTTGTGGCTGGGCTTTGAATCGTTTCAGCTGTGGTTGCTGCTCCTCTTCCAGATACCCTCTTTTTCTGCACAGAACATCATGGAAAGTTGCAGCAGTGGCGTGAGAGGCGGTGGTTGCCGAATCGAGGTCATGAGCCAATGCCCTAGACACAACTTCAACTGGAAAGTTGAGAAATGTGCGAGGTCCCCTCATTTTGAAAGCAGCTTTGTCGTACGCCATGGCCGCTGCTTCTGCAGTAGAAAATGTTCCCAGCCACAGCCTCGTCCCCTGCCTCGTCGAATCCCTTATTTCCGCCGCAAATTTGCCCCACGGACGCCTCCGCACCCCTCTGTAACGTTTTTCTATTCCACCCCGATTCGACAAAATCCCAGCTTTCTTATCAGGAGAGTCTTCAAGTAGAGAATGGGTTCTTACCTTAGACGCCAGAGGAGTAGGGAGCAATTCTTCCAGATTTCCAGCGGATAGCAATCTGCTCAGTTCTGGAAGGTATGGGAGTCTTTCAACATCGCCATAAGTGAATTCTGGTTGCTGTAATGGTAACTGCATCTGCTCTCCCCTGTTTGCTTCCGCAGAGATTTGATTTTCTTTAAAAGAGCTGATGATTACTCCCTCCTCCTCTGCACAGTCTGAAGCAGGCGTTAGCCCATCTGAGGTGATGCACGATCTTTCAGAGCCCCCGCCAAGAAATCGAATCCATATGTTCTCCAGAAGCCCATCTTTGTTTTCACTTTCACAGGAAGTTGATCGCATGCCTCCAAGGTCAACGCCACCCATCGTTATCTACTTTATCTTGTCTCAGACCAGAACTCAAACAGAGGTCTTAAGTTGTTGTTGAGTATTTCCTCTATGAAATCAGGAAAGCGCTAAAAGAAGAATTCCCAAGCAGCTGCCAAATGAGTCCTAAGTATTTTAAGGAGGTGAGGAGATAGGGAGATAGGTAATGCAATGAAATTCTTTGCTTGTAGAGCAAATTACTCTCATTTTCCGTTGTAATGACGCGGACGAATTCCAACCGAGCGCTTCCAAGAATTTTAATATAATGGTTGACTTTTGTAGAAACCCTAATTTATTATTGTGGGATTACGATAGAAGTCGTTTCTCCGAACTCTGAAGAGCCAACGTTTTTTTCCATTGCCTGGATAGCGATTATTGGCTGCCATGTCAAAATCTGTCCTGCAAATAATTTATTTTGTGATCTCAACTTCACATCCTCAACTTTGGAGCTGGATAATCTGGAACAACCCACATGCTGTTTGACGTTTAAACTAACAAGCAACGTGCGCACTGCTTATTTTTAGGTTTTTAACACTCCAGACCTCACATTTTACGGTCTGTGCTTTGTTTTTCAAGGCTTAAAACCTATATATATATATATATATATAATTTTTTTCAACATACACTTTAGGTTTGAATTTTGAAGTATGATTTATAAGATTATTTAATTAATTATTGGATATTTTTTTAATGGGATAATTCAATTAATTAGAAAATAAAAGATTATAGAAGATAAGATTTTTTTTATCAGATTATCTAATTAATTATAGAATAAAAAGTTATAGTTAAGAATATTAGATAAAAATTTCTTTCATATTTGTATATATTTACTTCTTATCAAATAAGATTTTATTTTTAACAAAGATTTAATAGCTGTCTTGTATAGATGCGTGAGTCTACACTGACATTTCTTTCGCAAGGACTGAGGACTATCAGTTCTACCAAAGTCACTTTAGAACATAATTTCAACCTCATTTCTCATATCATATCTTCAGAATTTTGAACCTTGGTGAATAGCTTAATTAAAGAACATACTACCACCCTCACCAATTGTATTCAACCAATTAAATTACAATTTTTCAATAAAATAAATTATTTTTTAAATTAACCCAACATTAAAAATTAAAACTACCTCTATAAAAAGATGATAAATTGAAATTTTAACTTCATAATATTATGAAGATTTCATTTATCGCGTACAAATGGCATCAATTTCCACTGTAAAAGCCAAATAACTTTTCTTTCTTCAAAGATTGAAATAACTTGGAATGCAATCGACGCATATCTTTTCATGAAATGTTCAATATTACTCTCTCCTTGTTTAATCTGGTATGTTACACGTGAAGTTGTTTTATATAATTTTACTTGGTATACTCAATATTTTTTTCTGTATATAATATTTTGGTGTTCAAATCAGGAATTTTTTATATAGAGTTGAGATTTTGTATGTTCATATATTAAATTCGAGTTTTTATTTTTCTTAATTTAATTTTAGATTAAAAAATTAGATTTTTAATTATTATTAGGAGAGTCTATTTCACTAAAATCATTTAGGATATAATTTTGATCTTAATTTTTAAAATGTTGAAGTTTCCCATCTCGTAAGTCATTTGATCTTTAGCGGACTCATTCATAATCATTTAACTTCAATAACACATAAAAGATCACATAAAAGATAAATTGAGTGAACTTCCAAATTTAGATTTTATTTTGAGTTTAAGTTGACTCTATTCTAATTAGTTTTTTCCTAATTTATATGTAAAATATTCAAATTTAAATATTAAAGTGTTGTATAAAAAGATTAAGTCCTTGGTCATTTAAATCATAGATCATTATTACACAATTAGATTTAACATGAAAATAAAATGTCTAATTTTTTGATCTTTAGAAACCATTAAATCACATTTTTTAAAAATTATCATATTTTGTCAATTATAATGAAAAAACAATTAAAAAATTAAAACAATATAAACTAATTATTTGTGACCCATTTTCTATTTAAATTTAAATTACAACTAATTTCTATCATATTATTTAATTTTTAATAATGTATTTATTATTGTATGAGTTTTATCTCACCACAATTAATCCATGTAAGAAAATAATCATACAATTAAATAAATGTAAATTAAATGTAGAAATTAAAATAATTGAATGTGATACTTTAATTTGATAATCAATAATTAAAAAAAAACATGCAAAATATTAATAATTTTCCTTGTTCCATATTTTTAGGGCTCTCCATGTAACAAGGATATCATATTGTGAAAATTAATTATTATTACAATATAGCGTTTGTCTTTGTTACTTTATAGAATCATATGAGAGCTTTAATAATAATGTTGTTCCTAGAATAATATGTCCTAGTTTTCCAAACCAAGGATCCCCCTTTTTATTTTAACCTTTTATGCTTGATCTTGTTCTATACTTAGTCTATCCATATAAATTTTGTTTGATTTCACGCTTTTTAAAAAAAAATTATTATTATGTATAAATATTAAAAAAAATAGTAATACTTAACAAGTTTATATTTTTATTATTATTTATAAATAGAAAATGTTTATTTATTTGTTTAATTGAATAAGTGTTTAATTTTTTATTTAAAGATAAAAAAATAAAAGAAAGGAAAATCAAAATAATTCAAATAGAATAAAAAGAATAAAAAAATGTTTTAATTGACTAGTAAATAAATTAAATATAAAAAAAAAAGAATTTTGGATCTGTTAATTTTTTCAAAATATTTTTCACAATAATTTTGATTAAGGATTCTTCAAATATGTGACTTAATTAACCAATAGACTATTATACGTGGGGAACCCCATTGACATTTCCAATAGTCTGACGCCGACGGGAACCCCATGCAATTTACAGCCGAACAAAATCATTTTTACAGTTTTTTATTTTTAAACCACAACTCCCAAAAAAATAATAACTACTTTTCAAAGGGACATTGTGCGTCCAACCTCGTTTATATCTACCACACAAAAAATTAACTAAACAAAAACTAAAATCAACCTATACTTTTGCCAGATCAATATAGCTCAAATACATAACGTCATTATTGAAAACAAGATAATTGTTTATTTATTTTAATATAAATAAAGTCTGAATTTACTATTAATTGTTTGAACAATAAATGGATTATTCTTCAAATTTAAAGATGTTAGATAATTGAAAAAGAGATTTAAAGTGTTAAAATATAAGTAATTTAATTGGAGAATTTATATTTACAAAAAATAAAGTTATATAATAAATAAAATAAATAATAACTTAGTAAAATAAATAATAATTTATATAATAAAATAAAAAATAATTTATGTAATTTATATAATAAAATAAAAAATAATTTATGTAATTTATATAATAAAATAATAATTTATTGATGTAATTTACATAATAAAATAAATAATAATTTATGTCATAAATAAAATAAATATAAATCTATATAATATATAAAATAAAATAAAATAATTTATATAATAAATAAAATAAATAATAATTTATATAATAAAATAAATAATAAATTATGTAATTTATATAATAAAATAAATAATAATTTATGTAATAAATAAAATAAATAATAATTTATATAATAAATAAAATAAAAAAGATTATTTAAATAAAATAAAATAAAATAATTTATATAATAAATAAAATAAAAAAGATTCTTTAAATAAATAATATAATAAATTTTTAATAAAAATAAAACTTGTCTTGTGTTATAAAATCCAAACAAAAATTAAATAAAATAATAAATTTTTAATAAAAAAAAAAATTGTTCTATATTATAAAATCCAAACAATAAGCAAATAGAAAAATGAAAAACTAAAGTTGTAAAGGAAGTGTTGTTTTTGGAATGAATTGGAGAGGAGGGTAATGAAGTAGAGAGGGAAGGATAGAGAAAGAGAGAGAGAGGAGGAGGGTAAAGGGACAAAGGGAGGCAAAGAGGGATAAGTGAGATAGAGATAGGGAGGGAGAGAGAGGTGGGATAGAAAGAAGTAGAGAAGGAAAGAGACCCAAAGAGAGTGAGAGAGAAAGGGAGGGAGGGAGAGTTAGAGAGGGATAGGGGAGATATAGAGAATTAGAGGGGGAAGGAGAGAGAGGGGGAGAGGAATAAGTGAGAGAGGGGGAGAAGTAGAGAGGGAAGGAGAGAGTGAGAGAGAAATAGGTGGGATGGAGGGAGAGACAGGTAGAGAGGGATATGTGATATAGAGAGAAATAGAGAGGGAAGGAGAGAGCAAGAGGGAGATAGAAAGGGAGGGAGGGCAGAGGTAGAGAGGTAGAGAGGGATAGGTGAGATAGAGAAAGAGAGAGGAGGGTAAAGAAGTAGAGAGGGAAGGATAGAGAAAGAGAGAGAGATGAGGGTAAAGGGATGGAGGGAGGTAGAGAGGGATAAGTGAGATAGAGATAGGGACAAAGAGAGAGGCGGGATAGAAAGAAGTAGAGAAGGAAAGAGAGAGATAGAGAGAGAGAGATAGAGGGAGGGAGAGAGAGGTAGAGAGGGATAGGGGAGTTATAGAGAATTAGAGGGGGAAGGAGAGAGAGTTAGAGAGGAATAAGTGTGAGAGGGAGAGAAGTAGAGAGGGAAGGAGAGAGAGATAGATAAATAGGTGGGATGGAGGGAGGGATAGGTAGAAAGGGATATGTGATATAGAGAGAAATAGAGAGGGAAGGAGAGAGCAAGAGGGGGGGAGAAGGGGGGAGGGAGTGAGCGAGAGGTAGAGAGGGATAGGTGAGATAGAACACTGCTTTCTTCATGCTATGCATTGCTTTTCACGGCTGTAGATAATGTGGGCTCAGCCTATTGGCATAAGTATTGCACCTTATTGGGGTGCAAGTGCTAGTATATTATTGTGGTCTATGATTTCTAAATGTACTTTTCAACTAATACCAAAAACACATATTTTTAAAACTAATCTATACCTAGATCTAAGTCCATCATCTAACTAGTAATAGAACTAGAATAATTTTATAAATTGAACATGGCTGCAACAGAGCTACTTAAAACAAACCATAAAAAAAACTAAACAATTCCATAACTAGACTTACCAAAATCAAATATTGTTTTAATAAATTAAATAATAGTGGCATAGTTCCAACCTCTTTTAATGCTAATTGAATGTTGATCAAATCTCCATGTAAATATGATATTCATGACAAGTAGAAAATCTTGATTAAAATCTCTCGACATATGTAGTCTTTGTAGTAAAAAACACCCAAAAAAATGTCAAAGTAGAGTAGCCTAGAATGAGTAGGAATAGACAGAGGACTACAACGCGATTTTGAGCTCCCCTGCAGGTGAGATCCACTGCCTGCAAGAAGTCACACCTCTTAAACCCGGGAGCAGAGTCGAACCCAAGACCAATGGGGAGAAAACCTACTGCCCAAACCAACTTTGCTACCCGTGCGGGCTTATGTATAACTAATATTATTCTCAACAAAACATGTACCACCTTTTCTTGATTATGTGTGGATGTATATTTATTAAAGGAATTATTAGAATACATTATTCTAATGGTTGGTAATGGATTATGAGAAACTAAATTTTAGATGTATGAGGTGTTTTGCATGTGGTCATACTATCTTTGAGTGTACAATTTTTTTTTTTTTGAGTTATAAGGGAAATTTGGTAAGTCTATTTGATCGGTGGGAACTAAGCCTCATCATCATATTATCACTCCATATAAAATAAAATATTAGGATAAAGAAATCATGGCAATGGATATTTTCTCCTAGGATGGATAAGAGGTAAAATATCTCTTAACTCCTTCTACTCCTTAATGCTAGAATTATGTAACAATTCTAGGGTTTGAGAAGAACTATTCTTTCTTGATATAATCAACCAAATTAGTGTTCTCTCTAGGTTAGAGGGCCTTGAGGCTAAACTAGACATATTCATAGGATATTATAAAAATGATTCTAATCAATAGTGTATCAATGATATGGAGAAGACTTAGGAACACTATTAAATTGAGGTGAAGAAAAATAAGAATGAACCTTGTAGTAATAGACATCCAATGTCTATGAGATCATCCAATTTAAAATAATCTACTCATAAGATGAAGATTCTATTGGATTGGTTTTTACCTTTTTAGATTTTCATTTAGAGTCAGGAAGGTATATATGGATACAAGTTCTTGACAAATGTCTTGGAGTATTTTGAATTCAGTGAAATAAATATGTATACTATTGGATATTTTAAATCCATTGATTACCAAAATATTGGATTAGTTGCTCTTTTTTATGGCCCTTGGGTGCATGAACCAAATTTATTAATAACAAAAAAAGATATTTTTTTTATATATTAAAAAATTAATAAATAAAGAAAAAAAGTTTAATTAAAACTTATTTAAAAATAATAATTTTTAAAAAATTAAAAAAGTGAGAAAAGAAAAGGAAGTACTTAAGAAGATAGTTTGAGTTTGCTAAATGAGGAGTAGGTTTAATAGAATTGTTCAAGCCCCATAAATATAGTCAAAGTTCCTTCAATATCATTTAGGTAACTTCAATCGAATTTGCTTATACCAAATTCACCATTGCCATAGGGCACCACATGGTTGTTGAGTGGGTTTGATTGAAGTTGCATTAAATCAAATTCTAATGTATTTTTAGAATATTTTCATCTATGATTTTCCATATTGGCTAGTGGGACATATTTGTGCTTTCATGCACATTATACACTCTAATCCATCACTAAATTATGTTTACAAATTCCTTACCTCCTTATATAAAAAATCCCTTGATTAACACATTTCTCTTTATTTCTCTCTCTAATTATCTCTCTAGATTCCTATTGTATACTTATGTACTCTTGGATAATCCATACTATTTTTTCCTTGAAATCCTTAATAAGCTTATTAAATTCCCAAACTAGTCATGTTAAAATATCCATTACAAATCTAGTTGTGAGATTTCAATACCCTCCTTGGCACATATGTAGCATCTCCATCTCCTTTACTTGTCCTCCAATACATTAAGCAAAAAAATACTCCCATAGAGATCCTCTTAGGGTTCCCCTCCTCATTTTGAGAGAACACACACAATCTTCACCATTGTACCTTAATCTTCACAAAATTCCCACTATCTACCATACTTGTAGGCTAAAACATACAAAGTCAAGGGCCTATATGAGGTAATATTGTAAATAAACATAACCAAATTTCCTTTTATAAATTTAATAGGTAATATCTCAATAATGGCAACAATTTTCTAGGATATGCACACATCATATAAAGGGGAAAAATTGGGCAACCAACTATTAAAAGTTACGGAAGCATGGGACACAAGGACACTAACATCTATTAGAAGTAAAGATAACAATATGTAGTTCATTGTAGTGTCCATAAGGTTATTAGTTTTTTTCACACTTCAAAAGTTATTATATGTGACTAGAGCACTTCAAGAGAACCTATTAATAATCCTGTAGTCATTTTCCATCCAGGAATTGCACTGAAAATATGAAATAGACCTAATTTCCCAATCATTTTCATATTTCCTTATAGTTGCATTTTGATTTTGAACTCAAGTATGTTATTATACTTAACATAAATCTAATATATTTATTATTTTATGTTATATTTAACATATATCATATTATCTAAATATAATTAATATATAGTGATTGAAACTAAATAAAATATCACATAATAACATTTATTTTAATATTATCAAGATACCCTCTTTCTGTAGGGTCTGAGGAAGGTTGTCCATCTGGTGCTCATTCTCTCCCACTAAGTAATTCATACTTCCTCATCTTTTGGTTTGGTTTTCAAAGATCTAAGAAAATATTAGAGAGTTGATACACTCTTCTCCATGTATGTGGGATATTAAGCTTGTAGGGTAGGTTATACAAGGGATCCTTTATTAAACTAATATAAATAATAATTATGATAAGAAGGTGATATGATAGGGTAGTTTGAAGACCAAGTTGAACTAGTTTAGGATTTGGGGCACAAAGTTTTAATAATAATATTTTTTGAGACATAAAAGTAGTATAGTTTATTTTTTATGTTAGGTCTAATTTTCTAACTGGATTAGGTCATCTAGTGAAAGAAGAGACTATTTTATTTTCCATAACATAGATCAAGGATTCCCAATGTCTTTTTACAATAAAACTAGTTGACAATCAGATTTGTGCTAGTTCTAGTCAATATGATGCTCAACAATGTTGATGTATTCACCTACTACCCTATCAAAGATGGAGAGGTTTTCATATATATAACACCAAAGGTTGGTTTAGTCTTTTCAATCATTTGGTTCATAAAACGAGTTACCCTTGTCTATATTTTTGGGTAAGTATTGTCATCCAAATACAAGGTGTGAAGGGTAATTTTCTTGTTTTTAACTAAATTTTTAGTCTAAGAGCCACACCATTTCTACCATTGTTTTGGTCAAGACCAAAGGAAGAATGCTTCCTTGTGTAAAGCATAAAAGGTACACTCAATCCTAGTGTCATTTAATTTTATTTCTTGAAAGAAAAAAACATACAGCTCTTCTTTATTTTAACATCTTTCTTAACTTGATCTTTTCAAGTAGAGATAAACATATCTCTCACATTCCAAGATAGTATTTTTCACTTCATTGGGTAGATGCGATACATATTCTTTGTAAATTAAAGATACAAATGATTGTTGATGGAAATAAGGTTGCAGTTCATTGGGTATATGGGACAAAATCATGTTCTTTATAAATTGAAGGGTGATCTCAAAATAGTAGGTTACACTTTTTGGCCAAACTTGACATTGAACTGATTTTTTTTAACTAAATCTTCACTTTCGGACACCTATAGCTGCTAAACCATGAGGAATTTGAAGATGATGCAAACTAGTGATTTATGAATTTTTTTTTGTAGATTCTAAATATATATGTTTTAAAATTTTTGGAATCAAATTTCATTTATTTTTCCATCTCCTTCAAAAACTAGTTTTTAACAATAAACATCATTTTTAAAGAGTGATGTGTACTTGCTAACACAACTTCTTTTTTCTATGAAGGATAAAATTCTATTTTTTTCGAATTTAGATTTGTAACTATGATATCTAGGGCATGCATTTGGTTTTATAATTTTATATTAGATATTTTTTTCTTAATTAAGTTTCGAAGTCAAACCAATTACAATTTAGAGATAGGTTTACTTGCTAGCACAACTTTTTTTGTATGTATCGAAATTCAATTAATTTTTTCTGTTGGATCAAGGACATCAATATCAAAGGAACAAATATTTTTCAATTTTCTTTTATAATATACTATTTTTCCACATGTGAATAGAGAGCTTGATTTTCAATGAAAAACCTTTGTTTAAATAAACTAAAAAGAAATACATAATAAAACCAAAATATATTAAAATTATACTTGATGGGTAGCTCGTTTCGAGGCCTATAATCCTCCAGTTGGGTCTATGAAGTTGATTCCATTTTCATCTTCAAGCCGAGCTCTGAAAGCCAAAATTTTGTAGAAAATTGCTAGAGGAGGGGGGAGAAGGGGAAAAAAGGGGGGTTTGAGTGAACCCCCAATGACCCCTTTGAGTGAAGGGGGTTTGCTAGAAGGGGGGTTTGCTCAAAGCCCCCTAAAATAATATTAATAAAATGTGCTTAAGAGGGATTTATGTGTTTGGGTTCAGATGAACATGTTTTTAAAAGGGTTTTCGCTCGAACTAGGGGGTTCGAGCAAACCCTTTTATGGGTTCATGCAAAACTAAATGTTTGAGCGAACTCCTAAAAACTCAAATTTTCATTTTTGGGAGTTTTTTTGCAATTTTTCTTCATGAAGGGAATTGTAACCCACTTATGTGGGATCACCCTAGAGACACAAATGATTATTGATGGCAATAAGATAACTACCATGAAAATTTAGAGAAATAGTATAACATATGGGAGAGTGAGATCTATGAGAGGTCACTAAGTTTAGTTTAGGATGTATATCATTTGTAAGTTTGAGAAGTCACTAAGTTTAGTTTAGGGTTTATATTAAGGGGATGACCATGAGGAGTAGGAATTTCCAATAAATTACTTCAAGATAATTTGCATGTTGGGGAACCACTTTCAAAATGCTGTGGAGACTTAGACATGCATGAGATATAATATCTATCCAATCCACTAATAGATTCTATTCTCTATCCTCTATTTTCCCAATTTAGGTTAGCCCATTTACTAAAAATGTATTTTCAAGGCACAACTCTAAGAAATAAAGGATTATAGTTCTTTGTTTGTATTGAAAAATGATGTCTAAGATCTCATAATGGAGATGACGTTCAAAATAGTGACATCTATTGTTTCTTCTTAGATCAAATTGTTTATCAATGGCCTTCCTTTGGGTCACATTGGAATTGTCAAAATAGAGCCTACTTCGATGGCTACTATGTTCAATCTATGTGGGGGAGTTTTTTAGAAGCGGAGCCAAGTTCTTTTATTTGAATGAAGGAAGAAGATGACTCCATTACAAAAAAGGGGGTTGCGCTTAGCCTTAAGTCAATGTGAAGCCCTGTAGTGTGGTCAAAAGTACAAAGGAATAATTTTGCAATGAAAGGTAGTAGGATGAACCAAACATAATCAAATATAGTTTACTAGATCAAATGAAACATGAAGGATATCACTCATGCAATTTTTGTTCTATAAACTTTTTATACTCGTCAAAAGTACAAAAGAATAATTTTACAATGAAAGATAGTAAAACGAACCAAGCATAATCAAATCTCATGCACTAGATCAAACGAAACACAAAAGATATTACTTATGTAATATTTGTTCCATATACTTTCTATACTACTAAAACATTAAAAAAAAAAAAAAAAAAAATTGCTTCTAACATTATGGGAGTTTATAAGAACTAATAAATCTTTGATTGAGATTTAAAAACAATCATATAAAACCTTTAATTAGAATTTAAATATATATAGTTTTTTCTTTCAAATTGTTGAGATTTTGATCAGTTTGGACACCTGAATTACTGTGTTCAATTCTATTAAAGAAGGAACACCAAGTCAACCAGTTAACCTCACCAACCTTCATAAAAGGAAAAGTTTTTAAACTGTCTTTAATGGCGGGCAATAGTTGGCAACGTTTGACTGATACTAAAAATATACAATAGCGTGCTCGATTAAAGAAAGATAACCCAGCGAAAGCCCTTCCACCATTTGCTCAGCTCCGTTTCTATTTGAAAATTGGGTATTATCTGTGCTTACGCAAGTGCATTCGTGTACATACAGCCATGGAAGTTTTTATATTAGAAATGCCAGAGTTAAGTAACAGAGGAAGTCAATATAAAACATATATATCATTCCAGAGCCTAATAGACTCTTGTGAGGAAGTCAATATAAAATATATATATCATTACAGAGCCTAATAGACTCTTGTTGTCTATATCCAATTCTTAAAAGATTTTCACAACTTAGATGCACCCTGGCATCGTCAGGATTCTTCAATGCTGTCGATTGTTTTCTGTTATGTGACAACAGATCAGTGGATGTCTGCGTTTTCAAGAAATTCTACGTGGAAGGCCATGTGTTTGATCTGCAATAAACCGCTGACAATTCCAGCAGAGCAAGCATTATCAAGAGCGCGTTCACTCAATATAAGAATACAGAATAGAAAATAAGGTTTCGATCTTTTGAAGTTAAGAGATAATTCATGAGACAGCTGACTTAGTTATTTTTATTTTTATGGAGATGAAAAAAAAGGTATAATAATTTATGAGATAATTGATTCAGCTATTTTTTACGTTGAAGACGTGTCCTATTTGAGAATAGGGGGTTAAGTTTGTCAATCGATAATGTGTGCTACTTGAGAGGGGAGGGAATACGGTTGAACCGTGCATAGCCATTGATGATGAACTATGAAAAACATAGAAATTTGGTTATAATGGAATGAATATTAAAAATATTAACAAAATTAAAATATTATAATTAACAAAATTGTTGGATCTTGTGACATGAAAATAGGAATGCATTTAGTTTAACTATCAAAATGTACCTATAATATAATATAATATAATAAAAATATAATATAATATAATAATAATATAATATACATAATATAATAATATAATATAATAATAATAATAAATATATAATAAAATTAATATAATATAACATAATAACATTAGTATAATAATAAAACAATAATTTAATAATTTAATACTACAAATAATCATATTTTATTAATAATATAATATCAAGGATAAATATAATTTACTAAGTATAATATTTTAAAAATCATATAATAAGAATAATAATATTATAATAATAAGAATAATAGAATATTATAATAGTAGAATAATATAATATTAATATCAAAGTAATAATACAATATTATGAATAATATAATAATTTAAATATTAATAATATATTATTAATATTAATAGTAATGTATTAATCCAAATATAGCACTATAATACTAAATATATAACAAAAAAATCATAATATAATAATATTATTATATTATAAAATATATAAAAATAATAATATAATACTAACAATATATAATACCTAATCCAATCATTTATTAATATATATAATAATAATGTAACATAATGCAAACTTGATATATTAATAAAATAATAATAATATAATAGTAAATGTATAAAAATAATAAAAAATATATAATAAAAACTAAATTAATAGTAATAATATAATATTAATAAAAATATTAATAATAATATATGAACATTATCATTTCTTAAATAACAAACCAATTTGATCTTATGTATTGCATAAATGTATGCAAAAATAAATTAAAACATTTTCTCCCTAATTAACTTTCCATACCTCTTTCGTGTACCCATTGCACACCACCGTGCGATTGCTAGTTTATTTATTTTTAAATATTAGGTCAATTGGTTTTGGTTAATTGGTGAATAGAATGGTTTTGAATAAGTTCATCAAGGATCAAGGATCAAGTCTCGTCAAATATAAGAACATGATACTGTAATCATGAGGGCCTGACAAAGATGGAGTCTTGTCAAGTACAAGATTGTGATATTATAATAGACTAGGGCTGACCAAATTTGACAACATCAAGCCCGATATTATAATGCATGAGGGGCCAGACAAATTTGAAAATATTTATTTTATTTATATTGTTTACTTTTATTTTTATTTGAAGAGTTATTGTTTATAATGAAATTTGAAAATATTAAGACTCTAATATTATAATGGACGAGGGTCAGATAAATTTGACAATATTTTCAAAATAAATGTATTTAAAATATTTATATTTATTTTGTTTTATTTATATTTTTTACTTTAGGTTTATTTGAAGAGTTATTGTTTATGATGTAGAAAAAATAAAATAAATATTTTAAAACTAAAATAATTGGAGATCTTGCATTTTCTAGATAAATGTATCAAATATATTTTAATTGGTGAATTGAATGATTTTGAATAAACTCATTAAGGATCAACTCAAGTATAAGAATCTCACACTATAATCATGAGGGTTGGACAAAGATCGAGTCTTGTCAAGTACAAGATTGTCATATATAATAGATGAGGGTTGGCTAAATTTGACAACATCAAGAATGTGATATTATAATGGGTGAGGAAAAGACAAATTTGACAATATTTTCAAAATAGATATATTTAAGATATTTATATTTATTCTATTTTATTTATATTGTATACTTTATTTTTATTTAGAGAGCTATTGTTTATAATGAAATTTGAAAATATCAAGACTCTATATTATAATGGATGAGGACCATACAAATTTGACAATATTTTCAAAATAGATGTATTTAAGATATTTATATTTATTTTATTTTGTTTATATTGTTTACTTTATGTTTATTTTGAAGAGTTATTGTCTAGAATGCAGAAAAAAAAATTAAAAGTAAAATAATTGAAGTTGTTACATTTTCTAGATAAATTTAACAAACAGATTTTTACTAATTTTGTTTTATTTACATTGTTTATTTTTTTTATAATATAAAAAAAATAAAATAAAATTTTCTAAATTAAAACTACTATATATATTAAATACATCAATTTAAAAGATCCCAAAATATCTTCTATTTAAAAATATTTTTCTCTTTTATTTTAATAAATTATTTATTTTCTACATAATTGTGTCAATGGTACCAAAATTTTATTAAAATAATTATTTTCTATAATTTTCTATATGATTTTATTTCTCCAATACACTACTTTCCAATTACTTTTTATTTATGAAGATTTATTACGATGAAAGCATTATACAGTGAAAGCAACAAAGGAAATTTTTTTGAAGCTTCATTGAAAATGATAGGTAGGTGGAAGTAATTAGCTTTTTGAAAATGACAGCAGGTAGAAGTAATTTATGTGTAGAGTTGATATTTTTATTTTACTGAAAGAAGTATTTTTAAAATAGGTTTTATTATATAGCATCAATAAAATAAGAGGAAGTCATGTGTTGCTTTAAATATATTTATAAGAGATATAGTTTGGAGATATTTTATTTAATTAAAGAGTTATTTTTTATATTTTAAAATTATTTTATTTATTAAATTATATTAATATTTATTTTTATTTAAAAAAATATTTAATTTATTCTATTATTTATTTTATTTTTATTTTTAGAGTTTATTTATTTTTAATGTGATATATATATATATTAAAGAGTTATTTTTATTTTAAAATTATTTTATATTTAAAATGTAAGAAGAACAAAGTTAAGTAATGATAATTTTAACGTTTTTATATATATTATTAATTAATATATGTATACTAGTTATTTTAATACATTGTAATAGTATTATAAAAAAAAACATGATTAAATTAACAAAAAAAAAATCTTATTATTTTTTTTTATAAATTTAAATTTAAATTTATAAAAAGAAAGACTTCACAAATATTATAAAACAAAAATTGGTTTCATATGTATTTCATATATTTATTATTAAATATTAATACTTTCATGTGTAAATAGATGTCAAATTTAAAGTAAATATAAGAATATTTGTTAATACACTCATGCCTAAAAAATATTAGATATGTAAATTAAAAGATAATAAAACTTAAAATCATAAAAAATAAATAAAAAAATATTTTTAATCAAAATATATTTATTTTGTTTAAATCAATATTTTAAATTACACTATATATGATTTATATAATAAATAAATTCTCCCACCTTGAATCTTCATCATCTTTTAACAATGCATTTGAAATTACTTATCCCTTATGATTCATTATCATCTTAATAATAAATTAAAAAGTATAATTTGTAATATTCATACAAACAAAAAAGTTATTTCTAAAAACGCTTCACAGTCTAATAAACCATGAAAATGCTAAATATACATTCAAAATTTATGTAGATATGGTAATTAGAATTTTAATAATTTATAAACGACTCTCATCATTATAATTAATATTTAAAATTGTAATGATAAATTTTATTATTTAATTTTATATTTAATAATTTTTTTTTTTAATATTGTAGGTTTTTTTTATTATAAAAAATATTTTTATAACTAATGTTAAGGTGTTATTTTTTATAATGGTTAAAATTGTTTATTCATCTTATTTTTATTAGAGTTTTTTAAATGTAATGATTATTTTATAAATGATATATTATTATTTGAATTTGATTCATGATATCATCACATCTTGATTTTTTTGAAATTTATTATGAAAGATTAATCTTAATCTCTAGATCTATTATTCATCACCTTGAATTAGATTTTTAACTATGGAATTTACCTAAACCATTTTTGTAATTACAAATCTAAAACTTAAAGTTTAAATTAATTTAAATTTGGCATTGCTAACCTCTTTCACTAGTCATTGTGAGCCAAGTTAATGCATGATTGCTTTGATTTATCGACTAGGTTATTTATTTCAAGAAATTAATTTTTTAATTCATTTGAGAACATCAAGGATAATCTAGAAGGGTTATTAAATAATTTCCATATATAATTTATGAGAGAGTTAAATATAAACAATATCAAAGAATACATAATCTTAGGTCCATTGCATGTTTGCTTTCATCCTCAATATTATTCTTAAAGCTAATGAATTGATCTAGAAGGGAATGGTGGAGAAGAATATGACCATCACAATTCAAAATGTTCACAAATATGTTCCTAAACACCACCTTCTTACATAGATTAAAACATCAAAAAAATATGACAAAAATATCTTTTACACTCTATTTTTTCCAATTCATGCTTGTGAATTATAATTTAGCTCTAGAAATCTAGTTTAGGTTTGTAATAATGGAGATTAGGGTCATACACATAGATGAACAATAATTAAATATAATTATTTGATAAATTTTGATACACATATTTAATTAGTCTTAAAATCTAGTACTATGGCAAATTGATTCCTAACTTCTGCAACTTCTCTTTTCAATGATTATCTAGTCTAGCTAAGTGTCATATTTAAATTCATGTGATTCTCACATTTAATTTCATTTAATTATTCTAATCCTAACTTTCATATCTAGGTTGATTATTTATTTAATGATTTTATTTAGATTTAATTGGCCTATATATTTATGTCATTGTTGTTTTTACCCTTATGTAGTGTAGAAAATTGTACTCCCTTCTTGGAGATGGTACAATTTCCCACTTACTTTAGATCTGTTTTAGTACCTTTTCATTCATACACTTTAAATCATCATTAATAGGCCCCTAAGACCCTTTATTTCAGATCCCAAGGCTTATGTCAATTGAAATCTCGACAAAATCAACAAATGCATTTAATTTTCTAACACCCTGACATTTTCTCACCCCAAAAAGCTAGGGTGGGACTCATATGCCACCTTGGGTGTATGAGTCCCCTAGGTGGGACCCATATGTCACCTTCCTTGTATTATTTCCCTAGGTGATACCCATACACCACCTTGGGCATATGAGTCCCATGTGGCCCCTTTTTAGGGTTTGAGTAGGAAATTAAGGTTTCTAATTTAAATTTTTGGCTAATGTTAGAATTTGGGATCTAATAAATGGTAAATTAGATGAGATTCCTATAAAACTAAGGTTTTGAATCATTAATTTCACCTAAGAAATCTTATGAAGCAATCCTATAATTTTCAAGCAAGAGCATTTCAGAGAGATTTCCAAGTATTCAAGAGCAAGGAGTAAATGAATGGTTGCCTATGGAGAATCATGATGGATTCTAGGTTGGGGAGATGCAACTAGCCATCAAACCAAGCCTAATGAATTGTTTCCTAAGTTATTCCATCCTCCATTATCATTCTACTTTCTACCTAAAGGAAGGTAAATGCATTATTATGGGTTATTAGGGTGATTAGAGATCTCCCAAAATGATTCATCATCTTCATTCATGCATTCTATTCTAGCACATTGGAATAGGGATTTATTGCACTTTAAATCTCTTAATCTTAGATGCACTTAAGATTAGGACTTTCACACATATTTCCTTTCAAGATATATTATTTCTATCAAGATTTAATTACCAAACTAGGGGTTTGACCAAGGAAAACCCCCTGCAACATAGATTTTTTCACCTTAATGCTTTCTTACACTTCTAGGGTTTTTCACCTAAAAAGAGAAAGATGGGCCAAAATTCTAATGTTGCATTTAAAGATTATGTGTTAATGGGGATGTGATGTGTGTGATTGTGTTTAACTATGATTTCTAAGTTCAATAAACTGGAAATAGAAACTAACTAGTAATGTAAAACCTAGAAAATGAACTATGTTTGAAAACACATAATGATATGCAAGCATTAAATTAAACAACCTTAGAAAGCTTACAAAAGAAAATAGAAAGTTGTAAGAATGAAAGCGTGCACCTGGGAATGTATTGTAGACTTGAAGGAACTTTGAAATTATGAAAATAGTGATATTTATGTTTGGCGGGACAGTTTTGCCAAGTTGGGTGACCTAGTCCTTTTTTGAGGTGATTTCATAAAATTGCTCTGCGGCCTGTTTTAGCCAAATGGGTATCCAAATCCAAAAAAATATTTAAAAAATAAGCACAATGGGACTAGGTCGCCACAACTATGGGGAGTGTCCCTTTTTCCTTTTTTGAAAAATTTGAAGGTGGAAACGAGAACTCTTGATTTGCACTTTCTGTTCCTCTAAGTGTTCAGACCAAAAACCTTGATTTTTGATCTGTAGGTGTCTTTTTGTGGATTTTTTTCCCTAGTTGTCAAGGAGATTCCCTAAAAAAGTCTTCAACCCATTCTTGAATGATTTCCAAACCTGCAAATACCTAAATCTGCAAATGCACAAAGAAGAGAGAAGAAATGTTGATTGTTAGAGTATGGCAGCTTGCCTTGGTCAAGCCCCTTTTAGATAATCAAATAAAATGAAGAAAAAAGGTAATGTAGCATGAAATATGAGACAAATTAACTAATACTATGTTATGATGAATGATCTTGTGTTGTTGTAGCCATCAACCCTTGAATGCCTTGGAGAGATGTCTTGATGACTTAGTATGCAAAAACCCTAGCTTGCTTGAGAAGGAGTGGATGAGGAGTGAAGACTGAATGAGAGAGTTGTGAATTATGAGTGTGTAATATGAAGAATTAAATTTTTTAGGCTTATTTATAGGCAATCCACCTAAAACATTTATTATTTGATCCTCAAGGTCAACATGAAGGAGAAATAAACCAAAACCCTAACTTTTCTCGCTCAAAACCCTAAAAATAGTCCAATGGGACTAGGTTGCCACCTTGGGTGACCTAGTCCACTTGGATAGGACTAATTCACCCAGATGGGTGATGTAGTCCCATAGAGGCCCTTTTGCCAGCTGGATTGTCTATGAGCGAAGAAATCAGGTTTATATGATGATTTCATTAGATATTTGATCAAATGAAGCCTTGGGATGCACAATAAGGGGCCATAGGGGCCTATAAATGATGATGAGAAGGGGTTATTTAGGTCCAAAATCCATAGGCAAGGGTCCAAATGAGTGAAAAGTGTCAAAGGCTACAATTTTTGGTGACACATTTAGCCCCCACTTTAGTGAGGGATGAGATTGCTTCAAACTCATAGTAGAGTAGCCCAAGTGGAGATGGTGAAGAATGAGAAAGAGAAAGGAGGTGGTCAAGCCCCCAAGATTCAAGATTCTAAGTCAAGTCGACATCAATGCAAAAGATACATTCAAGGGTGAATGATTTGCAGCAAGACAAGATACACGATCATGTGATGACAAGAATTAGAAGGAAAGGAAAAAGGAGGTGGAAAAGATGCGCTCACTCTGGGGCCATAGAACATTAGGTCGTCCGTAGGGTGATTTGTCCCAAAGAAGTGGTTTAGTGAGAAAGTCATTCTAGTGTGTCGGCTTCCCACCATATAATGAGAAAGTCATGCCAGTGTGTCACCTTCCCATTATACTAACCATATCAAAGTTACCTTGCTTCATAACTTTGATAAGGTACCACAATGCTTGCGTAAATGTTGTTATGTAAATATTTTGTTGAAGGGGATTTTGTTTTGTTCATGCGAGGTCTTCTTCTTAGGGAGCATTGTGCCTAATGTCTCCAAGAGAGGACAAGTTAGGGTGTCAGATCATTATCCATGGGATGTATCATTCGCATCAAGCCACTTCAGTTGATCGTACACTCTTGGAAGGCATCAAACCAAATGACACCACCAAGAAGAGGACACATCACAAGAAAAAGAGAAATCATGCCATGAAATTTTCTAAAAATATGGTGTCTATGAATGCCCCCACTTTAAAGTGGTTGCTACACCATCACTGTGAGAAATTGCTTTAAAGTAGTCAAGGATAAGTGAAAGAAGACATGAGAGCTAACTTGGAAAGCTCTATGCTAAGTCGTATGTTTCCAAAGTAAGCTACATCATGAAAAGGGGTAATATGTCACATGCGATTCAATCTTAAGACATTTCGTCCACATCCCAAGCTTGCTCTTATAAGTTGTGTCGCCAAAAAGTGTAGTCTTTGGCACTTTTTAACTCATTTTGGCCTTTTCCCTTGGATTTTGGCCTTGATTTAGTCTTGAAAGCTTGCAATCCAACAATAATCTAATGGTGTTTTACTAAGGTGTTGTGAAGTGTTGTAACACATCTTCCCACTTTTCTAAGACCCTTTCAACACAATTCACCTAAACAACCCCCTTTTACCCCTTTCGAGGCCTTATGTCAAGGTGTTGTAAAGAGTTGTAAGGCATTTTCACATCTTCCTAGTCTTATGATCCACTAATTAACCCTTTTCTTATGATAATTTGTCCCCTTAATGTACTTTTAGGCCCGACTTAAGTGTGTTTCGAGAGGCAAACCTAATAAACATCATTAATCATCATTTTATTCCTGACCACCACTTGAATTTTCCCAAGTGGATTAGGTCGCCACCTTGGGCGACCTAAGGTCAAACTATCATGTGTCAATTTTGGTAAAAATAGGGTTTAGCATGTATAAATAAAGGTTTTCATCTTCATTTTGAACTCCCCTTAGATCATTTTTCACCTTCACAATTACTCTTGCACTCAAGCTTCCCAAGAAAGCAATCAAGCACAAGGCACTTCAAGCAACCTCCATTGGAGCTAGTTCTTGCATGTTGCAAACATCTTCATCAAAGGTTTGGTAAGTTTTTTTTTTGGCTTTATCATTCAATCATCCATTCCTTTCATTATATTTCATTTGGATTTGATTATCATCAAAGGAGTTTGATTAAGGAAAACCCCTAATCTCTAACCCCAACCCTTTCCTTCTCTTTGCAGGTTTTTGTATGTAGGTTTTTCAAAGAGAAAGGTGCTAAAAAGGTGTTGTCAACCCATCAGTCATTCAAGTCAGCAAAGCCCTAGTTGAAGCTTGGAGACCTCTTTTAGCCTGTTTTTTGCAGAATCTGAACCAAACACCTATCTAGAACCAGAGTGCAAACCGAGGGCTCTAACCTACACTTTAGGATTCTCAGAAATTCAAAAGTGGATTAGGTCGCCAAAAATGGTGACCTTTAGTCCCTATGAGCCTGTCTTTTAGGGATTTTTACATTTTTGGATACCCTTTTGGCAGAAACCCATTCTGACAAACTTCCCTGAAAAGAGGACTAGGTTGCCCATTCTGGTGTAAATGTCCCTATGAATATTTCAAGTAGATTCCAGAACATTCCAAGGCTCCTCATTTGCAACTTTCAATACCCATGTGTATCACTTATGTTATTTCCAGTTTCTTTCCAATTTGTAAGCATTTAGGTCGTTTACTTTACATTGCATGTAGTTTAGATTTACATTACTTTACATTTCATAGTTAGCTTGGTTTCATTACTTTAAAAAATTTAGACACACTTCATCACACACAAAACAACCCTACTCATCCCCTTATCTTTGAATGAACTCACCCAAAAGCATATCACCAAAGTGGAAAGAGATCCATTTCTCAATCAAGAGCTCCTTGGTGGAGAACCCTAGGAGCCTATTTGGGGAATCCTCTTTCCCTAATTTTTATATCTTTTTTTTGGTTCATTTTGGTGAACCTGACTGTCCAACACTTGTTAAATTTCTGATTTTGAATTTCATCTTAGGGAAAATCTTGCATTGCATTAGGCTTTTGCATTGTTTGCATCCTAGGGTTGATAACATATTGCATTAGTGAATTGCTCATGTTAGCTTGCATTTTTGCATATATATTTTCATTACAAATTTCTAAAACTATGCATTTGCACCTTAGGAATATATCATATAGCTTGAAACACATCCAAACCACTCAAAAAACTCAACAAATTTGCAAAAAAAATACCTACTAGGACTAATTCACCATTTTGGGCGACCTAGTCCTAGCTCACATTTTTAATTGCCTATTACAACATCAGAAACCTTATTTATGTGCTTCCTAGACCTCCTAGTACCATATACTATAAGTCTAGAAAGTTCTGAGAACATAGGTTTTATGATTTTAACTCAAAATCATCAATTTAGGGTGGTCATTTTTGATATACCTTCATCATTCCATCTGCAAAATGATTACATTTTTGAAATTGTGCTTAACATTGATAAAAGTAATTTTTAATTTTTCTCATACAATGTTTACATTCATCAAACTATGCATGAGTTTGTTAAAAGTACTTTTCATTCTTTCATATACATTGTTTACATTCTTCAAACTTAGCATACATTGGATAAAAATGTTATGTATATTTGTATCCACATTGTTCATATTGCTGAAATGGTGCATGAAATGGTTACATGTATTTGTCATTTTTGTTAAAATAATGCTAATATCATACAAATCTAGATATGCTTAGAAACGTTCCCTCCCCCCTCCCTATGAGATCATTTTATTGATAGCAAATACAACCATGGACATTCTGAACAATCATATTCGTTCTTCCCCTAATCTCTCTCCTCTTGGTGATGCAAAAAAATTAGTATTAGATGAACCAATTAATGAGAGTTCTGAGAATCCTAGTTGTTTATCTCCTCTTACCTCTCTTAACAAACAAGACAACACTACCATAAGGAATCATGACAATAACATTTTTCCTTCTCCTTGTATCTCTCCTAGTTGCAAAGATGATACTTTGTCATTAGAAGATACAATCGATTAAAGTCACGAGTATCTTAGTTGTCCCCCTTCTCCTAGGGAACCCCTTATTAAACAAGACAATTCAAACATTGACCATTACCCTCCTTGCGATGAAGTTATTTTAGATGAACCAACCTTTGCATGTGAAGAACATTCAATTTGTGGTTCTCCTGAAAACTCTCCTCCTAAGGAGACTATCATGGTGCAAGAACATGTGAAAACTGACACCTATCCTTCAAACACTACACCTTCCCTGAGAGAAGATAATCAAGTGAAATTCAAATCCCCTTCCTTAACCATTCATGAACATAAAGACATGATTCTTGAGGTTATGATGACACAAGTGGGATCTCCTTTAATTAGAGAGCCTCCTAAGTCTCCTCCCACTAGTGAATCACATAAAAAACTAAGAGATATCTTGAAATCCATGATGCACTCTACTCATAACAATGTTTTTCAACCACTAAGTTGTAACTTAGTGACTCAAACATCTAGGGGATCACACATCACTCCTACACCATTAACCTTTTCTCAACTTAGAGTCCCTAGTGTTGAGGACCTTAAAAAAGGTTCATGTTGATATATTTGTATGGGAACTTATTCAACTTACACCTACAATCAAATTTTTATTTCAAGAAATGGTGCAAATACATATGGAGGAGATCCAATCTTACATAAAAAGAATAATATAAAATCCCCCTATCATCCCATGCAAGTAGCCCAATCTGAAATCACATTCTCTAAACATGAATTACCCTCACTTGAGATTCAAAACAGGAATGATCCCTTGATGATAAAGGTGATCATTAATGAAATTCTAGTCAGGCACACTCTCATTGACAATGGAGCAAACAATAATCTTTGTAGCATGGACCTCCTGAACACACTTGGCATGGAAAAAAATCTCATTCAACTCAATGATGTTCATATTCATGGCTTTGACAATGTTAATAGGCAACCACTAGGGATGAACACATTACCTATCGAAGTCGGACCAGTAGTGTTGCCTAATCCTATCAATATCATGCAAGGACCCCTTCTATACAATCTTATCCTAGGGTGACCATGGATTCATGCTATGAAAGGAGTACCATCTACCCTTCATCGCACAATAAAATTTGAATACAACCAGGTATACACGAAGTATGTAGATGAACGAAGCTACCAATCCACTAATCATGACATTCCCAACTCCCCTAATCCTTTGACTCCCAGATCAAAACTTACACAAGTTGACGCTAATGCTTCACCTACAAAAAAAAAATTTCATGATAATTGGGGGTCATTTGACTCTTTACCTCCTTTCAATACAAATTCCAAAATCTTGCCTTCTTGGTCCAAAGATTCCTATACAAACAATTCATTTTCAGATACCAGTTCTCATAATGATTGGGGTCTTATGCCCCCCTTTAAAGGAGAGTGTGAAACCTCACAACCTAACCCAAAACAACCCTATGTATTTTATGCTCAACTTGGTTCTACATCAATAACATTACCCCATGCCGGTGATGTGGGCTATATAAATCCCATCCCTCATGAAGGAGCAATGCATAACACTAAAATGAATTTATGTTCTAGTATAGAAACCAATCCTTCTCCGAAGCATACTACCCCTTCATCTAACTTGGAAGATTATTATGATATAAAATACAATCTCCCTCCTACACATGGATGCAATGAGCCCATAACACCAATTGACATATCATACGTGCTTTCAAGAAAGATTTAGGGTTACCTCCCTCCTCCATTTTCTTCAACCAATAAAATTCAAACATCTCATGGAGCTTGGTGCTCTTCCTTCTATGGGGGAACCTAATTCCTCTCACTGCTACATACCTTCATCCTATTTGGCTCACCTTTTCCCTACACTAAGTGGGGGCAAGGGGTTAGGTAGCCTTGTCCTTGTATGTCACTTGTATTTGCCTCTTTTGACTAGACATTAACATCTCATGAACACACAAGAGCAAGCTTGGGATGTGGATGCCATTTCTTAAGTTGGCTTGCATGTGACATACATATCCCCCTTGCCCTTCTCTACTTTAAAGCAATTACTCATAGTACGGTGTAGCAATCCCTTTAAAGTGGGGGTATACACTAGCACTATTTCCTTTTTCCTTTTTCCTTTTTATCAGTTCCTAGTGCAGCCTTACCAATTCATACGACGAGTCTCTCACTTGATGGATGACATTTGGTGTAATGTTCTTCATGAAAGTGACTTATCTTATTATATTACATTCCTCTTAGTGGCCTGATGTGACACATTGCATCCCCTTAGTTTTGAATTTTCTATTCTTTGATTGGTCCTCTCTTGGAGCATTAGAAACAATGTTCCCTAAGTTAAAGACCTTGCATGAACAAAACAAGACTCCTTTAAACATCCCCTTTTGCATTTTACCTTTCTGCATTTTTGTATATTGCACCTTCTGCATCCTTGCATACATGGCCACCTTGCATAACACAACTTGCATGACTATGGTGACATCTTTCACTTGTTCATGAGTTCTAAGCATCCAAGGCTTTGCTTGTCTCATGAACCGCAACCCTTGTCTTTTGTGGTGCCTTATCAAAGTTATTAGGAGGTATATTTTTGGTGTGGTTGAGCTAGAATCCCAACTAGCGGAACGAATTTCCCCATAGCCACCTATTTGTGTGTGAGTGCATACCAACCGTGTGTATGTACCTCACCTCCTTCTTGGCATTCTCACCCACCGAACAACTGAAAGTCTCATCGGCCTAGAGTGAGTACCCTCTTTCTTTTCAGACAAACAAGCTAGATTTGATCCACAATTAGCTAAACAAACAATCGAAGCTTAATCCGACTTTTTCCTTTCTCTTCACTCTTTCACATCACTCTTTGTGTGATCTTTTGTGCTTATGTTCAATTTTCCATGGGATCTTGATCCTGGGGGCTTGATCATCCCTCTTGATTGATGTCATCTCACCTTACTGGCATGATTAAATTGGATCCCACTTGACATGCATGATTCGACTACTTTAGTGTGAGTTTGAAGTAAGTTCATACTCTCGCTAAAGTGGCGGCTCAATGTGTCGCCAAAAAGTGTAGTCTTTGGCACTTTTTCACTCATTTTGGCCTTTTCCCTTAGATTTTGGCTTTGTTTTGCCTTGATTTAGTCTTTAAAGCTTGCAATCCAACAATAATCTAACAGTGTTTTACTAAGGTGTTGTGAATTGTTGTAACACATCTTCCCACTTTTCTAAGACCCTTTCAACACAATTCACCTAAAAAACCCCCTTTTACCCCTTTCTAGGCCTTGTGTCAAGGTGTTGTAAAGTGTTGTAAGGTATTTTCACATCTTCCTAGGCTTATCATCCACTAATTAACCCTTTTCTAATGATAATTTGTCCCATTTATGTAATTTTAGGCCCAACTTAAGTGTGTTTCAAGAGGCAAACCTAATAAACATCATTAATCATCATTTTATTCCCAACCACCACTTGAATTTTCCCAAGTGGACTATGCCACCACCTTGGGTGACCTAGTCCCTTTTGGCTTAAAATTCAAAATTAAAACATAAATCTTGCAAAAAATTTCCCCCAAAACCCTAAGGTCAGTCTATCATGTGTCATTTTCGAGAAAATTAGGGTTTAGCATGTATAAGTAAGGGTTTTCATCCTCATTTTGACCTCCCCTTATATCATTTTTCACCTTCAAAATTACTCTTGCACTCAAGCTTCCCAAGCAAGCAATCAAGCACAAGTCACTTCAAGAAACCTCCATTAGAGTTGGTTCTTGCATGTTGCAGACATCTTCATCAAAGGTTTGGTAAGTGTTTATATTGGCTTTATCATTCAATCATCCATTCCTTTCATTATATTTCATTTGGATTTGATTATCATCAAAGGGGTTTGACTAAGGCAAACCCCTAATATCTAATCCTAACCCTTTCCTTCTCTTTGTAGGTTTCTATATGCAGGTTTGTCAAAGAGAAAGGTGTTAAAAAGGTGTTGTCAACCCATCAAATTCATTCAAGTCAAAAAATCCCTAGTTGAAGCTTGGAGACCTCTTTTAGCCCATTTTCTGTAGAATCTGAACCAGACACCTATAAGGAACCAGAGTGCAGAACGAGGGCTCCAATCTAAACTTCAGGATTCTTAGAAATTCAGAAGTGGACTAGGTTGCCAACAATGGTGAACTAGTCCCTCTGAGCCTATCTTTTAGGGATTCTCACATTTTTGGATACCCTTTTGGCAGAAACCCATTCCAACAAACTTCCCTGAAAAAGAGGACTAGGTCACCCATTCTGACATAAATATCCTTGTGAAGATTTCAGGTAGATTCTAGAACATTTTGGGGCTCCTCATTTGCAACTTTCAATACCCAAGTACATCACTTCTGCTATTTCCAGTTTCTTTCTAGTTTATAAGCATTTAGGTCATTTACTTTATATTTCATAGTTACCTTAGTTTCATTACTTTATAGCATTTAAACACACTTCATCACACACAACACAACCCTACTCAACCCCTTATCTTTGAATGAACTCGCCCAAAATCATATCACCAAAGTGGAAAGAGAGCCATTTCTCAATGAAGAGTTCTTAGGTGGAAAACCCTAGGAGCCTATTTGGGGAATCATCTTTCCCTAATTTGTATATCTTTTTGGTGGCTCATAGGTTTATGAAAGGTTAAAGATTAGTCAAGAGAGACAATGACAAGTGACATATGAGGGAAAAGGCTACTCAACCCCTTGCCCCCACTTAGTGTAGGACAAAGGTGTGCCTGAAAGGGATGTAAAACATGCCATAGTGAGTTTTATATGATCCTACAACTATCACACAACAAGGAGCAGAAAATAATGTTATTTATGTGGATAGATGAAAAAGGTTTCAGCAAAGTTAGACTTGATAGTGTAGACTTTGTCATATATGTGAGAAATGTCATGGTAACTTGGTTGGTGTGAGGCATTGTTCTTAGGTGGGTGAAGGATGAGAGGATTCTGAGGAGGTCCATTAGTAAATGGGGAGCTAACGGACACTTTCGTATGCATAACCTTAGCGGGCTTGGGTTGATATATCTCTAAGAAAGGGCAATTGAGTATCATCTTTTAACCATTACCCAAGGAAGAGATATTATGATTGCCTGAAAGGAGTGCAACCATGTTGTTTTCTTCCACCATGATACCTTCCCTAGTAGGAGAGTGTTTAGGAGAACTACAAACAAGATGTTTAGGATATTTATTGTTTGGTTCTACACTATTGACTTCATCAAAAGTAAGGGAATGATCTATGGTGGCAGTGTCTTGTTCCCTAATAATATATTCTCCCCTAATAGGAGAGATATTAGGAGAGGGGGAAAGTTAATGGTTGTGATTGTTGGTGATTGCAATATTTTTCTCTAAGTTGTCATTCTCTTGTGCCATAGTATCTATCCTAGGAGGAGAGCTTTTTGGAAAGTGACAAACAATAGGTTTATCACATGGCATGATTAGAGTTGGTAAAGTAGCTTCATCGCTCAAAGGATATGCATTAAGGGAAGAATAACTAGGAATTAGATGGTTACAAATGATTGGAATATTTTATTCAAATAGACCCTTCCAAATGTGAGGAACATTTGGAAGGAGAGAAATAATGCTATAACTCTCAATCATTGGATTGTTGGATACCAACATAGCCTTAGCTATGAAAGCGGTATCATAAATAGGGGAGGTGTTGGGAGATGATTGAAGACTAGGTAAGGTAGTAACCATGATTTTAGCTTTGTGTGTTATAAGGTCTTTGCAAGAGGGAGGAGGAGGAAGACAAGAAAGGCCATCATGATCTTCAATGATTGTGTCTTCTTTCCACAAGATACCTTCATCACCAATGGGAGAGATATCAGGAGAAGAACAATTATGATTATCATGATTATCGATGTTTGGATCCTCTTGTGGAAAAGCTTTAGCGGATGAGTGAGGAGAGATGAAGTCATCAAGGGCTTCATCTAACATGTCCAAGTCATCACTACTAAAGGGCTTAAGAAGGGTGTGAGTGGGTGATCAAATGATGTTGTTAAGGTGTTGTTTTCATTTTGTAATGAATGTGATCTAAATGAACTAGGAAGTAATGTTGAAAATGAAAATTGACAAATTATAATACTATCCATAAGTGCCATGAAATGAAATGTAATAAAAGATATGCCAACTTAAAATTAAAAGTAAATACATAGGATGCAATGCAATATTCAAATTTCAAACAAGATGATTTACATATTGTACTGAAAAGAAAATGTTGTGAATGCAAAATGAAATTTAAGAAATGCATGAAATGAGCCAGATTGAGTTAGATTAAGTAAAATGCATGTAACAAAAAGACAACCCACTGATATAGATGGATAACTGCATAAAATAAAAGCTTTAAAACAAGGTTTTCAGCCCTGTAAATGGCAGTTTCAGAGGCCTAATGGGATTAGGTCGCCCCCTGGGCGACTTAGTCCTCCTAGTGATTTTTTAAAGAATTTTCTGATTTTTCTATTTGATTTTGATGGTTTCTAGGTTGTATGATGAAAACCTTTGATGAAAATGCAGAATTTTGATGATTTTGAATGATATGCAATGCAAAAATGTAAGTTAGATGAGATTTTCACTAATGCAAATTTTAAAACCCTAGAATGCAAAGTAAACAATGCAATGCAATGAAAATCTAAGATGATAAAGAACTCCAAATATGAGAAAATGGGATTCGAAAGTCGGGTTCACCAAAATGTAACACAAATTTTGGCACCTTAATGCTTTCTTACACTTCTAGGGTTTTCCACCTAAAAGGAGAAAGATGGGCCAAAACGCTAATGTTACATTTAAAGATTATGTGTTAATGGGGATGTGATGTGTGTGATTGTGTTTAACTATGATGTCTAACTGCAATAAACTAGAAATAGACACTAAATAGTAATGTAAAACCTAGAGAATGAACTATGTTTGAAAACATATAATGATATGCAAGCATTAAATTAAACAACCTAAGAAAGCTTGTAAAATAAAACAAAAAGCTGTAAGAATGAAAGTGTGCACCTAGGAGTGTATTGTAGACTTGAAGGAAATTTTAAATTCTAAAAATAGTGATTTTTATGTCTAGTGGGATACTTTTTCCAAGTTGGGCAACCTAGTCCTTTTTCTAGGTGATTTCAAAAAACTACTTTGGGGCCTGTTTCAACCAAATGGGTATTCGAATCCGTAGAAATCCTTAAAAAATAAGCACAATGGGACTAGGTTGCCACAACTATGGTGAGTGTCCCTTTGTCCTTTTCTAAATATCTGAAGGTGGAAACGAGAGCTCTTGATCTATACTTTCTATTCTTCCTAGTGTTCGGACCAGAAACCTTGATTTTTGATTTGTAGGTGTCTTTTTGTGGATGTTTTTCCATAGTTGTCAAGGAGATTCCCTAAACAAGTCTTCAAACCATTCTTGAATGATTTCCAAACCTGCAAAATACCTAAATCTGCAAACACATAAAGAAAAGAGAAGATATGTTGATTGTTAGAGTATGGGGGCTTGCCTTGGTCAAGCCCCTTTTAGATAATCAAATAAAATGAAGAAATAAGGTAATGTAGTATGAAATATGAGACAAATGAACTAATACCTTGTCATGATGAATGATCTTGTTTTTTTACAACCATCAGCCCTTAAATGCCTTAGAGAGATGTCTTGATGACTTAGTATGCACAAACCCTAGCTTGCTTGAGAAGGAGTGGATGAGGAGTGAAGAGTGAATGAGAGAGTTGTGAATTATAAGTGTGTAATATGAAGAATTAGGATTTTTAGGCTTATTTATAGGCAATCCACCTAAAACATTTGTTATTTGATCCTCAAGGTTGGCGTGAAGGATAAATAAACCAAAACCCTTACTTTTCTCGCTCAAAACCCTGAAAATAGCTCCAATGGGACTAGGTCACCACCTTGGGCAACCTAGTCCACTTGGACAAGACTAATTCACCCAAATGGGTGACCTAGTTCCATAGGGGCCCTTTTTCTAGCTGGATTGTTCAGGAGTGAAGAAATCAGGTTTATATGATGATTTTATCGGATATTTGATCAAATTAAGCCTTGGGATGCACAATAAGGGGTCATGGGGGTGTATAAATGATGATGAAAAGGGATTATTTAGGTCCAAAATCTATAGAAAAGGGTCCAAATGAGTGAAAAGTGTTAAAGGCTACACTTTTTAGCGACACACCCCCCATAAGAAAATCATCACAATTTTTTTTTATAGGTTTTTAGTAGGTTCGGATCCGAAAGTGAAGTTTGGAAAACATAGGAAGGAAGTGCAGAGATAAGAGAACAAATTCAGATCCTAAATTTTTGAAAAATTAGAATGGGACTAAATTGCCACTTGTGGTGTATGATTTTTGGTATAGCACTTTTTCTAGATTTCAGATGATTCAGACTTGTCATTGTGAAATTCCAACTTCTACCTCAAAACCCTAAACTAGGACTAAATCACCCAACCCAGCGTATGAGTCTCAGTGTGCATTAAAAGTCAAAATTTCAAGATTATAGACCTTGTTTAGTGCTTCTTCATTTTTATAGGTGCACCTCTATTCATTCTCAATTTATTATTCTAATTTAAAGTTTCATATTATAGGTTACATAGCTAGATTTGCATATCATTTACATTTCCTTCTTTCTAAGCCCTTGCTTAGTGGTGAACCCCCTTTTATTTTTAATCACACCCAAGGAGACCTTATAGAAAGCCCCCTTCTCTCAATCGAACCATTAGATTGAGATCTCTAGGGTTTCCTTGAATGAACTAGAGTGAAATAGGGTCCCCTAAGTTTTCCATCAACTAAAAGGTGGGCACACCCTATTTTCTTTATTTCACCTTACTATTTTTTGTGCCCAAATTTCATACATGTCCTAGGGCTTTTCCCTTAGGGTTTATTATTATTTTATTAATTCTATAATTTCATATCCTATTTGTAGATTTGATCAAGGCTTGGATTTCCTTTCCTTGTGCATTAATTGTTATAGCTTCATTTAGTGTTTTGAGATTCATCATGGGACCTTATTTTTACCCCACCCTACTAGCACCCTTGTTTATTATTTAGAGTTTCATTTAGTTATACTCTAATATCTTTAATATTTTTCTATGTTTTTTATTTTATAGTAGGATTTAAATTATTTTTATATCATTTAAAATTATGGTTTTGTTAGTCTTTTCATGCCAAGGTCTCATCCACATCATTACATTCCTTTGAGAACAAAAAATTTAAATCCAAAAATAACCCAATCTACTAATATTGGCGTTCCTAATGAAATTTCCATATCTAGTGTTATTACTCCTATTTTAGAGAATACAATTGAAGATTATTGATCATAGAGTACAATTAAAACAATAATAACTTGATTTTAAGATTTCTAGTTTATTTGAATTAGATAGTATTGGTAATTAATTTTTTTATCCATTATCATATGAATTAATTTATAACCTAGACTTGAGGATGTATGTCAAACTAGGATAATGAGGCAAAATAATGATTAGACCATGGGTCTAGTTAAGAGCTGACTAATAGGAGTGAGAAACTCCCCTACACTTTTGGCTCTACTAGACTAAGGAGGGTGTCCCTTGAGGTTATTGACATGCCAATTAAAAATAAATATAAGATAATAGAACAAATACTCTAAGGATCCAACCTATTATAATGAACCTAATTCATATTTCACTAAGATCATAATATACTGGTTGTTACAACAAGACCTACAAGATATCTACTAATTATATGAGAACGAGATTACACATTACCTATATGAGAAAAATATCACTAAGTATTTGGTAGTCACTTCAATATCTATTTACTTAAGGGGAGACAATATAAAATTAATTAATTAATCTTCATCAGGTGCCTACGTTGTACCTCTGAGGAGATTTGTAATTTGGACCACAAGGTAGTTGTGTTGTACTTTTGTGGTGAGGTGGCATGCACCAAAAGGGTAATTAGTGCTTGAAAGAAGCATTAATAATTCTCCTCGTCTAGGAAATAAATGTGGAAATAAATTCGCCCCGCTCGAGCAAGAGAAAAAGTAATTAGATTTCTCTATTTAAAGTGGTAAGGAAATTCCCTCACCACTCTTCTCTCCTCACAATTAGCTGACATCAAGGTGAGAATGGACACCTTGATATTTTTCATAGGTTTGAGGCATCATAAATCTTTTGCTGGTACTATCATAAATCGACGTTTGAAGGTGTAGTGTCAAAAAAGGTAACCCTTTCTCACACTTAACTTGGGAATGAATAATTAATGATAAAATGGACTTAATTGTGCCTTATTTAGGGTGTTGTAAAGTGTTTCTTTAAACTTTCACACTAATCTAGGGCTTTATTAATTATTTGAGGTTAATTTGAGCTTAATTGGACCCTTTTATAAAAAATCAAGCCTAATTTATTAGATTTTTTGAGGGATAAAACTCGTCACTCATTAATAATATTTCACAACACTTAATATTTCAATACCTAGCGAATGGGTCCTCACTAGGTCCTAGGACCCCTTTTTGGCATGTTATTTCACAATATGTGAAACATGTCCTAGGTAGGTATGCTAGGACCCATTCAGCCTATGGTAAATGGGTCCTCCTTAACTTAGGACACCCCCCTTGGGATGTGTTTTGGGCAAGATTTTAATGATTTCAAATCCTAGATTTGATGTCGGCTTGTGTTATTTGAATTTTGAGATTTAATCTTAAGTTAAGTATAAATATAAGGTATTCCACATAGTTTCATCTAATAATATTTATACAAGCATCCTAAGATTTCACAAGAGCATTATAGAGAATTCAAGAAGGCATTGAAGGGTAGATTATTGGAGTTTTATTGCAACAATCAAGGATCCAATTCATCATATCAAATTCATGCATGTTGTTGAGCTAATGTGATGTTGTAGAATTACTGATCAAGTTCAAGTTTTCAAAGACATTATCTTATTTCAAGTTCATGATCAAGATCTACATTTTTTGAGGCCTCTTCATGCAAGATTTTTGATTTATACTCCAAGGTTCAATTGAGTATTGGTGAGTTGTGGCATTACAATGTTCATTCATCTTTCCTTTATGATATTTTTGATTCAAGGTTTAATTACCCAAATAGGGTTTGACCAAGTCAAATCCCTATTCCCTAATAGTCAACATTTTCTCCTCTTTGATGTGTGATTGCAGGTTTTAGGTTGAAGATCAAGTGGAGAAAAAAAGTTTTCAAAGTTGTCAAAGTTATCATCTTTGTTGCAAGATCTCAGAAAGAATTCTATAGAATTTATTTCTGACTTTTAGGAGCTAAAAACTTGGGATCTAGGAATGCAAATATTGAAGAACAAAACCCAAAAATCACTTTTCTAGAACCCTAGCAGGGACCCATTTATTGGTGGAAACCACCAAGCCTAGGATCACCATCTACAATATAAACCTTCACAAATATGAGAGAAGCAACATGCTATTTCACCAAGAGTGGATGAATAAATTGAGATGAGATAAAATACATAGTGTACAACCTTTTATAGGTGTGAAAAATGAAATGGGTATAAAACTACTTGATATGGGAAAAAACCACCTAGATAATTAACCTGAGTTAAAAACTTAACAATATCACCTCCCCTTAAGTGCAAACTTAGGGAGATTATTATGCAAAATGAAATGCAGATGGGTTCTGGCTACAATGCCATGTCAGGAACCCATTGAAAACTACTATGCAATGCAATCTCTCACAACCAGAGAAAAGGAGAAAAACCTCGTGGGAGAAAAATCCTCTCCAAAAGAGAAAAAAAAGGTGAAAAAGAGTTGAAAAAATGAAAGGAGGAGGACTTCACAAGACCCCCCAAGGACAAATCCCACTAGTGATCTCAACAAAATATAAAAGGAGAGAGACTATGTAGCTCCCCTATAGAAAAGAGTAAAAATGTTGAAGATACCCCCCATGATGAAGAAACACATGTGCTGATCCTAGAAGTCTGAAGAATATCCCATGTTTAAAAAAACCATGCCTCCCTTTAGGGAGAAACAACCATTGATGTAGGAGAAACTCGAACTCTGAAACAAGAGAAGGGAGAGGAAGAATCAACATGAAATATGCCTCTAAAAATTGTCCTAGTGCCTCCACGCAACCAAATTTCACATCATGATCAGGTGCAACCTCAATTGAACAAGGTGGATCAACAAGACCATGTGGAAGCTCTGAAGAAAAAATATTCAAAGACACATATGGTGTGATATTAGTATAGATACTAACACAAAAAATAAGGGATATACCCTCAAATGCATCATCCCACAAAGAATTATCTGAAGGATAAAAACATCCTGCTATACTGAAGAACCAACCTCTGAAGCAACAAGAGATGAATCAACATAGGTCTAAAGAACTCCAAAGTTCAAATGACCAATATCTCTTGAAGAATTTCTATCAACACTAGCAAGAGAGGTGTGAGGCTTATAATCATCATCATCAACAAAATTAGAAAAAGTTATAGAGATGAGACTCATGATCAACTTCACCAACAATGAATTTGCTAGTATTAGCCTCTTAAATGAAAATAGAATCTATAGTGAACTCTACAGTCTTAGTACCTTACCATGAGTAATATGATAAATGGAAAGTAGATTTGTGTGAAAATTAGCAATACATAGTACATATCTGAAATAACCATCACCAATCTCAACATTTCTTATCCCCGCAACATCCAAAACTTACCATCTTCCAACAAAATCTTAGAAGTATCAATAGGATGAAGACCCAAAAAAGGATAGGGAGTAAAACCCATGTGATGAGATGCTCCTGAATCTAAAAACCATCTATCATGACCAAAATGAACTATAGAAGTTACCAATGCATGTCCTTTACCCATGTAGAGTTTATCTTATTTACCCTTCATTCTATTTTTAAATCTTGCATTCCTTGACAGTGTAGGTTTAGATGAAGATGAAGGTGATGTAGATGGAGAGGCTATAGAAGGAGTCATAGATGAGGGTAGTGGAATATTTTTCTTCTGAAGAAGATGTGAAAGCTCATCAATCTTCTTCGTATAACAATGGTGTTCATCAAGACCTTTCTTCTTGCAATGCACACAACTGAACTTCTCCTTCTTTAGCTTATCCTCTCTTGAAGAGGTGGAGGAATCATTATACTTTGTCTTAGCCTTAGGTTTCTTCTTCCCTTTGCTTTGAAATGCTTGTGCAACTAATGCGTGATTCATAGAGACCCCCTCTAATTGGGCAAGTTTGGCTTGCTCCCTTGTCAAATAGTCAAAAAATGTGTCAAAATAAGGCATTTGGAATGCATTGCCCAAAGCATCCATGGTGGAGTCACAAAAACACAATAGGCAATTAGCACCGACTTTGGCGCCAAAATTTAGTGTATTTTGAGTGCATGAATTGAACAATTTGGCTGGCACCCAACTCAGTCCAAACAGGCAAGGCGAGTTTGGTGCCAGATTTTGCATCGACTTTTGCGTCAGATTTAACACCATATGTAGGGCCAGATTCAACGTTGGGACATCATAGCGCCTTTGTTGGCACCTAAAATTGTGTCAAGTAGCAACGTCAAAAAATGTGCCAAAATGGGCACCCAATTTCGCTTCTGGTTTTACTTCCATGTCTGCTCCCATTTTTGCTTCTATTTTTTCTTCCAATTTGACGTCCAATTTTGCTTCCAATTTTGCCTCTAGGTTTTCTTCCAATTTTGCTTCTAGTTTTGCCTCTAGGTTTGATTCCAATTTTGCTTCTAGTTTTGCCTCCAAGTTTGCTTCCAATTTTGCTTCTAGTTTTTCCTCTAGGTTTGCTTCCAATTTTTCCATTTTTACTTCTAGTTTTGCTTCTAGTTTTGCTTCCAAGTTTGCTTCCAGTTTTGCTTCCGATTTTTCTTCCATGTTTGCTTTTGATTTTTCTCCCAAGTTTTCTTTCAAGTTTGCTTCCGAGTTTGCTTACAGTTTTGCTTCTGGTTTTGCTTCCAATTTTGTTTCCAATTTTGCTTTCGGTTTTGCTTCCAATTTTACTTTCAAGATATCTTCTAGTTTGTCTTCCATTGTTGCTTCCTTTTTTTCTTCTAAAAAAGCTTCTTGTTTTGCTTCCATTTATTAATTTAATCTGTTTTATTTCAATTTGGTTAGTCGTGCCTCTGAAGTAACTCATATAATTATAGAGTAATTAATTTAATTATTTAACTCATATGATTGAATAACAATATAATTATCATAACATGATCATCATCTATAATTAAAACAAGTGAGTCAAATATATATAATTTAATTGAATTTGACAACATCCATCTTGAGCAGTAAATTAAAACCATCATACTTAATAAATATCCATCCAAAAATATCAACCAATTTTAATATATATAAATTGACAAGTCAATATGATAAGATCATCATCATATATAACTAAAACAAGTGAAAACAGTACATCAAAAACATGTCAAAATGATACATGTCCAATAGTCAACATAAGTGAAAATGATACATGTACAAATGATATAAATAAAATTAATAAATTATGTAACTCAAATTGATACAAGTCAAGATGATACATGTTCAAATAATATAGTGAAAATGATAAATTTCAATAAGATACAACTCAACAATATAGTACAGTAGGCTATGAAAATGATACATATGATAGTAACCATGAAAAGAGTCATCATAACGATATATCAACAATGATCCATGATGTAGTCTAAATGATCATGAATGTCACTGGTTACTATCACCAACTATCTCATCATCATCATTGTCATCAGCCTAAGTGTCTTTCGTATCTACGCCATCATCATCCTTTGCCATGTGATCTATACTAGCAAAACCAATATTTTGTGGATCTATATCATGTTGAGGATCATCTTGATCTTCTAGAAGACCTATGTTTTGCAAAAAATACATTTAAAATGAAAAGCTATGACTTATTTCATGCAATAATTTATTTTTTTGTTATATATCTAATATTACAACATATGAGACGAAACCATAATCATATTACATCATATCAAAGTGCACATACCATAATAATTTTTTTAAAAAGTTACAACTAATACTAGTGAGTCAGGAGAAATTTTAGCTTTCAAAAACAAAGCCAATTAGGTTGGAAAACTTGTGGATCAGGCCAACATTTGGTGGAAGAGGAAGAAAGATGATTGGAACTCTAGAGGCCCACCATAATGGATTTCAATATTCAACCATGAGAGCAGAAGAGAGAGTTGATATCATGTATCAAAACATTAAGTGCATTCTTCCAAAAAGTAGAGAAGGAGATGATTACTTTGCTTCATTTTCATTTGCATAACCATATCATGGCATGGGAACCAAGAAGACCAAGGATGTACAGTTTTATGTGGAGGTAATGGATGTGGTCCAAAATTTAGGAGGGGCAAGAAGGTCAATGTATGATCCTGATGAAATTGAGGAAGAACAATGAGAGAGGGACAAGACTGCAAAAAAGGATTCAAAGCACATCAACCATGTGGTACAAATGATTAAATCCTAGAGATGATATGTAGCAATGAAATAGTCTGAAAAGGCAGAGAGAGCTACACTGATGACTCAAGAGAAACTTCAGCTTTCAAAAACAAATCCAATTAGGTTGGCAAACGTGTGGATCAGGCCAACATTTGGTGGAAGAGGACGAAAGATGACCGAAACTCTGGAGGCCCACCATAATGGATTTTGGTATTCAACCATGAGAGAAGAAGAGAGAGATGATATCATGTATCAAAACATTAAGCATGCATTCTTCCAATCAGCGGAGAAGGAGATGATTACTTTGCTTCATTTTCATTTGCATAACCATATCATGGCATGGGAACCAAGAAGACCAAGGATGTCTAGTTTTATGTGGAGGTAATGGATGTGGTCCAAAATTTAGGAGGGGCAAGAAGGTCAATGTATGATCCTGATGAAATTGAGGAAGAATAGCAAGAGAGGGAGAGGACTACAGAAACACAAAACATTTAAGAGAGCTATGCCCGAGTAGCCTCATCTAAAAGATTAGATTATATAATCATGGATTGCAGAAACACAAAACATGTAAAAAAGGAAAGATGCTAAAATTGCAGACTGATTATATCTCGCAAATGAGATCATGCTATCCATAATGCATGCACTCATTTTAAGGCATTCAAAAAAAAAATAGAGATATAGTCTCCCCACTAAAATACAAGCATACATAGTAACCAGGGATTAAATTCCTTTAACAGTTCCCTCAAAAACATACAATGATAAAACAATTAGCTTTGAATTAACAAGGATAAGGATAAGAACTTATGATTCACCTCTAGATGTAGAAGGGCACTTCACTTGAGCACCCCCCATGTAGCTCTCCTCCCTTCCTCTCTTCATTTATATGACCACCAGTCTCACCTCAAGCTGCTCTTGCAAAAAAAATTACAATTAGTCTAGGTTTCTTGTTTCTACAACCCCCTCCTCCTCCTTCCCTTACAATCACAAAAAGCATGAATCCTTCACAGACAAAACCCCAAATTCTCAACAATCAAAATGGATGTAAATTCAAAACCCAAAAAAACAAACCCAATAAAAACACAAAATACTCAAACACCAAAATTAAGATCAGGCTCCTCTAAAACCCAAGAAGAAAAGTAATAAAATAATCACATAAAATTGAAGCTTCTAGAACAAAATTATTCGACCACATATTTGTGTCTACAGGTCAAGAGATCGAGACTTGCGAAGCTTGTTTCATTTTCACTACCTTGTCTCACATTTTTTTCTTTCTTTAACAAATCCTCACAAGCTTAATGGCAGATTAAAAATAAATGCTTTCATTGAAACCCCAACTATTACTAAAGCCTTCTTAAAAAGGAGCATCAATTTAAAACATATACATGCAAGGCCTTTCGGGGCTTAAATAGACTAGCCTTTGCACTAAACACTTTCCACAAACAAACAGAGGGCATTGCAATATAATACAAAATAAAGTAAAAAACAAAAGTAAATTGTGAACCAAGATGAGCACCACAGACCTTGTTTTGAAGCACATAAATCTATTGTTTAAAAAAATTTGAACCTCCATCGATCCGCTGCAATGAAAATCAATCACAATTCCATCAAATCCATTAAATACTAAGGCATAAACATATCCTTGTCCTCTTGCTGCTCCTCCTCCTTAAGAATTTGTCAAGCGAGTAAGAGAGATATGGGATCAACCTCATCTAAAAGATTTTGAACTATATTTTGATATACCATTTAGAGAGCTTGGTTTTCATGGAAGAGGAAGAAAGATGATTACTTTGCTTCATTTTCATTTGCATAACCATATCATGGCGTGGGAACCAAGAAGACCAAGGATGTCCAGTTTTATGTGGAGGTAATGGATGTGGTCCAAAATTTAGGAGGGGCAAGAAGGTCAGTGTATGATCCTGATGAAATTGAGGAAGAACAGCAAGAGAGGGACAAGAATGCAGAAACACAAAAAATTTAAGAGAGCTATGGGAGCAACCTCATCTAAAAGATTAGATACATAATCATGGAATACAAAAACACAAAACATGTGAAAAAGGAAAGATGCTAAGACTATAGACTGACTATATCCCACAAATGAGATCATGCTATCCATAATGCACACACTCATTTTAAGGAATTCAAAAAATAAAATAGAGATATAGTATCCCCACTAAAATAGAAGCATACATAGTAACCAGGGATTAAATTCCTTTAATAGTTCCCTCAAAAATATACGATGATAAAATAATTAGCTTTGAATTAACAAGGATAAGGACAAGAACTTATGATTCACCTCTAGATGTAGAAGGGTGCTTCACTTGAGAACCCCCATGCAGCTCTCCTCCCTTCCTCTCTTCATTTATATGACCATCAGTCTCACCTCAAGCTGCTCTTGTAAAAAAAATTACAATTAGTCTAGGTTTCTTGCAAAAAAAAATTACAATTAGTCAGGGCTTAAATAGACTAGCCTTTGCACTAAACACTTTCCAAAAACAAACAGAGGGCATTGCAATATAATACAAAAGAAAATAAAAAACAAAATTAAATTGTGAACCAAGATGAGCACCATAGACCTTGTTTTGAAGCACAAAAATCCGTTGTTCAAAAAAAATTGAACTTCCGTTGATCCGCTGCAACGAAAATCAATCACAATTCCATCAAATCCATGAAATACCAAGGCATAAAAATATCCTCATCCTCCTACTGCTCCTTCTCAAGGATTTTTCAAGCAATTAAGAGAGCTATAGGAGCAGCCTCATCTAAAAGATTTTGAACTAGATTTTAATAAATTTGATATAATCTTATGAGAAAATTCAAATACCTGCGTACTCTCCTCACCGGACTTCCTCTGTGCATCGAACTTCTGTGGCGGCACTCGATTATTCCTTCTATTCCTAGTGGTGTTGCAGTGACTCCCGCAAGTCTTCTACCAATGGCATGCGGTAGTGCGGTGACCACCGATGTCTCGCGGCTCCTTCATCAGCTCAATGTGGTAGAGTGGTTTTTACTCAGTGGTAGTGTGGTGAAATATTTTGTGGCAGCATTTTTATTCACAAAGGATGCCATGGAGAGAGGACATGGATGGCGTAGAAATAATAAATCGCTAAGAGGAAAGTGGGTGGACATTATAGTAGACAATAATGTTAATGACCAAGACTTCTAAATTTTTCAGAATTATTTGCAATCCATGTTTAAAAAAGGATGATTCTTATGGCCTAAACTTTGAAATGCTTCAGTAATATTATGTTGTACTTGGACAATTGAAACCCTGTTTTATTCTCCTAGAAAGCTTTTTTATTTTCCATTATAATTCTAGACCAAACAACATTTGCATGGATGGCCTTTTACACCAATCTTAATTTGTATGAAGTTCACGAACCTCTTGTCAAGCAGCAAATTCCTTTCATAGACAAGAAATGTAAAGGCTTCATTTAAGAAAAGATAATTAGTCTCTTTCTGAGGGTAATCCATATGCAAAAAGTAAAAAACACATTAAATACAATTGTACAGTAGAAAATCAGATTCAATCAGTTATGTATTATATTGCTTGCAAACCTATCTGAAAGACATAGGGTATTCACCATACATTTCCCTTGACAAATAAAACATGTGATTTCATTTATTTTTACTGTATATCTCAAAAGTGAAATTGTTGTTACATAATGATGCACTGAGAAAATAATATATACAAAAAAATTCAAAGAAAATGTTTGAAATTTAACATGCAACCTACTATGTTTGTTTTTGATCGGTGATAATATTTGATTTTATTAATAATAATGCAGAATTTAAATCAACTTCAAAATTTAAGTCTATCTAGCAACTTGTAAAATATGTATGTTTAACCACCACAGTTCCCAACAAACCAAAAAAAAATTGTTTACATTTTCAAATAAAAAACAAGGCTTAACCCCATAAAACGTACAACAAAAACTAAGATATAAACTGTATTTTAACCAAAATTGAGCTTTAGTTTATGTAGAAGTTCCCAACGTGCTACCTAGTTGCATTGGGAATATTTCCTTGATTGGATTCGTCTTCTTCATTGGGCACAATCCTTTCTTCTCTCGTAGCTCCTCTCTGGCAACATCTTTGAGTCCCTCAATGACCATGTCAACCTCCATTATTTCTACATAAGATTTCAGGGATTTCCATCCTAGCTCTACTCCTCCTCTCCGCATAGCTTTGGTGATTCCTTCTAGCCACCTAATGAAGGGACAATTTATCTTTGCTACTTCAGGGTCCACATGATCTTCCATGCCTTCGCTCACATCAAAGCCTTCTCCTAGTATAGCCCATTCTAGGATACTTTCCATATTCACTAAGAAATCCTTGTGTACCAATGCCTTCATTATTTTCCTCACTTCCTCTACTAACTCTCCTAAGTCCATCCCCCATGGCATGATTAGTGACTAAATATCCATATTAGTACGATATATGTGCTTCAAATCTTCAAAGCTAGTACCCAATATTTTTTGCACAAATTACGCCACCTTCACATCATTGGAGAGGAATAATCCTCTCAGCTCTTCACAGTTGCTTTGCCAACAAAAGGGACCAATTTTCTCCTCGAATGTAGAGTGAAATTGGCCTCCATTTCTTCTTTGGTATGCTAGCTTCCAAATTGCCTCACACCTTAGACCTGTTACATTCCTTTCCACAACAAACCGAGAATCATCAAACAAAATTCCTTGTGTGTCTTTAAAACACATCCTATTGTCAGCCCTCACCATTAATTATGAATGCATGTCTAGCACTGCCAACAATACCTTCATCAATGCTTCAAGTCCTTCAGGAATTTAAAACAAATTCCTCTACTTGCTAGCATTAACTCCTTCATGCATTAATTACAAGGGACAAATTTCCTCCATAGGAATACCATAATTCTAAAGTAACAATTTGTATCAAGAAAAATGTCAGAAAGTATAATTAAAAAGAAAAATCCTTACAATTGCACCTCAAATTGGACCAAACAACAACAAATGTGCCTTGATAAATCTTGCAAATTTAAACAACTTGAAGAGGCCACTTTGGAGACAACAAAGCAATAAATGAGCATGGAAATTGACACAACAATTGAACATTGAAGATGGATTACGAGTTACAACGTATCTTCTCCATTATATTGCTCAAAATATAAACATACATAACATGAGTTCTTTTGATATGAATAAGGGGATGAGATAGTCTAGTATCTATTCTAATGGATTGAAATGATGATGATATGATGATCAAAATCGAACCTTGGTTTCCCTATTTGTACGGGAAGCAACAAGCTTTAGGTTTGTTCACAAAATTTACATCATTTCTTAACTAAAGCATTCCAGGATACATAACATAGAAACTTAAAAAGATAGATCCATTCCAATTGTTTCCAAACATTAAATAATGCTTGAATTTGTTGATAGGTAGAATATTTTGATGAAACACATACTAATACCCATCCAACTGGGTTACAAAGATTTGAATGGTATGATCCAAACCATACCAAGGCGAAAAAGAGAAAGATTAAAGAGAACACCGGGAAGTGTTTCACACTGGCTCAAGGTATAATCCAACCTGGTTATGACACTAATAGCAATCCAAATTTGCTTGAACTATCCATACGCAACGTTGCATCACAATCTATTCTTCTTGCACATAAAAATGCCACATGTTAACCCCTTCTAAATAAAACTCAAAATACCATGAAACAATGAGTCACCTATATTAGTAAGTAGGTAGTATATAGGGCACAGTTTGATTTTATACAAGGATGCTCATTAAAGGAATCTTCAAGTGACAGTGAGTGAGTTGTTTGAGATTGCAGCTGATGGTGCAATATCCAATCTTAAAGGCAGTTAGCAAAGTAGTAAATGTGCAAGAAAATCAAATTGTACACAACAAAAAATTCATAATGTTATCTTGCATAATTCCTTAAGTTTGACGAAAAAAATCTTATTGTATCTTGATGAAAGTAGTGACCTTAATGGTCAATCACTGGCAACCATGATTTTAAAACATGGTATTATGCTTATGGAGGCAACATTTTAAGCAAGGCAGTGAGTGGTGGTTTGGAATAATGGCAAGTATGAAGGAATTTCTTTATATGCATACTATGTAGTCTAGCTTAAGACAACATTCTTAGAAGAGATTGAAGGTAGATTAGGGAACTCAAGGGTTACCATGATAAATATTAAAGCAAAGACTGAGATCTATTTAAAAGCCACTATCATGAAAATATTAAAGATGTCAAATGCAAAACTCTAGCAGCTGGAGTAATGAACATAGTGTGAAAGAGGACAGTGTGCTAGGGAAAATTTAGGAGATCTCCACATTATCTAATCACAAGAAAATACATCATTTATTTATTTTTTAAATTAAAATAAATTATTCTAAACCCTATATAGGACACATCTATACTTCAAAAGCATCTGATTTATTTTTTTAAATTAAAAGAAGTCATTCTAAACCTTATATAGGATACATTGATACTTCAAAAGAATTTGAAGGAATTTTAGATTATGCAAAAATATGTCAATTAAATACCCAGATTACAAACAGTAGCGCGAACATTGTAACCCTTGTTGATCAGATAGAGCTGGAATTGATAAACAACAATGAATCTTGTGCCTCCTATCACACACATCTCCTTACCATTCTCTATCATTATTTACTGAAACACTTCTCCATTTTGGCGGGATACACTTAAAAAATAAGGTTTCAACAAAGGTTTTATTGTATGTTTATTAAAATGAAAACTCCATTCTGGTAGGCTATTCTTGAAAATAAGATTTTGATGAAATTTTTAGAGTATTTTGGCAGGCTATATTCTTGATTCCTTAAATGATTTATTCAAATGGATTGTGACTGACGTGATTTTCTCATGCCATGATTACCATACTACTGTCATCTCTTATTATGCCCTCTGCAGTATGGTGGTGTTTTTCCCTTCCCTTCTGCTGTTTACCACACTACCACCTTGCAAGGCTTCTTACTGCGGGGTTGCAGTGTATACCGCTCTATTGCATATGTTGCTCACCTTCCTGGCGGTATAGCGGTGTATGCTTTTGATCATTAGTTGAAGAGTTTCGATGAGACAATCTTCTTTGTCTTACCGATATCTCAATGTCTCATCAACATTAGATCTTGTGTTCCTCTGATGTTGGTTGTCGGTGTCAATGAGACAAGTTAATATCTCTTGCCAATATGCCACTGTCTCATCAATATTTTCCTTTGGTGGTATTTCTTTATATATCATTATAACTCTTCCATGTCGGGGAGACTCATGATTATCATTGTGGTATGGCGGTGTTTTTCACTTCTCTTCAGTTGTTTACTGCACTACCACCTTGCTCAAGGCTTCTTGTTGCGGGGTTGCGGTGTATACCAATCTACCACAAATGTTGCTCACCCTCCCAACAGTCTAGTGGTGTATGCTTTTGATCATTACTTGAAGAGTGTCAAATGAGACAATTTTATTTGTCTTACTGATATCTCAATGTATCATCGACATTATTTCGTTATATTCAAGAGATGTGTTTTTTCAAGCACTTGTAGATATACCTTGTCGATGTTACATAAGTGATTCTCTCCTTGATATGCCTGTATCTTGTTGACATTTCATTGTTTTACATCATCTATGAGACATATAAATAAGTCTCTTCGACATAGGGATGTCTAAACTGGCGCTAAACCCGAAGCTAAACTCGAAGCTAAACTCAGGAGCTAAACGTCGCACTAAACTCAAAGCTAAACTCAGAGCCAAAGGCGGCGATAACGACGATGTCACACTCAAAGCCAATATCAGTGCTAAAGGCAGCTCTAATTCTAATGCAAATTAGTGCCTAAATTGGCACCAACTAGTCCTAATTGATGCAAATAAAAGTTAGAAATAGTGCCATCCTGATAAATAGCACTAACGTTTTCAAAAAATTGGCAAAAACTACATTAAAAAATTGAGTGGGAGAAAAACATAGAGCAAATCACAAGGATTTTTTGTTGTGAGTAGAAGGTAGAATAAAAAACTACAAATGGACCTCTAAACATAGATAGAATAAAAAATATGGACTCTTTATTAGTTTTACCCTTTCCATATCCCACCAATTGTGACCTCACAAATTTGAACTTGACTAGGAAATAATCAATGGAAGGAAATGCATCAAGGGAAAGAGAAGTTAATTCTACCTCTAGTTGCAAAGCACATAACTCATTGATCTGACCAAAAAGGTTTTGTAACTCATCTCATACCTCCTTGGGTGTATTACATTCCTCAATATGGAAAAGAAGACAATTAGAAACATGCAAGGCTATTAGACCCATAGCTTCATCACACTTGTTTTTGTCGGAAATTTTTTCATATTCCCTAGTAAATGTGGTCTCACAGTGATGTATGCGGTAGGGTTGTCAAGGTAGGGGCTTCTTGAAAAAATGCCTCATAGAAATGTGGTCTCAGGGTGACTTACATCACTGTGAGACCACATTTGAAATATGAGGCATTTTTTCAAGAAGCCCCTACCTTGACAACCCTACCACATTGATAAGGTAGTGAGCTCACTAGCTTGTCAATGGTACCATATTTTGCATAAATGTCTACCAAAACATATTAGACAATAAATTTGCATGCCTTGTACATTCTTACATTTTGAGACTATCTTGCATTCATGGCATGCCACATGATCACATTTCTTTAAGGCATTGGATCCAAAAATTCATGTGAGCATTGACAAGCTAGTGATCTCACTAGCTTGTCAATGGTACCACATTTTGCATACATGTCTGCCAAAACATATTAGACAATAAATTCACATGCCTTGTCCATGCTTCCATTTTGATCCTATTGTAGTGTCCTTTAATTAGGTTGATAACTAAGAACATAAATTTCTCTACTCAAGGATTAGGCATCACAACTGGCAATCATAATCTACTAAAGGACATCATTTGATTGTCAACCTGGGGACGTTAGACTTGAAATGGGTCTGCAAAGTATATGCACTAACCACCTATTTTAGACATTTGTTATTTCCTAAAAATACTATGCTAGAACTGGAATTGCTGGAAACAAACTCTAATTGACTAAATCTGCTCATAATGAAAACTAAATCCAGTTTTAAAGACATGAACTACTCTACCCCTAGTGGCTGCAAAAACAGTTGACAGCTTTGTAATTCTGTCAATTGCTGGAACAGTCACACTGAAGTTCTATGAAAATGAAATACATATACTCTAATTGCATAAATGAAAAAGATAGACAGCGTCCCTAAGTGGGCCCCCTTAGGTAGTGTCTCAAGTACATAACATATTAGACTGTAAATTCCATGAATGCTTTTATTGAACTGAAATTGATAAGTACATTGCTCAAAACTCTGCAACTATATTTATGGAAAACTAAAGCTATTACATAGTAAACTTCCAGCCCTTTCTCTGAAGGAGAACGGGCTATTTATTCAAAATTGAAACTTAACAACTAACTAACCTTTCCCTCATAAAATGGGAAATCTTTATTACATCATGACCAACCTAATGAAGAAGTGGACACAAGAGGGAGAATTGAGTCAAATCAGTTTGAAGAATTAAAGCACCACTATCCTAGATTTATGTGTCATCAAGATGCCTCTACTGGATTCTTGGAATGCTTCCCTTGTATGGAATATGACTTATCAACTATCTCCTCACTTCTTGCTACTGAATTGGTCTGCTTTGAATCAGTCCTGCAACAATCTAGTGGAGGCTAAATCTTCTCCTTGAGACTTGGTACCTGCAAATAACTAACAACTACTCCGTAGGGATCATCTCAACACATTTAACTCATTAAATGATCCATTATCTCATTCATACATTTATTAGGTATTGATTTTGAGAAAATAATATTTTTCATATGGTTGCAGGAAGGTTAACAGTAGTGGCTGTAGGAAAGGCATGTCATCACAAAACATCACAAGGCACACATCTTTTATCAAACTAATAAACAATTTAAGCAATAATCATGGAAAGACTTATCATAATAAACTTGTTATATTAAGAATAAATTTTATTTATCACTTCCATAATTACCACTAAATGTATTCTCAGCATAATAAAAGATATAAAATTGTTTAAAAACATAGTCTAAAATATGCCAAAAACTGGGCTCATCATTCCCCTCAACCAACTACTTGCTGGTCCCTTCAGCAAGTCTGGCATTTTTCCTCTGAGTAAACTCTCTTAAATCAACATTCAACTATTGTCTACATTCACCATGTTGAAAACTCCATAAGTAAGCCCGCATGGATTCCAATCGTTGTCACCTATTATCCTCTGAGTTCCTAGTGTAGGTGTTGTTTTCTCCCTGCATGGCCAGAAGTGGCTATAAGAGAATGGGTGGATGCATAACCAATGGTAACCAATTCTCTTTCTTCATCCTTGCATTTATCAGGTACCTTTCTACTCTCCAAGTAGCTGCATACAAGTTGTTTGGGGTATGTGGCTCTGCCCTTCTTAGCTACAATGGCAAGTGTTCCCATCTTGTTTGGTTGTGTTGTGTAGCAGCATTGAGGTCATTATTTACAATTTGGGAGTACTGGGTAAACACTTCTTGTCTCAAGGGTTCAATTATCGGTCTAGCCCTTTCATCTTCCCATAGCTTCTTCCAGTCAATTAAATGCCCATCCCCTTCTTAGATTCATTTCTTACTATCAGTGGTATGTTAACCTCGTCATGTTTGTAACTATCAAACTATTCTCCCTTGATAATCTCATTCCTGATCCAGGAGATCAAAGCACTAATGTGTATGTCCCGTACATAGCACAGAGGATTCCATTCTTTATCACGAGGCACAACCAAACTGTGTAAATAGAACTCACACAAAAGGTGTCTGACATGATGCGGTGAGTCCTTGTATGCATCATAAAATTCCTCAGGAGTGTTCAAGGAAGGGTTCTAACCTTGCTAGATCCTTATTAATTGAAAGTTCAAATATAACTCTTTTAAGTACATTGCATAAATAGGCGAGGGAGACCTACACTGCACTATCTGTGGGACAAGCTGGACTATCTGATTGAGAGTGTCTGTAAGAGTAGCAATTTCTATATCCTTGTTCTAGATTACTCTCTTCAATTTCTCAATTTCCAATTCATAGGAAGTTTGTTGATTTTGAAGTTCTTTGTAACATGACATTTCTGCAAAAAAACTTGTAACATGGAGAGGAGGCTTATGGTTATGATTCACTACAAGTGGTCCTTGAATTTCCTTAGGTGCATCAACATTTGCATGCTCTGTTGTCTCAATTATTTCTTTGGCATATGATTGCTCAGGAACTTCCTGTTCCATTTCATCTTCCTGGTGTCAGTCCTCTTGTTGTTCCTACTGCATATGATGTTCCGGTGTATTTTCTAGAATAACCGGTGATTCATCTATCCCTTCATTATTTTCACTTATCTCTTCTAATTGAGTTGCAATTGTTTTTCCTTCCTCCCCAATACACACTACCTCTTCTTGCAGCCATTCTGATAACCCTTCTTGCATTTGTTCTGCAATAGCTACCAGCTCATCAAGGCCAACCCCTTCTGAAACATGCTCAGTCTCACCAATAGATGGTTCCTTTTCCTCAAGTGTAGGACTAGAAGGGTCTAAGGGTGATGGTGCAGATTGGGGATTGCCTTATGTTTCTTTAGGTTCCTAGCTGCAGGATTAGGAGATTCTCTTGTTTGCTTCGTCTTGATGGATTTAGGAGTAGGTGTAGGGGTCTTTTGTTGTGGTGTTACCATTGGTGACTGCCCCTTTTTGTTCTTAGAGGAAGTCCTAGGGTTAACAACAGGGGTTTACACTGGCTCTTTGGGAAATATTTCAGAAAGAGGGACCTCATCTTGTGAGTCAAATGTTCCAGGCATAGGAGGTGCGGCCGCAAAGGCCTCAGAATTTGATTGAGAGGTTTGTTGTTTAAAAGTGAGAGGCTGACTCCTGGGTCTGACATTTTGAACCTCTGGATTAAAATTAACAACAAATTCCTCCTAGGTCATTGGTGACACATCCCTAATGGATTTCTCTACAAGCAATTTTATGAGGCAAAGGTGGGAGACAAAATTAATTCTTTCATTTTTAAATTCAGCAGCACTATTGGAGAGAAAATTATATAGTAAATATAGTATGTTCATTAATAACCCATGACGTAAATGAGATAATAGCTTGAAATGATGAGAATGCAAAATAGAGAATCGACCTTCACATGTCAGGTATTTGATTACATAACCTGCTCGTGGAATCCAATCATGTGGCAGACTCATCCATTGGGTTCCTTGTTTATCCACATGTAGAGGAGGATCTCCAAGCTGATTAAATTCTACCCTAGCACTCTGTGCGTCCCTTGTTCAGGGAAATAGTTCACCAGCTTGAGGTAACCCTATTACCTCTACAATTCTATCCACTGAGGCATCAATTTTTACTCCCCTGACCTTAGCCTTTCCATTATGAAATGTCCTTGTGAATTTCTCAGCAATAGCTTCATCAAACGTTTCAAGTTTGAGAAAATAGTTGAGCCACCTGTACTGTCTGAATGGTAGAAAATGTTGTGCATCATGTAACAAGACATTGTGGTTTGTTGGCTCATGCCTAATGGGTTGGCCTTCCATTTTTATGCTTGTCTTTGCAACTTAGCTCTTCAAGTGAGAATTCACCCTAGTTATTTCAATTTCTTTCTTTCACAAATTCAACTTCCTGCAACTCAAACCAACTTCTCCACTCTCCCCTCAACCTAAAATTTTGAACTTCTTTCAAAAGATGTAGAAAATAGAAGGATAAATTTCAAACATCTTATCTCAAATTTTAGACATAAAAATATTGACAGAGAGGAGCTAAAGACATGTTTGGTCATTATTGCAGGAAGTAATGGAGGTTTTCTCATTTATTGCAATTTTCAAAAATCATGAGTTTAAGCAAAAAGGACAGTAAACTTGATGTGACAAGGCTTCATGGTGGTGGAAATTAATGATGTCGCCATTAGTTAGGAATTAGGAAAAATGCTTTGAACATGTGAAAAAGACCAAAGGATATTGCAGCCATATAGGAAATCTATTGTCTTACTTAATACGTAACTAAACATAATAAATGAAATAATTAATCAATCTTTGAGTTAAGTGGAGCTTACCTATAATGTTGTGTCGTAATTGACTGATGTGACTCCATCTTCTTTATTGCAAAAGGTGATCTTTGGAAATGTGGAAATGGTGATGTGTGATAGGTGGATGAGGTGGCAGAAGAAGAAATGGTACAGATAGCGGATGGAATGATGGTATGTAATGGGGATCCACATGGATGACCCCTTTATTATGATCTTTTAATGCACTTTTCATGCATTGCTTAGGGAATCGAGCTGAGACTCAAATCCTTCAGCTGCAGGATCAGTAGATTCCCACTCAAGTTGAAACTGCTTCAGGTTCTCTTCTTTATAAATGGGCTTTAGGTAAAGCTTTAGTTGATGCCCATTGACCAATAATTTGAACCTGACATCATCAATTTTTCTCAGATGAACTGCACCATTATCAAATACTTCTAAAATTTTGTATGGCCCCAACCATCTGGTATGTAGCTTCCCTTGATTGTCCTTGTACCTTGAATCACAGAGTAGAGCCTAATCTCTTGCTTTGAATTTATTTTCCTTTATGTACTTATCATGCCATATGATCCTCTGATTTTGTACTATTTCTGTATGATGCAGGGCACTCTTTCTTAGCTCATCCAAGGCATTGAGCTGCATGATTCTATCTTTTTGTGCAATTGTTAAATCCATATCCAACTCCAAAGTTGTTCTGAGAGTTTTGTGTTCAAACTCCACTAGCATCATAGCTTTCTTTCCATACACCATTTCAAATGGTGTAAAACCTGTTGTAGTCTTCCAAGTAGTTCTATAGGTCCATATAGCTTCAGGTAACCTCACAACCCAATCCTTCCTATGCAGGTCCACTATTTGTGTCAAAATGGCCTCAATATCCCTGTTAGTGATTTCTACCTGTCCATTAGCCTGAGGATGATAAGGAGTTGACTTCCTATGCCTTATGTTGTATTAATTTACTAAGGCTATAATAAGAGTGGAAGTAAATTGTGCTCCTTGGTTTGTCACTATTTCTCTAGGAACAACAAATCTAGTAAAGATTTCTTCATAGAGGAATTCTGCTACTTTATTATCTCTAGCATGCTTCATAGGTCTAGCCTCTACCCATTTTGTTACATAATCTATGCATACAAGAATGTAAGACTTACCATTTGAAGGTGGATCAATTGGGCCTACAAAGTCCAATCCCTATTTATCAAAGGGTGTAACAATAACTTGTGGAAACAAAGGAATTTCATCTGATCTTGTTGGCCTCTCCATCCTTTGACATCTATCACACCTCCTGGTATATTGGGCTGCATCTTTATGTAGTGTTGGCCAATAATATCCAGTATTCAAGATCTTCATGCTTGTCCTCTTAGAAGCAAAATGTCCACCACAAGGTTCATCATGGCTTGCATGCAGTATGTCAGGAATGTCTTCCTCCCCCACACATCTCTTCATTACTTGATCAGGCCCTATGTAAAACATGCAATCTGCAATTCAAGATAAGTTAAAGCTTTTCTCTACTAACAATCTCTTTTCCTTAGGTGAGAGGTGAGGAGGAGTTCTTCCTGTAGCCAAATAATTTGCTATGTCTTCATACCATAGATGAATGACTTTGATGACAAACAAATGTTCATCACGGAAGGAATCTTCTATGATTGCAGAATCATCTTGCCTTTGAATTCTAGAGAGGAAATCAGCAACCACATTGGCTTTACCTAGTTTTTCCACAATTGTAATATCAAATTATTGCATCAGCAACAACCACCTAGCTAGTCTCCCTATAATTGAGCTCTTGTTCATGAGATACTTGATTGCTGCATGACTAGTATGGAAAATATTTGATAGCCTGTGATATAATGCTTGAACTTGTTGAGAGAATAGATGATTGCTAACATTTATTTTTTTGTAACGGTGTAGTTGAGTTCAGCTCCTTGTAAGTTCTTGCTGATATAATAAAGTGCATGCTCAGTTGAACCACCCTTTTGTCCTAGGAAAACACCAATAGAATAATCTGATGCATCCGTGTGAATATGGAATGGAAGTGACCAATCTGATCCCTTCAAAATAGGTGCTTGTGTTAGAGCAGTCTTAAGGTCAAGGAATGCTTTCTTACATTTTGTTGTCCAGGCATAATTTGCATCCTTCTTTAGAAAACTATATAGAGGTCATGTTGTTTGACTGAAATCTTTAATAAACCTCCTATAGTAATCGACATGTCCTAGAAATATTTTGAGTTATTTTTTCTTGGTAGGAAAGGGTAGACTGGAAATGACTTCAATTTTAGAAGGGTCTACCTATATTCCTGCAGCAGAAATGTAGTGACCCAACACTATTCTTTCTTGCATCATCATGAAGCATTTCTGACTATTGAGTGACAAATTATGATCTTCACACCTTTGTAGTACTTTTTCCAAATTGTCTTGGGCTTCCTCAAATGTTTCACCATAAACAGTAAAGTCATCCATGTATATTTCCATGCAATCATATGAAATATCTGAGAAAATACTAATCACATCTCTTTGAAAAGTTTCAGGGGCATTACAAAGATCGAAATGTAAGAATGAATAGTAAAATGTTCCTAGGGGCATGTGAAAGTAATCTTTTCCTAGTCCTCTAGAGAGATCTTTATCTGATTATATCCACTGAAACCATCAAGGAAGGAGAAATACTTTTTCCTTGATAAGTTATCCAGGATTTGATCAATAAAGGGAAAAGGAAAATAATCTTTCTTAGTTGTTGAGTTAAGCTCCTTGTAATCCACACACACTCTCCATTTTCCTCCTTTCTTAGGGACAATAAATAGTGGACAAACCCATTGGCTATCTAAGATTCGGTAGATAAAGCCAGCATTCGACATCTTCTGCAATTCCTCCTTAAAAAATTTCTCTTAGGGTTGGATTAATTCTCTTTTGGGGCTATCTAATAGGTTTGAACTCACTGTTGATGAAAATTCAGTGTGTACATAGCTTTGGATCTAGTCCTTTCATATCACTATAATCTCAAGCAAAATCTATCTTGTGGGTAGTAAGCATTTGGACAATTGACTCTTGTTGCTTATTGGTAATTTTACTATTGATATTCAAGGCATTTCCTGCAGCTACTTCCACTTGGGAATTCAATTCAAGCATAGATACTTTGGACAAAAAGGGCATTCTATTTCATGGGGTAATAAGATGTGCAAACAGTCATTTGTTGCAAGATAATGAGCTGAAGTAGGTGGGGGAAGAATTGTTTGCAAGGAACATGGAACTTCTTCACAAAGGGGGTACTCAATGCCATAATTGTTCTGAAGGATATTAGACAATATTTCTTCATCTTCTTGTTTCTCAATAAAAGGCTCTCTGCTAATCATCATCAGGTTTGCCAAAGAATTCATTTCTTCCACATCTTCTCCTGAAGCTGGCCAAACTGCTTGTCCAAACTCAAATTGAGGTTGGTTTGGAGCATAAAGGGTGAGATTCTTGGTGCTATATCCATCAAAGATAGTCATATTACCATACCTACATCCTATGTAAGCATCTTTAGTGGCTAACCATGGCCTTCCTAGAATTACAGGATATCCTCCTAGTGTTTCTTTTGGAGACAAGACCATAAAATCAGTAGGATATTCCCATGAATCTAGAGTGACTACTAGGTCTTCAACTACTCCATTAGGCTTGACATTTGAACTATCAGTGAGCTATAGGACTGTAGGTGTAGCCATTAGGTCTGAAATACTTAGCTTTACCACAAGGTCTTTAGTCATGACATTAATAGCTGCTCCAAGATCTACTAAAGCATTTTTAATTTGAACCCCATTAATAATGATTTCCACAATAGGACTACCAGGGTCTGAATATTTTGGGATGGTAAGCTTCCCTAGCATCAAATCAAAGAGTCTACCTAAGACATGAACAGTTTGAGGGTCTTTCTTTTTCCTACCTAGCTTCTTCAAGCATGCTTCTTTCATAGCCTTGCTGTACATAGGTACTTCTTTAATTGCTTGGAACAAGGGAATTTTTACACATATTTGCTTTAGTTGCTCAAGAATGTCAAAGGTAGGCTCTTCTTGCTTTTGAACAACTTCACCTTCCAACCTTTGTGGAAAAAGAGGTGAGGTTTTATTGGACACCTTAGGTAATGATGGATTTTGCATGGGCTCTTTGGATGAAACTAGGTCATTAGTATCTTCTTGCTCATTTTCCTCAAGTGGCAATTCTGCAATGATGGGAGGAGAAGGTGTAGGTAGCACTGTCCCTAACCGCAAGTTAATATTACTCAAGTTGAGAGCATAATTAGGTTGTTGATTGGGATCAGTGAAATAAACTTTCTTCTATTGCTGAGGTTGGTTATTTGGGTTAGGTGTTGCTTGAGCAGGGAGTTGGGTTGGCTTTGGATTTTGGCTTTGGTTAGCTACAGAAGGTGGCATGATTGATTTCTATTGGGGTTGTTGAAGGAAACCGACAGGTTGATTTGACCATTGCTAGCCTCCCCTCCATTGGTTAGACTGCTGCCAGTTTCCCTGTGGAGGTTGCCACTGATTTTTCTATGGTGATTGCCAATTTCCTTGTAGAGGCTACCACCGGTTTTGCTGAGCATTTGGCCAAGGATTATTCCAACTAGGTTGGGAATATGGGCCATAATTTGGAGGGTACTGGTTCTTCCATTGACTATTATATGAACCAAAATTTTGCAAAGGATCCTGAGGCATACCTTGTCTTGGGGCCCAAGGCCTGCGTTGAGCAACAAAGAACACTTATTCATCTCCTTCTATTGTTTTGAACTCAGTGGGAAGATGTTGCACCTCCACATTAGCCACCACCTTGCATCTGCAATCCTTCTTCCTTTGTCTACAGTGAGGGAAATATTTAGCTAGCATTGCCCCAACTTCATCTTTCTTCCTCCTAGCTTGCATAGTGTCTAGTTGTGTAGCAACATCATTGATGACATTTTTCTTGAAATCGGACAAGAGATTAGAAATCTCCCTCTTAGACACTCCTGAGGCATTTCCCTTTGCAATAGAGGGTCTAAATCCTCTTCCTTTCTTCACAGTTGCTCTGGAGTAGTTGAGACAAATATTCTTGATATCATCCCAATTTCTTTGGTTGATATCTTCTCCAGCCATGAGGTCTAGTGCCTCAATGCAAGCATCTTTGACTCCTCTTAGAAAGAGATTTTTTTTAGACTCCTCATTCAGTTGATGCTGAGTGTTTTTCTACACACTGAACAAAAACCTTGACACATAGTCTTCCAGGGTTTCATCCTCTTTCTATGACAACTTGAAGATGTCATCTCCTCTCATATCATTCCCCTTATAACATTCTTTATACTTTCCCAAGAATAGCTCCTTCATTTCATCCCAAGTGGTTTTTGCATTGCCACCTAATCCCATGAACCACCTCAAGGCTGACTCCTTTAGGGTAGAGGGAAACAACTTTAGCTTGTGTGCATCAATTGTGTAGTCATAAATCCTACAAAGGATGTCAAACTCAAACAAGAAGGTATGAGGGTCTTCTGTAATAAGTCCATAGAACTTGGGAAGTAATGAGGCAGGGATGTTCTTGAGGTTATTATTATCATGTAGGTCAAAAATTGGGAATGGAAAAGTAGGCCTTTCCATCCTTGGTGGTCTTACTGGATTAGCTCTTGACTAATAAACTATGAGGGCAAGTGGATTATTATATGCGTCCTGGTTGTTGGAAGTTTGCAGATTATTCAGATGCTGAATGAGTGGGTTAAGGTCATCTGGCTCATCAAATAGGTTCAATCTTAACTTTGAGGAAGAAGATGAGGTAATTAATTCCTGACCAACATACAAATATGGTTCTTCTTGGAAAAACTTTGGTTCAATTTCTCGGGTATCTATTCTTCCAAGAAGGAATCTTCCAGATTGGTCTCTTCTTCTACGCATACAGCAAAAAGTAAGTCCAAACTATGGAAAATGATGGAATGCTGAATTCTAAACTAAATACTTGGAATGAAATTCAAACTCTCTATTAGCATGCCTGCAACAAGTGTTTATTTTGACACGATCCCCGACAATGACACCAAAAATGTAGTGTCCTTTAATTAGGTTGATAACTAGGAAAATAAATTCCTCTACTTGGGGATTAGGCATCACAACTGGTAGTCATAATCTACTAAAGGACATCATTTGATTGTCAACCCAAGGACATTAGACTTGAAATGGGTCTACAAATTATATGCACTAACCACCTATTTTAGACATGTGCTATTTCCTGAAAATACTATGCTAGAATTGGAATTGTTGGAAACAAACTCTAACTTATTAAATCTGCTCATAATGAAAACTAAATGTAGTTTTAAAGACAGGAACTACTTTGTACCTAGTGGCTGCATGAACAGCTGACAGCTCTGTAATTCTTTCAGCTACTAGAGCAGTCACACTGAAGTTCTATGAAAATGAAATACAGATACTCTAATTGCAGAAACGAAAAAGATAGACAGCGTCCCTAAGTGGGCCCCCTTAGGTAGTGTCTCAAGTACACAACATATTAGACTATAAATTCCATGAACGCTTTTATTGAACTAAAAATGATAACTACATTGCTCAGAACTCTACAATTGTATTTCTGGAAAACTAAAGCTATTAGATAGTAAAATTCCAGCCCTTTCTTTGAAGGAGAATGGGCTATTTATTCAAAATTGAAACCTAACAACTAACTAACCTTGCCCTCATAAAATGGGAAATCTTTATTACATCATGACCAACCTAATGAGGAAGTGGACACAAGAGGGAGAACTGAGTCAAACCAGTTTGAAGAATTAAAGCACCACTATCCTAGATTTATGTGTCATCAAGACGCCTCTGCTGGATTCCTGGAATGCTTCCCTTGTACAGCGGATGACTTATCAAATGTCTCCTCACTTCTTGTTGGTGAATTGGTCCACTTTGAATCAGTCCTACAATGATCTAGTGGAGGCTAAATCTTCTCCTTGAGACTTGGTACCTACAAATAACTAACAACTACTCCTATGGCAAATGATCAGCTCAACACATTTAACTCATTAAACGATCCATTATCTCATTCATACATTTATTAGGTATTGGTTTCGAGAAAACAATATTTTGCATTTGGATGTAGGAAGGTTAATAGTAGTGGATGCAGGAAAGGCATGTCATCACAAAAAGTCACATGGCACACATCTTCTATCAAACTAATAAAACATTTAAGCAATAACCATGGAAAGACTTATCATAATAAACTTGTTATATTAAGCATAAAGTCTATGTATCACTTCCATAATTACCACTAAATGTCTTCTCAGCATAATAAAAGATATAAAAATGTTTAAAAACATATTCTAAAATATGCCAAAAATTGGACTCATCACCTATCTTGCAATCATGGCATGCCACATGACCACATTTCTTTAAGACATAGGATCTAAAATTTCATGTGAGCATTGACAAGCTAGTGAGCTCACTAGCTTGTCAATGTAGTAGGGTTGACAATGTAGGGGCTTCTTGAAAAAATGCCTCATAGAAATGGGGTCACATGGCGATGTATATCATCGTGAGACCCCATTTCTATGAGGAATTTTTTCAAGAATCCCCTACCTTGTCAATCCCAACATCACCATGAGACCCCATTTCTATGAGGCATTTTTTCAATCAACCCCTACCTTGTAAACCCTAATCACCGTGAGACCCCATTTCTACGAAGAATTTTTTCAAGCAGTCCCTACCTTGTCAACCCTACTGTATTAACAAGCTAGTGATCTCACTAGCTTATCAATGATACCACATTTTGAATGCATGTCTACCAAAACATATTAGACAATAAATTCACATGCCTTATCTATGCTTCCATTTTGAGCCTATCTTGCAATCATGGAATGCCACATGACCACATTTCTTTAAGACATTAGATCCAAAAATTCATGTGAGCATTAACAAGCTAGTGAGCTCACTAGCTTGTAAATGCAGTAGGGTTGACAAGGTAGGGTTTGCTTGAAAAAATTCCACATAGAAATGGGGTCCCACGGTGATGGCATTCCATCACCATGAGACCACATTTCTTCGAGGCATTTTTTCAAAATACTCATTGCCTTGTCTATGCTATTGCTTACTATTATTCTTTGATAGATTTTTTCCAAGCATCCATATTTCTTTGGAAAGCACCTTTTTAAGGCTTTTAGCCATAGCATCAAGGAAGTGAACTGTTTGATAAAATTCTTTGGTAGACATGCATGGAAAATGTGGTAGCATAGAAAAGGTGGTGAGTTGTTTGAAAAAATTCCTCAAAGAAATAAGGTCTCATGGTGATGGAATGGCATTCTATCACCATGAGACCACATTTCTTTGAGGCATTTTGTCAAAATACTCACTTCTTTTTCTATGCTACTGCTTACTTTTATGCTTTGATAGATTTTTTCCAAGCATCCATAGTTTGTTGGAAAGCACCTTTTTTAGGCTTTTAGCCATAACAACAAGGAAGTGAACTGTTTGATAAAATACTTTGGTGGACGTGCATGGAAAATGTGGTAGCATAGAAAAGATGGTGATTTTTTTGAAAAAATGCCTCAAATAAATGTGGTTTCATGGTAATGGAATGACATTCCATCACCATGAGACCACATTTCTTAGAGGCATTTTTTCAAACTATTCAATGCCTTGTCTATGCTGTTGCTTACTATTATTCTTTGATAGATTTTTTTCCAAGAATCCATAGTTTTTTGGAAAGTACCTTCTTTAGTCTTTTAGCCATAACAACAAGGAAGTGAACTATTTGACAAAATACTTTGGTAGAAATGTATGGAAAATGTGGTAGCATAGAAAAGGTGGCAAGTTGTTTGAAAAAAATTCTCAAAGAAATTGGGTCTCATGGCACTGATGGACATCACCATGAGACCACATTTATTTGAGGCATTTTTTCAAACAACTCATTGCCTTATCTATGCTATTGCTTACTATTATTCTTTCATATATTTCTTCCAAGCATCCATAACATAGACAAGGTAGTGACCTGTTTGAAAAAATGCCTCAATAAAAAGTGGTCTCATGGAATGCCATGACAAGAAAGTGCAATCGACAACTGCTCCTAGTTATTAATTATGCTATGTGAAGTAATTGCATTACTGATTATGTTGAATTTCTAAAAAACTATATTGTAATTGAAATTTTTTCATCTATCAACATCTAGTTATTAGTTATGCAATGTGAAGTAATGCTTTGAGTTTGAAATATGTGCAATGCAATGTAATCAGCGATATTAATATAAACTACAAAAATCTATTAAGTACAATTCATTAGTTAAACTCTTTATTCTATTACCTATGTCAAGGTTTGTCTAACTCCACTAGCACTGGGAGGTGTTCCCATGAAACCTCCAATATTAGCCTATTCAACATCCAAAATAAGATATTAGAATACCATTCATTTAACAATGCTATTCACATATAATAAATTTATAATTGTTTACTAGTTACATACCTCAATAGTAGATGTAGTGAAGTAATAAACATGAGGAGGGTCAATGTATCCAGTATCAACACTATGGACCTGAAATTTTATTACAATCATTAAACTAAATTAGTTAATCTTGCATTTCAAAAATGAAAATAAATTAAATTCAATGAACATGCTAACATTTACTTGAGTATCGATTCCGAAAGCCTGATTCAAAATTTCAGTTGCCATCACCATCCCCGCGGCTACAAATTTATCTTGTGCACCATCCTCTTGAGTGTCTATGAGGTCATATATACAAGCCGACCCACAAACCTAAAAAGAATGGGGTGGAAGCCTACCCCTCAAAGACTCCCCTAGATGGTGCTATACTATAGGACTGGTATGTTGAACTTATAGGATCGCTCAACCTCATGATGAATTCAATCTTTTTTTTTTGTTTTCAATTACCCCCATTAAATTTTTTTCAGTGCCAAGAGGATGTTGAGGAATTGGTGGAGGAGTTTGTTTTTTTGGTTGCTGAGGATTTTTTTTGTATGCTTATTACTGTGGTTGTTCAGGATTTTTAGGAGGATTTTCAAGTTCATTAACATCTCCTACAAATTAAACAAATGAATAGCAAAAACAACCTAAAATTACCTATTTAACAACAAATTCACCAAAAAAAAATGCTTACTTGTTTGACCTCCCCGCTGACATGGCGGCATCTTGGTGATGAAATTATAACAAATCAATGAAGAAATTGCAAGTTTAGCTCCTTCCAAAATGCAAGCATGCAAATGCAGGGTTTCTTGACCGTAGACAACAAAAAACATAGTGAGAATGAAAATGATGTCATTTGCTTCTTTTTTTTTGTTTTAATAGGCTATAATGTGATTGTGTTATAACACGAGTGTATTATAGGTTCGATGTGACCGAGACTTTGTCTTGGTCACACCAAGCCATAATGCGAGAGTGTTATAATGCGCTTTCATTATAGCCTATCAAATTATTTTAAAAATTTTGGCCACAATTTGGCCCCCCATATTTTTGCACCCACCCTACAATTTGTTTTAAGTCTCACTACCTAAGGAAGAACACTTCTCCCTGAAGGACTTGCACTAAGTGCACAACCTTAGGGAAAGATACTAAAACATAGGAAAATATAGGTGTGCCAAAATTGGAATTGGAAATTGGGGGTATGCACCTATCTTCATTCTATTTCATTAGGAAAAAGAGATCCCCTAGGGCAAGATTGACTTTCAACCCTTAGGTAAGTCAATCTTGATGGAGATCTTGTTGTTTTCCTTATGACTAAGGATGGGGTAAATCAACCTGAACTACACTTTTGGGATATGAATGAAACATACCAAATGAATGTAGTTGTGCATTGTAACACTTGAATCATCAATTTAAAACCTTAATCTGACATAATATAAAAAGTTTCAAGAGATCTAAGAAGGTTATGAATTTATGCACCTATCACCAAAAGCCTTCGTTGAGTGTCCTCCTAGGATAGATTCACCCTAGGGCAAATTCATCTTGCTTCAAGGGTTGAAAATTTGATTTAAGAGTCCTTTGCTCTTAGATCTGCACTCCTGATTCCTCTAGGGTTTCACAATTGAAAATTCATAATTAAATTTTGAAAGTGAGTTTCCATGGCCTGACGACAATGTTGAAAACTTTGACATCTTTACAAAATTTCACTTTTTATGAATCTTCAATCCTTCTTCAACCTAAGATCTGCAACACACACAAGATGGAATTTTTTTTTCTTGGTGAATGGGGGTTTACCTTGGTCAAACCCCATTTTGGTAATTAAACCTTGAAATGAAATGAAACATGAAAGGAATGATGAATGAACACTTTATATGTTGCAAATCACCAAATTCTTGAATTTAGATCCTTGAAGGATTGAAATCTAATACATCTCTCCAAGGTCTTGATATTGCATGAAATGGCTTGATTGGATGTTGGTCTTGATGCTTGAATCTTGACTTGAATGTTTGAAACCTACATCATAATGTTAGCTCCAAAAATATGCACAAATGAAGATAAATTTGACATGATGCTTGAGATTTTGAATGTTGCAAAAAATGACTGAGAAATCTTCTCTTGAACACCTTTTGACAATAATATTAGATCTAGGAATGTTTGCATATGAAATCTAGGATTTGAATTGATAAAAAGACCTTGTATTTATAGGTAATTTTCTAATTTCCCAAAAATTGAACTTACAAGATGTCATTTGAAATTTTAATTTGGATCATAAAAAGGATGCAAAAAACATATTAAAAATTTGAATTTGGAAACTAAAGGGGACCCATTCGGCCAAGGGTGAATGGGTCCTGACCTAAATTACCTATTCATTTCAGGATGTTAAAAGTGATAATTGAATTAATTAAATATTGATTCCCCTTTCAAAAATTGAAATTAATTAGGCTTGTAGATGCATAATTGGTCCAATTAGAGTCCTAATTAAGTCCAATTAGTTAAGGGATGCAAACATAGTTTGAAAATGTAAAGGAGTACATTTTTTGACACTACATTTAGCCCACTTTAGTGAGAGGATGAGCCCTACATCAAACTTACACTAAATTAGTCAAACATGCACCAAGAGAGGTCTAATTGTACAACTATTGGAAATATAAGACAAGAAAGGAGGATGATCAAGCCCCCAAGATCTAAGATCTCACGAAAAACCAACAAAGACACAAAGAGACACATGCCTATTTTAAATATGCAACAACAAGACAAGATACTCAAGCATACAATGTTAAAATTAATGAGAAGAGAAAGAGAGATGGATCAAGCCTCAACTATTTGTCCAGTCAATATGGATCAAGCCTTAGCTGGTTGTCCAAAAAAACTTACAAGTGGAAACCTGTTGCCCACTATGCAAATAAAATGTACTCACACGAGCTTGTGAAATCCATTGTCCACTAGGTGGGCCCCAAAAAGTGGCTAATGGGAAATTCATGTTAGGTCTATATGCTCTCATTTTACTAACCATACCAAAGTCATGCTAGGTCTATAGGCTCTCATTATACTAACCATACCAAAGTTATACCTCCTGATAAATTCGATAAGGTAGCACAAAAATGGTCACAAGGATAGCAAGTTGTGTTATGCTAGGAACTCATGAAAAAGGCTCCACTAACAAGCAAGTTGTGTTATTCTTGGTAAACTTTAAAAAAATAAAAGCTCCACTGGCAAGCAAGTTGTGTTATGCTTGGTGGCCTTGATAAAGGTTGTTCATACAATAGGATAGGATATTCAAATGGGTTTTTCTTAGCTCATGAAAGGTCTCACCTTAGGGAACATCATGCCTAATGTCTCTAAGAGAGGACTAGTCGAGGATAAAAGATTCACAACTTAGGGAATGCAATCTGTAGCATCACCACTAAGAGGAGTTCCATATGCCAAGAAAGGTCACAATCTTGAAGGACATCAAACCCAATGTCACCACCAAGAAGACCACACTTTGAAGAAAACAATGAGTGGGGACGTATATGCCCCCACTTTAAAGAAATCACTAAAAACCATGTTGTGAGAAATTACTTTAAATTAGAATACAATAAATGCTAATACATGTGAGCTTTATTCAGAAATCCCTATACAAAACATGTTTTCAAGTAGAGCTACACCATGGAAAGGAGGGTGCCCCCTATATGCAATCCTAAGATAACACATAAGGGACCCATGGATTTGGGGTCAGCATTTATCATTGCTACAGTGATATAATCAAGCTTGAAATTATCATCATTCCCCAAATGACTCATGGAACAATGAGAAAAAATGAAGAATGACACATAGTGAGAGAAAAAACAAAGAGAAAATTTTGGGTCAACATGGAAGAGTCGTAAATGTCTCAATGCCTTGTATCATCCCCAAAAGGAAAACACAAGACAAAAGGTAAGATAGATGGTTACAATAGATAGAAGAATGAAGATACAAATAGAAGAATGTGTTGGAGTATGGACAGACACTGAGAGGGGGGGGGGGGGGTGAATCAATGTCTAAACCTTTTTAAAATTTAATCAAGACTTTTAATTCTGATATCCTTTTTATTAACAAAAGAGCAAAGTAATCACTTAGAGAGCATTCATGAAAAGGAGTAAATAAAGATATGAGAACATTAACTCAGTCCACTAGACAACTTATGCCAATATGATTTGAGTGAGATATCTTGCATTTTCCAAAACAATTATGACTGACATTGTTTAATAATCAAAGCATGATGATAGTACAAAAGCAACTCATAAGACTGTGCACATGAAGACCAACATTATTGAATCACTTCTTAACCAATTGATTTCAATGCAACTTTATAAGACACTACAACAATAGTGCAACAAAATGAAACAAGATAGATAATAATACAACAAGAACCTTTAGCACATTATAACAATTCTTGAGCAATGAATTAAATGAATTCTTTCTACTGAATCAGAATTTTCAACAATGATAGAACACTTGTGCAAGACATTTTGATATAAATATTTTCAGAGATGAAGAAACAACATTCAACAATGTTTAGACTGATAAGAACAATCACTCACAAAAAAATCACAATCTAGAAGCATTATGACATCAAAACAAAGAGACCATAAGACATAAACTGTCAAGTGGAAAACCCTCTTGGGGTAGAAAAACCACTCCTAAACTGCCGCACTGGCTTAACTTCAAAAACCACTGCTTACAATGCCTTACTGGAAAAATTTAGAGCACCAACCCTTTACAAATCTAGGAACACCCATTCCAAGGAGCACCAACCCCTCAAAAATTTAGGAACACCCATTCCAAGGAGCACCAACCCTTGTTAACACAACAATTATAGCATCCTATCAAAACCCTAGAAGTGCAGATTTTGCAACTCTAGAATTTCAATAGAAGACTATGTATATCCTCATTAAGCACATTGAAGAATGTTGTGCATCAACATATTCCTTCAATATAATAATATGAGAATCATAATAAAATATTTTCAATGCAGTACTATTTTTACACAATATGATTGAAGCTTCATATTCCTCTCTCATATTTTAGAAAAATGCCTGAGAACCATCTTGTAAAGATAATGCGAATGATAAATTTTGTATGCAGTTTGAGTAACAGAAAATCAACTCGGGTTTGTGAAAACCTAGCAAATTTCTATCTTCAAAAACAATAATATTTTTGGCTAGAATCTCAAAAGACTTGAATTGAAAAATGCTTATGCCTTAAGCACCAAACTGAATATTCTATAAGAATATTTCAAAAATAAAACCACAAGATAATTTTACCTAATCACGAAGGATGAAGGCAAAGAAACCACCACAACCTATCACGTAAACTAATAATGGACCAGTTAGAAGAAAATCCTCTAACTTCCACAATAAAAAACAAAATCGATTCATACAAAAACTGCCATCTAGCTTCCTGTTTTGGGCTTGCATTAGTTCTCATTGTTCTTTTAGAATGTCGGCTGAGCTTTTGCATACTTAACATATGGCGGTGGATAGGATTCAAGAAATTAACACATTGAGACAAAAAAAATATTACCCTAACCTTCTTTCTTCCAAGTCTGTTGAAGACTTTCCAAAATACAATAGTTACTTGGAATCTGAAAACTAATCGATAAAAAATTATCAACCTTTGAAATTCAATACATCAAATCAAATAGCATAATAATTTGGATTACACTGTCAAAGACAAATAATTATGACATCATCATGGTGTAGAGAAAAACCATGATGATTTGTTGCCACATAAGCTCATTTTAAATGATGGTTGTTGATGTTAATGCTTCAACCCACACATAGGTATCACATTATGCTCAATGTCAAACAACTACCAAAAGAAACCCGCTACCAATTTTTTAATAATTGCCATATGACTTATAAAGTCAAGTCCAATTTGAGTGCCAAAAGATTGATAAGAAGTGTTCATTGAATTTAGTAACCCCAATCATCAATAATGTTAATCACATTTGATTCTTAGTCACCTTTTGATGCCAAATCTTCCTTATTAATTATGTCTCTTTTAACATATGATGCCAAGTGAAATATCAATCTCGAATGCCAAAGAGAACATTAATATAATTCCAACCCAATATTCCATGTATCAAATAATGTATCATAACCATTGAAATATGAGTCACCCATGAAGATCAATAGAATGAAAATATGCCATGAAGACATAATCAAATGAGTCTTGTCAATGATACCAAGAAGATATAAGCAAATGAACCAAGTAGAGTGCACTAATATCATATGCCTAGATCAACTTGATAATGATCCAATATTAATGAAGTCCTTATGCACCTGAACCAGTATGCTTTGTACAAGCATAAAAAGTGCCACTCAAATACCATGTGAGGACAACTTACAAGAAATCAAGCTGAATGTACCACAAACTGAAAAAGATCTCCTTTCTTATCAAAGTAGTATCAATGAAGCCAAACTCAAACTGATAATGAGAAATTAAAAGGATATACCTATGACATGCCATAAAGAAGTCCCAACAACTTGTCAAACTAAATATCCTAAAACTTTTGATTGATCATCTCTAATGACCTGTAATAATGCTTTATCACATTGTCTAGTAAACATAGACATTTGCAAATGAATATATGAAAGTGAAGTAGCATCAATATTTTGTAACCTCTGAATCATGACCAACATATCATGAATGCCATCAATAAAGTGCATCAATTATTCAATGTAAGTATATGAGGATCTGTCAACAAATCCAAGATACCATCAACCTGAACCTATACTATAAATACCATAGCACCATTTGTATATTTGTCATCAACCACAAATGATAGAGGGGTGAGAGCAACAAACTCCCCCTTTGTCCTTGATGGCAAAACATAAATCTCTCTCCCCCTTTTTGCATCAAAGACAAAGGGTAGAAAAAAAAAGTTGTAATTCCTGAAGTAGATATATATACCCAGATATGTAATAAATGATCATACTAATATCATAGTAAGAATAACAATATGTCCTTTCCAAGAATCTCAGTCCATATCATCAACACCAAAGCAAAGGAAGATATACCAATAAAATGCAACAAACCCAATTGTCAAATGATACTTGAAGATTGAAGACCTGTTACCTTGGCCTTTTTATTTTTCATCAAGGATTGAAGACTAGTTATTTGAACATACTACCTTCTTTGTCATGTTAAACTCCATCCGCCAATGTCACCTCACAAAAAAAAATGCCTTAATTAACACTGATACATTGAGTCATTGTTTCAAAGTAGAAAGCCTTGTAAATGGTTAGCAACCATCACAAACTGACATTTTGCAAGGAATAGAAACACAAGTATCCAATTCAAACACCACCAAGATTCTTCCAAGACAAAACATTATGTCCAAAACCTGAGCACCCAAAATAAGTTCATTTAAAACAATGTGCACTATCATTTGAAAAACTTCTGAATCCTGTCAACCACTAGACCAAGCAAGATAAGTAACCATAGTGAAAAGCAATGGAAATACAAAAGAGCAACAAAGTAGATCACTGCATAGAAAGTAACAAGATCCAATAGAATATTATGAAGCTATCACTTGCTCAGTTTATCATTTGATACGAGCACTACCATTTGACCATATGACTGACATATATCACCAATCATCCTAACAAAATATAATGATTTTCTTGATACCCTGAGATCCAATTATGAAATGAACATTTGCATGAAAATCATTAAAGCATATCTTTGTTCTTATGTACTATCTCAATCATGAGAGCAACTTCTTGATAGAACAACTTCATCTTCTTTGATGTGAAAGAATATAAGGGAGATACCAAACTGTTTCACCACTAACCTGCAAAAAATATTCTTTAATGCAGAGATTCATTCACTTCCTTCTAGAACTGGATGATTACCTTTGTCAGCAATATCAAAAGGTTAAGGCATTTAGGCCATAAAGCTTCAACAACTATCAATGATTGCCAATATCAAAGCCACAAACTCTAACAAGTAGTTATGTCACAATGTCATTTAAATCCTCAATCAAATATTATTGTATTATCAAAAATGAAACCAAGGTCAAACCAAATGTCCTTATCACTACCAAAATGAATCATTAAACAACTGTTACCTTTTGATACATTATATTTCTGTTGTTATTGTTATACTCAAAAAGTGTTGTCTCTGTCCAAGCTCAGTATAACATAGTCCATACATATTGTTAAACTGAATGTTACCTCAACTAAATTACAATCATAGAACATAAATTCTACATCCTTATCTCATGTGTTTACTGTTCACTGGAAAGTATGCATTTCAAAAACAAGACAACCATCACACCAACAATAACAACTTTCAGTAATAATCATTATTTGCACTTAAGCAATCTCAGTAAACATATACAACTTGATAGTTATACACACATTCAAAGCCTTTCATTCAGTTCTTTTCAAAGATGGATCCAATCCATACTCTTTAAGTCAAGAACTTTTACCACAGTATTGAAACACACACACAAAAGACTACAAACACTTCTTCATAGGAGCCTACACCATTAGAATGTGAAGGGGATAACATTAGAACCAATATGATTAAAACTGTGATATCGCCCAAAATACAAGAAGCGTTCTTTTCTCTTCTTACACACACAACCTGTATCACTTTCATGCCATCAAAAATCATTCACTTTATTCAGTCATTCAAATAAGACATCAAAGGAAAATACAACCATCATCCTCTCCCACGATCTGAGCATCAACAACACTAACCACAAAAATACCAGAAAGAAGATTGTATGAGAGACTCGACTACAAACCTTTCCAGAGATACTTATACCACCAAGAAAATGTGCGTTGCCATACCTCATTCTAGACTTCATAGGGGTAAAATATGTTACTAGAATAGACTCCCCCTAAGTCTTTGCTTCTTCTCAGGACCTGGATGGTATTACATATGCAAGGAGTGCACAAGGAATTTTCACACATTCATCTTTATTGCTCTTCTTGTCATCTTGATTTCTCTTTCTTCTCCACACCAATGTAGACTTTTTCACTTTTTTTCTTAAAGTACTTGTCTTTCTATTAAATCTGCATTATTGTACTTTATGCCCAATGTTCTGAAACAAATGACTTTGTGATTGTTCTGAGGAACATAAGACTTCCTATAGACATTTCCAGCATTTTTCCCTACATTATTATCACTTGTATTCATTTTACAATCTCTTCTTAAGTGACCAAAATTGTTATAGTTGCAACACACCACATTCTCATTTCTATAGACATTAGAATGATTCTTATTTGACCATCTCATGCAATCAATTACCTTATGACCATAGTCATTACAAACATAACAATATCCTTGAAAATAATGATTATACCTAAATGAATGATCATGCCAAGGATGTGAAGATCTGAAGACATTTCTCCTATCTCTGTGAGTACCTTTGAATTGTCTTTTGGCAGTAGTGTTGTCCTCTGATTTTGTTTTCTCTACACTCTTCGGTGCAACAACATGGTGACCAAGATCAACCTTCATTCTTGGTCTAAACATTTTTCCATCTACAGTAGCAAACACTCTTTTAGATTCTTTGGCAGAGCTTTGTCCAACCTCATATCCCACTCCTGTAGGATCCTTAGAATGCTTTTGTTTGCCCAACATCTCATTCAATATATTAGTACTAATCAAATTTCTGAATTTTATCTAATTGAACCTTGACTTTTTCAAGCTCTTTTCTTAAAACAACTACTTCTCCTTCAAGTTTTAGATAATCAATATTTTTAACCTCTAAATCAAACCTTACAACATCTACTATCCTCTTACATTCTTCAATTTCAATTTTCTGACATATAATCATATCATCTTTAAGTGTTAGTTATTTTAACAAGGAATCATTATCTGAACATTTCTTTAAAGAAGAAATCTCATTTTCTAGTTTATTACACACTTCATCCTTGTCTTTTAACTTGAATTTCAATTCCTCTTTAGTCATTTTTCTATCAGCCATTTGAGCTTTCAAAAATTCAATAACCTTTTTATCCTTATTATGATTTTGTATTACACCTTTATTGACATCAACACTTTCTTGTAAGCGTACCTTGAGATCCTAATTTTCTTGTTTAATCCTTTTAAGTTCATCTAAGGCAGAAAGTAATTCTCCTTCTAGATCAATCTCATACTCATCATCTTCATATTATTTTTCACCAAATTCTTGTTCAAATTCACTTGCTAAGTGATCTTCTTATTCACCAACTACAGGATCACTTTTAGTATCAACTGGCAGGGATTTGATGAAGGTTGGTTTATCAACATTTTGCTTGACACTAGGGGCTTTCTTTTGACCTTTTTTTCTCTTGCACTTACCCATGAAAAATACTCCACGACCAGGAAACCCTAAGTTTATTAGACTTATGTACATGTAAGGCTCCGATACCAATTGTTGGAGTATGGAAAGACACTGACAGGGGGGGTGAATCAGTGTCTAAACCTTTTTAAACTTTAATCAAGACTTTTAATTCTGATATCCTTTTTATTGACAATAGAGCAAAGTAATCACTTAGAGAGCATTCATGAAAAGGAGTAAATAAAGATATGAGAACATTAACTCAATCCAATAGATAACTTATGCCAATATGATTTGAGTGAGATATCTTGCATTTTCCAAAACAATTATGACTGACATTGTTTAAAAATCAAAGCATGATGATAGTGCTGATGCAACTCATAAGACTGTGCACATGAAGACCAACAATATTGAAACACTTCTTAACCAACTGATTTCAATGTAGCTTTATAAGACATTGCAACAACAATGTAATAGAATGACACAAGATAGGTAAGAAGACAACAAGAACCTTTAGCACATTATAACAATTCTTGAGCAATGAATTAAAGAATTATTTTATGCTTTGTATTGAATCAAAATTTCAACAATGATAGAACAATTGTACAAGACATTTTGATATAACCATTTTTAGAGATGAAGAAACAACATTCAACAATGTTCAAACTGATAAGAAAAATCACTCACAAAAACATCACAATCTAGAAGCATTATGACATCAAAACAAAGAGACCATAAGACAAATAAATTGCCAAGTGGAAAACCCTCCTAGGGTAGAAAAACCACTCCTAAACTGCCTCACTGGATTAACTTCAAAAACCACTGCTTACAATGCCTTAATGGAAAAATTTAGAGCACCCACTCTAGGAGCATCAACCCCTTAAAAATTTAGGAACACCCATTCCAAGGAGCACCAACCCTCACAAATTTAGGAACACCCATTCCAAGGACCACCAACCCCTATTAACACAGCAATTATAACATCCTATCACAACCCAAGACGTGCAGATTTTGCAACTCTATAATTTCAATAGACTACTACGTATATACTCATTAAGCACATTGAATAATGTTGTGCATCAACATATTCCTTCAATATAATAATATGAGAATCATAATAAAATATTTTCAATGCAGTACTATTTTTACACAATATGACTAAAGCTTCATATTCCTCTCTCAGATTTTAGAAAATGCCTGAGAACCATCTTGTAAAGATACTACGAATGATAAATTTTGTATGCAGTTTGAGTAACTGAAAATCAACTCAGGTTTGTGAAACCCTAACAAATTTCTATCTTCAACAACAACAATATTTTCTGCTAGAATCTCAGAAGACTTGAATTGAAAAATGCTTATGCCTTAAGAACCAAACTGAATATTCCAGAAGAATCTTTCAAAAACAAAACCACAAGATCATTTTACCTGATCACGGGGCGGGTGCATGGAAATGGGTAGCAATTCCATGGACACCCTCAAAAAAGAAGTTTGAAAACCATAACGCGAGCACGTTATGACGCATTCACGTTATGTCTCCGTTAAGCCTAGGCTAGGTCTTAGCAACTACAAAGAAATAATGTGAGCACATTATAACGTGCTTGCGTTATTTACTGTTAAAAGCAAAAAAAAAAAATGCAAATCTCTCATTTGCATTTCGACTGGTTTTTTTGTTGCACCCACGGCCAAAAACCCCACAATATCGCACTCACATTCTAGGAGGAGAATCTCTTCACCAACAATCTGTATTTCTTCACAACGATGGCGCCATGACGACGAGGAGCTGTGAGAGGTAAGGATTCTATGGTTTTTGTTTTGAATTTATAAGTTTTAGGTTGAATTTGTTAGTTTTAGGTTGAATTTGATATCTATTTGTTTGAATTTTTAGGAGATGTAAATCAGCTTGCAAACCCTCAAAATCCTCAAGATCAAAATCAACCACAACATCAACCTCCTCCACCAATCACTCAACCCCCTCTTGGCACTCAACAAAATTTAATGAGTGAAATTGAGAACAAAAAAAAACAAATTGAGGATTTGATCAATAGGTTGAGTGATTCAAATGGTTCAACCACAGAAAGAATCACCCTAGCAAATTCATTGAAAGATATGTTAGAAAATGTAGATTCAATTACCAAACAAATAACTGGATGGGAAGATAGGAGGCAGGCGACTAGGGACTATTATGCAAATAAACTATCATACAAGGATGTGAAGGATTTAAAAATTAAAAAAGGTGATTTGTGCTCATTATTCACCGACCCACGCACAAATAAAAATCTTACCCTCAATTCGAAGAGGTTTTCTATCCATTGGTGCCACCATCGACAGATTAGGGACCAGTTTTATGATAGGTGGTACATGGTCTTTGATTACCCACCATGCAATAAGTGCGAGGTCCCACAATATTCTTTAGGAAACTATACAGTGAGCTCATATTGAACAAAATCCCAAATTATTTTGATATGAGGGATTTCCAGGGGAGAGGTGGGGGGTCAGCTTAGGGTAGACCTGGTGCACAGCCAGATCCTATGCGGCAAGGTAGACGATCTCTCGCTAGGCCACCTTGTGAGAACATTGTTATGCCTTCTGTCGTGAAGGAAACTGTTGACTTAGAGACATTGCAGGCAATCAACACTTTGACCCAGAGTATCATCCATCATAGTAGCCCTATTCTATAGTGCCATCTAGGGGAGTCTTCGAGTGGTGGCCTTCGAACACATGTGTATCAATCTTGCGGGGCTACTCGTTCACATGACCCCACCAACCCTCAGGAGACTGGTACGTAGGATCAGTTTGCAGCTATGGAGATGGAGAGGGCAGCTGACATTTTGCATGAGGCATATGGCATTGATAGTCAGGTAAAAGTTAGTGCATGTGTTCATTGAATTTAATTTATTAAATTTTGATTTTGAAATGCAAGATTAACTAAAAATGTTTTATGATTTTAATAAAATTGCAAGGTCACAGTGTTGAGACTAGATACACCGGCCCCCCGCCAACCTATTTTTGTAGTACACCTATTGCTAGGGTATGTAACTAGTAAACAATTATAAATTTATTGCATGTTAATGTCATTGCTTTACGAATGGTAATTTAATATGCAATTTTGGATGTTTAATAGACTAATATTGGAGGTTTTGATGGAACACTTTCTAGTGGCGGTGGATTTACTCAAACCTTCATGCAGGTAATAGAATAAAGAGTTTAACTAATGAATCAAGTACTTAATAGATTTGTGTAGTTTATACATGCACATCGTTGATTACGTTGAATAATTTGTTGTTTTATTTTTAGTTGTTGCAAGATGATACACCTCCGAATGTGACGAGGGCAATGGATATTGGTGTGACATCTGCTATACAATCTTCGATGGCTCTGACAGAAGAGGTATGAGGCAAATTAGTAAATTTACATTTACATTTGTTGTTATAGATGTTAGTTAGTGAAAAATCAAACCATTATTGATTCACGTAGTTTAATTTCTATTTGTATGGTTTATACAGGGCTTGAGCACACCTGAGCATGGGTGTGAGAATATTTCCCTTATGGAGAGAGATCGTCAGATAAGTGATTATTTTGTCAAATCTATCATTTTTTATAATGTAATTTCTATATATTCATGTCTTTACTTCTTATTGTAATAGTTAAAACTTCACCATGAACTAAACCCTAGGAGGAGTAGCAGGAGCAGTCCACGAGCGCAACAAAAATGAGTGACAAACCTATCGCCATCCGAGCTAAAAGGAAAGGGAAAGATTTTATTTCCAGGGCATGGAGAGCAATGACTTTTGATTCCAGAGTCCTTTGTTGTATGCCTGCATGGCAATTTTGTACATATTTTTTATTGGACATATTTGACATTGTATGCCTAGATGGCATTCTCATAAGCCTATATGGCTATTTTGTACATATATTTCATACTTATATCGATATATATTGATGTATGCCTACATTTCTATTTGGTTAATACAAATATCTTTTATCGATGCCTGTCCATATTTGCATTCTAAATTGATGGTTCAATAGATATGAGTTACGTGTATTCAAGTGTATACTTTACAACTTACGTGTATACTTTGTTACTTACATGCATTCAAATGTATACTTTGTGGCTTACATGTTTTCATGCATATACCTTGTATTTGTGCATATACTTTGTTTTAATTTGTGTATACTATGTATTCATGTGTATACTTTTTGAGGCTTACGTGTTTTTGAGTACTTGTACTTCCCTTATTGACATGTACATGTTTGACTTATTCATGTGTATAATTATTAATTGGTTAGCCCTAGCATTGATCTATGGCATCCTCAATGCATGATCCTTGAGATGGAGTAAGAACACCCTCAAGGTCAAAAGGAGTTTCACATGAATTCTTCATAGGCTCATTTTGGTAGTGAAACCAAAAACCTCTTGCATCATTGAAACAATTTTTTTTTTCCTTTATAGCAGGTTTGAAGCCATTATCATTCTCTATCAATTCTTCATGTATCCACTCCCCATTAATGGTTGTCTCATGACCTTCATGAAACCAAGCACTTATCTCATTTGTGATAGAATAAATGTATGAAGATTTATCTTCCTCCTTATGAACCATTCATTATCATGAGAGATGGGTTCTTGTGAACCACTACTGATGAATCATGGGTCAATGAGTTTGACTTGTAAAACTACATGATTGAATCCTAATAGCAATATCACAATATTTATATATCTAAATGTGTTATTTCCTTCAACTAAAATTTGTGCTTATACTTATGTGATTGATGTATGTTTGTGTATGGGATCATAGTAATTTCTATTTGATGATGCTATTGTGTCTTTAAGGTTTATTTATTAAAGGGTGTATGAAACAAGTTTTAAATCCTTAAAAATCTTTGAATTTATTAGGTTTTTCTATTTGTCAAGTCTGGGCTTTGAGCCCGAGTCCAAGTCAAAAAATGGCTTGTCAAGTATGAGGTGAGTCCTAGTCTTGTAACACTGGTGTGAACCCATCGAGGAATAATGTATATGCTGATGAAGAGAGAACCCATCCTTGTTTCCAAAAAAACCATGGTATAGATATGGTTGGTCGAGATAAAACATCACTCTTCTGGATAGTTCGAACCATAATCTTTCATGGCTACAAACACACCTTCATTACATGTGTGTTCTTAATCCTATTGAAGAAATGGTGGAACATGTTGTAGATCAAATATTGCAACCCTAAGTCCACAAGAAGGTTGCTTGTCCTGATTTTTGCAAATGTCTTTAAGATGTTCATCCTTTTTGATTAATGTGAACTATTGATGTCATCTAGATCTTTGAAACTTTCTGCAATCATGTGCAATACTATAGAAGCTAGAGCTATATCTAATACTACAAATGACTGCTCAATGGAATCCTGATAGCAATATCACAGTTTGACACATTGTAGAAAATACCACTTACTTATCAATTGATGAGCCAAAGGGGCTCTATAATGAACGTTTCATAAGGCACAACACTTCCTAAAGGTTTTGCAAATGGGGTTGCAAGCTAAGTGGGCTTAACCTTAGGGAAAAAACTTCGTGGTTAAGCGCTTGAGCTAGAGTATTATGGAATGGGTGACCTCCCGGGAAGGCCTAGTGACTCACCTCTATGAGCACCACCTAGATGCAATGAATGCTAACTAGGACATTCAATATCATTTTAAATTTGTTTCTTTGAGAAACTTACAAATTTGCAACTTTAGACTCCTCCAACCTAAGGGATTGATCCGGTGGAACATAGTTCGAAGCAATTCCACATGTTTCGGTGCAAAAGAGGACCATGCCTAGCATAAACATACCTATTTGGATGTGTTGGAATAGTCTTCTTGGTCACACAAGTTGCAGAACAAAAGTTGCACCACTTTGCACTGCTTGCATTTGATGCTTTTTCCATCAAGTGAAAATCCGCCACCACTGGAAAACCACTCCGAGATAGCCAAAAAAGAGAGAGGTTTTTGTAGACAAGCTGAATGCAATCCTATAGGATCAAATGAGAAGTTTCTAAGCATTACGGTATCTGAGTAATAGCATGCTGAAGTTTACAACCATTTTGCACTTTAGACCCTTAAGGGATCGATCCGGTGGAACATAGCCCGAAGTGATTCCATGTGTTTCAGTGTGAAAGAGGACCATGCCTAGTGTAAACATACCTATTTAGATGTGTTGGAATAGTCCACTTGGTCACACAAGTTGCAGAACGGAAGTTGCACCACTTTGCAACTTTGCACTGCTTGAATTTGATGCTTTTCCATCAAGTGAAAATCCACCGCTACGAGAAAACCACTCCAAGATAGCCAAAACCGAGATAGGTTTTTCTAGAGGCTCCCAACACCTTTCTATAGGATTAGACGATAATTTTCTAAGTGTCACGGTATCTAAGTAATAGCATGCTGAAGTTTGCAGCCATTTTGCACTTTGGACCCTTAAGGGATCGATCCAGTGGAACGTAGCTCAGAGCGATTCCATGTGTTTCGGTGTGAAACAAGACCATGCCTACCATAAACATACCTATTCAGATGCATTGAAACATTTAGTTTGGTCATACAAGTTGCAGAGCGAAAGTTGCACCACTTTGCAACTTTGCACAACTTGAATTTGACATTTTTTCCATCAAGTGAAAATCTGCCGCCACGAGAAAACCAATGCAAGATAGCCAAAACCGAGAGAGGTTTTTCTAGAAGGGACAAACATCTTCCTATAGGATTAGATGATAATTTTATAAGTGTAATGGTATCCAAGTAATAGAATGCTGAAGTTTTCAGCCATTTTGCACTTTGGACGCTTCAGGGATCGATCCGGTGGAACATAGCTCAGAGCGATTCCATGTGTTTCAGTGTGAAAGATGACCATTTTTAGCGTAAAAATACATATTCGGACGTGTTGGAACAGTCCTTTTAGTCACACAAGTTGCAGAATGAAAGTTGCACCACTTTGCAGCTTTGCACTGCTTGAATTTGATGTTTTTTCCATCAAGTGAAAATCCGCCACCATGAGAAAAACCACTCCAAGATAGCCAAAACTGAGAGAGGTTTCTCTAGAGGGGCCCAACACCTTTCTATAGGATTAGATGAGAAGTTTCTAAGTGTCACAGTAGCCGAATAATAGCATGCTAAAGTTTGCAGCCATTTTGCACGTTGGACCCTTAAGGGATCGATCCGGTGGAACATAGCTCAGAGCGATTCTACGTGTTTTGGTGTGAAAGAGGACCATGCCTAGCATAAACATACCTATTCAGATGTGTTGGAATAGTCTTCTTAGTCATACGAGTTGCATAAAAATGTGTACAAATTGTTTACATGACCTTTATATGACCTTTTTCACATTGTTTACATTTCAAAATTCAAAGTTTGCAAATTTTTCTACTCAAGGCATTTATAGAACAAGGTGCTACTACACCAAACATGAACTCCAACCTTACAATATTTGAGTATATCTCATCATGTAATTAAATCTTATTACAATGCCTCTGGCACTTTGTTCTCTCAGATCTTTTACAATGTCACTCATACATTCAAGATTCTCTTTAAATGTCTACATCATGAGTGCTCATTATGAGGTTAACTTCAAATGAGTCACTTGAGATTCCCTCGCTAAGCTTCACACACTCTCTTATAATGGCTTGAAATCAAAATTGAGATTTTTCAAAATCATCAAAATAAGTATGTTGCATTGCTTTTTTGGCTGAGATTCTCTTTGATGGCTTTTAAATCAGCATTTTCTGCAACGAAAGATCAATCAATTTTTAGTATTTTACTTACAAATACACAAAGTAAAAGAGAAAAATAAAGAGCATCCAAAATGGAAATGAAATAAAAATAGATGGAAGGCACTTACAGATGTTGCACGCAGGCATCAAAATAAGGATGTTGCATTGCTTTTATGGTTGACATTCTCTTGGATGGCTCATATATCTATTTTTTTTTCAAGGGGACACCAATCAATGTAAAAGAAGATGATAGCATTGGCATCAAAAAAATTAATATGCATACAAGTATAAATTAATAAGAACCAATGTGCATATACTTACAAATTAATCCAATGAACCATCCGGGCCTGCTCTACTCTTTACTGTGTCAAGTATTGCCTCATGGTTAGACTCACGGACCTTCCATAACGTCTTGTTCAAAGGTCTACCCCTATATTTGGTCAAATGAACATTCAATGCCATGACAAGGTTCGAGTAATGAAGAATCTTACGATGCATATCAAAGCCCTGAAATAGCCAATGTTTAACACTTGAATGTGGGTACCTTCTAAGCCATGTTCCAATAACCACAACTGAGCTTGTAGGGTATTCGATGTTTTCTCCATCTATAACTGGGGCCTCCAACTTTTTTTTGGTCTCAACACAACGAAAAAAGTAAGTCTATTCCCTCTTCATTGTCTTCATCTGCAATAACTGCATAAACATGCCCTACATTGATATGTGCAAAAAATCTCTTGAAATTTGTCAAAATTATGAATACAGTACAAAGTAAGATAACGATATGGAATTTCAACAACTAAGAAAGTAGATATATCACTTGGTTGAACTAGATCTGATACGTGGTCAAAGTCGGCCGATGATTCCATCTATGTCAGTTCCAATGCCGTCGGAGGGTGATACATGTGAAGTGGGCTAAGATAACTTGTGAACCATTTGTCAACCCACTCCCCTGACTCACAATCATTCCAAGCTTGCATTGTACATGAAGAACAAAAGCATGCCATCTTTTGTGTATCGATACTCCATGAACCTAAATTTGAGCTAAGGAAAGAGTGTACCTCACTCGATCCTATTAGTGTACAACAGTCTTCATATGGTGCAATGTTAGTATCATCCATCAACCAAAAAAATATATGAACTAAAGACGTACCTTCATTACCTGGACCCATCAAAGAATTACACCACTCGACGATTGATTTTGCATCTGTCAACTTTGCACTATCTTTATACTTTAACTCTTCTCATGCTAATGCTCTTTTCACGCATGCTCCTGCACCATCATGCTCCCCCTTTCCATGTCCAACCTCACAAAATTTCCACATATGTTGAACACTTGTAATGAAATGCATCCTGCACAACCAGTAGAACATGTGCAAGTTCTTGAACTGTGTTGCATAGTTATTAGACCATATTATATGTTGATCATATTCTATGCCCCTTTGAGCCAAACCACTGTAGAACATCTGGAGAAACCTTGCACAAACTCTGGAGAATGTGTATGATCATCACTAATGTAAAAGTGGTACTCCCTCAATACCTTCCTTTGCTCATCTGTACTATCAGATGCATGAATGAATGCTATGCGCACAAATATTGAAACTTGTGTGGAGTTGTAATATTGTGACTACACCTCATGTTGTGGCTGTAGAGTGTAGTTCTCTGCAAATTCAACCATGGATACTATGCTTCCAACTGGAAAGGTGTCCTTGCATAGCTTGAACTGTGTGTCCAACCATCGGGCTCTATGGGTATGCATTGGATACTCAGACAATATACTGTCACGAAATGTGGTCATACATTGGTACATTGGAATCTTCTCAATAAACAAATCACACCTTTTTGCTTGAGACCCATCTTTTATAGCGTATGCCACTATTTTACACTTCCCGAACTCTACTAGTTTTTGTCCCACCTCATTTGTGCTTTCCATATGTTAACATACTGGCATACACTGGAAGCTACCACAATGCTCGCATGAACCATCCAAACGTGTTGTCCTCTAGAATATCTGGCCATCCTCTATTTCACATAAATTTTTTGATAAGAACTCTCTTGAAGATTTTGGTGGGGCTTCTATGCCACAATCCCGCAAAACATCGTTAGTATGCAAATCTAAACATATGGAATGATAAACATCATAATGGTTAGAAAACTCAATATGTAGTCTACAACAAGAAGTAGTGTGTGTGTGATTTATCTTGACATAAAAAGGTTTAAGAATTTCAAAAACTCTTTGGGAAATACTAATTTGAGGATAATCATTTTCAAATTTCTGAAAAAATTGGGTTTGAGTCATATTCAAAAAATGCTTTGGATGTGGCTCACGATTCCGACTATCGATTCTCCTTCTTACCACATCCCTTTGATTCAGAAATGGTCTTGTGTTATTCTTCCAATACTCTTCAATTAGTGTTCTCAAGGCTTGGTCAACTACTTTATCTTTTTGTGACAGTCTCCCCGAGAATGCCCATAATTCATTTGTATCATTGCCCTCAATTCTTTGTCACCTTTGAATGGATCTTGATAAAGTTTTTCTACTAATTCCCATTTGTTCACTAGTCTTTTTAATTAGACGAGATCTCTTTGTTTGACAACTTACCAAAGTTGATGTAAAGGCACATCAGGTGACATAACTATCCTTTGAGCGTGAGGTCTTACCCACACTCTCATAAGCATCCAATAGATTCTTCACAATAGTGTCTTCACTTGATGCATTCGATGTTCTCAACCCAAGAGTCTTCATGATGTTCCTATACTTTACACCCCGCATCATTTCAACAAATAGTTGACATCTTGCAATCTCATTTAGCCTTTCAAAGAATCATTCCCAAACCTTTTCAGCATATCTTCTACAAGTGCGTCTTGAAATATTACCTTCCATGTGCTGCAAAATCTCATCATCAATATTAATCAAATAATTCGGCTTTCTACGCAAAATTCTAGGTGGTGTTCTCCTAGGTACATACATCTCAACATTAGGAATTTCATCAATATTTAATTGAGGTGGGCTGGATTGCGTACCTTCGATTGAGGGTGGAGAAGAAGACATACCTTTAGGTTCACATGGGGGTGATGGCATACCTTCTTCGTCAATTCTGAGTGATGATGTACTCTCAACTTGAGATGTGTTGGATGGTGTCCAACAATATTCACTTGCGGTACATGGTGTCCTTCCATATTCACTTGCAGTAGATGGTGTCTGTCCATATTCACTTGTGCTAGATGGTGTCCCTCCATATTCGCTTGTGCTTAATGGTGTCCCTTCTTATTCACTTGTTGTAGAGGGTGTGTCTCCAACTACGGTATCTGAATCTGTCTTACGACAATGCTTTCGCATTCGTGCCTGTTGTGTTGCCAATTCCCGTTCTTTTTTTGACGGTTGAGGTTCCTCTACAATTAGGTTGTTTTCATCAATCTTTTCCAATTTTTCTTCTTTTCACGATATGTCACCACCTAGACTCTCTCCTTTTCTTTCAAGGTTTCCTTCTCTTCGTCTGTTAGTTTCCTCTTTGTCTTTTTCTTCGGCATGGCGGATAATTTTATATGTACCATGGTAATGAGACGAATATTAGTTCTTGAGAAATGTATCCATTGAAGTTAATTGAAAAATATATGTTATTGAAGGCTTCACTTAAATAATACTTACAATCATCGTGTACAAAAGTTAACTTAGCATGTAGACAAATGTGGACAAATTATGGAAGCACTAGGCTGGCCATAGCACATTCCTAACTAAAAGTGAATAACCATGATGGTGATTCTAAAAAATAATGAGTGTAATGGTAGTGTGAGTGTTTGATAAGTTTGTGGTGTAGGAGCACCTTGACAATCTATGCTTCCATTTTGAAATTTGATTCAATTTTGGGTATCTTTATGTTGTAAGAGGGTCATTAAAGACATTTTCCATGTACCAATTATATGAGCTTTCAAAGGTGGTTGTTTGTTAGTTATAGGAATTGGGGGGAGTTGGTTGTCATTGAAAAAGGTTTAAACAACCTCCATTGGCTCGAAGGGAGGATTTTTGTTCATTTTGAAATCCATTTTTTTGATAAAAAAATGCTCTTTTGTAGAAATTCACTGGTTTTTTTGCAATTTCATGCACTTGTACGCATCTATACAGCCTCCCCTTGATAGAAAACTAATATAATATTGTAGGAACATGTCTTAACTCTCTAATGCATCAGTTTTGAGGGCTTAACATTATGTTTGAAGGGAGCAATTGACAATTTTCTGAAAATACTCATTTCATGCCAGTCAAGGGTTTGAGTAGGATTTAATTATGAAATGACCATCCCACCTACTGTTATGACTTGTTTCTTAGTGGGATGGCATGTACATTTTTAGATTAGGGTCTTTTATAGTTGAACATTCCTTGGAATGAAACTAATGACAATAGGATGGGGTTCTTAGCTCAAACAAGCACTTTTCCATGAGAATTTGAGGAACCAAGGAGTGATTTTGAAAAAGCATTGAAGGAGTGGTCTATGTAATGAACTTTTGAACTTTTGCAGGGTATTTTGAAGATGTTTGATGCTTTGGAATGGTCTGGGAAGGCCCGGGTATAGGATTTTCTATAAACCCTCCCTCTTTGCATTGAAAAATGGGGGTTTTTGTATTGGAAGCCTAGTTGAGTGGGTAAGGTCCTAAGACCTAGAAATTATCTTGTTTTGAGACCTAATTAAAGACTTTTTTTGGGTTTGGAAGTCTGGTGTGAAGATCTAAGGGTAGTTCATTTGTAAAATTGGCCTACTTGGAGACCTAAAATAGTGAAAAGGTCAGTTTTCTTAAAGTTGTCCCAAAGGAGTCATGTGATGGGTTAAGGTATGTCTTGCAACTCTGAAATTGGTGCTATAATCATTATTTTATTTTCTTGGTGTTTTGGAAAGTTTTGGAGTTAAGGTCCCAAAAGTGGTTTTGCATAGTAACTAGATTCCAAGGGTGAAATGTGGGAAATAATGTTTCTGTTTGTTGTCCAGCTTGGAGGAGTGTTGGGATTGGTCCATTACACCTTTTTAATCTTCTTAGATGGCTCTTGAAGGCAATTTGACATATTCAATGGTTTTGGGTCCTCTAACTCTGCATCAAAAATGAGTATCACAGTTTGAAGTGTGTGCATGGTTTGGGAGATACATGTGACAGTTTGTAGATGCTTGGCTACTAGTAATGTGGACAGTGAACAAAGGAACTAAGTTTGTGTATAAGGGAAGACTTCTTAAAGGTTTCATTTTTGTTGTACTAACTCAAACAAAGATTTATTAAGCAAATAATGGTTTGGTTGTGCCTTAAGAATTATAGTTTGTGTTTGTAAACAATGGTGCCATTATGGAAGATTTAAGACAACTTGTGAATGACATAATCATTGGTTGATGTTTTGAGGAACCTAGTTGATTGTAATCAGTTATTTTCAAGGTGTTTTGAAGGTCCTTAAGGAATTGGGAACTCTTAATGCTAATTTGAGTATACAAATCAAATGTTTTGTGAAGGGAAATATAGTTGAATAAGTGTGTCAAGAAAGGTGTTGATTTCTTCCTTTGTACTGCATCAGTTTGTGCAGAGCTATTGGAAGGTTTTTGGACCCTTCGAAGGAATGGGAGAGGCTTGGATTTGTCTTAAAGGATGAATTTTCGTGAATGGTTCTGAGTTTCTAATCAACTTTATGCTATGTTACAATCAATTTTATGATGGTTAATTTATTTTTTTGAGTCTGAAAAAGAGTTGAAACCAAGTTCTAATGTTTTGATGAAAAGATGATTGAGTTTGTTTGTTGATCTTCTTTAATTTAAGTTAGGGTCAGAAGTACCCTTGATGATTTTTGGATCCTGGTAGATGCTCTACATCAAGATTAAAATGGTAATTGACAAGTATATATAATTGTGTATATAATGGTAATTTAAAATGTGCATTGACAACCTAAGGTTATAATGACAAACAAAAATGAAAGAAAGCCATAATAGAATGAAAGAAAATGTGTAAAGACTTCACATACCTTAAAAACCAGACTTTCAAATGGAGGAGTTCAACCCAATTATGTAGCCTTAGCTTCTTCTTTCTTCAAACTCCACAAAAATTTGACCTGTTTAAAAGCTTGTTCCCTTCCACACTTCAAGTGTATATCAGTTTTCAATGGAATTCAAACTTCAATTGATATTATATGTCTTTCAACGTGGAAACTCTGCTATTTCATGCAAAGGTGGTAAAAAGATCATGGAAAAGGTGATGGAATGTGAAAAAAATGCTTGCACACTTCACAACATCATCAAAAAGCTACTTTTTGTCGAAGCACGCACAAAACTAGGGGAATATGCAGATGCACAGAACCCTCAACCCTCAACCCTTAAACCCTAATCCCTCAACCCCTATACCCTCTTAATCCCTCAACTTCTC
>CM021103.1:533535746-533576607 GCA_007115665.2 Sequoiadendron giganteum | reverse complement strand
CCCTATACCCTCTTAATCCTTGAACCCTAAACCCTGAACCATTAAAGCCTAATCCCTCAACCCCTATACCCTCTTAATCCCTCAACCCCTATACCCTCGGAATACCTCAACCCTCAACCCTTAAACCCTAATCCCTCAACTCCTATAACCTCTACCCTATAACCTATTAATCCCTCATCCCTAAACCCTAAACCCTTAAAACTTAACCCATAAACCCTCTACCTTCTACTGCCAATCCTCTACCCTCTACCCTCTACCCTAATCCCCCAACCGTTAAATCCACTTAGTAAAATCTCTACCATAATCCATCAACCCTCTTGAACCTTAAGCCCTCAACCCTTAAACCCTTAAACACTCAACCCTAAACCCTTGACCCTCAACCCTAACCCCTTAAACCCTAAATTGTTAAACCCTTTACCCTCTACCCTCTACCCTCAACCCAATACTCTACCATAAACCCTAATCCCTCAACCGTTAATCTCTCAATCCCTATAACCTCTACCCGATATATTGGACCCTCAACCCTATTCCCTCGACCCTATACCTTAAACCCTCATTCTTTAACCCCCAACCCTTAAACCCTCTACCCTTTACCCTATACATTAAACACTCAACCCTCAACCCTCAACCCTTAATCCATCAACCCTCAATCCTTAAACCCTAAACCCTCTACCCCTTACATTGGACCTTGAACCTAATCCTTCAATCATATACCCTCAAACCTATACCCTAAACCCTCTACCCTCAACCAAGTAAACCCTTAACCCTAAACCCTTAACCCCAAACCCTTCAACCCTAAATGCTTAAAACTTAAACCTTCTACCCTATACCCTCAACTAAATACCCTCTACCATCAAACCTATTCCCTCAACCCTCAAACCTTAAACCATAATACCCTAGAAACCATCAACCCTATAGGTCCTCCACCCTAATCCCTCAACCCTATACCCTCAACTCCTATCACTTTCTCTCTATCTATACATCTCACCTCTCCCTCCTTCCGTCCCTCCCTCCCACCCTCTCTAATTGTCTCTATATATCATCTCCCTCTTTTTGTGTACCTCTCGTTCAATCAATCCCTACCACCCTCTCTCACTCCCTCTATCCATCTCTCTTTATGTCCCTCCCACTCCATCCCACTCTCTCCCACTACCTCTCTCTCCCTCTAACTCATGTCTCTTCCTCCCACCCCCTCTCTCTCTAAGGTCTCTCCCTTTGGCAACCTACCTAGGTAAATCTCTCTTTGTCTCTCTCTCCTCTCTCTATCTATCCCTCCAACCCTACCTAGATAAGTCCCTCTCACTCCACCCCCCTCTTTCTCTACCTCTATCAAGTCACTCCATCTCACATCCTCTCCCTCTCTCAGGTCTCTCACTCACACTCCCTCTCTCTCCCACTCCATCTCTCTCACACTCCCTCTCACTACCTATCTCTCAAGTCTCTCCCTCTCACCCCCCTCACACTCTCAAGTCTCTCCCTTTTGCACCCTACCTACATAACTCCTCTCTTTCTCTTTGTCTCTCTCTCTCCCTCTCCCTCAATTCTCTCTCTCCCACCCCCTCTCTCTCTCTCCCTCTCCCTCAATTCTCTCTCTCCCACCCCCCCCTCTCTCTCTCTCCCTCCCTCTATCCCTCCCACCCTACCTAGCTAAGTCCCCCTCAATCCAACCCCTTCTCTCTCAATCCCTCTCTCTTAAACTCTCACTTTGACCCCCTCTCCATCTCTCTATACTCTCTCTAAATTCTCCCTTCATCTAAAGACATACATAAATGCATACATACAAGCATAATACATATGTACATATAATCTTACATCCATACAAGCATATATACATACATGACATACATGTACATAAAAATATATCAGCATACATTAATATATTGACATTTAACATAAAGTAAGACATAACGTGAGCGTGTTATAACGTACTCACATTATGTGCTAGTAGACATGTTCCCCGCAGAAGCAAAAACCATGTCAAAAGTGAGATATAACGCGAGCGCATTATAACATGCTCGCATTATATCTTGCTTTGGGAATTCCCGATCCTTAGGCTTGGTATTTTCCTTAGAATACAACCCAAAGGCTTGGAGGGCATTCCCAACAACCAGAGACGTGTTTTAAAAAAATCCACCATATTTCTCATAATCGAGTTTGTGCTCACCGTCAGGATTGCACGTGGTTCAATATCGAAAAAATCGAGCACATGGGTAATGTTGGGTTATCTCTTAGCTATCCAACAATGTAATTTTTTTTCACTTTCTGAAAATGTCAAGTCTTTCATCCATAATTTATTTTATCTCTATGTCTTTTTTTTGCCAAAAAGCAGTGTTTGGTATTTTTTTTGTTATAAATTAACCGTTCATCAATTTTTCAAATAAGTTACATTTTTAGAAACTAGACTCCATTCTACAAAATTAAAAAATTAAAAAAAACAAATCAATTAGTTTCCAAAATTTGTAGGGGTAGCACGACCAAAATTATATTTTCAGGATATGTCCACTTCGCAAATTAGTAAAAAATCAAATATTCATTAAAAAATTATCAGAAAATTGTGCATCAAGTACATACTGTTAGCTAACTTATGACCATTGTGATTTTAAAAATACTAAAAAAAGTTCACCGTACGAGGGTGTACAAGAGTTGCTATGTTATGTTTTTCTGACAAAAACAACACCAATTTGTGTATGTCCTTCATTTGAACCCCTTAATCTCAACCATTTTCAAAATAAATTAGTAGTTTAGAAAGTAGACTCGGAGCACTTGAATCCTTCTTTTTGTTTCATCTCAAAATTTTGAGTCTAAGTATCCTCAATTTCACGTCCAAGGTCAGTATTTCCTAATTTCAGAAAAAAGCTGTCCACCTAAGTCCCCTTTTTGGGAACCATCTTGGTGCACTTACCCCACAAAGGATGAAGGAAAAGAAACCACCACAACCTGTCACGTAAACTAATAATGACCCAATTGGAAGAAACTCCTCTAACTTCCACAGTCAAAAACAAAATCCATTCATACAAAAATTTCCATTGAGCTTCCTATTTTGGGCTTGCATTAGTTCTCATTGTTCTTTTAGAATGTCGGCTGAGCTTTTGCATACTTCAAATATGGTGGCAGCTAGGATTCAAGAAATTAACACATTGAGACAAAAACAATAATACCCTAATCTTCTTTCTTCCAAGTCTGTCGAAGACTTTCCAAAATACAATAGTCACTTGGAATCCGAAAACCTAATCAATCAAAAATCATAAACCTTTGAAATACAATACATCAAATCAAACACCATAATGATTTGGATTCCCCTGTCAAAGACAAATAATGCCAGGATCATCATGGTGTAGAGAAAAACCGTGATGAGTTGTTGCCACATAAGTCATTTTAAATGATGGTTGTTGATGTTAATGCTTCAACCCACACACATGTATCAGATTATGCCAATGTCAAACAATTGCCAAAAGAAACCCGATACCAAATTTTTAATAATTTCCATATGACTTTCAAGTCCAATTTGAGTGCCAAAAGACCGATAGGAAGTGTTCATTGAATCTAGCAACCCCAATCATCAATAATGTTAATCACGTTTGATTCTTAGTCACCTTTTGATGCAAAATCTTCCTTATTAATGATGTCTCATTTAACATATGATGCCAAGTGAAATATCAATCTTGAATGCCAAAGAGAATATTAATATAATTCCAACCCAATATGCCATGTATCAATTAATGTATCATAACCATTGAAATATGAGTCAGCTATGAAGATCAATAGAATGAAAATATGCCATGAAGACATAATCAAATGAGTCTTGTCAATGATGCCAAGAAGATATAAGCAAATGAACCAAGTATAGTGCACTAATATCAGATGCATAGATCAACTTGATAATGATCCAACATTAATGAAGTCTTTATGCACCTGAACTAGTATGCTTTGTGCAAACATAAAAAGTGCCACTCAAATACCATGTGAGGACAACTTACAAGAAATCAAGCTGAATGTACCACAAACTAAAAAAGATCGCATTTATTATCAAAGCAGTATCAATGTTCAACCAAACTCAAACTGATAATGAGCAATTGAATGTATATACCTGTGACATGCCATAAAGAAGGCCCAACAACCTATCAAACTGAATATCCTAAACCTTTTGCTTGATCATCTCTAATGACCTATAATAATGCTTTATCACATTTCCAGTAAACATAGACATCTGCAAATGAATATCTGAAAGTGAAGTAGCATCGAGATTTTGTAACCTCTGAATCATGACCAACATATAATGAATGCCATCAATAAAGTGCATCAATTATTCAATGTAAGTATATTAGGAACTGTCAACCAATCCAAAATACCATCAACCTGAACATGTATTGTAAATACCATAGCACCATTTGTATCTTTGTCATCAAGGAAAAACAATAGAGGGGTGAGAGCAACAAAATGTCACAACAGATTCAATTCCTTTGTATTCTTACACCAACAAAGTAACAAGGTTCATCCAAAGTAGGCTCACAAATATATAAAGAGATGCCAAGTAACGTTGTGCGGGGATCACATTACGCACATGCAATCACAAAGAACACAAAGAGAAGACAAAGAAAATACTAGTGTGGCACATGTGAGTCAACCTATAGTAGGAATGAACCTTGGGGGACATGGAACAATAAGTCCAATCCTTGTAATAGTATCTTTTATAGAGATAATCATGGATTTCAAAGAGGCATTAACACACTTCAAGGTGTGAGAACTTTTCATAGTTATGGAAAAAAAGGTCATGAAAGAAACATGTGAATATATCCCTTCACATGGATGATTAAAGACCGAGCAACTTTAGAATATTTTTGGCCTCCCTACTCATAGAGAATCTAATCAACCCATTGTTAGTCAACACAACCCTTAATTCCCTCCTAATTTAAAAATAACTAGTTTGATTTTAACCACTTATAAATCAGATTTCTCACTCGATTTATCATTTAAGATAGTCAATTCATTCTCAATCTTGTGATCTATTAGTTTCTCAAAATGCCACTTGCTATACTTCAAAGTTTGACCAACCTTCAAATCCGCCCCTTGGTAATGAAAATATTGGTCACCATGTCCCTACTCCACTTGCTCATCCTTCACCCCATCTCATAGTTACCTCTTCACAAGTTGTCCCATCTAGTTCTAAGCATGTTAGATCTTATTCCACCTCACTTCTAGTGATACAACCGCTCAAGAAGGTCAAACTAGAAGTGCAAGATGATGTTGGAGTTTTGACTAACATAAAATTGCCTCAAATTCTATACAAGTTTTACAAAATGTGTCACAAGTATTGATACTCCATGTTATTGGATCTTACTGAGGAAGATGAGTATATTTTTATTTTGAGCGATAGTGATTGTCTTTCTATCATTTTTATTGGATAGCAATCAATATTATTTTGATTATATATAAAATTTGGATATTTTCAACATGTTAAGACTTTTTTGGATGATATTTTGGTAGTCATGCATTTTCATGTGAATTTCTAGTTCGAATATAGCATTTGGTTTGATAAAACAAATATGGCATGATTGATGATTGAAATATTTTTTGGGATATGCATGTATAGGTGGCATTCTATAAGTGTTTCATTATTTAGATTATTATGGTAGTATTAAGGTCATTTTTTTTAATTAACAATTGTGGGCCCGCACTCAAACCATATGTGGAATTGATTTTTCTCTATTTTAGTCATTTAATTTTAATATTTTTGAATATTAAGACTAAAATAAATTGGACAAAGTAATGATTATAAAGTCTATTATTTTTTGTTTTAGTTGTGATTAGTTAAAACTAATTTCCAATTTCTCCCAATGACAAGCCTTTGGATAAAATTTAGCATATTTTTTAATAAAATTAAAAATAAACATATAATGAATGTAAATGATAGAAACAACTTGAAACTTGACATAAAGTTGCAATAGGGTGATGTGATGACCTAGTATGAGACTTGGGTTTCAAAAACTTGTTAACAAAGAAGTGATATAATTTGAATATGTTAAAGTAAAATGGTGCTATGATAGTTCATAAGAGTGACTTCGAGAGGCATAATGCTATAAATGTGTGAGTCTAAGTTATAAGTGGTAAGTGACCTGAATTCTAGATGATCCTTCCTTATGAAATGATCTAAGGGGTAATTATCTTCTATACATAACCCAAGACTATAATTTAAAATATGAATCCAATTGACTTATGATTGAGACAAAATTAGACTCTAAACATGTAAATCAAAATCAACTAAAAAATACACCTTATTATTTAATTTGAATCGTTTCTATATCCTCAAAATCAACCTAAAATGAAACTAATAATTTAAAATTTATAAATTATGTAAGTGGAAGTTTTTTATAAATAAAATTCAACTAAATTTTGGATAATTGAGAACATTAAATCAATCAGAATGATATGGTAAGATTGTATGCTTGAAATATGGTGATCTAACAGCTATTTTATCGTTCTCTTGTCCAACTCAGCCATACAAGACCTCTCCTGTATGAGTCATATTTCTCTGACATCAATTCTGTCACATGGCAATGGTGATCGTATTTGATTCAGTTAATCAAATCGACAGTAATGATAACATCTTAATATATATTGTAAGGGGTTCATCCCTGCTTATAATATCAAAAACATCTTTTGACGAAAGCACAGAAAGTGTCACATATTCGTTGTATAGGTAGAATAAGCACTTAGCAGATGCCTGCCTTCTCAGCAATTTCCCGCAGCTTGTGGGGCAGGCAACGCCAACTGGAAATGGATCACTCATTCTACTGAATATTTTTATATTATATACTAGGACCGCACAATTTCTGTTGACGTCCTCCTCTGTATAAGGATGAGATAACTTGCTATATTCTCGTTCAAATAATGATGTCTTTCAACTTCTTATTACTTAGTTTTATAAGCATCTAGCGTACACATTACGTCTCACTGTTGTTCAGAGAATGATTTAAATCTGCTTATGGTCTTGTTAATTTTGATGGACAAAATTGTTATCACTAGGCTCACCGATCAACATGATTGACTTACTTACTTACTTTTTCATCTCCCAAGAATTGAATTCTAGTTACGTTACAAAGAATATCGAGTGGGGTAGGCACTTGACATAAATAGGGTAGGGTCGACGGTGGGGATGATGGGTGGGTAGCTATGGTTGGGGGCCTTCCCACCCATGTTACGTAATTATATCCTCCCACCCAAAGGCCAATATGATCGGTAGCTAAGGCTTGCATTCGGCAGCTGACCATATTGTAAATCCCACCGACTATGTCCTTCGGGATCGATCTAAGGCGAGTATGGTCGGTCCCGAAACAAACCCCATCAACCATACTCACTTTAGGTCGGTCCTGAAACAAACCCCACCGGTTCATCGGGTGGGTCGGGCCCCTCCCCTTAGAATAGTAGGGCGGCTAGTAGTTGGATGGTGATTAGTAGGTATCTATGAAGTGAACTTTTTTTATGATAGTTTTTCAATAAAAATTGTCTTGGAATGTTAATATAAAGCATAATTGAAAAGAGGAAACATAATTAATGATATTAAATTTCCATAATTAATGATATCAGAATAAAACACTTCTGGTAGTGGACGGGCAACTGGCTTTGGAGCTCGTGGCCGTCACGCAGCACAGGAGACTCGTCCTAAGGGGTTGAGATATTGAGCAGATTAGGGTCCAGTGGGATTCGAAAGATGATACATCGACTACTTGGGGGGATGCGACTACGATGAGGGAGCTTTATCCCTATTTGTTCGAAGGCTTCCAGGAGTAAGTTTGACCCTAGGGGGGGAGGATGTAGCACCCCTCTTATTTGCTCATATTTTCAGACAATGTTTTACTTTGATTTGCTTATGTTTTCAGACAATACTTTTACTTTGATAGATCATGATACTATGTTGTTATTTGATCGTTGACATTGGAGCAATTATGGTTTTTATATTGTGATGCGATGACACACTTTATGGGTGATTATTGATTATGATATGTTTTCTGTTAGAATAGTTGTTTATTTGAGTTGATATTGATATATGCTCATCTGTAGTTTATTGATGTTTTAGTTTCGTCAATTTTGATGTGACACTGTATTGGTGAAGGGAACGGGATTGCATCACTCGCTTGCGAGCACCCTACGATTCCATGATTCTCTCTTCACTGTGTGATTGATTATGACATATATACATGTTTGACATATGCTTTGATTGCAAGTTTGCAAGTACAAGACATTGACTCCACCTAGATTCACAGGTTTGAGCATGTCCATTGCGCAACGGTTAGTTGATTGGGAGCTAGTAACTGAGTTTCCTTGTCATACCACAACCCTTGTCACAGTGTGTCGTCAGTCTTTGTTTCGGTATGTTTAGTTGTCATGTTGTCCTTGTTTGCCTTGTTATTTATTTATTTTGCAAGGTTTTCTTTATGAGAAATTAATGCTTATAACGTTTTAAAGTGATTATTTAATTAATCTTGATTATTGTGTTAGAAGCTTTGTATTTGATTTAATTAATTAAATTTATTTTATTTTGTAAAGTGATTTAATCTTTGAGATTAAATTTACTTTATAAAGTGATTAAATTAATTAGATTAAATTTAAATTAGAAATTACTATGTGATTTTGAATTATTAAAATGCATAAATATCTTAAAAATATCTAAAGGAATTATCTGTGAATTGGTTGAGAAGATATATTAATTTTGACATGTGTTAGAAAATTTAAATGTACTGTTGTTGGGGAATTAATCATTGGAGAGAATATTTACTTTAATTGAAAGAGGAAAGAGGCTACTTCACGGTAAGGAGAGAAGATATTTTGGGGAGAGGTTGTTAAAATTGAAGGAGGTTGTTGAAAATGGAGGTTGGTTGTTGAAAATTTGGGGAAGGATAATCTTGGAAAAAAAACTTGGGCTCTGACTTTGTTTTGCTCTTTCTGGAAAAGTGATTATTTGGGGAAGAAGCTTGATTTTTTTTGGTTGGAAGAAGCATTGGCTAATTAGAAGAAGCTCCACTTCAATCTCCATTTCCTCAAGCATCTGGAATCAGGTTTTTTTAGAATATTTTTATTTAATTTCAATTTGGAAAGGCTAGTAGAGTAAATTGTTGTTTTGGAAAAGATTGTGCAAGGAAATATGCTATTTGATTTGAAGCTTTTAATATACTTTGTAATTTGAAAGATTGTCGTGTCTGGAAATTATCGGGAAAGCTTTGAAAACCTTTGTAGAATTTTTATTTTTTTAAAACTTAAGAAATTCCCAAAAGAAAACAATAGGAAATTGGCATGGATTCAAATCTTCTTGTGAAATTATGAAGAAAACCTTTGGAAGAAATTTGAAAACCACTGTGAAAAGTTTGAAACAACTTTCTGTAGAAAAATTGTGTAAAATTTGTTCTCCCTTTCCTGTAGGAAAAAATTGCGAAAAACTTGCCCTCATTGGAGCAATTGATTTGATGAATATATATATATATATATATATATATATATACAAATATGTCTATATATTAATTTAAAATATCCTGTAGAAATCTCATATTGCAAACTAGAATGCAATTTCTTTCATACAGCGAAATTTGTAAATTCGCAGTTTAAAAAAAAAATCAAAGTTTGATATTTATATGAGTGGGGTGTTGTGGCAACCCCACAACCGACTCCCCCAAAGGGAAAGAGCTGGTGCTGTGAGGTAGCATTGGGCATTGCCCCACAGGCCACGCCCTCCCCACCATGGGGGGGTTCAGTTGTGTGAAGGCACAACCCCCCCCAAAACCATGTGAATGTTGTCTCCTGATAATTTTGTCCGCTATGAATATCTATGATATGAAATTTGATTTTTATATATTGATTTTTAATTTATATAAATATATATTTATACATATATATAAGTATATATATATTTAAAAATATATATTTGTTAATGTTTGTTTATGAATATTATAATTAAATTTAATAAATTTAAATAATATATTAATAATGTAATTATATAATATAATGTAATTATATAATATAATATAATTATATATATATAATTATCTATATACTATATATATAGATAATTATATATATTTAAATGTATTTTAAATAGATGCATGCATATGCACAAATCAGATAAGTTTAAAATGAAATATTTTAATTGAGGAAATTTATTTTTTTATTTTAGAAGTTATTGGGGAATTGAATTAAATATTAGATTTTTTTCTCTATGATTTTGAATGAAATGGTATTAAAATTAGATTATTGTGAACAATGTATTATTGTGTTACTTTTGATATGAAATTTGGATTTAGGAAATCCTAATGGTAGTTTTATTTCCTGCCTGTATTGCCTTTATAATTGTGATTTCTTTTGTTCACGTCAGTTGGGGAAATTGGTTAGTGGTGTATGTAAGTCTTCCAGATGGTGTTATTTTATGAGGGGGTTGTTGTGATTTATGGTTCAGCCCTTGAATTTCCCTTGGGTAGTGCACTTGGTTGTAATTCAGTTAATCACTCAGTTACTATGAACGGAGATGTGTTGCCTCTTATATTTTGGATTGGGATTTATGATTCAGGATTGTGCATTGTGTTTACCCTTGGGTGTTGGATTTATTCCTTGTGTTTTCAACAAGGGAGTGGCTTCCGTTAGGGGCCAGAATCCTAAAGAAGTAGCCTGGGTAACCTATCGAAAGTAGTTAATCAAGTGAAAATTATAATTTTAAAGTAATTAGGGGTTTCGGGTAGCATCTCATATTAATTCAGATAAGTTATCCTCGCTCATGGCTCAAGTGTTCATTTGGGCTTGGGATGAGTGGGAAGACCTGGAATGGTGTAGATCAACTTCCTTGTCCCTTCGAAAGGTATGTTGACTCCGCATAAGTGAGAATGGGGGTCAGGGATCAGTTGAGGTTGCCAAGGTTTAACCAAAAAGGGGGCCAGTAACCTATGAAGATCCGCATTGGGCAACCCATGTCGAGCTTGTGTGACGACACTCCTCCTATGACAACATTTTGTATGGTTTAGTTGGTGTACTTGATTATTTTACTCTGGAAGCAATGTAACCATTATGTTAGTGTTGTACTTGTATTTGATTAGTCCAGTCATATGATAGCCTGTGTCTAGAGGTTGTTGGTTTTTCCTAGGAAGCCTTGTTACTATCTCCTAGCATGGGGGTTGGGCCTTTAGGTACCACTTGGTTGGGTGGAACGTGCACCTTACTCCATTGGGTTCCCACTTATGTTCATGATGGAGGGATCTTTCAGATTGGAGAGCTCATGTGTACCAGTTATTATGTTCCATCTCTTATGTTTTATTGTATCAGTTGGATACTTTGTATATGTATCACTCCTCAATTGTATTCAAGGAGGATTTTTGTAATTGTAACATTATTGTATGATCTTCCTCATTTTGGAAATGAGTTTTGTAAATATTATTTGGAATGAATGTAATCTATGGATCTTTTATGTACTTTTAGCTTATGAGATGCATTTAATGCTTTGGATGTGTGATCTTTAATTCATGAGTATTAAGTTATATGCTATGAATGAGTTACTTTTATATGTTATGGGATTCAGTTGTAAGCGTTGTCGCGTACAAGTTAGAGGATGTTATTTTTAGGATCAGAAATACAATAAACAGAAATTTTAGCGCATAAGACAATGAACACCACAAGATACCTTGGGAAAACCCTCCTACTCGAGGGAGAAAAACCCAACAAATATATCACTTATATATTCAGGAATAAGAGCATAAATTTGCTCACAACTCAGGCCCAACGCAAGGCCGAATTTGATACAATGAACAATAGCACCTCTCCTAGATGTGAAGGTACATAATGAATATGTTTCCCCTTGAAATCGCAGTCACAATATAATGATCTTTTGATCAAGATAATGATCTTTTGATCAAGATAATGATCTTTTGATCAAGATAATGATCTGTTGCACAAGTGTGAACTTCACCATATGAAGATCTGTTGCTCAAGATGATAATTTCATTGATCAAGATGATGGTTTGCTGCTCAAGTGCAAACTTCTTCTAGGAGTGTGAATTTCTTGAATGACCTTGATGATCAAATGAGATATCATCACCTTATATTTATACAAAACATTGTGTCTCTTCATGTAGGTCAGCCTCTATAGAAAATAGCAATAATTAAGTAGGTTGGCCACAAGAAGGAAGTCAGCCCAAATAAAATATAATAAGTTGTCAAGTGAAGTGCCTCTTCACTTTAATCAATGCAATAAATGAATAGTTGTTAGGCTATATGAATTTATTATTCAACAAGCAAGGAAAAAGTATGTAGCCCAAAGCTACAACATCAACAGAGGATGTATGTGTTAGTGTAGTGCACTTTTCTTGCAATTAATTGCACTTAAAAAAAAAAAATTGTTATGCTTTCCTTGTAGTTGCATCTTCCTCTAGGATTATGTGGCAGGGCATTACAGGTTTTCTCCTTTGTAAAATTTGTATACATGTTTGATATATATTTATTTTTACATATGTGTGTGAAGATCTCTATGTTTACTTGCTTATCACATTTCATTATTCAAGTTTGATATCCATCACTAGGTGCTATTGGTATAATTTAAGAGGTTTGCCAAAGTTATTTTCATAGTGAATCTATTCACTAATAGCATAGACAAGCATAACCTTAATTTTTATGCATCAAGTGGTATCATGAATTTTTTTCCTTTAGAGAATTTATGTTTGTAGTTTATGCAAACATATGCTACCAACCACAAGAGCAAGTGGCAATAGAGATTTTCTACCTTTTGACCATATTTGGATTAAGAATGATTGACAAGGGAAAGAGTGTTTAGAGAAGATGATAAAGGATCAAGGTTCTAGAAAATTAAAGATCTTACTTGAGTTATAATTTTTTGACTTGGAGAAGTTGGAATGATTGAAAGTATGTTATTTTTCATAATCTCCAAAATGGGAATCACAAAAGAAGATATAGAAGAAATAGTAGATATGAAGAAAGGTGAATCCTTCAAGGGAACTTGGTTCTTCAAAGTAGACATACAATTTGATATCCAACCATACATGAGAATTAGATTAGTGCTAATAAGTTAGACCAATGGGTGTCCCAAATGGAGGTATACTTTGTCCTTAATAAGTTATCCTACACTAACGAATTTCTTTTGTAAGGTTAAATCTTTGTAGGAACACTAGAATACATGGTATGAGAGCTATAAATATTAGTTAAAAAGTAGGAAATGCATAATTATATCAAAATAATAAGACCTATTGAATAGTTTATTAAATAAGAAATTGTATCCCATATGTCATTAAGAGGGGTGATTGATGCAATATCTAGAATTACTTGAGGCAAAGGTAAGGAAAAAGTGTGTGGGCCTAAAAAGCAAGGTTATAAAGAATTAAATCTAAATAGGCAAATATATCATGGCTAGAGAAGTGATCATGAAATATAATAGAAGACTATTTGGTTACTTGAAGGGGATTTTCTCATGTCCAAGCACCAAGATATAGATGAGGCATGTGCACGTGCACACTACCTTGATATTGAGAACAATGGGAACTCTTTCAAAAAGAATAAGAAAGGTACGATCAATAGATTGATGATACCAATAATGATGGTAATAGAAATGAGAAGACAAAGAAGAATGTTCCTTCCACTATAAAACTAAAGAGAAAGGGTAAAGTTAAGGAATCTTTATTTTATTGTGACAAAGATGGCTATTTGAATGAGAAGTGTTTGAAGATACACAATAATTTATCTCCTATAAATGAGAAGAAGGTTAAGAATAAGAATATGATTATTTGGAAAAGAGAAAATAAATCAATGAATATTCCTACTAAAAATATGATCATGTATCTTGTACCACACTCAAGAAGGGTGTTTCAAATATTGTTGATAGCTTTCATGGTGAAGGAAATCTCACCCAATTTTTTTCATGCAAAGATATGAGTGAAAGGTAAGATGGTAACTATATTCATGCATTCATAATCTAACCTTTTTTCATTAAGACTAGTTAGGTTAAGTGCACAAAGATGTGACACAAAAAAGATTCCACATTGTTATTTTCCCTAAATTGACCATTTGGCAAGCACCAAATTTAGCGCTCACCAAATGTGAATGATGAATTTTTAGAATGCATTTTCTTTCTCTTTCTCTTTCTTTCTCTTTCTTTGTCTGTTTCTTTCTTTGACAATGAAAAAATATACATCAAATGTTACATTTTAGAAAGTATAAGTTGACATTTTACATATGGACATTTAATTTCTTATATTTTAAGTTATATTTAATGTATATAGTGTCAAGATGTTTGGGAGTAGTTTCAGATCTCTTGTCCAGTTATAATGCAAGTTCTAGTTTTTGGAATATCTTACAATTTTTTGAACTTAGTTAAATTCTAGTAGTCAACATATCAAATTTTAGTAATCAAGTAAAACTTTAGTAGTCATAAAGTTGTATCATCTTTCTCTCTTTATCTCACTCATTGTTTATCTCTTATGCTCTACATCTCTCTCTCACTATCTCCATCCCTTTATCTGACTCTCTCTTCTTTGAGCTCAAGAAATCTCTCTCCCTCATTCCCTCTCTACATCTTCTATCTCCCCTCTCCCTCTCCTTCTATCTCTCTCTCTCTACTCTATATCTCACCTTTCTCTCTCTCAACTCACTCACCCTCCCTAATTCTCCCCCTCCCTCTCTAATTTTGTCTATCTCACCTCTCTCCCTCCCTACACCTTCCTCCCTCCTCCCCCCCCCTCTCTCTCATTCCCTATCTACTTCTCTCTATCTCTCTATCTCCATCTCTACCTCTCCCTCTCTCCTTCCCTCTCTCTCAACCTCCCCACCTTCCTCCTCTTTTTGTATCACATCTTGGTGAACATCATGAGGATAGAGAGAAGTGAGAGTGTGGGGGAGAGGGAGAGGTAAAGAGGTATAGGCAAGATAAATAGAAGTGGAGAGAGAGAGAGAGATGAAATAGAGAGAATTAGAAAGATATAGAGAGTGGTAGAGAGTGATGGAGTGAGAGGTAAGTGAGGGAGAGGAGAGATAAAAAGTAGAGAGGGAAGGAGAAAGGGAGGGAGAGAGAGATAGGTGCGATAGAGAGAGAGGAGGGGAGGGAGGGAGAGAGATGAAGAGTAGAGAGGGAAGAAGAAAGGGAGGGCTTTCCTTCCGCTTTCAGCTTCTGTACCAATTGCATTAGGATCCTTATTTTTTCTAGGAGCAACTAAGAGTGTTCGTCGTACATGGGCTCTTATTAGCATTTTTCTGTTAAGCGTAGCTATGTTTCTTTCTTTCAATTTGTTCTTGCAACAGATTACCGGTGGTCCCGTCTATCGCTATTTCTGGTCCTGGGTTATCAATAATAAGTTTTCATTAGAGTTAGGCTATTTGATTGATCCACTTACTTCCATTATGTTAGTTTTAGTTACAACAGTTGGAACCATGGTTATGATCTACAGCGATAATTATATGTCTCATGATAAAACATATGTGAGGTTTTTTGCTTACCTTAATTTTTTCAATGCTTCTATGCTGGGACTAGTTATTAGCCCTAATTTATTACAAATATATCTTTTTTGGGAATTAGTAGGAATGTGTTCCTATTTATTGATAGGTTTCTGGTTTATGCGACCCAGTGCGGCTAATGCTTGTCAAAAAGCATTTATAACTAACCGTGCGGGGGATTTTGGAATCTTATTAGGAATCCTAGGTTTTTATTGGGTAACAGGTAGTTTCGAATTTCAATATTTGTCTGAAAAATTAAACGATTTGATTGTCGTTGATGGGGTTGGTTCGTTTTTTGTTACTTCGTGGTAGGGAGGGAGAGAGAGATAGGTGATAGAGAGAGAGGGGGGGAGGAAGGGAGGGAGGGAGAGAGATATATAGATATAGATAGAGATAGGGGGGTAGATAGAGGTAGAGAGAGTGGTAGGGAGTTATAGAGGGAGAGGTAGGTAGAGGGGTGGAAAGGGGAGATAGAGAGAAGTAGAGAGGGAAGGAGAGATGGAGGAAGAGGTAGGGATGGAGAGAGAGTGACAAAGAGAGAGAGGTAGGTGGAGAGAGGGTGGGGGAGAGAGATAAGTAGAGAGGGAAGAAGAGAGGGAGGGAGGGGTAGAGATGGATGGAGAGAGAGGTGAGAGAGAGGGAAGAGGGAGGGAGAGAGAGATGTGAGAGATAGAAGTAGAGAGGGAGGGGGGAGGGAGAGAAGGGAGAGAGAGAGAGGTTGGGAGAAAGAGAGGGGAGGGAGGGAGAGATAAAGAGGGATATGTGAGATAGATAGAAGTAGAGAGAGAGAGGAGACATGGGGAGGTAAAGAGGGATAGGTGAGATAGATAGAAGTAGAGAGAGAGAGAGGGAAGGAGAGAATGAGGGAGAGAAGGATAGATAGGTAGAGAGGTAGTTCTTGAGCTCAAGCGAGAAAGAGTCAAATAAAGGGATGGAGATAGTTAGAGAGAGAGGTCTAGAGCATAAGAGATAAACAACGAGTGAGATAGAGAGATAAAGATGATACAACTTTCTGACCAATGAAATTTGACCTCCTAATTAATAAAATTTGGTATGTTGATTATTGAAATTGGACTGTCTAAAAAATATAAGATCTACCGAAAACTAGAATTTGCATTATAACTCCAAGAGATCTAAAACCACTCTCAAACATCCTAAAATTATATACATGAAATATAACTTAAAGTATAAGAAAGTAAATATCCATATGTAAATTTGTATTTCATGTATTTAGTTTCACTGATAGAGAAAGACAAAGACAAAGAAAAAAAGAAAGAGAAAGAAAATGCATTCTAAAAGTCAACATTCACATTTGGCGAGCACCAAATTTGGTGCTCGCCATAAAAAAAATTATTTGGCTGGTGCCAAATTTAGTGCTCGCCAAATGGTTTGCATTGGAAAATACCAACCCCTTGGCTTGGATTTTCCTTTGACATCCAACCCAGGGTTGGATGACCATTTCAATATTTCATGCCAAAGACATGATTTTTGAAAAGGTAAAAAAATTTCACACATTTTTGGTCATGCTCTCCATTAGGTTTGCACATGTTTCAATGCAAATATAAAAATGCCATGATGATATTAAGCTCTCTCTTAGCTATCCAACCATATAATTTTTTTCACCTTTTGATTATAAAATGTTAAGGTTTTCATCTTCAATTTATTTTATTCATGTGTCTCTTTTTTGTCAAAAACCAACATGTGTATTTTGGGTATAGTTTTTTACTCGTTCATTGAATTTTGAAAAAAAATTACATTTTTAAAATACTAGACTCCTTTCTACAGATATTGAAAAAAAATCAATTATTTTTCAAAAAGTTTAGGGGGGGGGCATGCTCAAATTTCTATTTTTTAGGATGTGTCTACTTCAAAAATTAGTAAAAAATAATATATTCATTAAAAAATTAACCGAAAAATCCAGCATAAACTACATGGTGTTAGCTAATTTCCCACCGAAGCAATTTTTAAATTTCTACAAAAAAAGTTAACATTTTATGGTGAGCACACCAATCACTATGTTATGATTTTTTGAAAAAAATAAGACCACTTTGTGTGCTCCCCCTTTTTGAAACCCTTAATCTTCACCATTTAAAAAAAAATAGTAGTTTAAAAAGTAGATTCGGAGCACTAAAACTCTTGATCTTGTTGTATCTTTAAATTTCAAAAAACTATTTTCATTTTCTTGTTGAATATCAGACTTTGCTGATTTCAAAAAAAGATGTAACATCTTAAGATCCCCTTTTTGTGTCACAACATGGTGCACTTACCCATTAGTGAATTGGGTTTGGAGGTTTTGAATCACCCACATCCATACTTTTTGGGGTGGTTGAATGGTGAAGTATCTATTATAAAAAATCTATGAAAGTTGGCATTCGGTCTACATCTAGAGTATGAGAATGAGGTATTATTTGATGTTGTGCCATTATACTGCAATATAGTGTGATTTTTGGTAACTTCCCAATCTTCATATGAGACTAGATTCTATTTAATTTATTCTCAAGAATTAGTATAGGCTTCAATTAAATGACAATAATTTATTTCTAAATTTGTATGTTGGTAGATCAAGAATTGTAATTGTCAATACCTCAAAATCTAGAAGGAAAATCAATGCTATTAGAAGATTCGCTTCTCAAATGAAGAAGTGATGGTTTGTGCATAGAAAATATATTCATGGAAGCTTTTTAAAATCTCATATATTTTTGGAATAAAAAGATAAACAAGGTATACCTGGCTTTCAAAAAATGAACAGACATGTGCACTTTGAGAAATAGGTTGAGCATGAGGTCAATTTGACATCTTTGAGGGTGTGTGGTCTTTTCACTTTTGGCTTTACTAATTTATTGCATGGAATAATTAGTCAAGGGGTCGGATTCAATGGTCAGTTCATGAATATTTAGAAGAATGAGTGGAATTACTTGTTGCCAGGCCATGTTGAGAAGGATTCTTGAAAGTACATGTGGACTTGACAGTTCCACTTTTCTCAATTTTTGAGAGCTTTTGAGAACCAAAAGCCTCTTGATTGGGAACGTAAGATCGATGAGAAATATGCTCCAAAAATTTATTGGACCATTGAGTTCATACTTCCCTACTTGCTATAATGTTATTGATAAGTTAAGATGAGGAATTCATCATCATACCATTTCAACAAAGATATGACAATGACTTAGGATGATTAGAGATGAAATACAACATCTTCAAGAAGCCTTTGTATAGAGTTGAAAACCCTAAAAATACTCAATAAATCCATTTTTGCAAATTCACTAGCTCACTCAATAAGTGAACACACTATTCGTCATGATAAAAATGTAACTCTTATCTCCAATAAATGACAAGAAATTCAAATGTAGGCAGTAACAAGAATTTGAAACATTTTGACATTTGATCTTCAAATTGATTGATTAATTTTCTATTCTTACATATTTAGAATATGATAGGAAGGTCACAAGTCTATAAAGAGGTTGGTTCTCAAAGTAATAGAGATTATAGTCCACTCGTGCAAGTGTATTGGAGTAATGAGTCACATTGAGAATGTGATACAGATGTAAAAGAGGCTCCAAAATCTATATGTGAGATTTTACATGTTGTATTAACTATTTGATAATGGCACAAAGGATATTTGTTCCTTAAAACTTGGTTCTACACCCTATAATAAATTTCTCCAAAGCAAACTGTGTATATTTCAATTTCACAGATTTATTTCCACTCACTAATTGTAAACGAAGTTATCCTTGTTGTATAAGACCTCTCCTCCATGATGTATTATTTTATAATTCAGGCCATGTTTATTCCCACAAATACCCACCTTCTCAGGGATTTCCCGTAGCTTGTAGGGCAAGAAATGCCAACTGGGAATGGATCACCCATTCTAATAAATATTGCTATGTTAAATACTATAAGATGGCCTGCTATATTCTTATTCAAATAATGATGTATTTCAACTTCTTATTGTTTATTTTGTGAAAGCTTCAGGGTATACGGTACGTCTTACTGTTAAGTGAATGGTTTTAAAATGATATACAGATATGGTCTTGATAGCTTTGATCAATAAAAATAGTGTTCATATGTGGAGGATTTAAGGTTGACAGGGAAAATTATTCTACATTTATATTTCAAAAATAAATTAAACTACAAAATATACTAATTATAAAATATCTAATAAATAAATAAACTAATTATAAAATAGCTATTACTCCTATAGATATATTTAATAGACTTAATTGAAAAATACTTATTTTATTTATTTAAGTGTGATTTTATTTTCATTTAGAATTATTTCATTTTATTTACATTTGTTGTTTTTTATTTGAAGACTTATTTTATAGTTTTAGTTTTTTTAAATATATGCTAGCTATGTTTTAGTATTTTATACACAATCATGGTATGGCACTCTATGTATTGTTGCTACCTTAGAACATTCATTAACATAATGAATTAATAATATAGGAGAGGTATTTTTTGAAGAGGGAGCTATGCTAGGGTTTTGGTAATTTCCTCTCTTATGTCATATTACTTCTCTAAAGAAAGAGTTTGTATTTTTTTCATTTATTTTGGAATCCACTCAATTGTCGTGTCTACACACATTTTCCCCTTCTAAATGGCTTAAAACTTCATTAACCAGAAAGTTTGATGATGTATGAGGATGACACCACCAAAGCAACCCAAAATATTCATCACCGAGTTCTTTCATGAGGTATGTTTTTTGAAACACCTCCAGATGTGGTTCTTCCTATTCCAAAATTTTATAATGCCTATAGAATTCTTGAAAACTTTACTTTAATCAACTAGGTTGTTGGGAGGCCCCCCCCCAAAAAAATCATAAAGAGCATAGCTAACCAAGGCTTAGGTACAATAAGGGATCTTTTTTTATGTTGTTCAAAACCTTACAAAATGGTTTTGTCATTTTCATTTTTCTAAAGCTAGCCATATAGAGTTGATTCTCATACATGGCTCTTGGTTTTTCCATGCCTCTTTTTTGGTCTTCATGCCTTAGATAAGAGACTTTATGATCTATATGGATAGACATATCTATGTCTTTGTTTGGATAGAGTTTCTTGGGTTTCCCTTGTCAAGTTTGAATTTCTTGCCAAAAATAGTTCTCAATGGGGAATGTTACTTATGTTGAGCCTAACAAATTATTTTTGAATTAACCACAAAATAATATCTATGTAGAAATTGATCTCTCAAAATACCTTAAGGAAATCATTGAAATTCATATTTCCAAAGTGTGACACACATAATGTGTTCTTTAACACTTGCTTCTACTATCAATCCTCTAATCTTATGACTACCCTCTATTAAGTGGGAAAGATATCTAAGATCCAAGAAGTGAATTAACCTAGATCTATCTTTCCGCTTGGGCTTAACATTAGAACACAAATCAACTAGGGTTTGATGATTGGATAACTATCTCAAAGGAGATCCAGTCTACTAGGGTTTGGTTGCTTCATTACAAAGAGGGAAAATTTGATGTGTGATTTAATTAGCCTAATTGACATAAATCCTAGATCTAAAAATATAATTTATCGCATAGATCAAAATAAAAACATTATAGAAATAGACATAGATTTGGAAGAGGTAGACAAAGAGGCACCTATATATGAAATTTGAATCTAAATTGTATGGATAGGGGTGTTAGGGTTCCCTATTATGGGTGTTTTGAGGTCTTTAGATGCGAGATCATTCTGGTACAATCTACTCTCTTCTCTCTTGTAACCTATTCTTGATGATAGTTTCGGATTTGACCTACACACATAAAAAGGAGGGAAAAGGTTATGTTGTAGTGGATTTTGCCTCAGTCAAACCCCAGTTTTGGTGTTTCCACCTCCAAAACAAAAACTGATGATGGTATAAATCATCTGCCCTAGGTTGGATAGAAGCAAAGTAAACAACAAATAATTGTAATAAATAAATGACAATTGATAATGTTACCTTAGGCATGAAAATCCTTTGAAGTGATGTCACACCATTAATACCAAAAGAGTTGATAAATAAAACATGAATTGCCTTGAAGACCCGCAAGAGTTTAGTTCACATAACACAATAGATTGGTGTAGCTGCTAGCATGTAGAGAAGAGATTGCATGCATAACACAATAATTACTCATAGTTCATAAAAGAGTGTAGATATTCAAATGAGAGAAAACATATATTTATATGAGTTTCAACATATTTTGTATAAATTGTTATGATAAGTTGAAAAAGGATTTGGAATTATGAATATATTAATACCAATAGAATATTAAATTTAGGGCCTGATTAGGGGGATAAGGGTGTTGGAATTTCCTAGTCCAACCCTATTTTGATTTTTGGATATTTGTCAAATAAATATTTATTTTAATTTCCAAAATTTAATATAATTTATAAAAATGTTAATGGGTGATCCCACAATACTAGTTTACAATTTTTGGCCAAACTGGACACTGAAATATTTTATTCTAACTAAATCTTTAATTTTGGGCACCTATAGCGGCTAAATCGCGAGGAATTTGAAGATGATGCAAACTAGTGATTTGTGACATTTTGTCTGTAGATTCTAAATATATTTTTTTCAAAAATTTTGGAATCAGATTGCACTTCTTTTTCCATCTCCTTCGAAAACTAGTTTTTTTTTAGTAAACAACATTTTTAAAGAGTGACGCTCACCGTATACAACACAATTTCTTTCCATGAAGGATAAAATTCTAATTTTTTTGAATTGAGATTTGTAACTACGATATCTAGTGCTTCCAATTGGTCTCATAATGTTTTATTGAATATTTTTTCCTTAATCAAGTTTCAAATTCAAACCAATTACAATTTAGACATAGGCAGACCGTATACAACGTAACTTTTTTTGTATGTATCGATTTTATTTTATTTTTGTTGGATCAAGAACTTCAATATTTGGTGCACTCATATTTTTCAATTTTTTTTTATAATCTGCTATTTTTCCACACATGCAGAACAAAGAGCTTGATTTTCAGGGAAAAACCTATGTTTAATAAAACTAAAAAAAACAAATACATAATAAAACCAAAACATATTCAAATTATATTCATTGGATAGCTCGTTCCAAGGACTACCATCATCCAATTGGGTCTGTGAATTCTCCTCCAATTTTATCCTCAACTCGAGCTTCAAAGTGCAAAATTCTGGACTTTTTTGGTGCCTGAGGGGGAGGAGGGAAAAGGGGGGTTCAAGCGAACCAAGGGGGTTTGCTCGAACCAGGGTTGGAGCGAACCCCCTTTCCACAAGCCTTTTATTTTGGTTTTTTTCTGGGAATGGTGGGCCCCATCATTAAATGGGTTCGCTCAAACTAATAAGTTCGTTCGAACCCCCAAAACCAATTTCTTTTTGCATGGGGTTGTTTTTTGCAACTTTTCCTTCCTCACTCAAATTGTAAACCACTTTTGTGGGTTTACCCTAATTAAAAGTGTAATAAAAAACATAATTAGGCACAAGAACTTAGGGGGAGCCAAACATAATGTGAAATTGTCAAGGGTGATCATTTATGACACTACATTTAACCCCCTCTTTAGTGAGGGTATGAACTTATGCTCATACTCACACTAAAGGAATGGGGAAGATAGGTTTCTTTATCAAAACATTGAAGAGATAGAATGACACCAAGTTGAGAGATGTGCTAGCCACCAACATAAGATCCCACCAATCCATAATGTCAAGATAAACATAAAACAGATATATCGTACATAAGACAAGGCAAAATTTGATCATTCATAAGGCATACAATGAGCAATCAATGGTTACAAACAAGAGCATACATAAGACAAACATGATGCAAATTAGGAATACATGAAGTAGACAAGGAATACATGTAGAAAATATATATGGAATACACAAAGAAAACATGTGGAACACATGAGGCAAATACATGGAACACACAAAGAAAACATGTGCAAAATAGATGAAGAAAACACATGGTATACATAAGGTATACATGCAAAATACACGAAGCAAACATGGTACACACATGAAGTAAACACAACATGCACATGTAGAAAACATGGAGAAATCATGAAGCATATAGCATATAACAATAATGTTAGTACATAATATGTAAAATTGAAGATTTGAGTCAGCAAGGTAAGGAGACCTTAGTATGTAAGGTTGTCTCAATTACCAAGCATCATCCCTCGAAAGCACAAACATAGATGAATTCTAAATGTAGTCGATACACACAAAGTTCATGCACATTAAAATCCCTCACAGACCACAAACTAGAAAATTGTGTTATGTCAGGTGATCATGGATGTGATAATTAAGGATCTCATTGAAGGGAAAAACACGCATGGATCTACAAACCCAACAGTGTGGAATACATTCCCTTAACACTAATACAACAGAGGAGAAGAGAAAATATAGGTTTCAATAGCTTCTAAAACTTCTTAAGATGAATACATGCAAGTAAAATAAATATTACACAAAGATGAGCATCCACAGTTGACACAAGATATACATGGGAAAACCTTTTTAGGTAAAAAACCCACCACACAAAGTCAAGACTATTTTGTATTACAGTAACAAAAACAATTACATACAAATCATAGACTTCTCTGTTCAGCTCACAGCAGCACAATCGAATTCTCACTGTTACAATGTTCTCACTCATAACATATAGTTCGAACTCACACTTTATGCAATCACATACTCGACTTACATAAGTCATACATTTCATTTGATTATGTCAAAAAATCGTCGATCACATAGTACAATCATCTCTGATCAAATTGCACCAATGATCTACCCATGTCGATCTTCCTGCATCAAGCCACCCAGGCATTAAATCCTTTACGCAAAATGGATTCAATTTCGCCACCCTGGGTTGACCTGCACCTGCTGCATTTACTACATTGGCCTCTAGCCAATAATCGACTGACACTGAGCCACATGTCCTCCTAGTATTCGTTGTCGCTCTCTGATTTCGAGTCCAACTCGGTCAACCCAATTGCTGAGCTCAATGAGCTCCCCACAACCCTTACCGCGCTACCGCAACACCCACTTAACTAGCCTACGGTATGGTAGTAAGCAACCGAGCTCGCCTAAGCTCTTACCACACTACCACGACCCTCTCAAGCTCACCTTGCGGTATGGCGGCAAGCCTACCGAGCTCGTCCGAGCTCTTACCATGCTACTGCGACCCTCGCGAGTTCACCCTACAGTATGGCGATGGGCGGTCCGAGTCCACTCGAGCTCTATCGCTCAAGGTTACCACGCTACCGCAGCCGGCCCCAAGGCACATCGCGGTACAACGATAATCAGCCAGGCAAACCGCAAGCGGTCTTACCGCGGTACATCGGTAATCGGCCAGGCAAACTGCAGGCGGTCTTACTGCGGCCACCGCGATCAGCCCTTTGGCTGGCCATGGTATGGCGGTAACCACCAGGCCAGCCACAGGCGGCTTTACCATGGCCACCACAATCAGCCCTTTGGCTGGCTGCGGTATGGCAGTAACCACCAAGCCAGCCGCAGGCGGCTTTACCACAGCCACCGCGGTCAACCCTTTGGCTGGCCGCGGTATGGCGGTAACTGCCAAGCCAACCGCAGGCGGCTTTACTACGGCCACCGCGGTCAACCCTTTGGCTGGCCGTGGTATGGTGGTAACCGCCAAGTAGAGGGGAAGCCTGATACCGCAGTGAGAAGATAACTATGCATGATCTGGCGGTAACTGCCAAACCCTTCACCGCGGTACCTCCAGAACAGAAAGATGACCGCCACGGTATGGCGGTAAAGGGAAAGAATAGGAATTTTTTGCCAAGTCTTTAATTTCAAAGAGGTTCAAGCTGGTAATTGAGGCATTGTTTCTCAACAAGCTCCCACTTGACGAAGATTACCAGCTTCCTCCATACCAAGAAAAATCAATGTCTGTCATAGGCCCCAAGGCCCATCAATTCTGTGCACCATCTGAACTTGTTTGTACTCACAGGCTTTGTCAAAGCGTCTGCAACATTCTTCAAGGTGTCCACCTTTTCCAGACTGACCCTGCCATCTTCAACCATGTCCCTCACAAAGTGATACTGCACATCAATGTGTTTGGTCCTGGCATGAAAGGTCGAATTCTTTGCCAAACAAATGGCACTCTGACTATCACAGCAGATTGTAATCTGCCCATCATCAAATCCAATGTCTGAACATAGACGCCTCATCCAAACAACTTCCTTACAGGCATGAGTTGCAGCCATGTGCTCTGCATCTATCATGGATAAAGCAACTATAGCTTGTCGCTTTCTCATCCAACTGATAGCTCCACCATTAAGCATGAAAGTGTATCCACTAGTGAATCGCCTGTTGTTTATGTCCCCTGCCTAATCTAAATCAACATAACCTTGGATGCTGAGAGATTTCTGTGATGCAACCATACTACCATGGTAACACAAGGCATAATCTAAAGTCCCCTTCAAATACCTAAAAACTCTATTCATAGCATCCCAATGTGATCTTCCTAGATTTGCCATAAATTGGCTAGACTCGGTCTTATCAAACCTCTTGCCTTTCTATCAGCAAGATCCCAAGCTTCTTGCATTGTACTTTGTGGCTTCATTCCAGACACTGCAATCCAGAGGTCTTTATCCACAAGCAAGTCTTCTATCTTGAGTTTCCATAGCTCAAAGTTACTGCCATTGAATTTTTCAATATCTACTCTACCAGATGTACTTGCCATCTCAAACAGAGACAATTTTTAACAATGCAAGACTCCCCCTGAAACATTATTAGCACAAAAAACTAATCTTTCCTACAAGGATAACACAACTAGCCAAGCTTTGATACCACTTGAAGGGAAAAACATGCATGGATCTACAGAACCAACAGTGCAGAATACATTCCCTTAACACTAATACAACAGAGGAGAAGAGAAAATACAGGTTTCAATAGCTTCTAAAACTTTTTAAGATGAATACATGGAAGTAAAATAAATATTACACAAAGATGAGCATCCACAGTTGACACAAGATATACGTGGGAAAACCTTTTTAGGTAAAAAACCCACCACACAAAGTCAAGACTATTTTATATTACAGTAACAAAAACAGTTACATACAAATCACAGACTTCACTATTCAGCTCACAGCAACACAATCAAATTCTCACTATTACAATGTTCTCACTCATAACATACAGTTCGAACTCACACTTTATGCAATTACATACTCGAATTACATAAGTCATACATTTCATTCAATTCTGTCAGACAACCGTTGATCACAGAGTACAATCATCTCTGATCAAATCGCACCAATGATCTGCCCATGTCGATCTTCCTACATCAAGCCACCCAAGCATTAAAGCCTTTACCCAAAACGGATTCAATTTCGCCACCCTGGGTTGACCTGCACCTGCTGCATTTACTACATTGGCCTTTAGCCAATAATCAATTGACATTGAGCCATGTGTCCTCCTGGTATTCGATGTCGCTCTCTAATTTCGAGTCCAACTCGGTCAACCCAGTTGCTGAGCTCCCCACAACCCTTACCGCAACACCCACTTGACCAGCTCACGGTATGGTGGTAAGCATACTGAGCTCACCTGAGCTCTTACCGCACTACCGCGGCCCTCTCAAGCTCACCCTGTGGTATGGCGGTAAGCCTACCGAGCTCATCCGAGCTCTTACCGCGCTACCGTGGCCCTCCCAAGTTCACCCTGCGGTATGGCAGTGGGTGGTCCGAGTCCACCTGAGCTCTGTCGCTCAAGGTTACTGCACTATCGCAGCCGACCACGAGGCACACTGCAGTACAGCGGTAACCGGCTAGGCAGATTGCAAGCGGTCTTACCGCGATTAGCCCTTTGGCTGGCCGCGGTATGGTGGTAACCGCCAGGCCAGCTGTAGGCGGCTTTACTACGGCCACCACAATCAACCCTTTGGCTGGCCATAGTATGGCAGGAACCACCAGGTCAGCCGTAAGTGGCTTTACCGTGGCCACCATGGTCAGCCCTTTAGCTAGCCACGGTATGGCGGTAACCGCCAGGTAGAGGGGAAGCCCGATACCATGGCCACCATGGTGAGAAGATAATTGCGCGCAGTATGGCGGTAACCGCCAAACCATTCACCGTGGTACCGCCAGAACAGAATGATGACCACCGCAGTATGGCGGTAAAGGAAGAGAGCAAGAATTTTTTGCCAAGTCTTTAATTTCAAAGAGGTTCAAGCTGTTAATTGAGGCATCATTTCTCAACACTCATAAAGCACACAAGGCTAACAAGTTGTGTATGCTAGGTGTCCATGAAAAATGATAAATAGTAGGTTCCATAAGGCTAGAAATTTTTGTTATGCCAGTTTACTCATGAGACACATGAATATACTAGCAAAGAAAATTATATTATATTAGGTGTCCATGTAAAATTCTCAAATTCATAGGATAACAAGTTGCCTTATGCTAGGATTGTAAATGATGTATAAATTTTTACACCATGATTTGATAATTGTGCCTCAGGGAGTTTATAAATGCTTAACATCTTGGGGGATAGTTTAATTTCTTGAGGGATGGATTGATAACCACACCTCAAGGGGTGTTATGAACAATACCACTACTGAGGAGGCATGTCAATAAGTCAAATTCCAATGTGTAGATATATGAAATGGATAGGGTGATATGGCCCCCTTAAAATGTTATCATACTTGCTATGTTGATATTTTAAGGAAAATAAGGGGAAGAGGGGATCCTCAAGAATAATGCATACCTCCAAAATTAGTCATCCTTTCCCCCCAAGTATATAGGAAAGGAAAAACATGGTAAATACTATCGTGTTTCTACCATAGATAAAATATGATTGCACGTAAGATTGTACCACCACAAATGGAAATGAGAAAACACATGGAGCTACTACTGCCACATAGTGAGGAGAAAAAAAATAGATTATTATTTAGAATGAATACATGCATCATCACATGGAAGAGTCATAGCACCACAATCAAGAACTTGTTGTATAAATTGTTTCTCAAGGCCTAACATTTATTCGTGGAATGACCAAGAACTTGATGATATGCACAAAAAGAATGATTTGTACGATTATGTTTATAAAATTTCTTGTGAGTTGGAGGAGTAATATTAATCAAGTGGGCCTTGAGAAACATCAACATAATATGCTCTTTCTAAGATAGAGGATAAGGAGTGGGAAGCAATCCTTTCTCTTGTGAAGAAAAGTTTGCTTTTTCACTAGAGGAATTCATAAATATATTAGATGATGGAGGATGAGATGTAGACAAAGGAAGAGGTTGGAAACCTAAAACCATTTTAGCAAGGTGTGGTGTAGGCTTCATAGGATCCTTATCTCCTTGTTCCATATCTGTATTATATCCAAGTTTAGAAAGAATTTTGAATCCAACTTCATAATTTTTTTCCAACTCAGATGGAGGAGAAGAAGTATTGTCTAAATAAGACGTATAATTATTTGTTGAAAGAGGAGTAGTAATATCAACATGGGAAGAATCAATTATTTTGCAAGAATACACATTCTTTTTAAGTGTTGAAATTTTGAGAGGAGGAGGATCATTTTTAGATTTTCCAACGCACAAGGTATGAAAGATAAAGAGACCCCATTGCCATCATGGGATGATAATGATCATGTTTTTGTTTGTGTAAGAATAGTATATTTTAGTTGTTTATAAGATTGTGCAAATTAAAAAAAATATTCCTTAGGTTTAGATTGTGATATTTTGTACTCTCGAACAAAAGAGGGTGTAAAATCTAGTGAACCCCAATCATTGTCATTGTTTGAAGGAGTTTTGGTGTTGATGTTAGATGTTGGAGAAGAAGAAGGGAAATATTGTTTGGATGCCACTGAAACAACCTTTGGTTCTTCAAGGTTTTATGGTGAGCTTTTATACTCCCCAATGAAAGGTGCAAAATCTAATGAACCCCAATCATCGCCAAAGAACCCATTTGTAGGTGATTTAATATCATTGGTATCATTACCATTGGAAGGTATTAGTTCAAATTTTGAAGATGGAATCAAGGTACTAAGAGATTCAAAAATAATATTTTTATGTTCAATTTCAGTTTGTAAATAACTTTTAGATTTTAGATCTGCTTTAATAGTATAGACCTTGTTATTGCATGCAAACTTCATCATATAATGAATATTATATGAGACTCCTATGGCATGAATCCATGGTATATCAAGAAGAATATTATATGAAAGTGTATTAGGCGTGACATGGATAAGTGCAGGAAAAATTGCAGGTTCTACCTTAATTGGTAGTGTTATTGTACCTAGTGGTTGCCTAACAACATTATCAAAGCCACGAATAGAGAGAAAATCGGATTTAATAAGGAATGTATCTACACCAATCTTATGTAAAATTTTAATGCTAAAAATATTAAGACCTAATCCATTATCGATTAGATTATTCCCAATTTCATAAGTGTTAATGATGACAAAAATCATGATAACACCATATTGGTTTTGGATTTCAAGAGGAGGTAATTCATATTAAGGAATGTAATGTCCATGTTTATTTTTTTCATACAATCAAACAAGGTTGCTACATCATTTGGTCTAATAGAAGGTGGCACCACTATCCTATATAAGGCCTCTTGAAGCATCTTGTGGTATGTAGGTGAGGTTTGAATTAAGTCTCAAAGAGACATCTTAGCCGAATTATTACAAAGTTTCTCAAAAATATCATACTCTTTTCCCACATATTGAGGAAGACTAGGTGGGAGGGGGGGAAGATAAGTTTGGGGAACTGAAATGGAAGTGGGATTGGTTTGTGTTTTCTTTGATTTTTTTTTGTTTTGAGTATTGTATGTGTGTGCAACTATATATTAGGTTTTTACGACACACGTTGACCAAGATTAGTTTTTTGAGTATGTTTTTTTTGTAGAATTTAGAATTTTACCAGGAGGTTTTGGTTGGTTTGGAACTCCAATAGTGAGAATGGGTTTAGTATTTTATGTGTGGGAAACTACATAGTAATGAGGTTTTTATGATACTTTAAGTGGTTTTGTAAAGTTTGGGACATTAGGAGGATAGATAATAAATTTTGGTTTAGGACACATATTATGAGAGGGTAAAGTGGTGAAAGTAAACATCATGAGAAGGAAATTTTGTAATGACATAAAGTTTAGGAAAGAAAAGTTGTTTGTGTGTTGTACCCAAGGGAGATACAAGTAGTTTTCTTAGGATTTTGATCACTTTTGGTGTGAGGAACAATAATTTTTAGGGTAATGTAATGAATTATGTGAATTAGGATCAAACTGACAATGTACAATAAAATATGGAAGTTTCAAAACATACTATAAGAAACAGTGACCAGATCTAAGCAAAGGCTAAAAAGAAAAAAATTTCACAGAAGACTAAGGTCAAATTTCCTAGACAAGGGCATTAGGTTTCCTATTCTAGGATTATAGATATTTAAGGTTTCAGATATTGCACAAGTAAAGTAGTTTTGTAGGCTCTTTTTTATGAAAACCCAAGTTTGAATTATGGTAAAGTTTGGGAAATCAATGCCCTAATTTTATGATAAGAGTCACATGCAAGAATTAATTAGGGATTTTAAGCATTCAAAAGGATTTGATAGCTCAAATCAACTTCACACATGAGTGCTAAATTAGGAGGTAGAAGGTAGGAGAAAATGTTGATAAGACGGTTATTGCAATGAAATGCTCTAAAAGAAATAGATTCAGGTTTATGTTTTTGCAAAGATCAAAGAATTTTAAATGCTTAATTTTTCCAAAGTAGATATACAACATTTGCTAATGAAAATGAAATAATTCAGATTTATTTCCCTAAACAAGGGAAAACAAATATGAAATTATGCAATTGAATTAAAAATATTTTGCAAGTGTGATCTAAATTGAACTCACCAAGGTATTTAGTGTTTAATAAATAAATAAAAAAAATTCTCGATTTTCATATGAAATAAATGCATATGATCAACAAGATATTCAAATAACCTAATGCTTGATTCGATTACATGATTTATGCTACGAAAATAATTTTTTTTTGCAAGTGTAAGATATTTTGGGTTCACCAAAATGTTAAGTGGGAAGATCTAAGATCCAACAACTGAATTAACTTAGATCTATCTTTCCTCTTTGGATTAACATTAGAGCAAAAACCAACTAGGGGTTTTATGATTGGCTAACTACCTCAAAGGAGAGCCAAAGGAGAGCCAATCTACTAGGGTTTGGTTCCTTTGTTGTAAAGAGGGAAAATTTGATGTGTGATTTAATTAGCCTAATTGACATAAACCCTAGATCTGAAAATACAATTTATCACATAGACAAAAATGGAAAATTATAGAAATATACATGTATATCTAGAGGTCTAGATAGATAGGGTGACACATATATATAAAATTTGAGTCTGAAATACATGGATAGGGGCCAACATTTTTCCTCGTTATTCTCCTACCCCATTCTTGTGAGGTATTTTAATCACTCGACTGCGAACTACAATAATGGCCTATATCCTCCCACCTAGGCGAGACCCCACCATCATATTTTCCTTGGGGTAATTCTAGTTTTCCACCCACCCAATTGATGAAGGGGAAGTAGCATCAGGTCACCCTAGTATGGGTGTTTTAAGGTCTTGAAATGCCAGATCGCTCAGGTAAAGTCTACTCTCTTCTATGTTGTAACTTTTTCTTGATGACAATTTCATATTTGACTTGCACACATAAAAAAGAAGGGAAAGGTTGTGTTGTATAGGATTTTACCTCAATTAAATCCTAGTTTTGGTGTTTCCACATCCACAATAGCAAATGATGATGGTATAAGTTGGGTGTCCTAGGTTAGGCAAAGGAAAAGAAAATAATAAATGATTGTAATAAATAAATGACAATTGATAATGTTACCTTAGGCATGAAACCCCTATCAAAGTGATGTCAACATTAATGCCAAAAGAGTCGATGAATAATACATGAACTACCTTGAAGACCTGCAAGAGGTTAGTCCACGTAGCACAATAGATTGTTGTAGCTAGCATGTAGAGAAGAGATTTCATGTATCAAACAATAATTTTTCATAGTTCATAAAATAGTTTAGATGTTCAAATGAGAGGGAAAACTTATATCTATTGTAGTAATGGAAAAAGTAGCCTTTTCCTTGCTCGATCTGATAATTGACATTAAATTTGAACAAGTGGTGTCTTGGAGTAGTGTTGTAATGTCTTGTACACATTCACACTAATTTAGGATCCTTATTTAACTAAAACATTCCTTAATTGGTCCTTTTCAAAGGTGTTGTAAAGTGTTGTAACACACTTTCATGCTTTTCTAGGACTTATTTGCTTAATTAAGCCCAATGGGCCCCCTTTCAATAAAAATGTACATAATGTATCTCTTGTTTAAGTGTTGTAAAGTGTCATAAGGCATTTTCACACTTATCTAGGTGGTCCTAATTCATTGTGGTTAATTGGAGTTATTAACCCTCTTTTGATTCAAATTTAGGCCTTAATTTTGACACCTCCCGAGGATCTTTCCTGACAATCATAAATTAAATATCAAATTATTTCATTGGGAAAAATTTGGTCCTGGTAAGCTGAACCAAGACCCACCCTTAATGGAAAATGGGTCCTCCCTTAACAGGACCCCCCTTTTTTAGTTGATCTAGAATGGGTTTTTGGCCTTATTTCAACTCCGTAAAGCTTGGTCCTGGAAACTTAGCCAGGACCCATTTGCCTTTGGTGGTGAATGGATCCTCCCTTAATGAAACCATAATTTTTGAATTTCATTCTGATGGGAATTTAATTACCTTTCTTCCTAGATCTGGTGTCGACATTAATTCTTTGAATTTTGGGGTTAATCTCCTAATTTAGTATAAATAAAGGGTTAATTCACACTATAAATTCAATCTAAGAAATACTAAGAATTCAAGCATTCAAGTGATCAAGAATTAGAGCATTCATAAGGCATTTCAAGGTAGATTTCAAAGGTTTATTGCAACAATTCAAGATTATATCATCATTTCAAGGGTTTGATGCATGCATTCATGTTATTGAGCTAAGATTGTGAGCATAGCATTGAATATCTATTTCCAACTATTGTCTACATCATTTTCAAGGATCCTAGATCTACATTCTCCATGTCCACTCCATGATAGTTTGCAGATTTACTTCACAAGATAAAATCCAAGGTGACATTATTTACATCATTTCATGTTCATGATTCATTTCCTTATTTCATCACTTGATTTAATTACCTACAAGGGGTTTGACTGAGGAAACACCTATTCACTAAAAAATCAATAAGTTTTCTACCCTTGAGTGTGTAATTTCAGATTTTACAGGTTGAAGATCAAGTTGAGCAAGATTTGGAGCAAAGTTGCAAAAGTTGTCATTCAAAGTGCGAGATCACGGAAAGAGCTCTACAAAATTAATTATGTAGGATTCTAGAACTTGATAATAGGGATCTCAAAAGTGCAGACATCAAGGTATAGGATCATGAAATCATTTTTATGAAACCCTAAAAGGACCCATTCACCGTTGAAGGTGAATGAGTCCTCCATAGCTCAAAAACAACTTTTTGGCTAGGTACATAGCTTTTTATCCTCTAAAAACATTCCTCATAGTTGCTATAATAGTTAGGTTGCATTTATAGTTGTTATTAGCATCATATCTTACACATATTGAGGTGATTTGGTACCTTGAAAAATCAGTGATCCATCCTCTTGCTCTTGCATTTGGGTGGGTCTTATTTTTTCCAACAATCATCTATACGAGTTTCAACATACTTCGCATTAACTGTTATGATAAGTTGACAAAGGATTTTGGATTTATGAATATATTAATGTCGATATTAAAATATTAAATTTATAGCCTAATTAGGGGGAGAAGGGTGTTGGGGTACCCTAGCCCACCCCTATTTTTATTTTTAGATATTTGTTAAATAAATATTTATTTTAATTTCCTAGATTTAATTCAATTTTTTGAAAACTAGAACTAAATGGGTAATAAATAAGCATAATTAGGCACAATCACTTGGGGGGGGAAACATAATGTGAAATTGTCAAGGGTGACAATTTACAATGCTACACCCTATAGTTATTTGTCTCACAGTTATTTTGAATGCAACTTCTTCTTCGAAAGTGACTGATCCTATTATCCCTAGGGCAGAAACAGATTGAGATCAGTAGGGATGTCACTTTCGAAGAAGAAGTTGCATTCAAAAGATCTAAAGGTTCTTACATGGAGATAGATAGTGAAGAACAGGAGTTACCTCAGGATATGGACATTTCTCCTGATCATACTCCTGAGATTTAGAGGGAGTCTACTGAACTAGAAGAGGCTAGTGATCCAGTTAGCTTTGTTGCTCAACTGAAGAGATTGATTATTAGCAGTCCTTGCGTTAAAATCACCCATTAAAACTACATTTCCAAGCATGTTGAAAATAGAGATATCTTTTTTTGGTGATGCATACGGGTCTTCATTGTCTAAATTCTGCTTCTTATAGAACTTATAATTTTTTGGAGCAAAGTAGCAGGCAGCTAATCTAAAAGTGACCTCATTCTCAGTTATTTGCAGCCAAATGTACTGTTTATTTGCATCTTCTTTTACGAATTTAACAATTCCCTGCCACTTTTCATCAATTAGCACTGTAACCCCTCCATGCCCTTTTCCTGTTTCATTCCCTTCATTCCAAACTGAGACTTTCTTATACCCCTCGAAATCCGAAACTTTGCAGTTGTCATGTTCATGTGTTTCAGTAAGAATAATAATATCCTTCCCATTTGCTATGGGCCCCAATCCAGGTCCTCTTCTCCATGGATAACCTCTATTTTCATCGCCACACATCTATTTGTCATCGATTGTATTGTTGAAAGCAATAATGATCACACTATCTAATAGGCCCAGCTTATGAGAATCACCTTAGGCAGTTTGGCTAATTGTAAACGGGTTCTTTTGTTCTTCAAATTATTATTTTCCAAATATTATATATCCTATTTTTTAAAAGTACAACTTTTAAAAAATATATAAATAATCTATTTATCTCACATAATTTTCACATAATTGATAGACTATATATTAGATCAACAATGTTTCTACCTTGCCTTCCTTGTGTGTTATATATTAGCCATATCTCTACAATTTGGCTAATTGCAACCCTAATTTTCAGCCTATAAATAGGTTGAAAAGGTTAAACCAAATGTCATTTTCTCATTTGTTATTTATAAATTTCTAGAAATCAGAGCTCTAAGTGAGGATGGTGATCCCTACGACTACACACCGTGGATACCACGTGCATTCATTCCGACGACCCGAGGACGTAGGTGCATCGGTAAGTACCCTATCCAACTTGTAAAATTTTAAATTTCTTGCATTTATGAGGGTCAAAAGGGCGGGAATCAAATGCGGTGCGACGCAAACACTATCGCGAAAGCCGCAATCACTTTCGCGTTCGCCGCATTTGCTTGCGTCGCAACGCAAGTGCGATGGGTAGACTAGTCTATTTTGTGTGATTGCACATTCGCGAGGGTGAGTGTATAATTAAAGATATCTTTAGTGTGGATACTACAAAAGAACTTGTTTGAAATTAGTAGAGTTACAAAGCTGCGAGTATCTATGAGAAACAAAAGAAAGAACCCATTTACAATGAGTAGAAAGTTTCCTTTTATCCTAGAAAGTAAGAGAGAGATAAGGACATGGCAAGGAGAAAAACCTAAGCATCATCTCAACTTGACCCTATATAAAATACAAAGGTAAATTACCCTTTAAATGTTTACCTTCTATTATATGCATATTTAATAGAAAATATGCATATAAGGAAATATTGAGTCTCCAAACCTAATATAGTTGATAGACTATATATTAGATCAACAATGTTTAAATATAGTTGATATATTACCAAATTTGATATATTACCATGGAATAACCTAGGCTGTAAATCATAACTGGATTAATATTTCCTTTTTAACCATAGAGGATGCTATTTTGTCATGAAAAAAACTTCAACTTTTTATCCGCATCTCAACACATGGACCTCAAAACTTGATACCATCTAGAATCCATGCTTAACTAACATCTAACAACTTATCTTCAATACTGCAAGTCCAAAATCTCATTCACGAAGAAGTGCAGATTCTCCCACACAAAAACACTATACAAAAAAATGATAGTAATATGCCAAGCCAAACTCTGTTACTCATATCTCTCAAACCAACCCCACTGTACTAGTCATAATGCATCAATATATTCCTCTACAGTGGAAACTTAAATCTCAACTCCCCAAAGAGTCACCTCTCTCGACAAAACTACTCTACAATGATGAGGGACTCCAAAAATAGCATGCACGCAAATGCGAGACTCCTAAAATCCAATAATTTTCAACATTATTAAAACTGGATAATAATAGACTAATACCTATTTGATGAATCATGATAATTGTAGAGATCTATTATTATTATAATTAAATGACATCAAGGAATGGGTTTTTTAATACTATAAAAAGTGGCCACTCCTTGATGTCATTTAATTATATCTTTAATTTTTATAATTAAAGATATCTTTAGTGTGGATGCTACAAAAGAACCCGTTTGTAATTAGTAGAGTTACAAAGCTGAAAGTACCTATGAGAAACAAAAGAAAGAACCCGTTTACAATGAGTAGAAAGTTTCTTTTTATCCTAGAAAGTAAGAGAGAGATAAGGACGTGGCAAGGAGAAAAACCTAAGCATCATCTCAACTTGACCCTATATAAAATACAAAGGTAAATTACCCTTTAAATGTTTACCTTCTATTATATGCATATTTAATAGAAAATATGCATATAAGGAAATATTGAGTCTCCAAACCTAATATAGTTGATAGACTATATATTAGATCAACAATGTTTAAATATAGTTGATATATTACCAAATTTGATATATTACCTTGGAATAACTTAGGCTGTAAATCATAACTTGATTAATATTTCCTTTTTAACCATAGAGGATGCTCTTTTGTCATGAATATTAGGAGAATCTTCACGTCTAAAGTAAGAGGTGACATATAATTTGCATTGCCATTAACATAAGACCTTATCATATGTGTAGACTCCAAATTTAGATGATTACCTTGTGTGTGAAATAAATTGATGAGAACGTTGGATGAGTTTGCATGGTTAGGGGATTGATAACATTTGATATTAGCTATTTGAAATATTGAACGGGTATATTGAGTCATGGTTATATTGTTGATCTAATATTTATTTGATATGGAGACTCACCAGACTCGTTGGGTACAAAACCCCTCTACAATGATGAGGGACTCCAAAAATAGCATGCACGTAAATGCGAGACTCCTAAAATCCAATAATTTGATATAGTGGTGTACTCAATATTTCCCCATGCTGGCCTAGTTTCTAAGTTAAGTGTAACTTATTACTCTAACACCCCCCCTTAAGATGAACTTAGGAAGTAGCTAAAACACTAGAAAAAAGATGCATGAAAGCAAAGATGGGTCCTGGAAACTAGGCCTGATCAGATACCCATGTACAAATGCAATAATGAGGTAGAGAAGGAAAACCCAATGGGACAAAACCCCTCTACAATGAGATGACCTACTGCAAAGAAGCACTAGAAGAACACTATAGATGTCAACATATTCAACTATACTTTCACTAGTGTAATTCTGACTAGTACTCAGGCATTATAAGGAACAACTTTGCAATGTGCTTCCAAACCTAATATAGTTGATAGAAAATATATTAGATCAACAATGTTTAAATATAGTTGATATATTACCAAATTTGATATATTAACATATTTTAGAAAATATGTTAGCATAAGGAAATATTGAGTCTCCAAACCTAATATAGTTGATAGACTATATATTAGATCAACAATGTTTAAATATAGTTGATATATTACCAAATTTGATATATTACCATGGAATAACTTAGGCTGTAAATCATAACTTGATTAATATTTCCTTTTTAACCATAGAGGATGCTTTTTTGTCATGAATATTAGGAGAATCTTCACGTCTAAAGTAAGAGGTGACATATAATTTGCATTGCCATTAACATAAGACCTTATCATATGTGTAGACTCCAAATTTAGATGATTACCTTGTGTGTGAAATAAATTGATGAAAACGTTGGATGAGTTTGCATGGTTAGGGGATTGATAACATTTGATATTAGCTATTTGAAATATTGAACAGGTATATTGAGTCATGGTTATATTGTTGATCTAATATTTATTTGATATGGAGACTCACCAGACTTGTTGGGTATGGGCGAGTCCCAAGCAGGAGACTCGGCAAAAGGGAAGGGAAAACAAGAATGAGAAGTCTTAGAGAGAAATATTGATCTCCTTAGATTGTTGTAAAAATCACCTTTGTACTTTACCAACATGTCATCCTCTTGGATCTCTTTATTCATTTGGACATACCTTTTTCACTTGTAATAACTTGTGCTTCTTGATTATGTTAGTTGTAATATAGCAATTTCAAATAGCTAATATCAAATGTTATCAATCACCTAGCCATGCAAACTAATCCAACGTTCTCATCAATTTATTTCACACACAAGGTAATCATCTAAATTTGGAGTCTACACATATGATAAGGTCTTATGTTAATGGCAATGCAAATTATATGTCACCTCTTACTTTAGACATGAAGATTCTCCTAATATTCATGACAAAAGAGCATCCTCTATGGTTAAAAAGGAAATATTAATCAATTTATGATTTACAGCCTAAGTTATTCCATGGTAATATATCAAATTTGGTAATATATCAACTATATTTAAACATTGTTGATCTAATATATTTTCTATCAACTATATTAGGTTTGGAAGCACATTGCAAAGTTGTTCCTTATAATGCCTGAGCACTAGTTAGAATTATACTAGTGAAAGTATAGTTGAATATGTTGACATCTATAGTGTTCTTCTAGTGCTTCTTTATAGTATGTCATCTCATTGTAGAGGGGTTTTGTCCCATTGGGTTTTCCTTCTCTACCTCATTATTGTATTTTTACATGGGTATCTGATCAGGCCTAGTTTCCATGACCCATCTTTGCTTTCATGCATCTTTTTTCTAGTGTTTTAGCTACTTCCAAAGTTCATCTTAAGGGGGGATGTTAGAGTAATAAGTTATTACACTTAATTAATTATATCATATTGGTTAATTAATTAAGTCACTTATTCCTTTAGTTGCTTAAGCTAAACTTAGGAACATTAGTAATTGATTAATTATTAAGTGTGCACACTAGGGTTTCCCTCTTAGGTCAACATTAGGGTTATGCATACTTTTCTTTTACTTATTACTCAAGGAAACCCTAGTGATATTATTAGTCATTTAGGGATTATGGTGGATCTGATTTTTTTTAGGTTTTGATGGGACTTGATAACTACTGTAAGTTAGCAAGGCAGAGAAGGTTGGTGAATCAGATCCAGATGATCTTGATGAGGTGGAAGCAAATTTTGTAAGGAGACTAAAAAAAGGCACTAAAAAATACAAAGGTAAATTACCCTTTAAATGTTTCAATTGTGGAAAGATAGGTCATCATGCTTCTAAATGTCCAATCAAAGTTAAAAATGATAAATATAAGGATCATAAAGGAAAATTTGTCAAGAAGAGTTATTATGTTGAAAAATATAATGGTGTATTTGATGATGAGTCAAACTATCTTGATGATGACAGTGGTGAATTCTCGTTCATGGCTCTAAATGTTGGAACTAATTCTACTAATTCTGAAAGATGTATGAAAGAAAGTGCTCCGATAATAGGTCACAACATTGAAGGAATTATGATGATTAATTTTCATGCAAGAGAGGAAAGAAATTACTGGATAATTGATAGTGGATGCTCAAACCATATGACAGATAGTGGATGCTTAAACCATATGATCAGATGTAACTATTGATTTTGTTATAGATGTCTAATAATTGTTAGATGGAAATTGGTTTTATTTATTGTTAATTTATAAATATATATCTATATACATATCCATACACATACAATTATTTATAGTTATATTTATCAATCGCCTAGGTATAATAATCAGCCGATAAACATCAAGAACAAATCAAACCAGTTTGAATGAGTCAAAGGAAGGGACACGTCTCATCATTGGAAGGACGCAAGGTTTGAACGGGTCTTATAATTATAGTTGACATGTTTATAATTGATGATCCTCTAATAAGAAAGAGGTCCTAGATAAATGACAACATAACCAACCAATCATTAACATAGGTATTTTCAATGGTAAGTTCAAGAGATTTTTGGAAAATAAGTATACAGTTCTTGGTGAGCTAGATAGTAAGGACATGACTTGAATCCCATTAATGAATTTTATATTTGGAATGCTCGATGTCTAATTGACATCATAAGGAATTTTTTTATGTAGGAAAGTTGATAAATATTTATTGGTTTAATCATTATCTTCTTGCAAGAAGTTAAAATTTCTTTTTGTTTTCTTGTTGTTGCATGCCATGTCATATGTCTCGCTAGCCACTTTTTTGTGTAGCAATAACAA
>CM021103.1:533386806-533535646 GCA_007115665.2 Sequoiadendron giganteum | reverse complement strand
TCACAAGATGGTCCCAACTATCAAGTAACAAACACAACAAGAGCATGCAACAATCATCCTCCTCAATCTTTACACCTACAGATGCTAGATGAGTGACACTCATATTAAACGAGTTCAGATGGTCTGTAACAGATGCACCTTCATCCATATTCAAGGATTACAACTTCTTCCTCAGGAATAACTTATTTACCAGAGACTTTCCCTGATAAATATCGCCAAGCTTCTTCCACAATGAAGTTGTAGAGTGTTCCTCATGAAAGTTCAGGAGAATAGAATCAGCTAGACTCGGTCTTATCAAACCTCTTGCCTTTCTATCAGCAAGATCCCAAGCTTCTTGCATTGTACTTTGTGGCTTCATTCCAGACACTGCAATCCAGAGGTCTTTATCCACAAGCAAGTCTTCTATCTTGAGTTTCCATAGCTCAAAGTTACTGCCATTGAATTTTTCAATATCTACTCTACCAGATGTACTTGCCATCTCAAACAGAGACAATTTTTAACAATGCAAGACTCCCCCTGAAACATTATTAGCACAAAAAACTAATCTTTCCTACAAGGATAACACAACTAGCCAAGCTTTGATACCACTTGAAGGGAAAAACATGCATGGATCTACAGAACCAACAGTGCAGAATACATTCCCTTAACACTAATACAACAGAGGAGAAGAGAAAATACAGGTTTCAATAGCTTCTAAAACTTTTTAAGATGAATACATGGAAGTAAAATAAATATTACACAAAGATGAGCATCCACAGTTGACACAAGATATACGTGGGAAAACCTTTTTAGGTAAAAAACCCACCACACAAAGTCAAGACTATTTTATATTACAGTAACAAAAACAGTTACATACAAATCACAGACTTCACTATTCAGCTCACAGCAACACAATCAAATTCTCACTATTACAATGTTCTCACTCATAACATACAGTTCGAACTCACACTTTATGCAATTACATACTCGAATTACATAAGTCATACATTTCATTCAATTCTGTCAGACAACCGTTGATCACAGAGTACAATCATCTCTGATCAAATCGCACCAATGATCTGCCCATGTCGATCTTCCTACATCAAGCCACCCAAGCATTAAAGCCTTTACCCAAAACGGATTCAATTTCGCCACCCTGGGTTGACCTGCACCTGCTGCATTTACTACATTGGCCTTTAGCCAATAATCAATTGACATTGAGCCATGTGTCCTCCTGGTATTCGATGTCGCTCTCTAATTTCGAGTCCAACTCGGTCAACCCAGTTGCTGAGCTCCCCACAACCCTTACCGCAACACCCACTTGACCAGCTCACGGTATGGTGGTAAGCATACTGAGCTCACCTGAGCTCTTACCGCACTACCGCGGCCCTCTCAAGCTCACCCTGTGGTATGGCGGTAAGCCTACCGAGCTCATCCGAGCTCTTACCGCGCTACCGTGGCCCTCCCAAGTTCACCCTGCGGTATGGCAGTGGGTGGTCCGAGTCCACCTGAGCTCTGTCGCTCAAGGTTACTGCACTATCGCAGCCGACCACGAGGCACACTGCAGTACAGCGGTAACCGGCTAGGCAGATTGCAAGCGGTCTTACCGCGATTAGCCCTTTGGCTGGCCGCGGTATGGTGGTAACCGCCAGGCCAGCTGTAGGCGGCTTTACTACGGCCACCACAATCAACCCTTTGGCTGGCCATAGTATGGCAGGAACCACCAGGTCAGCCGTAAGTGGCTTTACCGTGGCCACCATGGTCAGCCCTTTAGCTAGCCACGGTATGGCGGTAACCGCCAGGTAGAGGGGAAGCCCGATACCATGGCCACCATGGTGAGAAGATAATTGCGCGCAGTATGGCGGTAACCGCCAAACCATTCACCGTGGTACCGCCAGAACAGAATGATGACCACCGCAGTATGGCGGTAAAGGAAGAGAGCAAGAATTTTTTGCCAAGTCTTTAATTTCAAAGAGGTTCAAGCTGTTAATTGAGGCATCATTTCTCAACACTCATAAAGCACACAAGGCTAACAAGTTGTGTATGCTAGGTGTCCATGAAAAATGATAAATAGTAGGTTCCATAAGGCTAGAAATTTTTGTTATGCCAGTTTACTCATGAGACACATGAATATACTAGCAAAGAAAATTATATTATATTAGGTGTCCATGTAAAATTCTCAAATTCATAGGATAACAAGTTGCCTTATGCTAGGATTGTAAATGATGTATAAATTTTTACACCATGATTTGATAATTGTGCCTCAGGGAGTTTATAAATGCTTAACATCTTGGGGGATAGTTTAATTTCTTGAGGGATGGATTGATAACCACACCTCAAGGGGTGTTATGAACAATACCACTACTGAGGAGGCATGTCAATAAGTCAAATTCCAATGTGTAGATATATGAAATGGATAGGGTGATATGGCCCCCTTAAAATGTTATCATACTTGCTATGTTGATATTTTAAGGAAAATAAGGGGAAGAGGGGATCCTCAAGAATAATGCATACCTCCAAAATTAGTCATCCTTTCCCCCCAAGTATATAGGAAAGGAAAAACATGGTAAATACTATCGTGTTTCTACCATAGATAAAATATGATTGCACGTAAGATTGTACCACCACAAATGGAAATGAGAAAACACATGGAGCTACTACTGCCACATAGTGAGGAGAAAAAAAATAGATTATTATTTAGAATGAATACATGCATCATCACATGGAAGAGTCATAGCACCACAATCAAGAACTTGTTGTATAAATTGTTTCTCAAGGCCTAACATTTATTCGTGGAATGACCAAGAACTTGATGATATGCACAAAAAGAATGATTTGTACGATTATGTTTATAAAATTTCTTGTGAGTTGGAGGAGTAATATTAATCAAGTGGGCCTTGAGAAACATCAACATAATATGCTCTTTCTAAGATAGAGGATAAGGAGTGGGAAGCAATCCTTTCTCTTGTGAAGAAAAGTTTGCTTTTTCACTAGAGGAATTCATAAATATATTAGATGATGGAGGATGAGATGTAGACAAAGGAAGAGGTTGGAAACCTAAAACCATTTTAGCAAGGTGTGGTGTAGGCTTCATAGGATCCTTATCTCCTTGTTCCATATCTGTATTATATCCAAGTTTAGAAAGAATTTTGAATCCAACTTCATAATTTTTTTCCAACTCAGATGGAGGAGAAGAAGTATTGTCTAAATAAGACGTATAATTATTTGTTGAAAGAGGAGTAGTAATATCAACATGGGAAGAATCAATTATTTTGCAAGAATACACATTCTTTTTAAGTGTTGAAATTTTGAGAGGAGGAGGATCATTTTTAGATTTTCCAACGCACAAGGTATGAAAGATAAAGAGACCCCATTGCCATCATGGGATGATAATGATCATGTTTTTGTTTGTGTAAGAATAGTATATTTTAGTTGTTTATAAGATTGTGCAAATTAAAAAAAATATTCCTTAGGTTTAGATTGTGATATTTTGTACTCTCGAACAAAAGAGGGTGTAAAATCTAGTGAACCCCAATCATTGTCATTGTTTGAAGGAGTTTTGGTGTTGATGTTAGATGTTGGAGAAGAAGAAGGGAAATATTGTTTGGATGCCACTGAAACAACCTTTGGTTCTTCAAGGTTTTATGGTGAGCTTTTATACTCCCCAATGAAAGGTGCAAAATCTAATGAACCCCAATCATCGCCAAAGAACCCATTTGTAGGTGATTTAATATCATTGGTATCATTACCATTGGAAGGTATTAGTTCAAATTTTGAAGATGGAATCAAGGTACTAAGAGATTCAAAAATAATATTTTTATGTTCAATTTCAGTTTGTAAATAACTTTTAGATTTTAGATCTGCTTTAATAGTATAGACCTTGTTATTGCATGCAAACTTCATCATATAATGAATATTATATGAGACTCCTATGGCATGAATCCATGGTATATCAAGAAGAATATTATATGAAAGTGTATTAGGCGTGACATGGATAAGTGCAGGAAAAATTGCAGGTTCTACCTTAATTGGTAGTGTTATTGTACCTAGTGGTTGCCTAACAACATTATCAAAGCCACGAATAGAGAGAAAATCGGATTTAATAAGGAATGTATCTACACCAATCTTATGTAAAATTTTAATGCTAAAAATATTAAGACCTAATCCATTATCGATTAGATTATTCCCAATTTCATAAGTGTTAATGATGACAAAAATCATGATAACACCATATTGGTTTTGGATTTCAAGAGGAGGTAATTCATATTAAGGAATGTAATGTCCATGTTTATTTTTTTCATACAATCAAACAAGGTTGCTACATCATTTGGTCTAATAGAAGGTGGCACCACTATCCTATATAAGGCCTCTTGAAGCATCTTGTGGTATGTAGGTGAGGTTTGAATTAAGTCTCAAAGAGACATCTTAGCCGAATTATTACAAAGTTTCTCAAAAATATCATACTCTTTTCCCACATATTGAGGAAGACTAGGTGGGAGGGGGGGAAGATAAGTTTGGGGAACTGAAATGGAAGTGGGATTGGTTTGTGTTTTCTTTGATTTTTTTTTGTTTTGAGTATTGTATGTGTGTGCAACTATATATTAGGTTTTTACGACACACGTTGACCAAGATTAGTTTTTTGAGTATGTTTTTTTTGTAGAATTTAGAATTTTACCAGGAGGTTTTGGTTGGTTTGGAACTCCAATAGTGAGAATGGGTTTAGTATTTTATGTGTGGGAAACTACATAGTAATGAGGTTTTTATGATACTTTAAGTGGTTTTGTAAAGTTTGGGACATTAGGAGGATAGATAATAAATTTTGGTTTAGGACACATATTATGAGAGGGTAAAGTGGTGAAAGTAAACATCATGAGAAGGAAATTTTGTAATGACATAAAGTTTAGGAAAGAAAAGTTGTTTGTGTGTTGTACCCAAGGGAGATACAAGTAGTTTTCTTAGGATTTTGATCACTTTTGGTGTGAGGAACAATAATTTTTAGGGTAATGTAATGAATTATGTGAATTAGGATCAAACTGACAATGTACAATAAAATATGGAAGTTTCAAAACATACTATAAGAAACAGTGACCAGATCTAAGCAAAGGCTAAAAAGAAAAAAATTTCACAGAAGACTAAGGTCAAATTTCCTAGACAAGGGCATTAGGTTTCCTATTCTAGGATTATAGATATTTAAGGTTTCAGATATTGCACAAGTAAAGTAGTTTTGTAGGCTCTTTTTTATGAAAACCCAAGTTTGAATTATGGTAAAGTTTGGGAAATCAATGCCCTAATTTTATGATAAGAGTCACATGCAAGAATTAATTAGGGATTTTAAGCATTCAAAAGGATTTGATAGCTCAAATCAACTTCACACATGAGTGCTAAATTAGGAGGTAGAAGGTAGGAGAAAATGTTGATAAGACGGTTATTGCAATGAAATGCTCTAAAAGAAATAGATTCAGGTTTATGTTTTTGCAAAGATCAAAGAATTTTAAATGCTTAATTTTTCCAAAGTAGATATACAACATTTGCTAATGAAAATGAAATAATTCAGATTTATTTCCCTAAACAAGGGAAAACAAATATGAAATTATGCAATTGAATTAAAAATATTTTGCAAGTGTGATCTAAATTGAACTCACCAAGGTATTTAGTGTTTAATAAATAAATAAAAAAAATTCTCGATTTTCATATGAAATAAATGCATATGATCAACAAGATATTCAAATAACCTAATGCTTGATTCGATTACATGATTTATGCTACGAAAATAATTTTTTTTTGCAAGTGTAAGATATTTTGGGTTCACCAAAATGTTAAGTGGGAAGATCTAAGATCCAACAACTGAATTAACTTAGATCTATCTTTCCTCTTTGGATTAACATTAGAGCAAAAACCAACTAGGGGTTTTATGATTGGCTAACTACCTCAAAGGAGAGCCAAAGGAGAGCCAATCTACTAGGGTTTGGTTCCTTTGTTGTAAAGAGGGAAAATTTGATGTGTGATTTAATTAGCCTAATTGACATAAACCCTAGATCTGAAAATACAATTTATCACATAGACAAAAATGGAAAATTATAGAAATATACATGTATATCTAGAGGTCTAGATAGATAGGGTGACACATATATATAAAATTTGAGTCTGAAATACATGGATAGGGGCCAACATTTTTCCTCGTTATTCTCCTACCCCATTCTTGTGAGGTATTTTAATCACTCGACTGCGAACTACAATAATGGCCTATATCCTCCCACCTAGGCGAGACCCCACCATCATATTTTCCTTGGGGTAATTCTAGTTTTCCACCCACCCAATTGATGAAGGGGAAGTAGCATCAGGTCACCCTAGTATGGGTGTTTTAAGGTCTTGAAATGCCAGATCGCTCAGGTAAAGTCTACTCTCTTCTATGTTGTAACTTTTTCTTGATGACAATTTCATATTTGACTTGCACACATAAAAAAGAAGGGAAAGGTTGTGTTGTATAGGATTTTACCTCAATTAAATCCTAGTTTTGGTGTTTCCACATCCACAATAGCAAATGATGATGGTATAAGTTGGGTGTCCTAGGTTAGGCAAAGGAAAAGAAAATAATAAATGATTGTAATAAATAAATGACAATTGATAATGTTACCTTAGGCATGAAACCCCTATCAAAGTGATGTCAACATTAATGCCAAAAGAGTCGATGAATAATACATGAACTACCTTGAAGACCTGCAAGAGGTTAGTCCACGTAGCACAATAGATTGTTGTAGCTAGCATGTAGAGAAGAGATTTCATGTATCAAACAATAATTTTTCATAGTTCATAAAATAGTTTAGATGTTCAAATGAGAGGGAAAACTTATATCTATTGTAGTAATGGAAAAAGTAGCCTTTTCCTTGCTCGATCTGATAATTGACATTAAATTTGAACAAGTGGTGTCTTGGAGTAGTGTTGTAATGTCTTGTACACATTCACACTAATTTAGGATCCTTATTTAACTAAAACATTCCTTAATTGGTCCTTTTCAAAGGTGTTGTAAAGTGTTGTAACACACTTTCATGCTTTTCTAGGACTTATTTGCTTAATTAAGCCCAATGGGCCCCCTTTCAATAAAAATGTACATAATGTATCTCTTGTTTAAGTGTTGTAAAGTGTCATAAGGCATTTTCACACTTATCTAGGTGGTCCTAATTCATTGTGGTTAATTGGAGTTATTAACCCTCTTTTGATTCAAATTTAGGCCTTAATTTTGACACCTCCCGAGGATCTTTCCTGACAATCATAAATTAAATATCAAATTATTTCATTGGGAAAAATTTGGTCCTGGTAAGCTGAACCAAGACCCACCCTTAATGGAAAATGGGTCCTCCCTTAACAGGACCCCCCTTTTTTAGTTGATCTAGAATGGGTTTTTGGCCTTATTTCAACTCCGTAAAGCTTGGTCCTGGAAACTTAGCCAGGACCCATTTGCCTTTGGTGGTGAATGGATCCTCCCTTAATGAAACCATAATTTTTGAATTTCATTCTGATGGGAATTTAATTACCTTTCTTCCTAGATCTGGTGTCGACATTAATTCTTTGAATTTTGGGGTTAATCTCCTAATTTAGTATAAATAAAGGGTTAATTCACACTATAAATTCAATCTAAGAAATACTAAGAATTCAAGCATTCAAGTGATCAAGAATTAGAGCATTCATAAGGCATTTCAAGGTAGATTTCAAAGGTTTATTGCAACAATTCAAGATTATATCATCATTTCAAGGGTTTGATGCATGCATTCATGTTATTGAGCTAAGATTGTGAGCATAGCATTGAATATCTATTTCCAACTATTGTCTACATCATTTTCAAGGATCCTAGATCTACATTCTCCATGTCCACTCCATGATAGTTTGCAGATTTACTTCACAAGATAAAATCCAAGGTGACATTATTTACATCATTTCATGTTCATGATTCATTTCCTTATTTCATCACTTGATTTAATTACCTACAAGGGGTTTGACTGAGGAAACACCTATTCACTAAAAAATCAATAAGTTTTCTACCCTTGAGTGTGTAATTTCAGATTTTACAGGTTGAAGATCAAGTTGAGCAAGATTTGGAGCAAAGTTGCAAAAGTTGTCATTCAAAGTGCGAGATCACGGAAAGAGCTCTACAAAATTAATTATGTAGGATTCTAGAACTTGATAATAGGGATCTCAAAAGTGCAGACATCAAGGTATAGGATCATGAAATCATTTTTATGAAACCCTAAAAGGACCCATTCACCGTTGAAGGTGAATGAGTCCTCCATAGCTCAAAAACAACTTTTTGGCTAGGTACATAGCTTTTTATCCTCTAAAAACATTCCTCATAGTTGCTATAATAGTTAGGTTGCATTTATAGTTGTTATTAGCATCATATCTTACACATATTGAGGTGATTTGGTACCTTGAAAAATCAGTGATCCATCCTCTTGCTCTTGCATTTGGGTGGGTCTTATTTTTTCCAACAATCATCTATACGAGTTTCAACATACTTCGCATTAACTGTTATGATAAGTTGACAAAGGATTTTGGATTTATGAATATATTAATGTCGATATTAAAATATTAAATTTATAGCCTAATTAGGGGGAGAAGGGTGTTGGGGTACCCTAGCCCACCCCTATTTTTATTTTTAGATATTTGTTAAATAAATATTTATTTTAATTTCCTAGATTTAATTCAATTTTTTGAAAACTAGAACTAAATGGGTAATAAATAAGCATAATTAGGCACAATCACTTGGGGGGGGAAACATAATGTGAAATTGTCAAGGGTGACAATTTACAATGCTACACCCTATAGTTATTTGTCTCACAGTTATTTTGAATGCAACTTCTTCTTCGAAAGTGACTGATCCTATTATCCCTAGGGCAGAAACAGATTGAGATCAGTAGGGATGTCACTTTCGAAGAAGAAGTTGCATTCAAAAGATCTAAAGGTTCTTACATGGAGATAGATAGTGAAGAACAGGAGTTACCTCAGGATATGGACATTTCTCCTGATCATACTCCTGAGATTTAGAGGGAGTCTACTGAACTAGAAGAGGCTAGTGATCCAGTTAGCTTTGTTGCTCAACTGAAGAGATTGATTATTAGCAGTCCTTGCGTTAAAATCACCCATTAAAACTACATTTCCAAGCATGTTGAAAATAGAGATATCTTTTTTTGGTGATGCATACGGGTCTTCATTGTCTAAATTCTGCTTCTTATAGAACTTATAATTTTTTGGAGCAAAGTAGCAGGCAGCTAATCTAAAAGTGACCTCATTCTCAGTTATTTGCAGCCAAATGTACTGTTTATTTGCATCTTCTTTTACGAATTTAACAATTCCCTGCCACTTTTCATCAATTAGCACTGTAACCCCTCCATGCCCTTTTCCTGTTTCATTCCCTTCATTCCAAACTGAGACTTTCTTATACCCCTCGAAATCCGAAACTTTGCAGTTGTCATGTTCATGTGTTTCAGTAAGAATAATAATATCCTTCCCATTTGCTATGGGCCCCAATCCAGGTCCTCTTCTCCATGGATAACCTCTATTTTCATCGCCACACATCTATTTGTCATCGATTGTATTGTTGAAAGCAATAATGATCACACTATCTAATAGGCCCAGCTTATGAGAATCACCTTAGGCAGTTTGGCTAATTGTAAACGGGTTCTTTTGTTCTTCAAATTATTATTTTCCAAATATTATATATCCTATTTTTTAAAAGTACAACTTTTAAAAAATATATAAATAATCTATTTATCTCACATAATTTTCACATAATTGATAGACTATATATTAGATCAACAATGTTTCTACCTTGCCTTCCTTGTGTGTTATATATTAGCCATATCTCTACAATTTGGCTAATTGCAACCCTAATTTTCAGCCTATAAATAGGTTGAAAAGGTTAAACCAAATGTCATTTTCTCATTTGTTATTTATAAATTTCTAGAAATCAGAGCTCTAAGTGAGGATGGTGATCCCTACGACTACACACCGTGGATACCACGTGCATTCATTCCGACGACCCGAGGACGTAGGTGCATCGGTAAGTACCCTATCCAACTTGTAAAATTTTAAATTTCTTGCATTTATGAGGGTCAAAAGGGCGGGAATCAAATGCGGTGCGACGCAAACACTATCGCGAAAGCCGCAATCACTTTCGCGTTCGCCGCATTTGCTTGCGTCGCAACGCAAGTGCGATGGGTAGACTAGTCTATTTTGTGTGATTGCACATTCGCGAGGGTGAGTGTATAATTAAAGATATCTTTAGTGTGGATACTACAAAAGAACTTGTTTGAAATTAGTAGAGTTACAAAGCTGCGAGTATCTATGAGAAACAAAAGAAAGAACCCATTTACAATGAGTAGAAAGTTTCCTTTTATCCTAGAAAGTAAGAGAGAGATAAGGACATGGCAAGGAGAAAAACCTAAGCATCATCTCAACTTGACCCTATATAAAATACAAAGGTAAATTACCCTTTAAATGTTTACCTTCTATTATATGCATATTTAATAGAAAATATGCATATAAGGAAATATTGAGTCTCCAAACCTAATATAGTTGATAGACTATATATTAGATCAACAATGTTTAAATATAGTTGATATATTACCAAATTTGATATATTACCATGGAATAACTTAGGCTGTAAATCATAACTTGATTAATATTTCCTTTTTAACCATAGAGGATGCTTTTTTGTCATGAATATTAGGAGAATCTTCACGTCTAAAGTAAGAGGTGACATATAATTTGCATTGCCATTAACATAAGACCTTATCATATGTGTAGACTCCAAATTTAGATGATTACCTTGTGTGTGAAATAAATTGATGAAAACGTTGGATGAGTTTGCATGGTTAGGGGATTGATAACATTTGATATTAGCTATTTGAAATATTGAACAGGTATATTGAGTCATGGTTATATTGTTGATCTAATATTTATTTGATATGGAGACTCACCAGACTTGTTGGGTATGGGCGAGTCCCAAGCAGGAGACTCGGCAAAAGGGAAGGGAAAACAAGAATGAGAAGTCTTAGAGAGAAATATTGATCTCCTTAGATTGTTGTAAAAATCACCTTTGTACTTTACCAACATGTCATCCTCTTGGATCTCTTTATTCATTTGGACATACCTTTTTCACTTGTAATAACTTGTGCTTCTTGATTATGTTAGTTGTAATATAGCAATTTCAAATAGCTAATATCAAATGTTATCAATCACCTAGCCATGCAAACTAATCCAACGTTCTCATCAATTTATTTCACACACAAGGTAATCATCTAAATTTGGAGTCTACACATATGATAAGGTCTTATGTTAATGGCAATGCAAATTATATGTCACCTCTTACTTTAGACATGAAGATTCTCCTAATATTCATGACAAAAGAGCATCCTCTATGGTTAAAAAGGAAATATTAATCAATTTATGATTTACAGCCTAAGTTATTCCATGGTAATATATCAAATTTGGTAATATATCAACTATATTTAAACATTGTTGATCTAATATATTTTCTATCAACTATATTAGGTTTGGAAGCACATTGCAAAGTTGTTCCTTATAATGCCTGAGCACTAGTTAGAATTATACTAGTGAAAGTATAGTTGAATATGTTGACATCTATAGTGTTCTTCTAGTGCTTCTTTATAGTATGTCATCTCATTGTAGAGGGGTTTTGTCCCATTGGGTTTTCCTTCTCTACCTCATTATTGTATTTTTACATGGGTATCTGATCAGGCCTAGTTTCCATGACCCATCTTTGCTTTCATGCATCTTTTTTCTAGTGTTTTAGCTACTTCCAAAGTTCATCTTAAGGGGGGATGTTAGAGTAATAAGTTATTACACTTAATTAATTATATCATATTGGTTAATTAATTAAGTCACTTATTCCTTTAGTTGCTTAAGCTAAACTTAGGAACATTAGTAATTGATTAATTATTAAGTGTGCACACTAGGGTTTCCCTCTTAGGTCAACATTAGGGTTATGCATACTTTTCTTTTACTTATTACTCAAGGAAACCCTAGTGATATTATTAGTCATTTAGGGATTATGGTGGATCTGATTTTTTTTAGGTTTTGATGGGACTTGATAACTACTGTAAGTTAGCAAGGCAGAGAAGGTTGGTGAATCAGATCCAGATGATCTTGATGAGGTGGAAGCAAATTTTGTAAGGAGACTAAAAAAAGGCACTAAAAAATACAAAGGTAAATTACCCTTTAAATGTTTCAATTGTGGAAAGATAGGTCATCATGCTTCTAAATGTCCAATCAAAGTTAAAAATGATAAATATAAGGATCATAAAGGAAAATTTGTCAAGAAGAGTTATTATGTTGAAAAATATAATGGTGTATTTGATGATGAGTCAAACTATCTTGATGATGACAGTGGTGAATTCTCGTTCATGGCTCTAAATGTTGGAACTAATTCTACTAATTCTGAAAGATGTATGAAAGAAAGTGCTCCGATAATAGGTCACAACATTGAAGGAATTATGATGATTAATTTTCATGCAAGAGAGGAAAGAAATTACTGGATAATTGATAGTGGATGCTCAAACCATATGACAGATAGTGGATGCTTAAACCATATGATCAGATGTAACTATTGATTTTGTTATAGATGTCTAATAATTGTTAGATGGAAATTGGTTTTATTTATTGTTAATTTATAAATATATATCTATATACATATCCATACACATACAATTATTTATAGTTATATTTATCAATCGCCTAGGTATAATAATCAGCCGATAAACATCAAGAACAAATCAAACCAGTTTGAATGAGTCAAAGGAAGGGACACGTCTCATCATTGGAAGGACGCAAGGTTTGAACGGGTCTTATAATTATAGTTGACATGTTTATAATTGATGATCCTCTAATAAGAAAGAGGTCCTAGATAAATGACAACATAACCAACCAATCATTAACATAGGTATTTTCAATGGTAAGTTCAAGAGATTTTTGGAAAATAAGTATACAGTTCTTGGTGAGCTAGATAGTAAGGACATGACTTGAATCCCATTAATGAATTTTATATTTGGAATGCTCGATGTCTAATTGACATCATAAGGAATTTTTTTATGTAGGAAAGTTGATAAATATTTATTGGTTTAATCATTATCTTCTTGCAAGAAGTTAAAATTTCTTTTTGTTTTCTTGTTGTTGCATGCCATGTCATATGTCTCGCTAGCCACTTTTTTGTGTAGCAATAACAAAGTGGGTCATGGTAGTGTTTTCACCTTTCTCTCACTTAAGTGGTGTCAATATTTAATTAACTAGGGATGTGACCCCACCAATAGAGCATTATGTGCTCTTTTTAACATTGATAATCATTCATTTAGAGTAATTAATATTTATACTACCTACCACCACTTCAGTTCAATGTGGGTATTTAATATGTTTAAAATTACTTGTGATAAATATGGTACTTTTCCTATGAGGTGGATAATTAGCATGAGAGAAGATTGGTACTACATGTGCAATAAATTTGGACTCTTTGATCCCAATCCTGACTACTATCATGATCATACAACATGGTAAACATGAAGCAATCTGAATGATAAACCTATTTTTATAAATGAATTGATAGAGCCATGTTTTCAACTTATTCATTTTCTATTTTTTTAGTTGGTATTCCTTGTCAGTGGAGTCCCTAGTGAATTTTTCCTTTTAGACCACTTCCCCATACACTTTTATATTAAATAAAAGTTATCTAACCTAAGGCTAAGAATAGTCATTTTTTTCTTAAAATATATCTTTGTTGACTCATCAAGCTACATTGGACCATCTTTGATGTGTTTGGAACTGTAGACATCTAAATTTGATCACTACCATATGATCAAAATCGTCTACTCTATTCATCTATTTCATTAATAGTGATTAAATAATTTATTTAATCATTATTTTATTTTCTGCCTACGGTTCCTAAAGTATGTAATTAAATAATTAAATACTTTACCTTACACCTTTTCTTCTCTAAATTAAATAAATGGGACAATTTATTTAATTTAGTCATTTGACCCATTTGGATTAAAACTAATTTTTAATTCCTCTTTTTCTCTCTCCTTGTCACTTTCTCAATATTCCTCTTTTAATCTAGATTAAATTAATTAATCTATGATTAAGATGTGCACCACTTAATCAAGATTAGTGTCACATCCTCCATAATCTCTCACTTGCCTCTAATCTCTCATTAATTATCCTAATCATGTGTTTGCACAATCTTAATCAAAGTCATTAGCCACATTTAGCATACCTTTTTTGGTCGACCTTTCCACTTGCCTTTCTTGGCCTTAACTCTCTTCCCCATGTAAATTTTTAATTCACTTTTATCTTTCCAAGGTCTACCCCATCCCCATGCAAAGTTCTAGAAGGCTTGACTTGTCACTTTACATGTGTCAAGGACTTCTAGAACCTTTGACTTGTCACATCACCCACATGTGACAAATCTCCAACTTTTTGGAGACCCTCTTTTATCCAATAAACTCTCCTAAGCATGTGAATTTTTAATTCACATTTATTTCTCCAACCACCTCCCCTTTTCCCATGGAGATTTTTGAGAAATTCTAAAATTCCTCAAATGTCTCTTTCATCCTCATTTGGGGACAAGAAGTTCATTTTTGAGGAAATCTTCTCATCCCCTAAGGTACCTACAAGGTACTTGTCCTTCATCCACCTCATGTACTTCTCTTCCACCTCATTTCCATATCATTCCACCATAGGCCATCTCACATTCCACATGTCAATATGTGAGGGCTTGTGAGTCCTCAACTCACCATAGCCCTCCATCTTGATCTTGTTGGATCAATCTCAACCGTTGAATTCTCTAGAGAATTCAAATTATTCTATAAATACCCCCTCATTTCCCTCATTTTGGGGATCAATCTTTTGCTATCAAAACTCTTGCAAAATTGTCATTTGAGCTCTCATCCTCCATAGATTTTAGCATTTCATCATTATCATATCTCCATCCATTTTGCATATCACTTTGCATTTAATTTAGCTTGTCATCCAAGGAGCACACAAATCTTCAAAGATCAAGGGCCAACCAAAGAAGAAGCAACAGGAAGGTATAATCAATCAATTTATTTCATCTTTTTTTCATGTTTACCATTTCTTAGGCTAATCATTGAGGTGTCCTCTTTTGTGTTAGTTCTTTTTATTCCATTACTATTTTTTTAGCATCTCACATTACGACATAACATTTTAAGGGGTCACATTTCTGGCACACCCGATGGGACCCACAAACGGGTCTCTTTGTTTTACATTTGTTGTTGTTTAAGTTGTTTGTAAATTCAGGTCGCAAAGGGGTGGACTTGCCCTCCCAAGCATTGCAGAGGGGCGGATTTTCCCACCTGGTTCAACGTTTTTCTGAATTTTTCTGCAGAGGTGCAAATTTGCCCACCTGGTTCAACGTTTTTCTAACTGTTTTCTACAGAAGGGCAGATTTGCCCATTCGGTTCAGCGTTTTCTGACTTTTTCTGTAGAAGGGCAGATTTGCCCACCCAGTTCAGTGTTTTCTGAATTTTTCTGCAAAGGGGTGGATTTGCCCACCCAGTTCAACGTTTTTCTGACTTTTTCTGCAGAGGGGCAGATTTGCCCACCCGGTTCAACGTTTTTCTAACTGTTTTCTGTATAAGGGCGGATTTGTCCACCTGGTTCAACATTTTCTGACTTTTTCTGCAAAGGGGCAGATTTTCCCACCTGGTTCAACATTTTTTGACTTTTTCTGTAGAGGGGCAGATTTGCCCACCCGTTTCAGCGTTTTTCACTGTAGAGGGGCAGATTTGCACTAAACAACACATTCGGGAAGTTAAAAAATTTGCATTTTATCTTCGTTTTTGCCTTTGTTTTTGGTTGTTTGGGGCTCTAGCCCTCTAACCTTATTTATTGGTGGGTGAAATCAGATTTCTTGCTGATATCTTGCAGTATTTTTCTAAAATTCACAAAGGATAAAAGATAAAACAACTAACATTTGCTTGTCGGGCCTTTGTTTTATTTAGATTTTTGAAGTCTTTTCTTGCTGTTTTCATTTAGGCACTTAAAATAATTAGGGGGAAGTAATACTTATTGCTTGTTGTGTCTGTTTTTCTTTGTGTTATCATAAGGGGGCATTAGTTTGTTTTCACCTTCCCCTTGCCCTTTGTGCAGACCGAGGGGGTAGTTGGAAATGATTAGTGTCTTCTTCTTAGCAGGACCTGCTTGGAGATTTCATCACCCCAAGGGACAATCCCAACCATGCATACTAGCAGGGTATAAAAAGGGGGGAGAGCCAAAGTTGTACCCCAATCCAGTTACATCATAATTGGTGGAACATCAAAGCTAGGGTGATACCTAGATAGATGTGAAGAGTTGGTCTGAGCCTTTCAGTATCTCACTAGGGTTCTTGACTCACACTTGTGACATGCTGGTGTTCACGGTTGTGCCTCACGTACCGAGCGTATATCGAGGACTCCCTAAAAACCTTGTGCATCCTAAAGTAAGACCTTGCTGGCCATACCCCTTAACACTAATCATAGGATTGTGCTTGTTCAAAGTGTCTTTCTGTGAAAAACAAATAAGTTTTGATAAGTCAACCTCATTGAATCATTTCAAGTCCTTGCCATAATCTCTCATCCAAACCAAGTCACTATTTTTCTGCAAAAGGGCGAACTTTCCCCTCTGTTCCGACATTTTCCAGTGCAAAGGGGCGAACTTGGCCCCCTATTCCAACATTTTCCACTGCAGAAGGGTGGATTTGCCCCCCTATTTTAGAATTTTTCTTGCAGAAGGGTGGATACACCCTCCTAATCCATTGTTTTGACTGTAGAAGTGCGGATACGCCCTCCTGAAGGGACAGTTTCATCCATTTGACCATTCCAAACCTCTATTTAACCACCCCGGGTCTCCGTTTGACCGTTTGATCATCCTAAACCTCCATTTAACCAATCCAAACATCCATTTGATCACTCCAAGCCTCCATTTAACCTTTCTAAAACATCCATTTATCACATTCTCATTGATCATTTCACAATTCGAGATATCCATCTTACCATGTGACTTAAAGAGTTGTTTTTATTCCAAGAGGAACACTTCAACAACACCCCCATCATACAAAAACAATCAAGACATCTTTCATTTGCATTCATCATCATCTCTCAACACAAAATCCTTTAAACCTTGTTTTAAGAGTTATCTCCCAAATTGACCAAGGCATTAAGTTTGATCGTTATCCTACATATCAAACCTTGCCTTCAACCTAATCAATCTGTTTCTATCTTGAGGTGGATTTGTGATGTAAGTCATTGGACCAAATCAATCCCCTTTCATCTCAAGGCAGATTCAAAGTCATGATCATTGATTTAGCTAGTTCAATCCGATCAACCAACGTTATAGGTCACTTAGGGTAATTTCTGAATTAGGTTTTAGGATCCCCTCCATCATCCAATCAAAATCATCAAAACAAGTCCCATCCTTATCTAAATCATCAAATTGATACATCATCAATTGATACAAACAATCCAATCCTTATCCAAATCATCAAATTATTACATCATCAATTGATCTATCAACAAATCCTCATCCAAATCATCAAATTAATTGATACATCATCAATTGATCCATCAACCAATTCTTATCCAAATCATCAAACTAATACATCATCAATTGATCCATCAACCAATCCTTATCCAAATCATCAAATTGATACATCATCAATTGATCCAATCAAAATTCCATCATCCAGTCAAAATCATCCAAAAAATCCAATCCTCATCCAAATCATCAAATTGATACATCATCAATCCAATTGATCCAAACAATCCAATCCTCATCCAAATCATCAATTGATACATCATCAATTCGATTGATCCAAACAATCCAATCATTATCTAATCATCAGATTAATTGATACATCATCAATTGATCCATCATCCAATCTAAATCTATCAATCCAATTCATCACCTAGATCATCCTTGGAAGTTGCATCTTCAAATCACTTAGTTGTTTTATACGTTCATGCCCATTCAGACTCGTTCACAAACAAAAAAGCGAATGGCAGACCAACAAACTCAAGGTTCCCAACCAAATGTCCCTCAAGATCCTAATAAGGTTCCACACAATCCCCATAATGGCATCTCATCTCAATCGAACACTGACATCCAGAATATAACACCACCCAGTGATGAAAACATGGTCAATCAACCCAAAGTCACCGTTGACAAATATCTCAATAATCCTGCCAATGTCCAAATGACAGACTGTCTCCTAAACAAACGTGGGGATAAGATCCTTGTCACCTTACTCATGAAGGGAGTCAAACCATCATCTATTTTTGATACATCACAATATGCCCTTCCCACATTTGTTGATCCAAAAACCTCACAAAATGTTCCAAAAGGTTCCTACGTTCCTGAAGGTGCACCCACTGAAAATTGGTACCACCTCAAATTTGGAAATGTCATCATCCATCAAGTCCAAGAATATCCTCATCTTCTGATGACAACATCTACTATTCCACCACCCAATCCTAATGATCCCCATACCTATGGCATGCCACCATACATCCCATCTGCTCCACCGCTTCCTCCCCCATGTTCTAATATTGGGGGCACACCCACACTTACCAATGTGCTACCTCTTGCATTTTGACAACCTCCAAATAATCCACACCAATCCACCACACTACCAACACCACCACAACATGTTTCTATTGTTCTAGCTTCATCTCAACCCTTGCATCCACAACCTCCACAACACACTATCGTTCTCACACAACCATCACATCAAGTAGTGCAACCTACCTCACAACAACAACACATCTCATCTCACTCCTCACAACAACAACAACATATCTCATCTCACCCATCTCATCAACAACAACCACAACAATGACCCCCAGAACAACATGTGCATATCCTTACACAAACACACCATAATCCGCTTACTAAGTACCTCTATCATCCCTCTAGCACATACACTGTCCCATCTCATCTCAATATGAATCCTCATCAAAATGCTCAAAACCAAACACATACCCAACCACCACCTTACACCAATACTTCATAACCTCAACATCATCCCCACCAACAAACATCAAATCCATACCCATATACCACACAACAACCCACCATTGCACAACAATACCAATCCTATCCGCCCTACTTTCAACAACAACCAACTCATCAATAGGGGGCACCTTACACTACCTATTACCAACAACCCTCATCACATCAACAAAGAGGCCCTACCTCCATGCATTACCAAAATGCTACACAACAATAGCACTCATCCCTCGCTTCCTACTATCAACAACAAGTGGATCCCACTCATCACAATCAATCATCCAACTATCAATCCACTTATAATCAAAAAACACACTCATATCCAACTCAACCCATCTATGATCTGACAACAGTAGTGCCATCCTCATCATATCAACAATACTATCCATACAATTAATCCACTTTGACTCCAACGACTCCCGTCAATAAGCAATTGGAAGAGGTAAAAGCAGCATTAAAGGACCTACAAGCTGAAGTGGGTAAACAAACATAAAAGTTTGAGGACATATGTCCTTATCCTTTTGATCCCTCCATCTCCTTGATTCCTTTTCCCAAACACTTTGAGATACCAAAATTCGATAAGTACAAAGGATCCTAGAGCTCACCTTCAATAATTTTATGCCCATTTCCAAGAGGTCATGCATAATGACAATTATCTTATGCAAATTTTCCCTAAAAGTCTACAAGGAGTTGCCCTTAACTAGTTTATGGGCCTTGAAAGGGGATCTATCAAAACCTTTGCACAACTATCTGAACAATTTGTCTCCCACTTCTCTTTTGATCTAGAGAAGTATATTGACACACTTGATGTCCTGAAAGAAAAAAAAAACGTGAGGGAGAGACCTTTGCAAGCTACTAGCAAAGATGGCGTTCCTTGGCTAGTAGGATGAAATCCCCACTAACAAAAAAAGACATGGTCACATTATTTATCAAAAATTCTCACCCGGATATGGCTCATAACTTCCAACTCCATTGTATCACCACCTTTGCGGCACTTTTGGATAGGGGCCCCATCTTGGAATGAGCCCTTGTTGCAAAAGGGCAAGTCAAACATTTTAATTCTGATAGAGAGAAGTTCTTTGGGGATAAACCTCATTATTGGAATAGAAATAAAAATGCCATCAATGATGGTGTCACTGACACCAAACATGTTCAAGTGGCCAACACCACGCAAATATACCCTCCTCAACAACAACCGTCAGTCCAAAATACCATATCCATCCCCCAAGGGGCACCATGACAACAATCCAACCAAAATAACCAAGGAGGAAACAAACAACAGTTCACTCAGTTGGGAGAACCCCTTGGCGTGGTGTTTAATAATCTTCTTCAATCTAATTACCCCATCACATATCCTATCACCAAACCTCTTGATACGTCTAAACCCAAGCTTACTTGGTTTAAAGACAACAAATATTGTGAATTTAACAAGATTAAGGGGCATGCCTTAGATAAATGTCAAGGCCTAAAAACCTACATTCAAGGCCTCATCGATTGAGGTGAAATCCATGTAGATGCTAACACAACATCTTCATCCAATGCTCAACTCTAGATATATCAAAATGCTTTTCCTAACCACAATCAAGGTCCTAGTACTTCCAACTCTAATCCTGGACCTAGCAACAATAACAAGCAAGGTAACAACACCAATAACATCAGCTATAAAAATGTGCCATACAATTACCAAGGTGTGGTCTCATATGTAGAATAAGTGGAGCCATGTGTATCCATGATACATTTCAAAGGGAAAGACCCACAATGTGTTGTTACCACTCGGAAAACCCACATCACAGTCCCAACAACTCCCCCATCTACCCAACGACCATCTGCCAATTCACAATATAACATCCTAGACCATCTAGGCAAGACTGCAGCCCAAATATCCCTCTTAGATCTACTTAAGTCATCTCCCATGCATCAAGACATCTTGACTAAGGCTTTGCAAAGCACACAAGTGCCTGATGATATTGACCCTACCCAATTCCAAGCATTGGTAGGCAATCTCTCATCAACCTCTCAGTTAGCCTTTAGCCAAAAAGACATGTCGCATCTTGATTCAAGCCACAACTGCCCCCTCCATCTTGAGGTTGGCATAAATTTTCAAAAAGTAAAAAGGGTACTGGTAAATAATGGTTCGGCCCTAAATCTTTGCACATTAAAATTCATACAACAGATTGGATACACCCAGGCTGATTTAAGAAGTCAAGTTATCACCATCAAGGCATATGATAACGTAGAGTGAGATTCTGAAGGTATTATTTTCCTCCCTATTCAAGTGGCCCCCCTTGTATAGTACACTATGTGTCATGTTCTGGACCTTGAACTTTCATACAACATCCTTCTTGGCCATCCATGGATTCACTCTATGCAGGCCACCCCATCCACCTATCATCAATGCTTAAAGTTCCCATTTCAAGGAATGGAGGTTACCATACAAGCTGATCCTCAACCTTTTGAATATTTTTGTACCTTGGAAGCTTCCTTCCCACATTCACATTAGTGCCTAGGATTCGAAATGGGGGCATCCCCAACATCTGATTCTGACCCATCCACCAATACGCTAAACACCTCATCTCCACCATCATCCACACCTGCTTCCACCGTCACCAAGGTCCAGATCATAAACAAGGGATGTATACCACATTAAATGTGGCAACCATGCCACCCTCACCCCACACATATGGACAACCAACTCTGTCAGTACCAAAAGTGGAAGAAAAGACACTTACACTCACCTCCAAGAACATGGGTTTAACAACATTCAATGATCTGGGATCCCTTTAGGATCAAATGGAACAAGATATCAATCAATGGGTTTATCGAGAGGAACCTAAGCCACCACATCCTCTTATAGAATAATTTCAAGAAGTTTATCCATGTGCCTCCAAGTTCATTGAAAAGTGTCCTTACCAAGGTGGAGGCCTTGGTGCAAAAGAACAAGGAAAATGCCAACCCATTGAAGCAAATACCATCCGACCAAGAAATTTGGGCTTAGGTTATGATACTAAATAGAAGGGTCCTGTGAAATCCTCTAGCACTTCTAACAATTTTAGTGTTGATGACGGTTCCCTTGAAGACATACCGGAGGAAGAGTTCATCATACACACATACGATGATTTGAATCACGTTGACCTCCCTGCCATGTTTTAATGCTTGCCCGTTTGCACCATAACCTTATCCCTCAAACATCTTGAACTTATTGATCATGACCTACAAGGTAGCACACCTATCAACACATTTCCCTCAGAGGATACCTATGTACATCTCATGGTATTGGGGGAAGATAAACACCCTAACCGCAAAAGAAAAAAGAAACAAAAACAAAAGGGGTCATCAAGTGAAAACCTCACTCAGGCACTTTTTTACTAGGAAAAAGTAAAAACAAAGGGTGTATCTGATAGTGAAAACCTTAATACGGCACTAGAAGATGGGGATGTTCATCTTCCCCTTGTGGGAACACAAATATCTGACCAGTCTTATATTCTCATTGAAGAGATGCAAGAGGTAAATTTGGAGACAAAAGAAAATCCAAGGATCACCTATGTAGCCAAATATTTATTAGAAGAATAATATCTCACCATTGTCCAAATTCTCTGAGAAGGGGTTATCAATTTTGCATGGGCTTATTCTGATATGCCCAGCCTGGATCCTAATCTTGTTGTACACCACTTGGATGTCCGTCCAGATGCCAAACCTATCAAGCAGAAGCTCTGAAAGATACACCCGCAGGTAGCACTATTAGTTAAAAAAGAATTGGAAAAATTAATATTTGTTGGCTTTATCAGGCCCATTGATTACTCTGATTGGATTTCCAATATAGTACCTATTGCTAAACCTAACGGAGGCATCAGAATTTGCATAGATTTTCGGGATCTTAACAAAGCTTGTCCAAAAGATGACTTTCCATTGCCTAACATTAACATGTTGGTCGACATTACTGTACGACATGAGATGTTATCCCTTATGGATGGCTTCTTCGGCTACAATCAGATCTGAATTTCCCCTAAAGATCAATACAAAACCGCTTTTACCACACCTTGGGGCACCTTTTGTTACAATGTCATGCCCTTTGGCCTAAAAAATGCAGGGAAAACATATCAATGAGCAATGCCTGTTATATTCCATGACCTCATCCAAATTATCTTGGAAGATTATTTTGATGACTTGCTAGGAAAATCCAGAACCATAGAAGAGCACCTTGCCATCCTGGAAAAGATCTTTGAGCACTTGGAGCAGTACAAGCTAAGACTAAATCCAAAAAGTGTGTGTTTGGTGTCACGTCAAGGAAATTGTTGGGCTTCATAGTCTCCCAGAGAGGCATCGAGGTTGACCCTGCTAAATTAAAAGCTATCATGGATATGCCTCCACCTAGAAACCTGAAATAGTTAAGGATCCTTCAAGGAAAGATAAAATCCATCCATCGGTTTATAGCCCAGCTTGCGGATAAATGTCAGTCATTCACTCACCTTCTAAAGAAATACACCACCTTCAAATGGAATCAACAATGTCAGTTGGGTTTTGATATGATCAAAGAATACTTGGCCCACCTGCCAATCTTGATGCCACTTATCCCTAGAAAACCCCTCTTGCTATACATCTCTACCACTTCAGTTGCATTGGGGGCATTGTTGGCACAACATGATGAATCCTCGAAAGAGCGATCAATCTATTACATTAGTCGAACACTGGTCGGCTATGAACTTAATTACTCACCAATGCAAAAAGCATGTCTCTTTGTGGTATTTAATACACAAAAATTACATCATTATATGCTTAGCCATCCTATAAAGTTGATATCAAAAGTGGATCCCCTCAAGTACATGTTATCTAAGACAACCCTAACTGGCCAAATGGCTAAATGGATCATGCTTTTCAGTGAATTTGATATAGAATATGTGGAAAAAAAATCCATCAAAGGATAGGTAATAGCAGATCAGTTGGCAGATGCTCTGTTAGTAGATGTCTACCCCATCGAAGTTGAATTTCCAGATGGAGTCTTTGCAGTATCAAAAGCTACCACGTGGACATTGTACTTTGATGGATCACACACTCATAATGGATAGAGGGCAGGAGTATTACTTATCACCCCCCAAGGCGATTACATACCAAAATCATTCAAACTGGCTTTTCCCTACACCAACAACATCTCCGAATATGAAGCCCTTCTCACAAGCCTTAGAATGGCAGTCCAATGGCACATCACTCATATGCAAGTTTTTGGTGACTCCCAATTGGTTATAAAAAAGGTCAATGATGAGTTTCTGACAAAAGATGAAAATTTTTTGCCTTACAAATGTATGGTGGATGACTTCAAAAAATATTTCATCTCCATCCAGTTTGAGCAGATCCCAAGACTCCAGAATAAGGAAGCAACCGCTATGGCTAACATCGGTTCTCTCCTCAACATGCCAAAAGATTACACAAATTTTCAGTTCCTAGTCGAGCAACTCCTCATCCCAACGTATGATATCCCTAAGAGTGACATGGTGTGTGATATTGTAGGTTCTGAATCGCCTTGGTACCATGAAATTTACACCTATATTCATGACAACACCCTCCCGCCTGATCTCATGAGAAACCAATGTAAATCATTTATCCAACGCACTACCCGCTACACCATCATCGATGATAAACTTTATCGACGTGGGTATGATGGAACTCTCCTCCATTGTTTAGATGAAACCAAAGCTTGCACAACATTAATAGAAGTGCATAGCGGTATTTGTGGGGCCCATTCTAATGGTATGGCCTTAGCCAAATGGATTCCCAGAGTAGGGTATTAATGGCCTTCAATGAACAGGATGCTTGCGAATATGTCAAAAAATGTCTTCCATGTCAATAACATGTAGATTTGATTCACACTCCGACACAAGAGCTACAACCTATCATGACACCTTGGGCATTTTCACAATGGGGTTTCGACTCTATTGGAAAGATCTACCCTCCATCCTCTGATGGTCACGCTTTTATCATCACAACCACTAAATACTTCACCAAGTGGGTGGAAGCCATACCACTCACTCAAATCACTGGTGTTCAGATCTCTAAGTTCATCCTCTACCATATCCTCTACAGGTATGGTATCCCCTTCGCCATCATCACTGACAACAGAAATCCATTCAAGAATAAGTGTATGAAGCTCCTTTGTGACATGTATCATATCCAACATCATTGGTCCACCCTCTATTACCCCTAGGGTATTGGACAAGGAGAAGCAACAAACAAAAAATTGATCAAAATTATCAAGAAGATGGTCAATAGCACTAGCCGAGATTGGAACCTCCATATCCATCCTGTTCTTTGGGCCTACCGTACGTGCATCTACACCCCCGCTGGCACTACTCCATACTCTCTTGTCTATGGCACTGAAGCTATCTTTCCAATCGAAGTTGAAATCCCTTCACTTTGAATCTCCTTCAAAAATCTCATCACTGACGAAGACACCTGAGTGGCACGCCTGGCACAATTGGAATTGCTGGATGAAAAAAGGGTCAAGGCTTATAATCATCTACAAGCCTATCAACACTGACTCAAAAGGAGCTACAATAAGAAATTCTGCCCTCACCAATTCAATTTTGGTGATTTAGTCCTTAAAGAGAATCAGCGGAATCAGCAAGAACGAGAGAAAAAGGGTAAGTTTGAAGCAAACTGGTTGGGCCCTTATGTCATCACCACAAAATATGGTTTTGGTGCCTACAGGCTCTCCACCCCTAAAGGGGAGCCCTTGGAAGAACCCATCAACATCATGCACCTGAAAAAGTTCTATACTTAGGTCAGTTGGGGTATCCTTCCTGGTAAAAGTAAAAAAATACAAAAAAAATCCAAAAATAGTAAAGAGAAATAATTCGTCCTATGGTGAAAACCACCCCTGCGTGGCACCTGGGATACGTACGATTGGTGAAAACCTGGGAAATGGTGCCTCTCGTATAGGGCTTAATCATTATCTACCTCATGTCCTAGTTACTTTATGGCTTATTCGTCAATTCCTCAATCCGCATATCCTCCCATCCACTTGCATCACCTTGTTGCTTGGTATATTTTGGTTGAGCATTGGACGACCATCATCTGCTATCCAACATCTTGAGCTTATTATCCTAATCTGAGCTTGTGTCATCTCATTGTTGTGATTGTCTCCATCTAGGTTCACTCCTCATGTCCGTCTCCATCTAGGTCTCATTGTGTCTTCTCTTGAACTACGACACCTCTACGCTTGCATGTAAGTAAGGCTACTCTTTAGATCGACCCCCGAGGAATTTTGTCCTTCATCATCTGTCCTCATAGTCCACTTTTCGATCTTGTCCATCCTCGGTCTTTTGTCCTATTTTAACTACCTTGCCCCTGCACTTTCACGTAGGCAAGGTTGGTCTTTTGATCTACCCCCGAGGCTTGTTTTTGTCTCGGTCATCCATTTGTCTTCATTATCCCCTTTCCGCTCTTTTACCATGGTCTTTTCCTAAACTACAAGGGCTCTATGCTTTCACGCAAGCAAGGCTGATCTTTGATCAACCCCCAAGCCCCCTAGGTCTTTCGGTAGTGTCTTGTCCTCTCATTGTCTTGTTGTCAAGTATGTCCCTATCATCATTGATTCTTCACAAAAACAATCTTATCGTATCAATAAATCTGCCCAATGGCAATTATCCTACGTCATGTAGGTCACTTTAGCTTAGTATCCATCATTGGTCTTAATATGATGCATCCTTCCTAACAAACCACATCAACCCCACCCATCCTTGGGATCTTATGGAAAAGGATGCTTGCAATTGATCATGATCTTTTGGTACTTTTGGATTTTGTTTATCATTTGAGATCCCTATCATCACTAGTCAAGATCGCCATGATCCATAATATTATGGTGTGTTTTACCTAGTCGACATAGGGGCATATCTTGACTGTTTTACTGTTGATGTCTGCTAGGATGCTCCATGTAGTACCCACCAGGATTCCTCTCGGATCTTGCGTTATGTGAGGGCATCCCTTTGTGCTTGTGGTTATTCCAATACCTGGTCTGACCAAAGTCATCATGACTTTGGGGTATTGGAATAGCTTTCTTGTTTATTGTGTTTGTTTTATGCATTAGACATTAATCCGTCTTGGTTTACATACCCTGACACCCAATGTCTTATGCTATAGCAAAAACCAGTGCTCTAAAGGATGGAATATTGCATTCATGTTGCATTTCATCTCATTGCATATTCCCCCTTCATCCAATCTTGCTCCTACACCTATGACTCCTAATTTTGGCTGTGCAAACTCTCATCCTTTCTTACTAACTTTCTTTTAGGATCCTTATAGTTCTTGGCAGGTACTGTGTCCTACACACCCTACGCCTATCACCTACCCATTGATACCTATTCCTACATTCATTTAGGTTCATCATTTATCCATTTTCATCACTTCATTTAAGTTCATTTATCCATTTGCATCACTTCATTTAGGTTCATCATTTATCCATTTGCATCAATTCATTTAAGTTCATTTATCCATTTGCATCAATTCATTTAGGTTCATTTATCCATTTGCATCAATTCATTTAGGTTCATTTATCCATTTGCATCAACTCATTTAGTGTGTCAGTTCATCATTTATCCATTTGCATCAATTCATTAAGGTTCATTCATCCATTTGCATCAATTCATTTAGGTTCATCAATTCATTAGGTTCATTCATCCATTTGCATCAATTCATTTAGGTTCATCAATTCATTAGGTTCATTTATCCATATTGCATTAATTCATTAGGTTCATTTATCCATACATTTCCATATATTTTCATACCCACCTATGCATCATTATTAGGCCCATATTAATTACATCATATATACAATTGCATTACCATTCATAAATCATTAACATCATCCATAATCACATCATTTGAACATGCATAAATAAATCATTAACATCATAACACAACATCCATATCAATACAACTCATCATCTACCATAAAAAAATCAATATAACACCATATGCCTAACATAAATCATCTATCACAAAAATGTTCGACATAATATTAATGGGGACCATCACATATCATCATCAAAATAATACAATGTCTATATCCAAAATATAGTCACAACATACCCACCTACATATCATCCTCAAATAAGAAGCATAATCTTCGAATATGTGCTACACCTCCATCTGGTACCTATCACAACACCTGTATCCTATCACCTATCCTCTGCTTGCCCTGAGCTTCCCACACCTGACCTTTGAGGAGACTCGAGCACCAGTCCCCTATGTGTCGGAGTCCCCTACAACTCATGAGCTGGAGTCCCAAATCATGAAGGAGTCAGATGAAAATTACTATACCCTATGGTCTGTGTCCCTAAAGACTGGGACGATACTGGCATCTGTGGTACCTGCCGAACATATCGCGTTGTACGCTACAAAAAATTTGGCACTACCTGGACATCTCCAGTAGCCCGCCTCATGCATACACTCATCCCTCTGCCCAGCCTGGAACCTGGCGACATTCCACTCATACTTGTATCTATCCCGCTCTCTATTGATGGCTCGCCGCTCCTGCTCCCGTGCCTCCTATGCCACTATCAGTAGTCGTAACTGCTTTGTGGACCTCTCCCTCTCTTCCCATACAGTCTATAGCTCTACTTGCAAGCCCTGTACAACTAACTCTATCCGATCACCCTGCACTCCCTATGACTGCCTCTGAGCAATATCCCTCTCAGCACTCTCAGCCCATGCCACTACTGCATCTCTTTGGAACTACAGGATTTGGAACTGTCTCAGTACATTATCCCTCTCCCCCTGTAGTGCCTATACCTATCCTTGTGCACTCTCTCTCGCTACACTATCTCTAACCTGACCTCTACAGCCTCGGCCCTCGCTCTCATCTCCTCTAAGGATACCTCTACCATAGATACCCTCTCCTACAATGTTGTCCTCTCCTCCAAAAGTCGTGCCATCTAAAATATCAGTGTCTCCATCTCCCTCTCATCCTGTTGAGAAAACTCCACTGAGACATGATCTCCTCCCCCTACTGGCTCTGGCTGACCCTGCATCTGAGCTACTGTCATCGCTACCTCTAACATGTCTCGGTCCCATGTCATCCGAGCCAGCTCCCCCTATACTCTCTCCATCTCTACTCGCTTCTCATCCCTCTCTCCCTCAACCTCTCATATATTTGTCGTCAGATGACCTACAACACACTCAAACTCTATCAGCTCTGACTCCTTCACCCTCTACACCTCTGCCTCCGCCCTCCTCAACTCCTCCTCTAACACCCATAGCCTCGCCTGAGCCCCTCTTAGTAACATCACTGGATCATCCACTATAGCCGTTGGTACTACTGCTAAGGGCTCCACCACCTGCACATCCAAGTCCATAGCCTCCCCCTCTATCTCCTTCTGCACCTACTCCACCTGGCTCATCAACTGAATCCTCCTTGGTTGCCCTCTCCTCCCCACCCTCATCAATCTCCTCAGATGCCCTCTAGGGTGCCTCTCCCCCTCTGGCTCCTACTCCACCCGGATCTTTGGCTAGACCCACCTTTGTTGACTACTCTCGGTCATCCCCCCAAGACATCCTCTGACATCTGTCACCCTCTCTACTCCCTCCTATAGATCTATGGCCCTCGCTCCCTCCTATGGATCTATGGCCCTCGCTCCTCCTGCTTGGCTCTCACCTGCACTCACCTCCTTCATATTCTACCACAAATCCCTATCTGAGAATCTCTCCCCTCCACCACCCTAAGCATCTCCACCTCTGGCTCGCTCCCTAGTCTCACCACCTCTATCTCTAGCCCTCCCCCATCACCTAGCCCTCCTGCCTCCATCTCCTCCCCCCCATCACCTAGCCCTCCGGCCTCCATCTCCTCTCCCACACCTCTCCTCGCCCTCCTTTGAGGTCGCCTCCTCCTGACCCTCCTCCTCCTCCTCTCTGGCTGGTCTCCAACCCCACCCTCATCCGACCCACCACTCTGATGTCCCGCATCCTCCTATCCCCCTCCTCATGTCCCCCCTGCTCCTTCTCATCCTCTAGCCCCACTCTGTGGCTCCCACAGTAGGCTCCTTTGGTGTAATCCTCTCCCATCAGTGGTTGCAAAACCACCGACCATACCGATCTATCACTCCGGCATCCTCTGGACCCTCCCCCCTCCCTAGATAGGGCACCCCATCTGCCATCACTCACGCCTCCCTCGCTACCCTCGCTGACAACCTCACTCCCCATGGTACCTCTCTAGTAAGCCAAAGAAACATAGTCGGCGCTGCTAGAATATCTTGCATGAGTCCAAACTACCTCATCACCCTGTCCAGACGATGCGCCTCCACTATGTGTCCCTAACTCTCAATCAGGAAACATCCACATCTAAAGAAACCCGGATGTCTCTCCTCCTTGGATTGCCATCCCCTAAACCATCGATACATATACGACTGCCATACTATATCCTCCTTCTATACCTCATCAAATGATCTCCTCCATTGATCCATCTCTCCCTGCATCTCATATCGAAGGATGCATCCCCTGGCTGCCCCGAACTCTCAAGCCACCTACTCTCTATTATCCAACTCTTCTCTCCTCACCACTATGGGTCTCATCACCACGATATGCTCCCGACCCCGCACCTATAATAAAGTCCTATGCGTCTTTCAATAGCAGATCGCATGCATGTTTTGGTATAACTGGGCCAATATGCATGACCCCCAGGAAAACTTTCCCTCCCTCCACTCAATAATATGTCGAATCACCTCCATATATTGTAAGCTACAGAATCGCTTGCTCCGATCCGGTAGTAGTATCCCACTAATCAGATAGCACAAAAACAATGGTAATGCTAGCAACCCCAAGGCCAGGCATTTGTCTACGTCTATCTAGCCCCTTTGTATCGGCAAATAATCTTGCCCAAATACTACTAGGATGGTCTCATCTAACTGTGCTCCTCTCGAAACCACCTTGCTGACTAACTGACCTGCTATTGGCAACCTCAGAATCCACCACAAGTCCTCTAATGTCATTGTCATCTCTCTTGTCAAATGATGGAAGGTCGATGTCGCTGAGCTCCATCTCTCTATCAGGGCTGTCAACATCACCTGATGGGCTCTCATCTCCGAAAACTGCACTAAGTGCAATAACCCCGCCTACTCCAGTGCTACATGGTGTGCCCCACACATCGTCTCTATAGTTTCCTCTGGTGCCTCTGACCTCTGCTCATGGGTTTGTAATCAACCAAAATCCTGCAATCATAACATCCACCTTGTCAATCTATTTTCCAACCCCGAGACTTTCTCTCTCTTCCTCTCTCTCTCTTCTCTTCTCTTTCTTTTCACTCTCTCTAACTCCCTCTCTTTCCTCACCCCTACGCTCTAACTCCCTCCCCCCCAGGGTGGGGTGGATCCACCCTCGTCCATGGGGCGAACTCGCCCCTGGCCACAGGGTGGACCTGTCCCCAACCGGGGCAGACTCGCCCCTGGCCACAGGGTGGACCTGCCCCCAACCAGGGCGGACCCACCCTGGTCGTGGGGCGGACCCGCCCCAAGCCAGGGTGGACTTGCCCCTACAGTGGAGCAGACTCACCCCTGCAGCGAGGCACACCTGCCCCGAGCCAAGGTGGAATTGCCCATGTAGTGGAGCGCACCCACCCCCAGCCAAGGAAAACTCGCCTCTGCAGCGGGGCAGACTCACCCAAAGCCAAGGCAACTCTGCCAGCTGAGGGCGATGTCGCCACCGCTGGCTGCGAGGCGGACCCGCCCCGAGCCGAGGTGGACCTGTTTGTCAGAGGGCGTATTCGCCCTCTTGCGGGCGAATTTTTTTTTCCCAAAATCTCATTTTTCCAACCCACATTTTCCCATTTTATCGACTACCCATTTTTCTTCCCTAACTCGCCCACAAAACCCATATCTTACATTTTTCATAAAACATTTACAATGCATTAAAATTATGAAAATAATGCATAGGGTGTTTTGTTGCTAACCTAGTGGGGCCCACCCTACTAACCGTAGGATCATCGAACCTCGTCTGCCCGGTGGATGATCTCGGTGTCATTATCCTACGACATCTTCGCTCCTTTTCTGCTTGCTCTCTTTTCCTTTTCTCTCAACTGCTACAGTGCAAATGAGGTGAGGTAATTTTTAAAATTACCTTATATTCATTTTCCCCCCTCTTTTAAGAGGTATTTTTTACCTCTTATTTACCTTTTTTTCCTCTAATTAATCCCTTTCCTTCCCAGGGCTGCCATTTGCACCCCGTTTGTTTGCTTGACTTTGTTCAAAAGGAAAACTTGCCTAATTTTTTGCACTTTTTCCAACCATACCACCTATTTCTTCCTATCGAGAAGTCACCTAGGACCCCTCTTTTCCCCCGTCATCCTCTTAAGGGGGCATACCCTTCACATTCATCCATTTCCCTGCCATAGTCATTCCCTTCCAGGATTGTGGCATCTTCATCCATTACCCCCACTAATTGGACAGCTCAGGTCCTCCTCCCCATGCTGGGGCATCATCTTCCGGTTACTTCCTCTATAGAGTCATTTGCATTTTCTTTTTTCTTCAAAGCACGTTTATTCTAACAGTACATTGAAGAGGGGAAAAATGTAGACATCTAAATTTGATAACTACCATATGATCAAAATCGTCTACTCTATTCATCTATTTCATTAATAGTGATTAAATAATTTATTTAATCATTATTTCATTTTCTGCCTAAGGTTCCTAAAGTATGTAATTAAATAATTAAATACTTTACCTTACACCTTTTCTTCTCTAAATTAAATAATTGGGACAATTTATTTAATTTAGTCATTTGACCCAATTGGATTAAAACTAATTTTTAATTCATCTTTTTCTCTCTCCTTGCCACTTTCTCCATAATCCTCTTTTAATCCGGATTAAATTAATTAATTTGTGATTAGGATGTGCACCACTCAATCAAGATTAGTGTCACATCCTCCATAATCTCTCATTTGCCTCTAATCTCTCATTAATTATCCTAATCATGTGTTTGCACAACCTTAATCAAAGTCATTAGCCACATTTAGCATAACTTTTCTAGTCAACATTTCCATTTGCCTTTTTTGGCCTTGACTCTCTTCCCCATATGAATTTTTAATTCACTTTTATCTTTCCAAGGTCTACCCCATCCCCATGAAAAGTTCTAGAAGGCTTGACTTGTCACTTTACATGTACCAAGGACTTCTAGAACCTTTGACTTGTCACATCACCCACATGTGACAAATCTCTGGCTTTTTGGAAACCCTCTTTTATCTAATAAACTCTCCTAAGCATGTGAATTTTTAATTCACATTTATTTCTTCAACCACTTCCCCTTTTCCCATGGAGATTTTTGAAGAATTCTAAAATTTCTCAAATGTCTCTTTCATCCTCATTTGGGGACAATAAGTTCTTTTTTGAGGAAATTTTTTCATCCCCCAAGGTACCTACAAGGTACTTGTCCTTCATCCACCTCATGTACTTCTCTTCCACCTAATTTCTACATCATCCCACCCTAGGCCATATCACATTCCACATATCAAGATGTGAGGGCTTGTGAGTCCTCAACTTACCATAGCCCTCCATCTTGATCTTGTTGGCTCAATCTCAACCTTTGAATTCTCTAGAGAATTCAAATTGTTCTATAAATACCCCCTCATTTCCCTCATTTTGGGGATGAATATTTTTCTATCAAAACTCTTGCAAAATTATCATTTGAACTCTCATCCTTCATAGCTTTTAGTATTTCATCATTATCATATCTCCATCCATTTTGCATATCACTTTGTATTTAATTTAGCTTGTCATCCAAGGAGCACACAAATCTTCAAAGATCAAGGGCCAACCAAGGAAGAAGCGGGATGAAGGTATAATCAATCAATTTATTTCATCTTTTTTTTCATGTTTACCATTTCTAAGGCTAATCATTGAGGTGTCCTCTTTTGTGTTAGTTCTTTTTATTGCATTACTATTTGTTTAGCATCTCACATTAGGACATAACATTTTTAGGATATCATAGGAACCTATGACCTAGCCCATGCATCAAACAACCTAGATTTCTTGATGGAATTATCTCAAACACACCTCTCACTTCCTCCAAATTTATGGGTTCCACCTAGCTTGATTTTATCATTACTCATTTGAGGTCACCAAGCTTCCAAAATTGGATTCTTAGTGCTTTTCTCTTTCCCTACAACTATGCCTTTCCAAGTTCTACCACTAGAAGAAGGTTACAAGAAATCACATAGCCATAAGTTCTCAAATTAAAGATTATCTTCATTGGCTCAAGATTAGTGAAAAAGTTTCATTTTTTTCTAGGATTTACATTCTTGTCATTCTTCCTAGGTTTTTAAACAAAAAATAAGGCCACTAGATTTTAATCGAGCTTCTTAACATGGAAAAGTATTTTTAGTCGATAGGCTATATAATGCATGAGCTTTTGGCCTGAAACAAGTCTCACACCCTCAAACTACCATGGTTTCAGGCCAAACTTTAGTGGATTGGTGGTCAAGTTCATCTTCGATCGTACTATCAGAGCCAACTTGAAGCACTTGGGGAAGTGTTTTCCAAGTTAATCTTTATATATACTTTTCATTTATTGTGAGATTGAAGCATGGTTGTAGGGAGATTTAATCGAAGTCTCTAGTCCATTGCTGGAAGCTGACTTACTCCAATGAATCTGCAGTCTGCACATATGGGAATTAATTGAAGTGCAAAATTACTGATTCACCAGGATCACCACCCCAATCAGAATATAGATGGAGCCAAGCGCTATAAAATGTACCTTCAAGATTTGAAATCTTGGGAAGATTGTAAATATCAACCTCCAGCTGGTAATACAAATCTTACCACTATCTATCAACCTCCAGCTGGTAATAAAAATCCTACCACTATCTCAGACGCCATTAATTTCCCTCCTCTACATTTAATGATGTCAACAAATATTTGTTAACTGACCGTTGATTATCCCTACAAGAAGAATGAACAAGCTTTGAATGAGACTACTATGGGAAGCAACCATATTTCCCACACCAACATTGTAGCAAACTACGTAGAGGGCAGAGGACATATTGGGAAGCAAATCTAAGCAGAGGGCAGATGACATATCAGGCAAAGGAATCTAAATAGTGCACAGTAACATGCATCTTTCATTGTATTTTAGCACTTGTTACTATCCAAATTTCATAAGACTATTGTGAATTCTTACATATTAATGTTTATAGCAATTCCTCCAATAGTAAAGTGTTTAGAATATTTGTAGAGGAACATAAATGGTGCTATGAAAACCCATGTGAGATTAGGAGCACAGAATGAGAAACTTGCAGTACTATTGCAAGTGAATATTTTTAGCTATCTTCAGATCAATTGGTGCTACCTCACCACTGGTCCACCTGAAATATATGTGTGAAGCAAGACGATTCCATTTAAGCCTCTTTGATGGCATCATCACTACAGAGCTTCATTCCTGCCATGGCCACTCCTTCAGTGCTTGCGCCCATGGTCCTCATTTTCTCTCGACCAAGTTTACCAGATTTTTAAATTTCTTTCGCCCATATTTCTTTACTTTTTCATATCTTATGTGGTTATGATTCTTAGCACTAAACATACAGGAAATTATTTTCAATGGATCTCTTAAAATTCCATGAGTTGCACCTAGTCATTAACTTTTTTTCCATTGTGTTCAAATATTGTAAGTTTCTCAAATCATGTATGGCGATGAGAACAAGAAAACCTTTTCAGCACAATAGTTTTAGCTTGAGCAATGTTCCTCTAGTTAAATCCATGTTTTCGCCCTTTGGAATTCATGGAGCAGGTCAATTCACTCCCATTTTGGTTGTATTCACTTTAGACTGGGCGTGCGCAATTGGGTTCATGAGAACTCTTTGGATATAGTTTTTAGGGCAACTACTAATAGAGCCTTTACTTCAAAATGTTCTACATTTTAATAAAGCTTTCACTTTATTATTTCTCGTTAAAATTATTTACGACATTCATGCTATTACTTTGGACAATATTTGATTGTTTATCTTTTACTAATTTCACGCATTGTATCTTATTTTGCTCACTTCTAATATTCCCCTGAATGCTTAACATTCTCTTTGATTTAGTTATAATTGTCCTTCAAATTCTATAGGCCCCACATTAAAACTGTTGATGAAATGATTTTAAATTAAAAATAAAACCATAACTTCATGGCTCAGGAGAAATATGATTTTATTTGTAAAATAAGTAACCTTTGTTACTCTTTGGTGGCTCTACCTCAATGCAAATTAATCACCTAGGAATCAATGACAATCATTTTAATTCCTTATTCAAATGAAGCGTGGGCTCCTGATTTAATTGTTAAATTTTATTTATTGTCTTTTATTTCTCCATAGATCATTTTAAACCATCTTCATTGTTTGTGGATTGTTCTTAAATATCATCCATTTCAATAATCAAGCATCAATTTTTGCCAATAAAAATATATACTATATTGTACAATTTTTTTAATATAGCATTTTAATTATATATATATATAATATTTACTATCAAATTTATTAAAAAATATATAAAATGATATGTTTTCAAGACTATATTTGATAATATATATATATATGAAAAAATATTAAATTACACTTTATTTATTATATTTAAATAATTTTTTATTCAGATTTAACTCAAATAGTGTACATATTTATAATTATATTTATTAGACTTTGTTATATTTGATCTCTTTTAGTCAATTTTACCACAAATAGTTTAAAAATATACTATAGTATACAATTTTTTAAATATACTAATTTTATTATAGATATAAAGCTTTTATTATCAAATTTATTTAAAAAATATATAAAACTATATGTTTTCAAGTCTATATTAGGTTATAAATAAAATACAAATATGAACAAATATTAAATTACCCTTTATTTATTATATTTAAATAGTTTTTATTGAGATTTAACTCAAATAGTGTACATATTGATAATTATATTCATTAGACTTTGTTATATTTGATCTCTTTTAGTCAATTTTAACACAAATAGTTTAAAGTTTTTTAAGTATATTTTACTTATTCTATTTGATTAGATATATTATGCAAACTTCTCTCACGTAGTGTATAGATTTGTTTTTATATTATGTGTACTCAATTTCTATTATAAAGACTTATAAACAAACTTATTTGTAGTATTCCTATTTCTATTATAATATTCTTACTCAATTTCTATCCATTAGGAAAACAACCACCCCTACAAGTGCATCCAACGAGAACCCAAACTTCTATCCATAAAAGTAAAGTAAAAATTATTTATTAATGATTTGATGACAATTATGCTCCACCTAACATCCCTTGCCAATAGTTATTTAATTTTGGCATTATCTTAGATTAGCATGCAAACAAAATGTATGCTCCACTTGACATCCCTTTCAAATAGTTATTTAATTTTGAGACACTATCTTAGACTAGCCTGCAAATAAACATTTGTTAAGTTCTTTTATAAAATCTTATTTATTCTTCTATGTATAAGTTTCATCACATATTTAGGATATTAAATTAAAGAAATGTTTTTTTCGATATTGGTAGATTAAATTTTATATTTGTAATTTAAATGTATTCATTTGTAAAGTAAAATAATTTAAACTAGCATTTCTATTTTATGATCAAGATTTGATCTTCCAAAAGGCAAGCCACAGATTCTTATACATCATTAAACATGTAGTATAATCTTTTCCATTTTTTAAATTTAATTTCACTCAAGAATGGACAATGTGCATCAATTGAATGAGATTATTGACATCTCGAGTAGTTCAAGTGCCCCTATTTTGTCTACCAACTCAACACCATCGATCAATTACAATGGCACTTCTACAAGCCACATACAATATTTTACAAATGACATTACAATTAGTTTCCTTGACTTGCTACAACAAGCAAAGGCCACTATTCAAAACATGCAAAGTGTGCAATATTGTGACATTTAGTTGATGGAAGTAACAGTACATGAGTTCCACTCAACTTGTGAGAAGTTGGGTTCCTTTTTCACTTTCCTTCATGAAATGAAAGTAGGTGAGTTCTACAGACAAGGTGGTTGTGTCTACATAAAAGAAGTGTTTTAGAATTACTTGAATGATGTCTAATACACTTTCTCCCTCTAAATATGTATATAGTATGTGATATAACCATGTAATGACAAAATTTACCGACTTATGGATAGTTGGTTATTTTGTAAATCCTTAAAATAAATGTAAGCTCCAATATACTAAGAACAAGGCACTTTTGCCTCGCGAAAAAAATATAATGTCACCTACTACAATACCATGTAACACGCTTTTGCTTCATAAATATATACACATAGTATGTGCTCTTGCTACAATATTGGATCTTCGTTCTTTCCTTTTTCTTTTGCTCTATATCTCTTTACTTAACCCATATGTTTCAATTCCAACAAATAAATGCAATCTTCGATTACATATAATTAAGAATAGAAGTTTGTCTATAATGTATCATAATCCTTTCCTCATTTCACTTCAACTAATTATATTCTAACCATTTTGTTCACAACATTTCATTTATATCACTTATTTAATATATATCTCCAACAAATACTATGTCTCCTTCAATAGTTACCACCATACATATTGACAAAAAATGCTATAAATGTATACACCATACAACACATATTCCCATATGCAGGTCCACAAAATAAAATGAGTCACCACCCTATATTTTCCTTATAGCTACAAAGATGGTTTACAAAGTGTCTGATTCCTCATACATGACACATTCCACATAAAATTTGTAGAGACCAATAATAGGTTAACCGTGTTAGGGTCATTTACTGAACACAATTAATATAGATTTTAGTTAGGTTTCATAATTTTATTGCACCCCAAATGAATCACATTTTGCAAACCAAGTAGATTTCTTTAATTTTATTGTATGTTCCTTCGATTTTTACCCCTTGTTGATAATGCATTGGTGTTATATTCGCTTATTCCAAACCACTTTTCCTCTTGTGCCTTTAGCATTGAATGCATATTCAAACATATATAGTGCTTGCAATTTACTTAGATTACTTAATAGAGTGAACTACATTTTTTACTCACTACTCTTTCTCTTTTTTTGTTGTTACAAATGTAACAACCTAACTTCCAAAGGCCACTATTTTGATATACAAACCTATTCAGAATCACATTTACAAGTATTATTCTAAATTTACTTTTACTCTATGTAACTTTTGTACACACTTTTATTTAAACTAGTGCTTGCATGGTCACAGTCAACTAGATTGTAGATTTTTCACTTACTATCAAATTACTTAGCTATATTTTGTTGGCTATACAAGATATTCATTTCCTACTTCACAAAGTATGCTCTTATACGTGATTTATAGTTAGTAATAGTTGCCACTTGCAATTTTATTTTGCAAGGAATAGTTTGCTCTCTCATCACAATGTATTTTTTGACTGAGAATGCAATTAAGTTGATCAATGATGGAAACGTAGACTTGCAACCCCATCTACAAGCAATATATATTTCAATGTTTGGCCATGGGCCTGAACCAACCAATCGCTATATACTAGAACTCTCTGATGGGGTCCACAAGCAGAAGGCTACACTTCCAAAATAGTACAACCACTACATAGATTCTGAAGAGGTCCAAAACTCATTACATACAACTGTCCTGTTATTTTCAATTCAAGGTGAGCCACCATATTTCAATGCTCTTCTACAATATGCCAAATGACAACTTACAGATTATCATTTTTGAACCCACTATGTCACATCTCGTCCTATTGATAATACTTCTTTATTGTACACTTAAAGGTGTATTGTCATAACGATATTAGAAATCACATGTTTTCAGTAGGATATCATTGACCAGCTTGCCTACCTTTTTGAAGAAAAAACCCAACAAGTACATGCCACATCTACAATCCTTGATGACAGTGTTATAGTACTACAAGCACTTCTTGTGACAAAATATTCTTTGATTGAGAATACAATCAAGATGATGAATGATGGAAACCTAGACTTGCAACCCTAGCTACAAGTATTAGAATTTGCATTGTTTGGCCATGGCCTCCAACTGGGTGATCAATATAGATTGGAGCTCTTTGATGGGGTACATAAGCAGAAGGATACACTTCCAAAAAATTACAACCAGTACATAGCTTCAAAAAAACTTCAGAAGGGATCGATACTTAAACTCATAGGATACAGTTGCCTTGTTCTTTGTAATTCAAGGTGAACCACCATATTTCCATTCTCTTCTACAAAATTCCAAATAACAACTTGTAGCTTAGAATATTTTATCCACTATGTCACATTTGTTCCTACTCAAAATACTTACTCATTTAACCTTTATAGGTGGATTGTCATCTCTGAATTACAAATCGCATGTTTGCAACACAATATCATTAGTCAACCTACCTACCTATTTGAAGAACAAGCCCAACAATCAAATGCTACAAGCTCAACTGATCCATCTACAAGCATGAGTAACATCAGTATGGTAACAAAGCCACCTACTCACAGGACAATTTTTGGATTATGCTCATCCCCACAAAAGAAAGACCTTCCCTCCAATATTACCCCTATTAGAAATTTAAATTTATTTCAGACAAGGTGGCTTATAAAGGGTCGTGTTACCATGAAAAAATAAATGCACCGCTTCAACACATAGAAGGGACAAGGGTAGGTATTTTCATTTGATATTATTGATTGTGAGTGCACTGAAATACATATAACTTTCTTTAATGAAGTTTCAAACCATCATTACACGAATGTTCATTTTGAAGAAGTATATACAATATCTGGTGGAGCCATTAAGTCAGCTAATAGGTTGTACAATAAACTAAATAGCCAGCTTGAAATTTTTTTAGTCGAGGAATCCAAAATTTCTCTCTTAGAGGATGACCTTGCAATTCCCAAACATAGGTTCTCTTTTAAGCCCTTGAAGGAAATTTGAGAACTAAATAATAATATCCTTATTGAATTTATTGGAATATTCATATGTGTGAACCCAAGCTCAACCATAAGGAGGAGGGATGGGACTAAAGTTCTTCAGAGGAGCATTAAATTGATAGATATCTCTTCATCTAAAATTAATATTACTTTATGGGGTCCAACTATTGAAAAGGAGGGCTAAAACCTATAGGAGATGTATCACTTAAAACATGTTGTACGTGCAATAAAAAATGGTCATGTCACTAAGTATAATGGAAAGGTCATAAGCAGTTTGGCAAGCACCCATCTTTTTATAAACCTATGAATATAGGAGGCAAAACAACTCAAATCATGGTTTGAATAGAATGGGACTAATCTCACTTCATCAAATACACAACCATTGGATGCACCTATCATGCTGATGAGGAATATAATTGTTGATATTGAACAGAAAACTACCAATTTGAAAAAAACTTTCTAATGCACTCTAAAAGCAATAGTGCAATTCATAAAAACAAATTCAATATGCTATGCATCTTGCCCCCTTGATTTAGATGAAAAACAATGTAAAAATAGAGTTGTACATAATGATGATCAAACATGGTACTGTTCCAAGTGCAAAGCTACAACTGCTACACGTACCTACAAATACATACTCCAGCTAAAGATCAAAGATCATACATGAATATTATGGGCTATTTCTTTTGAAGAACCAACTACCAAACTTCTTGGAATGTCTGCAGATAATTTATACATGCTACAGTTCAATCCTGGAACAGAAACTGAAGTTGAGACCATAGTAAAAGTATTTTTATTCAAGCAATTTATCTTCACAATCACAAATTCGTATGGTTCAAGTGTTGCTTAGACACGGGTAAAATCAACAATCACAAAGGTGGACTAGCTAGATTTTGTTGCAAATAATTTTCTAATGTTGGGTGGAATCACTGATATGTGTCATATTCCTAGTGTTTAGAAGTAGCTCAAGTGCTTATGTAATGTATACAATTTTGAAGCATCTTATGTAGTATACTTTCTATACTTTTGATTGCACACATGGAGTCTCAAAGTCACATGTCTATTGAAGATATTGGTATTATGAAACTAATGTGATTAAACTCTTCCACCAAATTACTTATGTATATAGTGCACCAATCATATCTCAAATAATTTTCAAAAATAGAATGATAGAAAAACTTGTACCATAAATGTTTAGCTTATTTAATTTTGTATGTATTTATAATTGTACATTTGATGATTGCAATTCCTATTTCCTTTACAGATGGTGACCTCCAACCCAAAAAACATACAATATCATAAAAGAAGTCATAACTACTATATTCTAGATAAAGAAAAAATCAACATTCATTGTCATATGCAATGAATAGGAAAATAGACAATACAATCCAACACACCGATCTCCTTTTAGTCAAACCAACACAACACTGAACCATATGAAAGTACATCCCAAATTGAACACCTTTTTGACTGAGGCTTGTAAATGTGTTCAAACCAAACACTGCACACTCTTCAAAATCAATCCAAAAGCTTACCACATACCAAAATAAACTTTATAGAAGCTTCTAAAAGTTTTCTTTCAAGATTAGATAAACTATCAAACTTGCCAACTTGCACAATTTGCAATGAATGCACACCAACTCAACACAAAGTGGTCCAGTCTTTTTTAGATGCTTTTGTGAGAAAGGAAGACATCCTTTCTCATCAACTAATTTTATGGACCCAGGAGCACAACCATATGAGCTACAAACACTAACACAAGTTGAAGAAATAATTATAGCATGAGTCAATTTGATAATATAAGTAACACATGATCATGGAGGCCAATACAAATATAGTGGGCACACAATTTGTTTCTTGCAAGATATCAAGACCATAGCAAAATACCTGCCACATAAAATTACAAACTTGGATGTGTTGGTGTCTTGAAGAACCAATACAAAAGGTGACCATTATGATTGCTACGTAAGTAGGCATCGTCTGTGGGCTTCACTAAAATTAAAAATCACATATGACCCATACTATAGAGATGTTGAATTCAATTTTGTATCTCTTGTAGAGCTCCCTAATACAAATACAAACATTTCCAATATGCTTCATAACATATTTTTTTACAACGACAATATGGTTGCACCAAACAATGCATCGACATTTTACGCAGACCCAATAGAGAATGAATTCACTTGCTCCTCATCATTTATGGCTAGGTTTCCAAATAAATGCCATGATCTATAAATCATAAAAGAAACATTGCAAGTTAGAGATAAAAATGGAAACATTATTGATTGGCCAACATTTGAGACCTCCCCAGTTAATGAATACAATAATGAGGGCCTTTTAGACATGGCTTTTCCTTCACTATTTCCCAATGGTATTGCACTACATTTACAACCTTGCTATAGAAAAGTTGAAATGCATGAATATGTGTTGCACCTAATGAGGTTTCATGATAATAGATTTGGAAGGCATCCAAGTTTTAGATATTTTGTCTTAAACCTGCTAATGTGCCATCGAAGCCAAGGTGTTGCCTCTGTTTTTGTCAAAAAAATGCTGAGGACTACATACCAACCACCATAGACAGTCTTCGTCTCCATATACAATAGTTTCCTGACACTAAAATAGTCAAACAATTGATGCATTATGGATCATACCTTAGAGGCACACAAGAATATTGGAATAAGTTTCATGGTGAATTGTTAAACATGAACAACCAAATAGGCTCCCCCACACTTTTCTTCACATTAAGTGTTGCAGATACCAAATGGCTTGATTTACACCAACTCTTTTCAAAGGTGACAATACCAACATCAAGAAACAATAAAAATCACATAGATAACATTGTTACCAACCCACATACCACATCCTTATTCTCGCATCAACTATTCACAATATTTAGCGAAGAAGTCTTAGAGAAGCTTTACTGTGCAAAAGACTTTTGGTATAGATATGAGTGGTAGCATTGAGGGTTTGCACATGTACATGGATTCCTTTGGCTTGAAGGTGCACCGAACATGGACAAAATTGATTGGAACATTAATGCAAATGTAGACATAGCGAGATAGTTCTTTGACAAATATGTTAGTGCTTGGAATCCTCAAAATCTAGGAGATAGGAACAACACGCCATTGTTCTTCACAAGATGATCCATGCTTATTAACAACACCTAAAATCTTCGCTACAAATGCACTTTCTGACTATGAAGAGTTGATCAACCATGTCTAGAGACACCAAATGTTCAGATTCAACTTTCCTTCAAAAGAAAGGAAACAACATGGAGTGTCGATAAAGGGCGCCCTAGATTGAATGTGCCACCTCTTCATTTTGCATTGATGAAAATGAGAAAAAAACCTTTAGCCTTGCACATAATGATGATAGGATGAATATACATAGTCTAGAGATTCTTTCCATATGGAGAGCCAATATGGATTGTTAGCTTGTGCTTTCAAAAACACTTGTTCTAAAGTACATTGCAAAATATGCCACAAAGGCCGAAATAATTTTTTTAAGTTGTATTAATATGTTGACCTGCATATGTTGAAAGAAAGCACCCCAAGACAAAGCAATTGCAGTGTACAAAAAAACCATGTATGAGATTGTTATTGATCGTGACATAGGTGCACAAGAAATGTGCCATATGTTGAAAAAACTGCCCCTTGTTGTTTGCAATTGTGAATTTATGGTCCTTAATGTTGGGTGAAATTTTTTCAATCAAATTAGGATAAACTCAAACAAAAATACGTTGCATCAAAGTTACCTCCAATTATATATGCAACATCCTCCTCAAATGGAAACAATAAAACTTCTTGAATATGCACAATCATTCTCATTCTCATCAAGCCGCAAAAAATACAAGTGGAAAGAAAGGAAACATAAGGCAATTATCAGTGTCTTCCCCTAATTTATTGCTATTCCAAAGGAGGATTCAAATTTTTTTGAGACATTTTTCTGGAGTGAAATACTTCTTTACAAGCAGTTTCGTAGCATTGTTGTAGACATAGGTATCAAGAAAGAGACAATTTTTGCAAATTGGAAGATGATGAATAGACTTAAATATAATGTGTGGCATATTGATCGTGTAATTGATGAAGAAATACATCAAGAAGAGGTAGAGGAAATAGATAATGAAAGCAATATAGAAAATATAGTACAATTGAATGAATGAGAGCTCTTATCACAGTTGGATCTTGGTACTAATGGAAATCTTAATTCCCTTGATATGCTTGGAAGACATGACTTTGACAATTGCAACAACTGGAATGATTGTACAATACCTCAAGCTTTCCGTGAAACTGCAAAGCATTTCGTAAGCACAAACAAGGTTAACCAACATGACGAATCTGTTGAATCCCTCTTGTGCTATTTTGTCCTTGATGTCAAATTGTGATACTCTGGCATCCTAGTGGTTACCTTCTCAGTTGATCTACTTTTCTGGTTGGCACATTTACTTCATTGATTATATTATATATGGTGGTACTAATCGTTTAACTCCATGTGCAAATATTAGTTAAGGTATTCTGGTTATTGGCTCTTTGTTTCATTGATCAGGTGATATGTTTCTGGTTTAACATTTGTGCTTCAATATTTCACTTGATTACAAGTGATTAGCATGATCAGTTATTTTACAGGTTGATTAATTATGCTTGATCAATTACAAGCATCTTGTTATTCATCAAGCTTGGGTGTATGGCATTCAGAATATTGCATAATATCTAGCCTCTATTACACTTCTTAAGGCATTGGATATTATATTGTTGTTGGGCTTTGAAAATGAGATTCACTTAGTCCATTCCTTTGCATATGGCATTGTGAATTCAACATGAAAATTCAGTCTTCTCTACCTCATAAGTCTTTGGACATCATTTGGAAATGGCACATTATATAGCATTGCATATTTCAAGGTGGTATTCGACCTTGGGTAAAGGTATTCTATTTGGTCTCCTTTTTGCATCTGAATCGGGTCTAAAAGTTTAACTTTTATTTCAGTCCTTAAGACCGACAACAGTTAATGGGTTTGGTTAAAAATTTTTAATGTCACATTGGATGTGACCTAGCCTTGATCTTTTTGGAAATTGGCATGTTTTGGGTAACATGGTCATATCAACTCTTCTAAGCACATTTTGGGTCGATGATTTCACATTGTCAATTTGAAAAATGTAATAATGCCTATTGGCATGTCAATCCTTAATCTCGCCGCGGATTTCAAACATCATCATATGTTTCTTATGGATTATTATGAGTTCACTCATTATCACATCTGTCCTTTCGGACTCCAAATGTTATCATTTGCAAAGGAATTTGTTTTTGCTTGATGTGAATGTTTAGGGAAAATCGTTATCCTTCACTGTTTGAGGGTTTGGAACTCCTCTTTGGCTGCCACCATGGATCATTGCACTCAGTTGTTTCATTGTTATCTCTGGAATTTTGTTCTTGGAAAACGAATGGGATTTGTAAGAAGACCATCACTATGGTCGTTCCATATGTTTTCTTTCTACCGCTGGGTGAAGGCCCATATCTAGCAGTTGTCTTGGTTGCTACAAATGTCTATAAGTCTAGTAATCTTGTTTCTTGATAGCAACTTCATTTTTCAAGTATTTTTCCTTGGACCGCTCTCCAGATCCATTACTTTGTAGACAAGGTTATTTCAAGCCATGTTATCTCTCTTTTGAAAATAGAAAAATGAAAAACGTCTATTCCTTTTCATGAAAATTCTGAATCGATTACTCCATTTCTTGACAGCATTTTGGAAAGGTTATCATATAAGTTTTGTGATTTGTTTTGTTTTGGATAGTGGGTATAAGTGATACCTCAAAAATATTCTTTGTTTCACTCTTGAAGTCATTGGTAACCGTTCTTAAATGATTCAGCTTATTTTTTTAGTTTGACATCATAATCATTTCGGTCATTAAGCTTTGTTGGTTCAATTTCTTAAAAATTGCAGTTACTATATTGGGTACTATTCATGAAATATTCTCTCAACTTCATCTGGGTTCATGGGTAACTTCTTTTGGGTATATTCTATATGAGGTTTCAATTGCCAAAATTATACTTCAGTTGCATTGTTTTTACTACCAGGGTAAAATGATTATTATTCTTGATTTTAAAAGATGTATTCTTACTATTTTTGAGTAAGCACTGCATGTGCAGGCCAATAGTGAAGAAAAGCTCTATCACACCTCTATTTTTGGACATTGTTGTTCTATCCTTGACAAAAAGAAAGAATCCTTCACTCATGATCACCGCAACATCTGGAACTGTTGCTTGATAGTAACCTAAAAATTAACCTTGTATAATTCCTTGAAAAGTGGAAAATGAGAAACAGTGGTAATAGTTCCTAAATGTAATGATGTTTTTTGTAAAAAGACAAAAAGAATGAGATTAGGGCTCTATCATGATAGAAAAACAAAATTTGAAACAAGGGAATTACTATTAAGACATGCGAAAGTCCATTCAGTTCTTTGATGCTGAAAATTTGGAAAACACTGTGTGTAGTCAGTTTTTGTATGAAAAAGGTTGAAAATAAAATAGTGAGAAAAGAAAGAAAAGATATATCAATGTAATACAGTTTATGATGAAAAATTGTATTGACACAGTAACTAGATCTTTTTCCCTCAAGTTGTATCAAGATTCGATAATGGATGGAATCCTGAAGAGTCATTCTTGACTCTTGAAAATTCTTTACATTGTCTGTCAAGAGGCACTTGATAGAAAGAAGAGAAATAGAGAGATCCTTTGTATTATTGTATGTTCTATTAAAAATAGATAAGGGGTTGGTGCTCCTTGAGATTGGTGTCTCTAAACAGAGGTGTTGGTGCTCCTTGAGATTGGTGTCTCTAAATAGAGGGTTAGGTGCTCCTTGATTTGGTGCTCAAAAATCATCCATTGAAGCTTTGTCAAAATATTTATTGAAATGAAAGTCTAAAAAAGGCAGCAAGTTCAGGAGTGGTTTTTCTACCCCAAGAGGGTTTTCCACTCGGCATATCTTGTGTCTATTTGTGTCTCTATGATTCATTTTCTTTAGTACTTTATTGTTTTAAAATGCAATGTTACACTACTCATTTCAGTTTATATGATTTCATTTGAATACATGAATGATACTATCATTGATAAATGAGAACATATGTATGGTTCTTTTTAGTTTCAGTTAAATTTGTTAAAGAAGTTATAAACATTGATTCACCCCCCCTCTCAGTGTATTTTCACTCCAACAATTGGTATCAGAGCATAGGGTCCTCTGATAGGTCTTTCCAACCTAGGATTGATTCTGGACTTGGAGTCTATTCAAAATGTCTCAAGCTCATGAAGGTACTTCCATGACTAGAGCTCTATTATTTGATGGAACTGATTATGTATTTTGGAAAATCAAAATGGAGACTTATTTAACTTCTATTGACCTTGATGTCTGGAGCATAGTATTGTCTGGGTACACTGTACCAGCTACTTTTCCAACTACTTCTAATGAAAAGAAAAGATATGAAACCAATGCAAGAGAAAATCATTCTCTTTTGTGTGCTTTGACTAAAGATGTCTTCATCAAATTCATGCACTTTAGTTCTGCTAGTGAAATTTGGACTAAAATTGGAACTATCTATCAAGGAAATGAAAAGGTAAAACAGTCTAAAGTCCTCACTCTAAAACACCAGTTTGAAGAACTAAAAATGAGGGATGATGAAAAAGTAGCTGACTAATTTTTGAGAGTTGATGAAATAGTAAATGCAATGAAGGGTCTGGGAGAAGAAGTCAAGGAATTTGATGTTGTAACCAAGGTCATCAGAACCTTACCAGCAAAATTTGAAGCTAAGATAGCTACTCTAGAAGAAAAGAAACACTTTACGCAGCTTACCCTTGACAGTCTTCAAGGCACCTTGATTGCCTATGAAATGAGGATCAGTAAAAACAACACCACTACAAAAGAATCAACATTTAATGTTGAAAGGAAAGAAAGGGATGAGCTCTCTGAATCAGAATTTTCTGATTCTAAAGAATCCCACTTTGTGAGGAAACTCAAAAAGGGTTCTGGAAAGTATAAGGGAAAAATTCCCTTCAAATGCTTTAACTGTGGAAAAATAGGCCACTTTGCTGCAAACTGCCCCTATAGTGACACAAACAGTGATAACGAAAAATCTGAGAAATTTTCCAAGAAAAAGGCTTATAGACCCAAACATAAATTTAATTTCAAAAAGAAGAAAATCCTGTTCAGCAAAAATGAAACAGACTCTGAATCTGAAGATTCTTTAGATGAAGAGGATGAAAATATATTCATGGCTGAAATCAATCAGCAAGATGAAACTAACAGCAATGATGTTGAAGAAGGTGAAGTGGATTATGAAGGAGAACTGAAATGTTCTCTAAAAGAGCTGAGAAAACTTAAAAAATAGATGTGTGCTCAAGAAAAAAACACTATTCAAGATAGTTCACAAGAGCAACTCATAAATCTTGAGATAATCTCATTAAAAACTCAACTTGAAGAATCCAAGAGAGTTGAAGATTGTCTTTGTATTGGCATAAATTTTAAAGATCAAGAAATTAAAAAACTTGAACATGAGATTGTAGATCTCAGGAAGACTATTGAGAAATATGAAAGCACTCTTAAACTGAATGACATGCTCAGTAAACATAAATTAAACAAATACAAAACTGGTATTGGTTTTGTAAAAGGTGAATGTTCAAATGACAGGGAAAAGAACAATGTTGTTGCTAGAAACAAAAATCATGAACTCAAACATCCTGATTTTGACAAGGATCATATTCATCCTTTTAGGAGCAAAATAATGGTTTACGACTCCTACCCTCTCTTTTATGGATATTGTTACTTCTGCAATAAATTTGATCACAAAGTAAACTTTTGCAGATTTATGAATTCTAGAACTCCTAGATTTGGCTTTAGGCAGAATCATGGTTTTGCAAGACACATTAGATGTTTCACATTCAAATCTTTGGGTCATTCTGCTAAGCAATGCAATGTTGATCAGCAAAATAAATAGCTGAAAACTATCAAATTTTGGAAAGCCAAAGCAATTAACAAAATTGAACAGATTATGCTTGTTCAAATTGCTTTTCACTCAAAGAAAAAGGATCTATGGGTCCTAGACAGTGGTTGTTCAAACCACATGACTGGTGACAAAGAAAAATTTACAAATCTAGAAGACTATGTTGGTGGATATGTAAAGTTCGGAGACAACCCTACAATTCAAATCAAAGGTAGAGGTTCTATGTTTCTAAATGAAGACACTCCAATCTACAATATATACTATGTAGAAGGATTAAAACATAACCTTCTGAGTGTCAGTCAAATCTGTGGCAGTGGCTATCAAGTCATGTTCACTTCACAAGGATGTGAAATCAAAAACTAGTCTGGTAAATTTGTTGCTGCTGGAAGAAGGACCAAGGGAAATTTCTACAACTTACTTGACACCTATGGAAATGAAAATAATCAAGGTATATGCTTTGGCACAAGAGACTAGGCCAAATTAACTTTGACAATATGATCAGAATTAGAAAAAATCAAAATGTAAGAGGTTTTCCCCTTCTTAGAAAACCTGACAAAGTTGTTTGTAAAGAGTGTCTCAAAGGAAAGCAAACTAAGGTAAGCCTTAAATCCAAGGTACACTTCTCTACTAAGCCTTTGCAAATTGTTCATACTAAATTATGTGGTCCTACAAGGACTAGGTTCATAAATGGTGAGAAATATTTCATGTTGTTTGTTGATGACTACTCTCGTATGGTATAGGTTACCTTTCTCAAGAATAAATCAGAAGCTTTTGAACGTTTTAAAGTTTTTAGAAAATTGGTAGAAAGAGAGACAGATTTAAAATTGAAATGTTTAAGATACTTAGAAGAAGAAGTTGACATGGAACATCTTGAAGGGTTTATCTGTAAAAACAAACCATATCATGTCTACAGGTTGAAAAAGGCTCTATATGGCCTAAAACAAGCTCCTAGAGCTTGGTACTCCAGATTGGACAGTCACTTACTGTCAAAAGGTTTCATTAGAGGAGGAGTAGACAACAATCTATATACTAAATTTTTTGGATCTGATATTCTTGTTGTTGAAATTTATGTTGATGACACCATTTTTGGTTGCAACAATATTGCCTTGAGTAAGAAATTCTCACAAATCATGGAATCTGAATTCGAAATGTCTATGTTAGGAGAATTTTCATTCTTCTTAGGTCTTTAGATTTCACAACTTGAATCTGGCATCTTTTTATCTCAAGAAAGATATGCAAAAGAAATGATAAAAAGGTTTAAAATGGATGAAATTCATCCTGTAAGCACTCCAATGGCTACTAGTTGTAAACTTAGAAAATTTGATGACTCTCCTGCTATAAACTCAACTGACTATAGGTCAATGATAGGCAGCCTATTATATCTAACAGCCTCAAGACCTGACATAATGCAAGTTGTTTGCATGGTTGCTTGTTTTCAAGCATCTCCTAAGGAATTTCACATCAATGTTGTGAGAAGGATTCTTAAATATGTACAAGGCACAATTGATTATGGGCTCTGGTACCCCAGAAACAATGATTTCTCTTTAGTAGCATATACTGATTCTGACTAGGCAAGTTGTCTAGATGGCAAGAAAAACACCAGTGGTGTTGCTTTCTTTCTTGGTGATCATTTGGTGGCTTGGCACAACAAAAAGAAAGAATTTGCTTCTCTCTCTACTGCTGAAGCATAATATATAGTTGCCACTTCATGCTGCACTCAGGTAATTTGGATGTCACAAACACTATCAGATATGGGTATTGAGATTCCAAAACCTATTACTATTCTATGTGATAATACTAGCGCAATCAACATCTCAAAAAATCCAGTTATGCACTCTCGAACTAAACATATAGTTATAAAGTTTCATTTTCTAGAATAAGTTTTATTATTACAATTTGGAGGGAGCTAGAGTGGCAAGCACATGAAGTTATCAAATTTATTATAATACTAATATTTATTCGACCATCACTATTATTGGAATTTTTCTTCTAATTTATACAAATTGAAATCTTCAAGCTTCTATATGCATAACTAATAATTATCTATATAAATATAAAATATCTTTTTTTACAAATGTTGTAATTTTTTTAATGTTTGACAAGTGTTCATTAAAGTGACAATTTTTTATCAAATGGCTCCTCCCACCAATTAATTTAAAATTAAACATTGTGAAATTTTTATATTTTATTGTTTCATTTTTGACATGGAAACAGGCAAATTTTTATTGAGATTTAACTCAAATAGTGTACATATTTATAATAATATTCATTAGACTTTGTTATATTTGATCTCTTTTAGTCAATTTTAACACAAATAGTTAAAAAAAATTTAAGTATATTTTACTTATTCTATTTGATTAGATATATTATGCAAACTTGTCTCACGTAGTGTATAGATTTTTTTTATTATTATTTATACTCAATTTCTATTATAAAACTTATAAACAAACTTATTTGTGTTCATATTATATTATATTATTTTTATTTTAAACATTTATAAACAAACTTATTTGTAGTATTCCTATTTCTATTATAATATTCTTACTCAATTTCTATCCATTAGGAAAACAACCACCCCTATGCGTGCCTCCAATGAGAACCCAAACTTCTATCCATAAAAGCAAAGTAACAATTATTTATTAATGATTTGATGACAATTATGCTCCACCTAACATCCCTTGCCAATAGCTATTTAATTTTGGCATTATCTTAGATTAGCATGCAAACAAAATGTATGCTCCACTTAGCATCCCTTTCAAATAGTTATTTAATTTTGAGACACTATCTTAGACTAGCCTACAAATAAAAATTTGTTAAGTTCTTTTATAAAATCTTATTTATTCTTCTATGTATAAGTTTTATCACATATTTAGGATATTAAATTAAAGAAATGTTTTTTTCGATATTGGTAGATTAAAGTTTATATTTGTAATCTAAATGTATTCATTTGTAAAGTAAAATAATTTAAACTAGCTTTTCTATTTTATGATCAAGATTTGATCTTCCAAAAGGCAAGCCACAAATTCTTATACATCATTAAACATGTAGTATAATATTTTCCATTTTTTAAATTTAATTTCACTCAAGAATGGACAATGCTCATCAACCCAATGAGATTATTGACATCTCGAGTAGTTCCAGTGCCCATGTTTTCTCTACCAACTCAACATCGTCGATCAATTTCAATGGCACTTCTACAAGCCACATACAATATTTTGTAAATGACATTAGAGTTAGTTTCCTTGACTTGCTACAACAAGCAAAGGCCATTGTTCGAAACATGAAAACTGTGCAAGATTGTGACATTTAGTTGATGGAATTAATAGTACATGAGTTTAACTCAACTTGTGAGAAGTTGGGTTCCTTTTGCACTTTCCTTCATGAAATGAAAGTAGGTGAGTTCTATGGACAAGGTGGTTCTGTCTACATAAAAGAAGTGTTTCAGAATTACTTGAATGATGTCTAATACACTTTCTCCCTCTAAATGTGTATATAGTATGTGATATAACCATGTAACGACAACATTTACCAACTTATGGATAGTTGGTTATTTTGTAAATCCTTAAAATAAATGTAAGCTCCAATATACTAAGAAGAAGGCACTTTTCCCTTGCGAAAACAAATATAATGTCACCTACTACAATACCATGTAACACACTTTTGCTTCATAAATATATACACATACTATGTGCTATTGCTACAATATTGGAGCTTCGTTCTTGCCTTTTTCTTTTGTTATGTATCTCTTTACTTAACCCATATGTTTCAATTCCAACAAATAAATGAAATCTTTGATTTCATATAATTAAGAATAGTAGTTTGTCTATAATGTATCATAATCCTTTCCTCATTTCACTTCAACTAATTATAGTCTAACCATTTTGTTCACAACATTTCATTTATATCACTTATTTAACATATATCGCCAACAAATGTTATGTCTCCTTCAATAGTTACCACCATACATATCGACAAAAAATGTTATAAACGTATACACCATACAACACATATTCCCATATGAAGGTCCACAAAATAAAATAAGTCACCACCATATATTTTCCTTATAGCTACAAATATGGTTTACAAAGTGTCTACTTCCTCAAACATGACACATTCCACATAAAATTTGTAGAGACCAATAATAGGTTAAACATGTTAGGGTCATTTACTAAACACAATTAGTATAAAGTTTAGTTAGGTTTCCTAATTCTATTGCACCCCAAATGAATCACATTTTTCAAACCTAGTAGCTTTCTTTAATTTTATTGTATGTTCCCTTTGATTTTTACCCCTTGCTGATAATGCATTGGTGTTACATTTTCTTATTCCAAACCACTTTTCCTCTTGTGCCTTTAGCATTGAATGCATATTCAAACATCTATAGTGCTTGCAATTTACTTAGACTAATTAATAGAGTGAACTAAGTTTTTTACTCACTACACTTTCTCTTTTTGTTGTTGTTACAAATGCAACAACCTAACTTCCAAAGGCCACTATTTTGATATACAAACCTATTCAAAATCACATTTACATGTATTATTCTAAATTTACTTTTACTCTATGTAACTTTTGTACACACTTTTATTTAAACTAGTGCTTGTATGGTTACAGTCAACTAGATTGTATCTTTTTCACTTACTATAAAATTACTTAGCTATATTTTGTTGGCTATACAAGATATTCATTTCCTACTTCACAAAGTATGCTCTTATACATGATTTATAGTTAGTAATAGTTGCCACTTGCAATTTTATTTTGCAAGGACTAGTTCACTCTCTCAGAACAATGTATTCTTTGACTGAGAATGCAATTAAGTTGATCAATGATGGAAATGTATACTTGCAACCCCATCTACAAGAAACAAATATTTCAATGTTTGGCCATAGGCCTGAACCAAAAAATCACTATATAGTAGAACTCTATGATGGGGTCCACAAGTAGAAGGCTACACTTCCAAAATAGTACCACCACTACATAGATTTTGAAGAGGTCCAGAAGGGCTCTATACTTAAACTCATTACATTAAGTTGCCCTGTTATTTGCAATTCAAGGTGAGCCACCATATTTCAATGCTCTTCTACAATATGCCAAATGAAAACTTACAGATTATCATTTTTGAACCCACTATGTCATATCTCGTCCTATTGATAATGCTTATTTCTTGTACACTTATAGGTGATTTTCATATCGGAATTAGAAATCATATGTTTGCAGTAGGATATCATTAACCAGCCCACCTACCTTTTTGAAGAACAAACCCAACAAGTACATGCCACATCTACTAGCCTTGATGATGGTGTTATAGTACCACACCCACCTCTTGTGACAAAATATTCTTTGATTGAGAATGCAATCAAGATGATGAATGATGGAAACCTAGACTTGCAACCCCAACTACAAGTATTAGAATTTGCATTGTTGAGCCATGGCCTTGAACTAGGTGATCGATATAGATTGGAGCTCTCTGATGGGGTACATAAGCAGAAGGATACACTTCCAAAAAGTACAACCAGTACATAGCTTCAAAAGAACTCCAAAAGGGATCGATACTTAAACTCATACGATACAGTTGCCCTGTTCTTTGTAATTCAAGGTGATCCACCATATTTCCATGCTTTTCTACAAAATTCCAGATAAAAACTTGTGGCTTAGCATCTTTTATCTACTATGTCACATTTGTTCCTACTCAAAATACTTACTCATTTTACCTTTATAGGTGGATTGCCATCTCCGAATTAGAAATCGCATGTTTGCAGCACGATATCATTGGTCAACCTACATACTTGTTTGAAGAATAAGCCTAGAAAGTAAATGCTACAAGATCAATTGCTCCATCTACAACCATGAGTAACATCATTATGGTAACAAAGCCACCTCCTCACAAGACAATTTTTGGATTATGCTTATCCCCACAAAAGAAATATCTTCCCTCCAATATTACTCCTATTAGAAATTTGAATTTATTTCAGACAAGGTGGCTTATAAAGGGTCGTGTTACCATAAAAAAAAAAGCACTGCTTCAACACATAGAAGGGACAAGGGCAGGTATTTTCATTTGATATTATTGATTGTGAGTGCACTGAAATACGTTTAACTTTCTTTAATAAAGTTGCAAACCTTCATTACATGAATGTTCATTTTGGAGAAGTATATACAATATTCGGTGGAACCATTATTTCAGCTAATAGGTTGTACAATAAACTAAATAGCCAGCTTGAAATTTTTTTAGTTGAGGAATCCAAAATTTATCTCTCAGAGGATGACCTTGCAATTCCCAAACATAGGTTCCCTTTCATGCCCTTGGAGGATATTTTAGAACTAAACAATAATATCCTTGTTGATGTTATTGGAATAGTCATATGTGTGGACCCAAGCTCAACCATAAGGAGGAGGGATGGGACTAAAGTTCTTCAGAGGAGCATCAAATTGATAGATATCTCTTCATCTACAATTAATATTACTTTATGGGGTCCAACTATTGAAAAGGAAGGCAAAAACCTGTAGGAGATGTATCACTTAAAACATGTTGTACTTGTAATAAAAAATGGACATGTCATTGAGTATAATGGAAAGGTCATAAGCACTTTGGCAAGCACCCACATATTTATAAACCCAAGAATACAGGAGGAAAAACAACTCAAATCATGGTTTGAACAGAATGGGACTGATCTCACTTCATCAAATACACAATTGTTGGATGCACCTCTCATGTTGATGAGGAACAAAATTGCTGATATTGAAGAGAAAACTACCAATGTGAAACAAAATTTCTAATGCACTCTAAAAGGAATAGTGCAATTCAGAAAAATAAATTAAATATGCTATCCATATTGCCCCCTTGAGTTAGATGGAAAATAATGTAAAAAGAAAGTTGTACAAAATGATGATCAAACATGGTACTGTTCCAAGTCCAAAGCTACAACTACTACATGTACCTACAGATACATACTCCAACTAAAGATCAGAGATCATACAGGAATATTATGGGTTGTTGCTTTTGAAGAAACAAATACCAAACTTCTTGGAATTTCTGCAGATAATTTATACATGCTATAGTTCAATCCTGGAAAAGAAACTAAAGCTGAGACCATAGTGAAAAGAGTTTTATTCAAGCAATTTATCTTCACAATCACAAATTCATATGATTCAAGTGTTGCTCAGCCATAGGTAAAATCAACAATCACAAAGGTGGATGAGCTAGATTTTGTTGCAAATAATTTGCTCATGTTGGGTGGAATCACTTATGTGTGTCATATTCCTAGTGTTTAGAAGTAGCTCAAGCGCTTATATAATGTATATACAATTTTGGAGCATAGTATAATTTCTATACTTTTGATTTCACACATGGAATCTCAAAGTCACATGTCTATTGAAGATATTGGTATTATGAAACTAATGTGATTAAACTCTTCCACCAAATTACTTATGTTTATAGCGCACCAATCATATCTCAAATAATTTTTAAAAATAGAATGATAGAAAAACTCGTACCATAAATGTTTAGCTTATTTAATTCTATATGTATTTGTAATTGTACATTTTATGATTGTAGTTCCTATTTCCTTTACAAATGGTGACCTCCAACCCAAAAAATATACAATTTCATAAAAGAAGTCATAACTACTATATTCAACATAAAGAAGAAATCAGCATTTGCTGTCATATGCAATGCATAGGAAAATAGACAATACAATCGAACACATCGATCTCCTTTTAGTCAAACCAATACAACACTGAACCATATGAAAGTGCATCCCAAACAAAACACCTTTTTGACTGAGGCTTGTCAATGTGTTCAAACCCAACAATGCACACTCTTCAAAATCAGTCCAAAATCTTACCACATACCGAAAAAAACTTTATAGAAGCTTCTAAATGATTTCTTTCAAGATTAGATAAACTATCAAACTTGCCAAATTGCACAATTTTCCATGAATGCTACCTAGGAATGCACACCAACTCAACACAAAGTGGTCCAGTTATTTTTAGATGCTTTCGTGAGAAAGGCATACATCGTTTCTCATCAACTAATTTTATGGACCCAGGAGTACAACCATATGAGCTACAAACACTAACACAAGTAGAAATTCTTATAGCATGAGTCAATTTGATAATACAAGTAACAAATGCTCGTGGAGGCCAATAAAAATATAGTGGGCAAACAATTTGTTTCCCGCAAGATATCAAGACCATAGCAAAATACCTGCCACACAAAATTGCAAACTTGGATGTGTTGGTGGTTCAAAGAACCAATACAAAAGTTGACCATTATGCCTGCTACATAAGTAGGCATCGTGTGTGGGCTTCACTAAAATTAAAAAATTACATATGACCCATACTATACAGATGTTGAAGTCAATTTTATATCTCTTGCAAAGCTCCCTGATACAAATACAGACATTTCCAATATGCTTCATAACATAATTTCTAACAACGATAATATGGTTGCACCAAACAATGCATTGACATTTTACATAGACACAGTAGAGAATGAATTCACTTGCTCCTCATCATTTATGGCCAAGTTACCAAATAAATGTCATGAACTAGAAATCATAAAAGAAACATTGCAAGTTAGATATAAAAATGGAAACATTATTGATTGGCCAACACTTGAGACCTCACCAATTAATGAATACAATAATGAGAGCCTTTTAGACATAGCTTTTCCTTCACTACTTCCCAGTGGTATTGCACTACATTTACAACCTCACTATAGAAAATTTGAAATGCATGAATATGTGTCGCACCTAATGAGGTTTCATGATAATAGATTTGGAAGGCATCCAATTTTTAGATATTTTGTCTTAAACCTATTGATGTGCCATCGAAGCCAAGGTGTTTCCTTTGTTTTTGTCAAAAAAAATCCTAAGGATTGCATACCAACCACCATAGACAGTCTTCATCTCCATATACAACAGTTTCCTGACACTAAAATAGTCGAACAATTGATGCATTATGGATCATCCCTTAGAGGCACATGAGCATATTGGAATAAGTGTCATGGTGAATTGTTAAACATGATCAACCAAATAGGCTCCCCCACACTATTCTTCACATTAAGTTTTGCAAATACCAAATGGCCTGATTTACACCAACTATTTTCAAAGGGGACAATACCAACATCAGGAAACAATAAAGATTGCATAGATAACATTGTTAAGAACCCACATACCACATCCTTATTCTCACATCAATGATTCACAATATTTTGCGAAGAAGTCTTAGAGAAGCTTTACTATGCAAAAGACTTTTGGTATAGATATGAGTGGTAGCATTGAGGGTTTGCACATGTACATGGATTCCTTTGGCTTGAAGGTGCACCGAACATGGACAAACTTGACTAGAGCAATAATGCAAATGTAGACATAGAGAAATAGTTCTTCGACAAATATGTTAGTGCTTGGAATCCTCAAAATCTAGGAGATAGAAACAACACACACCATTTTTCTTCGCAAGACAATCCATGATTATTAACAACACCTAAAATCTTCGTTACAAATGCACTTTCTAACTACGAAAAGTTGATCAACCATGTCCAGAGACACACCAAATTTTCAGAGTCAAATTTCCTTCAAAAGAAAGGCAACAACATGGAGTGTCAATATAGGGCGCCATGGATTGAATGTGCCACCTCTTCATTTTGCATTGATGAAAATGAGAAAAAAACCTTTACCCCTGCACATAATGATGATAGGTTTAATATACATAGTCCAGAGATGCTTTCCATATGGAGATCCAATATGGATTGTCAACCTATGCTTTTAAAAACACTTGTTCTAAAGTACATTGTAAAATATGCCATAAAGGTAGAAAGAAAATTTGAAAGTTGTATTGATATGTTGACCCACATATGTTGAAAGCAAGCACCCCAAGACAAAGCAATTGCAACTTACAAAAACATTATGTATGAGATTTTTGTTGATCGTGACATAGGTGCACAAGAAATTTATGTATGAGATTGTTGTTGATCATGACATAGGTGCACAAGAAACGTGCCATATGTTGTAAAATCTACCCCTTGTTGTTGGCAATCATGAATTTATGGTCCATAATGTTGGGTGAAAATTTTTCAACCGAATTAGGATAAACTCAAACAAAAATATGTTGCATCAAAGTTATCTCCAATTATATAGGCAACATCCTCCTTAGTTGGAAACAATAACACTTCTTGAATCTGCACGATCATTCTCATTCTCATCAAGCCACAAACAATACAAGTGGAAAGAAAGGAAACATAAGGCAATTATCAGTGTCTTCCCCCGATTTATTTCTATTCCAAAAGAGGATTCAAAACATTTTGAGACATTTTGTTGGAGTGAACTACTTCTTTACAAGCAGTTTCATAGCATTGTTGCATACATAGGTATCGAGAAAGAGACAATTGTTGCAAATTGGAAGATGATGAATAGAATTAAATATAATGTGTGGCATATTGATCATGTAATTGACAAAGAAATACATCAAGAAGATTCAAAGGAAATAGATAATGAACACAATACAGAAAATATAGTACAATTGAATTAATGGGAGCTCTTATCACAATTGGGTATTGGTACTAATGGAAATCTTAATTCCCTTGATATGCTTGGAAGACGTGACTTTGAAAATTGCAACAAATGGAATGATCATACAATACCTTAAGCTTTACATGAAACTATAGATCATTTCGTAAGAACAAACAAGGTTAACCAACATGATGACCCAACACCATTTGAGGTTAACGACCTCCCATATCCACTCTCCCCCAAATAATAGCTCGTTCTTACACTTTTTTTGGACCATTGTAGTGCTTGTGAATTCAAAAAACCCTTCCACATGATCATACAAGGCACAACAGGAACAGGGAAATCCTATCTTATTCATTGCATTAAACACATCCTTTCTAGTTTAGTACCACAAGAACATAGCCCACTCCTTGTTGTTGTTCCTATAGGAATTGCAACATTCAACATACATGCCTCCACTATACATTCAACCCTGAAGATTCCAGTCAAGGAAATACAACCATTGAAGGGGCGATCACTTGCAATGTTTCAACAAAACATGGGACACATAAAATACCTTCTAACTGATGAGATGAGCTTTATAGGACCAAAACTACTCTTGAAAATTGATACTAGGCTACGTGAGGCTTTCCCCCACCAACAACACTTGTGCTTTGGTGGATGATCTATCATTCTTGTAAGCGACTTTGCACAACTACCCCCTGTTATAGACAAACACATATATGCCTCCCACACATATGTGAAAGCCCTATGGGAAAAAATCACTATTATTGTAACATTAGAACAAATATTTCGACAAGATGGGGACACTCAAGCTCAATTTGACTTCTGAAGAACTCTACAAAACATTTGTAATGCAGAACCAAATGAACAAGATTGGGAGCTACTAATGAGTCGCACAAACACAATGCTATCAAAAAATGAAAAAAAGTCTTTTGACCTAGAAATGCACCTATTTCTGTCCAATGACTTAGTTGGAACACACAACAAAAAAATGATACACTTGTTAAATCTTACTATTGCACTCAGTATTGCAATAAAAACAAGCACAAAATCAAACATCGACAGTGATGTTGACCAGCTTGCCCGTGAACTCCTGCTATGTAGAGGCCAACACATCATGCTAACTATGAACCTATGGACTTAGGCAGGCCTTGTAAATGGTTCTCTTGGAGAGGTTTTAGATATTGTATACACAAAAATCTCTAAACCACCAAACTTACCATTATATGTAGTAGTAGAATTTGATACTTACAATGGCCCACCTTGGAATTTACATGCTCCAACAATGATTCCAATATCACCTATATCCCTAGGTGCTCACAGGTAGTTACCACTGTGCATGGCATGGGAAATTACAATACACAAATCCCAAGGATTAACAATTGAAAGAGCAACAATCGATATAGGTAAAAAAGAAAGACATGGACCAACTTTTATAGCTATATCTGGAGTTAAATCACTACAAATACTTAGGATCAAACCATCATTTTCCTTTGATCGATACTCAAGAATGAAGAACAATCCATACACAATTATCAGAAAAAAAGAAGATCTTCGACTACGTCTTCTCTCGTTATGATGAGTATAGGTACACATACATAAACACACCACTCTCTCAAAAAAAAGTATTTGTTTAAATTTTCTCTTTACCATATTCATATAATACATATTATTGTTTCTATATTTACACGACATTGACAATCACATACAGGTGGATGTTCTAGAATTGTATACTACTGCAACTGTTGCTTCAATCTGAAGATTTTTTCCCAACGTATGCTGAAAGCCTCCCACTAAAGTCTAGAAATGGTCATTTCGATGATCCAAATCCACTTCAAAATCAAAAGAAAATCGAGCCGATTCCCGTGCTTACTGCTTAAATTGGAAAAACCTTTGCAAACAACCCATCCTTTCAAATTAATCCATGTCAAGAACATGAACCAAAGAATATTGAAGACAACACCAAGTAGAATCAAGATCAAGAATCCATATCTCCAATATGCTACCATCATCTAATGAGAATACTCCAATCCATATAAGATGGTGCAAATGATGATCATATAACCATATACCACCTACTCCTCCATCTACCCATGAGATTCTTACTCCTAAATGTACACGTAAATGTTTTACAAAAATAAGGGTCTCCCAATCTAAACATCATTATCAATGAGCAAGATTCTTCTACTATTACATATCTACAATCTTGCACAACTTCTTAGTTTTCTAGCAATTAAGGAATAGAGTTAACTCTTAAATAGTAGAGGGAACTTTGTCTAGTGCAAACACTAGCATGGGGAGAATGTAGAGTCCTTATGATAAGAACCACTATCAATGCTACAACTATTTATAATTTCAATCAACATTCACGCATCATCCCATCCACAAACTATGCCCAACCACATGAGAACAAGGTATATCAAAGAAAGGAACAAATGAATGAGGTCAAATAATCATTGAAGAAAAATGGATAAATAAAATTCAAATGGATACCAAAAAATACAAAAAAAAAAATCATCCCTATCAACCTCCATTAGTCAAAGAAACTATGGTGAAAAAAATCAAAAAGAGAAATTCATCCATCAAAAAATTCCAATAGTGCACAAGAAAGCTTCAAGAGTGACCTACAAGATATATGAAAAAAAATGTCCTAACTGAATTGCCAATTCCACCTACCACTGCTCATCTCCCAAGTTTTGAAAGAAAAGATCCAAACTGTCAACCAAACAATTCGCATCTAATATCTCTCAACGTACACCACCATAAACTTTGACATCCACAATATCCAAATCTCGCATTAACCGTGTGTTAACATCAACTCTTTATCATAAGGACTCTTCTATCTCCCTATCATGATGTGTGCATCTAGATGAGGCTAACTCCGATATTTGCAAATGACAAAAAACCACTTCAACAAAAAAATAAAAAAAAACTCCATTTTATATTAAATTTGTAGCTTTGTATGGCAAAAAAAGGTGTCATGTGTATAATCAAACATCTATGTGCACCAAATCAGGTAGAAGAATCTCACCCCATCCATATTATATCCAACAATTGATCCATCTTATCCATGATAAATCCATTCACCTATGAACAATCTATCAATTCCATGTTCACCGATTGCCATCCATATTCCAAATCATTTTGATCTTGGTCAACGATTAGTGTACACTTAACACTTGCTTATGGTATATTTCATGACATGGGTGATTATCATTCACCATAGTCACCGTTATCTGATCCCTTGGCTATTCCCCAAATGACCATTCACAATCCAAATTGTAATCCCTGCCATTGTTTGCATGCCTCAAATATCCATTCATCCATTCATTTATCCATGAATATGCCCATTACATTCCACACACTGCTACAAAGTACGGCCAAATACTTACATCTTGCTTCAAGAACATCATGATATATATCCATCAACTCATAATTAAAAATAGAGCTTGTCTATTTAGAGGATTATGCCATCTTAGTTTACACATATATCTATTTTTTTCATAGTTCATATATATTCCAAAAAAATTGTATTTAATTCAAACAAAATTGTATATATTTGGGAGTACACAAAACATGCCAAAGGTGTTCTCTATATATTACTGACATTATCTATATAATTCAAACAAGATCGAATGAACACATTGTATGTTTACTTTTTTATTAATTCAAAAAAGATGGAATGAACACATTGTATATTTACTTCTATATAATTCGAACAAGATAGATGAACACATTATATGTTTACTTATTTATTGTCTTCTCATAATGTCTATTTTGTTTTGCTACTAGCGTTTAGCTGTATCCCTAAATATGTATATCCACTTTGTAAAAAAATACAAACAATGTTAAACAAGTTCTAAAGTGCATGCCACTCCCCTTCTTACTACTCTATATATTCCTATCGACGTAACCCTTGCACCCCCTCCAGTGCAAGTGCTAGTTATAACACTATGAGAAAGCTTTTAAAGTTCAAATAAACACTTTTGAATGATATAATTCTCTTGAATAATGCCCAATTTTGGTTCCTTGTTAATTTTAAAACTCTTAATAGATCATTTATGACTATTTTCTCACCAAAGAGGAATTTAATGAGGTCATTTTCACAATGACTAATGAAAAAACTCTTAGAATTGATGATTTTCCTTCTAAGTTTTATAAAACCCTTTAGGATGTAGTTGTTGAATATCTTCATAAGGTTTACTTTAAATCTAAGTTCAATTCCAATTCATTAGGGAGTTTAATAAATTAATATGATGTTAAATTCATACCTAAGGATAGAAATTTGAAATATATATACAATTGGAGACATATCACTATGTTGAATGTATCCTACAATATAATTGCCAACGTTCTTCCATTAAAGCTACACCATCTTCTTCCTCATCTAGTTTTTTCTTGTGAATTTGATTTTATTAAATATAAGGCATATTATTGAAATTATTATTACTTATGAAGGGATATAAAGGGTCAAAACTTCTCAACAATCAACAATCTTTCTTAAAAAAATAAAATCCAAAGTCTGCGATCACATCGAAGGCTTGCCATCCTTGTCATGTTGAAAGTACTTGGATTTGGACCTCCGTTTGTGAATTAAATCCATTTTTTTTTTTAATTATTCTACTTGAGTATTACCATTAATGGTCAATAATATAAGGCCTTTACAAATTTTGGGTTCATCCATCAAGGATGACCTTTGGACCATTCCATTTATGTGCTTGAAATTGAAGGATTTTTCTATCTATTAGCTTATGTTGTCTTACAAAACATAGTTAAAGGATTTTGTTTCCCTAATTTGACCAATTAAGTAGTTAATTATTGAATTTCAAAATTACTCCTTTATTACTCTACTAGAGGAAGAAGAAAATTTCAAATAGGCATTACATTGCATGTATATTTTTATCAAATATTCATGTTTGAGAATCCAATGGATAAAACTTAATGTTGCATGAAACCATTTTTGCCTAAGACTAGTTGGTTAGAATCCTACATATGGAAATGGATTTGATCAAATGGGATTTTTTAAATATTTCTTAACATTTCATTTTACTTTAAAGCTTCTCTTTCCACTTTATAGCAAGTTTTCAATTACAAAATTGAGAGAAAAGACACATGTTGGAATACAAAGTCTCTTTTATTAGCAAGGAAACTTTATTGGTGTGCTAAAAAAATCTTTTCCACCACACATGTCTATTAAATTATTCTTGTTGGTTTCCCTCTAAACTTTCCTACTTGAATATTTAAAAACTTTTGAATGACTTCCTATGATCCACTTCAATAATAATAAAGAATTTTACCATGCGGCTTAGGATTATTTCTACCTTCCTCAAGATTCTAGAGGCCTTGGAATACCTTCAATTAAACACCAAGGTTTAATGTTTTGAATATATTATTGAATAATTTAAGACGATGAATCCTAGAAAAAATTGGTCTAGAATTATATCCTCTAGCATGTTATTTAAGCACCTATCCTATAAGGACCTTGGGATCTATAACCTTCTTATCATGAAAAAACCCATTTAGATCTAGGTAATTTTTCATCAAAATAATTTGGAAAGATTATAAATCCATCAAGGCATGGCTTATATGGGATAACAATGAATTTCATAAGGGAATCTCTAATTGATAATTTATTTGATGGTCTACGGTTCTTTCCTATTCATATTTATCACTTGTAAAGTCTTCATGAGTTCATACTTTGAAATTATATAACAAGGTGATCAAGACTCTACCTAACCTCTTTTCAAAGGTTACCAATTGTTTTTATCTTATCTAGAAGCCAAATTAAAATTCTAGCTATCCAATTAGAACTTTGAGACTTACCAAATAGTTGATGATTCAATCCTCCTAATATGCTTCACAAAATTAGGTTTAAAAATTTTAAGCTCTTTTGGAAAGATTGGACTCGGTATCTAAACATGCCTTTCATAATTATAATCCCCACAAGCTCAATATTATTATATTTTCCCCTACTTCCCCATGGTTTAAAACACAACTAAAATCATGGATGGAATCTCTAGCCTTCTTTGGGTGATTATCCTAGATTATCCATTATATTTAACTATATTTGACATGATTTTAGGGTAGATATTCTTTTTACCAAATTTGGAAAGACAAAAATATGCTATTTTTATTGGTTTCTTTGTTAATATTCACTTCTCACTTTATTATTAGTTCCCACTGGTAGGTATAATTGTTGACCTCAAAAGGTTAGATCCTATCCCTTGATTTGGTTTATTACAATTGTAACCACCTCGATGGTTTTTTTGGTACTTTCCTTCATAAACAAGTATCTAGAACCTTATTTAAGGATTTTACAAATGGGTCAAACAATTTATCTTTAATGAAATGTATCATTGTTGCATGTCCTTGTGAAATTATTTCCTCAATTTTATTTTTATTGATTTCCTATATTGTGAAAGGCATAATTTCTGGAAAGAGACATTTCAAAACTTAAAAAAATATAAAAATATAAAAATGTAGACTTGGGGGTAGCACGTGAGGAAGGGGAGGAAAGAAAATAGGGAGAAACTAATGTGCATCCTCTAATGGAGGATAATAAAAGAGGTAGAGGGAGGCATGCCATTTAATTGGTTGTTTTAAAACTAAATTTGAATACCAATACACAAGTGGATAGAAGTGGAGATTAGCTACATGTATGAGATTTGGTAAATAATCCAAAGTTAAAGTGCAACACCACATGGAGTAAAACATAGTGAAAATTTAGCCAAAAATAGTAGGATGTACTACATGGTGGATTAAGAATCACACACAGGTGGCACATCATTTGAAGGAAATTTATATTATAGGATTAAATAATAAGGGTTGTGGCATATATGAAGAAGCAAAGATGATGGAAGGAAGGAAGAGTTGTAGCTACAGAAAGAGAAATAGATTAGTGGGCGATGTGAATATAGAGGAATTAAGGGAGCACAAAAACATAAAGTGAATGTGTAAAAGTTAAAGGGAAAGGCTATAGGAATGAAGGTGATTGAGAATTGTTAGAAACCAAGATCAAACATGCAAACCAGAAAAGCCTTCCACAGAAGAGAAACACGATAAAAAGTAGAACTTTGCATGAAGATGTGAAAATTGATATTATTCAAAATTGAGAAATTACAAGAGATGAATTGCTTTATAAAAACAATGTATGCATAACCCTAATGTTGACCTAAAAACAACTCAACTAAATAAAGCTTACTTATTAATTAAGTAAACTAATTATTACCTAAGTAAACTTAATTAAATAATTAATTACACCAACACCCTCCCTTAAGTGCAACTTAGGGAGATTAAAAAAGCATGCACCTGGGCATGTGCAGGATCATGATGGGGCAAAAACTGGTGATATGGTGGGTATGTGTAGGGTATGTGGCTGACGAATTTTATTTTACCCAAAATTAATGAAACGAAAAGGTTTTTTAAAGGAGATTCTCAGCTTTCCAGCAATATAAATTATTATTTACTTTGAATTTAATAAATAATTATTATTCATTTTCTATTTGAATTACGACTAAAGTCTTGATTGATAGGTTGATCGAAAAACATCTATAGCTTTCAAATGGTGTCACATTTTTTGAATCCAAAACATGCGTCACATTCTATGCTTCGCATACTATAGGATTAAAAATAAAATTGAATTTCATGAATTTTTGACCAAGTTAAGGTGGTTAGACATACGAGTTTTTATATTTTTTTTAAGTTGTAATTAAAAATTCATAATTAATTATTTACTTGGAAACAAATTACAAAAAAATATGCATCACATCGAGACATGAGTCCTCTACTTATATCTAAAATCTTATAAAAAAATATTATCATTTTATTATGGTTAGGGTGGTCAGACAAACACCTACTTCTTATTGTTTCCCTGAAATTTAAGTGCCACTACATTGAAATTTCAAATTTTCACCAAATAGTTTTTTATTTTTTTAAAATAAACCTAGTAGTTTAGAAACTACATTAAATTTTCTACAAATTCTATTCTTACATATTTTTGAAATAATATAGATAACTTATTCAAATTTTAATGTCAAGTTGCCTAACTCTGATTTTTTTGAATATTTCACCACTTAAGGGCCTGTTTTTTCCATGATGATCCTGCACATACCCACCTAAAACTAATATGAATGCAAGAAAGCATGAATGGGTCCTAAAAACAAGGTCATGATCAGGTACCCATGTACAAATGCAATGAATGAGAAAGAGGAGAAAACCCAGTGAGACAAAACCCCCCTCAATGAGATGACCTGCTGCAAAGAAGCATTGGAAGAACACTGTGGAGTAACACTAGAACCTGAATCTGGAAAGCAAGGAAAGATGTTTTTTTTTACTACTGAAACCAAATGAGAATCACTGATTGACTCAAGGAATTATGAAAAAACAACAACAGACCAGATGCCATGAAACACTGGAAAACTCACAAACTGGAACAACCTCAGAATTTGTGAAGCAATAGTAGATGAATAAATGCCCCCCATAAGAGGGAATGATATGATGAAATAATCTGGAAGCTATGTGTATCTCGATGCCGATGTCAAACTGTGACTAAAACTGATCCATAGGAGCAAGTACCATGAATATTCTGGAACATTAACCATAAATTCAATGGCCCTCAAATTGAGATGTGACTCGATGTGAATCCGATACAATTTAGGATCATTAACCATAGGCTCTCAATCTGAGATATGAACCAATGTGAATTTGATATATGTCAAGCTATGAGCAAGATGTGGACAAAAGAAACTAAGAATCTAGATACAACCCATGCGATTTGTCATCAAAATCAAAATGATATCAAAGTGCAACTACACTCTAATCAGATTATTATGCAAGAAACCCCCGTGATGGAACTTTATATTAGTTCATTTATTACAATAACCCATGATTGTAAAAGGAGAGAAAATGCAAACCTAGTGCATGAAAACAAAAACTGAGTGCATGCACAAGACAAAGTTCACATCTACCTCCCTAATAAAATGTACCTCAGATATGTGTGGAGGACTGAACCATCTTTCCAATGTCATGAGAAAGGCAAAAAAAGGATAACCGAATCAAAAGATATGCCCTCTAAAGCGAAAAATGCTTCATTTGAGTTCAAAGACCTGCAAAATAAAACTAGAGAAAAATCAGAAAAAACTACCTCCACCACTGGATCGGTGTCAGAATCATCTTTCCAATGGTATCTCGTTTGTGAAAAACGGACACCGTACGCAAAAAATACGCTCGATTTTGTAAAAGTGTTGTTAGAAATCTTGAATAAGATTAATAACTAGGAACACCTGCAAAAACAATGATAAATCTTCCACAAGAGGATATGCAAGAATGAGCTTGCTTGATATTAAGACCTCTCAAATGATGAGGTAAAAAGGATGTTTCAAATGATATAATAACCCTCCTTATATAGGAAAGGGTGAGATACAAGATGCATTAAGATGTTGCCATGTGTCTTGATCTAACAACATGTGACAACAAGAAAACCCTAACAACATTATTAAGAGATTTAAAAGCAACCTAGGGTTAATATGACCTAAGTTAACTTATGCTAGTGTAATAAATAATATATTACACTAACAAGTGCTCCAGAATTGCCAATTTGGCCTACAGGCTACCCAAAGGGCTAAAAAAAGTTCGGCCCCTGGTCCTGTGCGCGACCAAGGGTTGGTGGGCAGGGGGTTGGGGCGGAGCCCCTGGTCATCCATATGACTACGGTGAGTGTTGAGGGGTCAGTCGAGGGTTGGGTGCATAGCAACCAGTCCCTCATGTGACTGGCGCCTTTGTGCAAGGGCCTACGGGGGCTGACTGGCTGAGCGACGGATTGGTAGTGGAGGTCGGTAGCAATGGTGGATCGGCAGCCACTCGGTGGCGGGTCTGGTCTGTGTGGGCGACAGTTTTTTTTCAAAAAAATCATTTTTTTAATTTTTTATTTAATTTTTTTAAATTGTGCCTCAAAGTGCGTGCTTGGGAGGCTATACGACCTCCCTAGCTAATTTATTTTGCCTTCCAGATCAATTGCTCATAAATCGACCAAACGACAAGTGTTCTTAGGGTTTTTGGCCGTTGTGAATGCAATGGTGACCTTCGTTTGTGCCCAAAGTGCCCCTAAAAATCAGCTACCCCTAGAGCTTACAAAAAATCACCGAGCTTGAAACCCTCACAGATTTCTTCAACGATGACCAAAATCAATAAAATAAAAGCCAATCTTGACTTTTTCCAGCACTTTGAATCCAATGGAGATTCCCATTCTGATGCAAAATGTTGCATCAATAATCTCAAGGCATGATACCCTCGAGGAACTCCAAATGTGCTCTGCAATTATTTTCTCCAAAATCTGAGAAGGGGTTGCATATCAAGGCTCTGATATACCATGTTAGAAACCAAGATCATACATCCAAACTAGAAAAGCCTTCCACATAAGAGAAAAACAATAAAAAATAGAACTTTGCATGAAGATGTGCAAATTGATATTATTCATAATTGAGAAATTACAAGAGATGAATTGCTTTATAAAAGCAATGTATGCATAATCATAATGTTGACCTAAAAACAACTCAACTAAATAAAGCTTACTTATTAATTAAGTAAACTAATTATTACCTAAGTAAAACCTAATTAAACTTAATAAAGTGTAATTAAATAATTAATTACACCAACAAGAGTGGGGAAGACAAGATAGAGATTGTAAATGTTTGAAATTGGATAAATAAATTTGAATCATCTTTAATCTTGTATGTAAATCTGAATTTTGATTTGAACTTGATTGACAAATGTGATTTTCCATTCAAGTGTTTGCAAGTATTTCCCATTGTAATTGTGAAATTGTGGTTAAGTGGGTTGGGACAACGAGAGTTTTTTTGTTTGTTTGTGTCAAATGGTATTAGAGCAAGGGGTTCTAAGTGCATAGGTAGAGCACTGAATGTGAGACAACCTATGCCAAGATCGATGTGTGGAGTAGAGGATAGAATGTGATAGACGAGAGCTTGTGAGGATTGTTGTAGGTAGAGAAGCCTTGAGCAATCGAGAGATGGGAAGCTGCGAGGGAATGCGTATTTGCATATTGCAAAGTGTGTGATGTGAGTTGTGGGAGATCGCAAGAGTTGAAGATGGGATGGGTCATGAGCAGACCCATATGAAGTTTTTTCTAGGAACAATTGGGAAGAAGTGGAAAATAATTTTTTTGAAGAGATGTGAAAGATAGTCTATGAAGAAGTGGGGAAGATTCAGGCCAAGATAGATAAATTAGAAAAGAATATTGGAGAAGATGAGAGAAATGGGTAAAGAATAGTGAGAAGAAGAATGAGGGGAGCGAAAAGAAGAGTGGAACAAATGAGTGTTGCAGCCTAAGGTGGAAGAAGGAAGATGTGAGAGAAACCCCTACATAGGTACATGAGAGAAGATGAAGTAAAGTGAGGAAGTGAACAACAAAGAGAAGATGGAAATAGAGAATGAAGATGCAATTGAGATTGCAGCGATAGATCTTGAAGATGTTGCATCAAATGATGAGGGAAAAGTTGCAACAATGAAAGAAGGTGCAAATTTGAATTTTTTTGAATTTAGTGATGAAGAAGTTAAGATGAAATTTCATATTGTTAAGGAATTGGTGCAAGAAGATAGAAGGATAGATCAGGTGGTGGTATATTGGTGTATGGATAAGTATATTCATATAGAAGTTGTAGAAGATGTTGCAGGTGATGCTTGGTGGAGGTGGTCAGTTGGTGGTGGGTTGAATCCCACAAAGGAGGAGAAGAGCAGAGGAGAAAGTTTTTGGAGGAGGATGGTTCATGATGGACATGAGTCCATGAGGGGAAGAAAGAAGAGGGTGCAAAATTTTTGGAGGAAGATGGTGAGCATTCTAGAAATATGGAAAGAGAGGAAGAAGGAATACATTTGTGCATGAGATTTAGTGATGGAGTTCGTTGCAGGTTGTATTCAACCTGGAAGTGTAGTTTGACTACTCAAATCCACCTTTGTGATCCTATGCACATAATCTATCTACCTGACACGTCTGATGTAGGAGCATCTTAGGTGAACAAGCTATCTGCATGACCCAAAACAACTCAGTTTAGTTTTCTTCCATTTGATTTTAGTTTCATGTTGCATTTTGGAGTTTGAGGCCAGATTTTAGAGTCCAATTCAAATGCAATTTAAGTGATCAATTTTTGAATGACATTGTTTTCATTGATTGACAAAATGTCATGTTATGATTTTGACATTGATACGACATTGTGATTTCTCAAATATTCGATGGATTCAATTGTTCAATTATAACCATGTAATCATATATTTATTTTATCGAACTATTTCACTTGAATCGACAATTGATTTTGAGGGAATTGGAGAAGTCACTAGGAAATAATATGAAGGAGAATGACTTGTGTGAGAGAGAAAATTAAAAATGAAAGACAAAATCATGCAATCAGATAGGGAAATAAGTAGTTTTGTATATAAAAATTGAAAGTGGAATATGAAGAGGTTGCGCCCATGAAGGGGAATAGAGACCACATAAAGGAAAATATGTCAAGAAAATATAATACAAGGGAGAGAGGACACCTCAGGAACAAAAGGAATTAGCTTATGCAAGAAAAGATCCACATAGCCAGCAAAGAGAATTAGGCAGATTTGCAACATAAAGATGTCACACATCATAGAGGAAGAGGTTGCGCCATTTTTGGAAAGAGCATTCAAAACTTAAAATATATATATATATAAATGCAGATTTGGGGGCATCGCGTGAGGAAGGGGAGGAAATAAAATTGGGAGTTGGTGCTACGCATCCTCTGATGGAGGATAATAACAAAGGTAGATGGAGCTGTGTCATTTACTTGGTATTTTTAGAATTGAATTTGAATACCAATACAAAAGTGGATAGAAGCGGAGATTGGTTGCATGTATGAGATTTGGTAAATAATCCAAAGTTAAAGTGCAACGCCACAAGGAGTAAAATGGAGTGCAAATTTAGCCAAAAAAGAGTAGGGTGCACTGCATGGTGGAGTAAGAATCACACATAGGTGGCACATCATTTGAAGGAAATTTATATTGCAAGATTGAATAATAAGGGTCATGGCATATGTTAAGAAGAGAAGTTGATGGAAGGAAGAGTTGTAGATACAAAAAGAGAAATAGATGAGGGGGTGGTGTGAAGACAGGGGAATTAAGGGAGTAGAGAAACATAAAGTGAATGTGTAAATTTAAAGGGAAAGGCTATAGGGAATGAAGGTGATTGAGAATGAGATTGTAAAAGTTTGAAATTGGATAAATAATTTTGAATTGTCTTTAATCTTTTATGTAAATCTGAATTTTAATTCGAACTTGATTGGCAAACGTAATTGTCAATTCAAAATGTTTGTTAGTATTTCCCATTGCAATTGTAGAATTGTGGTTAAGTGGGTTGGGACAACGAGAGTGTGTTTTTTTTGTTTGTGTCATTTGTTCTCTTTATTTTATGATCCCCAAAGATCACCTCACCTTTTGTTCTATTTTTTGACCACTTTTTGGTGTCTTATGGTTCTTATTTGGGCCTAAGGGTATTAATTTTGAGAGCCTAATGTTGTTTTCTATAAATCATTCCTCTAACTCTTGTCAACTTCTACCCTTGTGATGCTAGCTTGTTTGTTGTCTTTGCACTTTATGATCCTATTTGGCATGCAAATATTTAAGTATTATGATATTTTTTGCAAGGATTCTTGACAAACAATTGAGTAGTATATCTAATTCTTCACTCACTTTTATGTTATCACAAACTTCTTATTGAGGTAATTATTTTCATTTGGCTTCTTTCCAATACACATGTTTTTTCGTTGATATATTGTTGGAAGTTTGTTTGTAAATGAGCAAATTGTTAGCAACATGAGCTTGCTAGTGTATAGTGTTGTCATTGATGTCAACATTGAAGTTAACATGATGTGTAGTTGATTGATGAGCATGACTGAATGTAGTATTGTCGGTAATGTCAATCCAGTTTAGAGGTGCAGATGAGTTTGTCTGGTGCAGATCAGATGTGTTGATATTTTTCTAAGTCCCAGAGTACAATTTTTAGTGTATAATGAACCATTTTTGAGGTCTACATTGCTCTACCATGAAGAATCATGTTATGCAGTTCTAAGGAAATTTTGGTGTATGTTGGAGGAACCTAGATCCAAAGTTTCATGTCTTGATGTCCTCCGGTGTTGAACATAATGATGAAAGATTATCAGACTTAACAATGACAGTGTTACTGATGTAGAGTAAATGATTGGAATGATCCACTTTCCATCGTGAATGAATACTTTGCTATGCAGTTTTGAGGAAGTGCTTATAGGTGTGAGAAGTGTTTATGCTCCAAGTGTGAAGTGTTTTGGTGGTTCGCACATTATGTTGTGGATGAACAAATGGTTCATGTAATCAGTCTTCACTATCCAGTGCTAACCTAAAATTTTTGGGGTTGTGCGGAATCAAAGTATGAATTGAGCAAACTTAAGGGAGTAATTATAGGTCCCTACCGACCTATTTGATGCATTACAAGTTTTGAGGTGTGTGTGGTTCGATCTTGAGTCGACAAGTTGTTGTATTACATATTTCATCTAATTAGGCCGACCTAATTGACATTGTAGGTGTTTGTGAATGTAATGCATATAAATGTAAGATTATTTTAGTGTTGTAGGGAGTTGAGAAAGTGATGATGTAAATTCTAAAATAGAGTAGTGGGTGTAAATGTTGAGAAACATGAAGTGTGTTAAGTCAGTAGATTGAGCTTCAGCGGAACTTTCTCCATCATATTGTAGATACATTGTATCAATTCAAATCTTAGCAGTGAGCTTCCTTTTCTTCTTTCTCTCTTATTCTTTGGATAGTGAGTCCTCCAAACAGTGAGTCTTCCAAATAGCGAGTCCTTTGGATAGTGAGTCCACTTGATAGTGAGCCTTTCTATAATATCTTGTAACTAGTTGTAATATATTGTGAGCTAATCCTCACCGTGGGTTTTCCACGTAAATCTAGTGTTCTTGTGTTGTGTGATGTAAAGCATGTTTTAATTGCTTCTTTTCATTTTTGCAATTTTGATGAAATCTATTGAATACATGGTGAAGTGGTTTCAGAGAATACTAATTCAACCCCCCTCGCAACATTCTAGATGTTCAATAATTGGTATCAGAGCTTGGTTCCTTGGAAGAAGCTTAACCACTTGAGGAAGATCTTGGAGGTTGAACACATGAATAATATGAGATATCCTATCCCTCCAGAGTAAATTCCTATGGTAGGATTCACTGAAGAAGATTGCATGGTTGATATGAACTAAGAACTTAGATTAGCCCTTGAAAATCTAGAACAAACCGAAAGTGAGAATATAGATTTGGAAGAAAATGGCAATGAATTAAATGAATACATTAGGAAGTTGAGGGAGAAAATCAAGAAGTTCAAAGAAAGAAACAAGGAAGTTAATGAACAGTTGAAGCAATCAAATGAGACAACCACTAGTCTAAAAGTGCAATTTGAAGAATGAAAAAGAGTTGAATAATGCCTAAATGACAAATTGAAAAGAAAATCTGCAAAATGTTCAAAACTTAAAGAGGTTGTGACTTTGAGATCAGATCTGGAGAAAACAAAGAATCAAGAAGACAAATTCAAGAAGAGCTCTACAATGCTTGATTATATGTTTGCAAACCAGAAGGCTTCTAAAGAAAAAGGAGGATTAGGGTTTGAAAAAGGAGAAAGTGAGTGATCCCACAATAGTGGGTTACACTTTTTGGCCAAACTGATATTGAACTGATTTTTTTTACCTAAATCTTCAATTTCGAGCACCTATAGCTGCTAAACCATGAGGAATTTGAAGATGATACAAACTAGTGATTTGTGACATTTTGTTTGTAGATTCTAAATTTATTTTTATTTTTTTGGAATCAGATTGCATTTATTTTTCCATCTCCTTCCAAAACCAGTTTTTAACAGTAAACACCAATTTTAAAGAGTGATGGTCATCGTATACAACATAACTTTTTTCTATGAAGGAAAAAATTCTATTTTTTTTCAATTTAGATTTACAACTATGATATCTAGCATGGTCATTTGGTTTCATAGTATTTTATTGAATATTTTTTCTTAATTAAGTTTTGAAGTCAAACCAATTACAATTTAGACATAGGCGGACTGTATACAACATAGCTTTTTTTTGTATGTATCGATTTTTATTTTTTTTGTTGGATCAAGGACATCAATACCTAGCACAGACATATTTTTTAGAATTTTTTTTGATAATCTACTATTTTTCCACATGTGCAAAATAAAGAGCTTGATTTTTGGTGAAAAACCTATGTTTAATTAAACTAAAAAAATACATAATAAAACCAAAATACATTAAAATTATATTTGATGGATAGCTCGTTTCGAGGACTATAATCATCCAGTTGGTTCTATGAAGTTGATTTCATTTTCATCTTCAACTCGAGCTTCGAAAGGAAAAACTTTGTAGAAAACTGCACATGGAGGGGGAGAAGAGCAAAAAAGGGGGGTTTGAGTGAAACCCCCTTCTGGCGAACCCCTCAAGACCCCTTCGCGTGAAGGGGAGTTTGCTCAAACCCAATTTTTTCCCTTCTCCACCTTGAATCCCACCATAAATGGCTTTCAGCGAAGGTGCAATTTAAAAAAGGGTTCACTCAAACGGGGGTGTTCAAGAAAACCCTTTTTCTAGTGAACCCCTCTAGACCCCTTCGAGTGAAGGGGGGGTTTTAGAAAGCGCCCCTTTTTTTCCCTTCCCCCCCTTGAATCCCACCATAAAGGGCTTCGAGCGAAGCTACAATTTAAAAAAGGGTTCACTCAAATGGGGGTGTTCAAGTGAACCCTTTTTGGGGTTCACTCGAACACCCCCCTTCGAGCGCACTCCTAAAAACTCAATTTTTTGGGGAGTGTTTTTGAATTTTTTCTTCATGAAGGGAATTGTAACCCACTTATGTGGGATCACCCAAGTTCAAAAGTAGATCAAACACCAAGTACTGAAAAGAAGAACAATGAACAAAAGAAGATTGGAGACAAGAAGAGCAATTGCAAGTAGGTCCACAATCAAAAGAAAGATTTCAAAAGGCCTCCTATCAAACAACCAAACACACAAAGGTACACATCTTTCAATGGTTATTGCTATTTCTGCAATAAGTTTGGGCATAAGGCTATAGATTGTAGAAGTAGAATGAATTAGTATGTTCAATCATTTTTTGGTCAATGCTTTATATGTAATAGATTTGGTCATAAGGGTAGTGAAAGCGAAAATCAAATAATGAATGGTTGCAATATAAATGGCATGAGGTTTCAATTTTTTAATGGCTATTGTTATACATGCATTGAATTTGGGCATAAGGCTAATGAATGAAGATCTAGAGTTGGTGGAAGTAAGATTGTTCAAAATGTTTTCATATGTCACAAATGCAATAAACCTAGACATGTAGCCAAATTTTACAGAAGCAAGAATGTGAAGGTTGATCTGATAAAGAAGAATGATCTAGTGAAAAAGGATAATCCGGTAGAGACAAAGAAAGAGATTAACAAGATATGGAAAAAGAAAGAAGAGAATGAGGTTAAGAATGGGTATGTGCATAATGTCCCTTGTCTATCTTTGCCCTAGAATTCGCTTGTTGATTAGGTTTAGGGTTTCTTCTTTTCAAAGGAATATTTTCTCTAATGAAGTAATCTTGGATTAAAATTTGCCTTCACCATATTAACAACATTTCCACATATACATATGTTTGTTAGCATTAATATCTAGATATCCAAAATATAAACATAATCACAAAAGCAATAATGAAGACATAGGAGGAGTGGCATGGGTAGATCCATCCCAAGTCCTTTGTCAAGCCCAAGAGGTTGTGTACCACAACTCTCTCTTCTCGGTGAATTGTACCTACTTTCTCTACCCATGTCATCACCTTGAAAGACACTTAACCTATTGGGGGAAGCTAGTGGAGCTTATAAATGGTCTAGGCCTACCACCTCTCCATGGCCTAGGCGAGTCTTAAGTGGGATCCCCACCCCTCCATGGCCCACCCATGCCTTAGGACTGGGTGGATCTTAAGTGAAGCTTCCACTCATCCATGGCCCATCCTTGCCTTGGGTTCTGAGGGTGGATCTTGAGTGGGGTTTCTAGGCACCACTTTTCTCAGACCCTTCCTCCCTAGTTGGTTTGTAAACACTCAAAATACAATCTTCAAGCAATCAAATACATTTGCATTTATCATTGATTCTTTAAGTCAATATCAACATCATTTCCTAGAACAATTATCATCATGATATCACTAAAGAAAGCATTGCACCAATAATCAGATCAACAACATATATTATGTATATCCAATTCTAAATTAATGAAGAAACAATATATATATATACATCTATGGACAATCCTATTAATGTTTCTTTCTACCAGTAGCATCAAGATTATATATTTGTTAAAAGGAAAATGCTTTGGGCACTACAAAAATTAGGGTTAGCCATTTGACAAGTGCAACAATATTAACGATCAGATTATGATTGACTATGAATGGGATTTTGCATACTCAAGTTCGTATTTATCCGTTAGAGACATTCAAGGAATCAGACATGGCACACAAGCAAGCGGATTGGGTCATGAAGAAAATCTATTGGACATGTAAAATAGAATGCAGGATCTAAAATTAATGCATCAGATATTAAAGCATCTTATCGCTAGTTGATTCTTCTATTCTAATATTCGATAATGCTAGATATTAATGCCAAGTGAATACATCACCTGAAATTATTGTAATGTCCCCTTGCGATTTTATCTTTAAGTGCTTCTAATCTCCACATTATTCCAATAGGTTTAGATCCAATAATTTCAATGATATACTATTTCTTGATACGTACGACCTTGAAGTTATTTATTGACATGATAATCAGATTTATATATAGACATATAGGTAAGTATTAGTCAAAGATATGTTGCTAGGAAAGCAGAAATTTCTGCTATAACTGAAGATAGAGAACCATGTAATTATAATTGTTTCATAAATGAAGAATGGAAGCCACAACAACTATGCGATTTCTAACTGCTTAGTTGGTTCTCATGCATATAAGAGGATATCTAACTTAGTGATGCCTCTAACTTTCCCTCAATTCATGCGATATGCCATTGACTCGATAGTTTGAAGTAACTTGGTTGTTTATATAACCTAATTTATAAGCTAAATGCTCTTTTGGAGCACCTGCGGTCTATAAGTTCATTCAATGTTTTTCATTGGGAACTTGTCTATCTCTTTATACCTACGATTGGGAAAAAGACATGTTCCTCTAATCCTTAATCACACCTCCTTCCTTGAAAAGGTGTGTTTTATTAATATACTATTAAATCGTTTCTCATTGACAAGTCGACATCTTATTTGAAGTCGGCCTTTAGAATAATTAATAGTTTAATATATAAGTCGGCCTATAGATTGTCGCCCCTCTTAATAATAAGTCATACTTATTTATTATTGTTTATGGAGTCCTATATTTATTTCATTTTGATATGATATGTATTATAGTGATTATAATATTTAACATTTTCAATATTCCACTTTATAATTACAATATTATTTAAATTGTAATTTTGTATTTTTGATATCTATTTCATTTAGTTGTTACAATATTGGGGATATGACAGTCCTCCCTTCTCAATTTGCTTTCCCTCAAGAAAATCCCTTTTGATGCCATTGATATCTTTTAATCTTAATGCACAAATTTAAGAAGAGGATTAAGTTTTTGTTCACTTGATAAGGGAAACCTTAGGAAGTCTTATGAATGAAGTTCAAACGACATATTACAATTTGGGGGTGGGGGGTGTTGGTTGGGTAGTATGCCCTTAGATCTTTTAGGGTGTAAGGATGATGTAGCTACCAGATTGGCTCCTTTGCGAAGCTTGAGTTTTTTCTAACTTCTCCTATTTTTATTGGATATTTTGAGACCCCCTTCATCATACCTTGTTTTCTTGCTTGGGTGTTCTTAGCTTTCCCCTTTCCTTCCATGTGTTCTACCCTAGGCAAGAAAGAAGGTTTGGTGGGTCTAGAGTTTGTGGCTCATTGTTTTCAGAATGATTAGAGCTTGTCTCCTTTCCATTATTGCCTCTCATATTCTAGATGGCTTGGAGGAGAAGTTATGAAGTTCTCTCGCTCCTTTCATTTTGGTCCCTAAGTGCTTTGGGTGGTTTGTTCCATGAATGCCCTCATCTCATTTTTCATGAATGTGACCATGTTGTTGTTTGGGGTGGTGTTTTTCCTAGAGTTTCTTCTTTGGTAAGTTAGCATTAACTATTGTTTTCACAGGATGACAGGATTATGCTCTAATACCATTGTAATGTCCCTTGTCCTGCTTTGCCCTAGAATTCGCTTGTTGATTAGGTTTAGGGTTTCTTCTTTTTAAAGGAATTTTTTTCTCTAATGAAGTAATCTTGGATTGAAATATGTATTCACCATATTAACAACATTTCCACATATACATATGTCTGTTAGCATTAATAAATCTAGATATCCAAAATATAAACATAATCACAAAATCAATAATGAAGACATAGGAGGAGTGGCATGGGTAGATCCGCCCGAAGTCCTTTGCCAAGCCCAAGAGGTTATGTGCTACAACTCTCTCTTCTCAACGACTTGTACTTGCTTTCTCTACCCATTTCATCACCTTGGAAGACACTTAACCTACTGGGGGAAGCCAAAAAAGCTTATAAGTGGTCTAGGCCTACCATGTAATGTCCCTGTTTCTAGCACTACACTTTCCAGTGATTGATAGCCTATCCCTAGATGCCCGTAGGCTAATCAGAGGCAGAATTAGGGTTTCTGACTGCTTGGGGGTTTCTTTTGAGGATTCAGGGGTTTGCATGTTGGATTTTTGCATATTGGTTTATGGATTCCTTCTAGGTCTTCAGAGATCTTTCAGATGGTATGACATGCATTTGAAATTAGGGTTTCCTATTTTTTGGGAAGATACTTTGATAGTTTTGGAGGCTTGCATGTTGGAGTTTGAAAGATTGGTTTATGGATTCCTTCTGGGTTTTTAGAGAGCTTCGCAGTGGTGTGACATGCAATTGCAACGAAGAAATTTTCCAAACTTACTATTTTTAGTAAGTACGACAGCTACTCGAATTGTGGTTAAAATGAGTTTGGAACAACTTACTATATTTAGAGGTATGCCATTTTTAGTAATTTTTATTTTTAGCAGTGCTATTTTTAGCATCTTTTCTACAATTTAGCTAAGTAGCTATATCTGGTAGGTTAGTTTGAGCAGTTTGGTCTCCAACATCCTTGATGCTATTTTTGGCAGTGCTATTTTTAGTAGTAGTCGAATAGTTCAGTGTAAAGGCTATTTTTGGCAGGGGTTCACCAGTTTGATACTATGGCTATATCTGGCAAGGTAGTATATTCTGTTTGGTCTCTAGCTTTTGAGGTATTTAATTTGGCAAGTTAAATATTTGATGAAAATAACATTCTAAGTGAAAATATTTCCTATGCTAGAATGGATGACTTTAGAAGGGAAATATTTTAGTTGCAATTAATAATGTTTTAAGTTAAATATGTGCTAAGGCAAGGGGATGCCTAGCATAGGAAACATTTGAGGTTTTATTAAATATTTCACTTATCATTTGGGATGCCTAACTTAAGTGGTTATTTATATTTTATAAAGTATTAGTCTTCATGTGCTTTTGGACGCCAAAGACAAGGAGGGGTCAAGATGAAATCAAAATGAAAATTAAGTGAAATGTTTCATTTCTCATTTGGGCGCCCTAATTGGAGGGAAAATAATATTTCGAATCGAGGAGAAAAAGGTTATAAATAAGAGTGTTGGGCTCTTCATTTGATCATCTATTGCTTATCATAATGAAATGCTGCTGAAATGTTTTCAAAATTCTTGCTTCGAGGAAAGCATACCTCCTAGCGAATATCGGTTTCATGTTTGTGAGATAGCACCTAGCTGATTGAGACTGCTTCTTCATCTATAGGTTGCAGATTGAGCTTCAAGTTGGTTGTTTGATTGATATTTCATATTTTGGAATTGTTGGTTCGAGTTTGGTTGTAGCTTTTTCTCATCCATAGCTCCTTGCTCGATTTTTGTGTGGTTCTAGGTATTTGTTTCATGGATGCAGTTTCCTTGGGTGCCTCTTTGCTCAAACTTTCATGATTTTTGGTAGAGTCCTTGATTTTCTACAAGTCGCCCTTCTCAAGGGTTTATGTTGATTTTTTTATGCCTTGGGATGCATGCCAAATACATTGGAGTTGTTTGGAGAGGTTTTTCACTTGGTGCATGGTCGCCCAGCTTCTAGGAGTCATTTGCATTCAGTTTCACATCATTCGATGAAGTTTTGGTGAAGTTACGAGTAAAAAGTTAAAATTTGTACTTGTTGGTTTGGTATTTTAGTTTCCTGCAATTTTATATCATACCTTTTATTTCAATCATTTCGGCCATATTTCATATAACGGATATCAAGTACTTGTTAGGATATTATGCTCTAACAGTTTGGTGATCGTAGGATATCTATATCTCATTGTATTTGTAGATTGTTCATCATATTGTAACGCTGCATCAATAGTACTGATCAGTTCTTTTACTTTATGCACTTTACATTTTGTATTCCCACTTTTAGTGGAAGAGACTAGCCTCACCGCCTATTTAATTTTTAATGTTTACTTTCCTGTACTACTCGCTGAAAAGTGGAAGGGGTCGACTAGTTTCCTAGACATTTACTTTCAGTACTATGTATTACACTCCTGTTGAATAAGTTTCCGAGTTGCATCTCACATATTGTTGATCAGTTGTGTCATCTTGCATGTTCATTTCTTGTAACACACTCCTGCTAAATAAGTGGTCGAGTTTGAATCTCATTTCATTCTGATCAGTTGAGTCATCTCTCATTATACTTTCCAACAGTTTCTATTTTACGAGATAATTATCCTCGGTGCCATATGCTCACACCTCGCCCGTCATTGGGATCTTGGTGTAGGGTTACATTTTAGTATTGGTTTTGGCTTTGCTAATGTTAACGGGTGAAATTTTTTGTGAAATTTTGAAAAAATTATAAGGGGGTCATTTCAGTGGTATCAGAGCCAAGATCTTGCCATCCTATTGGGAGAAAAAAAAATAGTATTGCCGCAATCTATTTCAATAGATATGTCGAATAGTACAAGATGCAATGTGAACATGAGGCTTCCATACTCCGTGAAGAATATCAGAGCATGCCTGAAGATTTCAAGAACTATGTTTCTTTTGACTGCTACTTGAATTGTGTGATGATTATGAAACCTGGAAAATTGGGTGTGGTCAACTACATCAGGGAAACGGTTAAAAGAGAAGAAAAACATGCCTTCGTTGAAGGATTAGGGAAGGAAGAATAAGTTCCTATTTATGGGTTGCAGCCCACAAATAAGCAAGTTGAAGAGAAAAAACAGTCATCTATTATTGATGATGGCACAAGCAAGGTGCACATGTCACCTCAAAATGATCATGAGTTTGATGAAGAAACCTTGACAGTAGAAGCGTTTGTGGAAGAGCCCCATAATACTTCCCTAGACTTGCATGTGATAGGAAGTGATGAAGATCAATTTGGTGAAAAGAACATAACAATAGTCTTGAGTCCTAATGAGGATTCATCCAATGAAGGTCTTGAGACAAATGACTTTACAGAAGATTCTAGTAGTACCATTGTGAGGGTTGAGTTTGCTAAAGAGGAGCAAGTTAAGGATAATTTGGGTAGTGACATTGAACCAACTTATGATCATTACCATAGTGATTTTGTTGGTGGTGATTCCAATGTGTTTATACCTCCTCTTGTTGAAGATTTGGTGATGGATAACTCTCCCCTTGTTGTTGTCCAGGCTTCTCAATATTTTTCATGAGATGAATTTATGGCAAGTGATCAAGAAGACCTCTTTGGTATGCATATGGTTGTTCATGATGAGATCATAAATATACCTATAGGTGATGGGTTCATTGAAGATAAGAATGATAGAGTTTTCTAAACCCCTAGAACTAAAGATTATTTACTTCATTACAATGATGATGTCAAGGGTGGTTTTGGGTTTGATCTTCAAACCAAGCCATTGGAGCGAGATGTTTATGAAGATATCAGTTTAAGTGAGTTGGGTACTGACCTATTCAAAGATTCAACACTCCAAGAGAAGCAGGAAGAACACTTTCCTTTTGATCAAAACAATCAGCCTCTTACTATTTGGGATCCAGGAGAGAAGACATTTAGTGATGACAAAGAAACTGTGTGGGATGCATTTCCCTTTGATCCTGATGAAGACCAAAATTCAGATTGCCTTGCTAGCTATAAGGTGGCCATTGGGGGAGAAGTTTTTTTTTATGAAGAAGCTTGCTTGGTTAAGCTTTGTGATGATCCCTTTGAGTTGGTTGCAGCCACTAAGGAGGATTATGTTGCTACCAAAACTTTTAGAACAAAGATCAATAATGAATCATTGATTGAGTTGGGTGCTTCCATAACCTTTGATCAAGAAGACACTAGTGAGGTAGACAAAGAGCTAGAAGACCATATGGCTCTTGAAGATGGAAAGTTTAAAGAAGTTCTCAAACACAAATCTGATTTACCTATTCAACAAGTTGATTGCAAACAAAGGGTCGAAGAAATTGTGGAGGGTGATTCTCTTCTTCATATTGAGAAATCTTAGCTAGTTGGTGGTAGAAGACAAGAATATTGGAGGAGCTACGAGGGAAATGAAGACACAAAACAAAGTTCTGATTTTGACCACATCCTACCAGAAATCCACCATCTTTTCACACTCTAGAGTGGGAAGATCAATGCAAGGTATCTTTTGAAAGGGAAGTGAAAGCTCTATCCCTATTTTATCGCACACACAGTTTGGTTGAAGATCTCTACTGAAAGGTTTAGTTTGAAGAGAGACGAAGTGGAGATAAGGATGAAGTTGTTCTTCCCAACTTGCAACTTATCAGAAAATCTTTGGAGACATTGAAGTCAAAGTACGTGCACTTGATTGAAGATCGAGATCATGCCATTGAAATTGCAAAGAAGACCATTTGTGCTTTCCAAGAAACAGAGAGAAAGGTTGATGAGCTCACTCAGGAGCTTGGATCAACAAAGGACATGTTAAAAGATACTCAATTTTCTTCAACGGAGCTAGAAGACAAGTTTACTGACTTCAAACTTTTTGAGAAGCAAGAGAGTGCACAAAGAGCTGAAGAGATCAAGCAAGTGATTGGAGAGCTTGATATTCTTCAAGAGGAGTTTGATCTAGAAAGCGTCACAAGAAAATCAGGAGTTGTAGATTTAGATCAAAAAGATGAAAGGGATGACTTTCAATTTTTTGACAATCCTCTCTTTGAAGTGGGTGTTGAGAAAAGTTATGATAATCCTCTCTTTGTGATGGATGATATAATTGTGCATGAGATTGAGTATGGTTCCCAGTGTGCATGGATGATTTGATATCAGTCCATGAGGATGTGCCATGTTTGGTGATTGGTAATCTTCCAAGGCAATTTCATAATGAATGCATAAGTGTGTTCGAGGATGAAGTCTCCACATGGGAAGCATTGAAGAAAGATAATTTCAACATCTTTGACATCAAGGTGTTAATGAGACAAGTCTTGGTAGATGTTGGTAACTTCATTACAACAACAAAGAGTGAATATTTCAGACCTACTACTCATGAGGAATGGGAGAAAGGTGGACCAGAACATGGTGTTTGCACGCATGCTAATTCATTCCCTGGGTTGTGTGATGCTTTTTCCCTTTCTAGTCTATTTTGGGAGTTGGATTTGAGGTCATCTAATGTTTCATGCTCTAATATTGTTGAATATTTCATGGACAGGCTTCAAGGGTTCACTAGAGGAGGCATCAATCTCTTAAGTATACACTTGATCCTTACTAGCACTTGGAGACATGTTGAGTTTTCTCTCCGATGTGTTGGAGATCATTTTCAGTTGGGTATCCTTGCTTGGGATCCTCAACATGGGTTGATGGAGCTAAATACTTGTGGAAAGATGAATTCTTGGAGGGATAAGAATCAAATTATCAAATTTTTTGGTGTTTCCGCTTTCATTACCAACCACTTGATGGTTTTGTTTGTTCATCGACAAATGGATTGGAGAGAAATTTTGAGTAGATACATTAATTTGGGTGATTATTTTCAGTATAGCAGCAATATTTCATCTTCTTGGATGTTGATTATCCTTAAATCAAATCATAAGTCAATCATTTCAGTCATGGTGGGTAGTTGGTATACTTATTTTTAGACTTCACAGTTTCCTATCAGGACTGATTTTTGGCCTCAAATGTAAGAAGTGATGATTCAAAGCATTTTGAATCTGTCTTTGGGAGGTGCTCAAGTTGTTACCAGTGGCTATTCCTATGATTTTCCTTGTACTTGTGCTTGGGGCAACAAACCTTTGATTTCCTTGGTTCATCATTTTGAAGCTCTTGGAGTTGGAATTGTGAGAAATTTCTACAGTCTTCATGTTTGTATCATGATAATTTAGTTGAGGCATAGTGGCTCCATGTGGAGTGACGGGGATGAATTCGTTGGGCTCTTGCAAAGGATTGCCTTTCCTTTTGCAAGAAGATTTGGAGAAGTCACTTATGTTCTTGTGGCTCTGCTTGACACCTTGAGGAGATATGTTAAGGATTATGACTTTGAGTTGAGTAGACTATCTTTTTCGTTGTCCAGGATTGTGATAGACAGTGGTATGGTTGATATTGATGACTCAAATTTTTTTGGGCGTGAGATGATGCAAGGTTTTGACTTCAATCCTTCCAGTATGTTCTTGTATGGTAACATTTGGGAGTTACAAGGGAGGTTAGTGCAATTTTGGCATGATGTTTTCACTAATGTGATCAGAGTGGTGCAACATCAACATGGTGGTTCCTTCTTGAGACAAACATGGGATCCTGGGATTGTACTTGGTTTGGTATAGATCAACTTTAAATTTTCTGGAGTTATGGTGGCATTGCTTGAGGACGACCAATTTTGGGAAGGGCGGATTGTAATGTCCCCGTTTCTAGTACTACACTTTCTAGTGATTGATAGCTTATCCTCGGATGCCCGTTGGCTAATCAGAGGTAGAATTAGGGTTTCCGACTGCTTGGAGGTTTCTTTTGAGGATTCAAGGTTTGCATTTTGCAGTTTTATAGATTGGTTTATGGATTCCATCTGGGTTTTTAGAGAGCTTTCAGATGGTATGACATGCATTTGAAATTAGGGTTTCCTATTTTTTGGAAATATACTTTGGCAGTTTTGGAGGCTTGCATGTTGGAGTTTGATAGATTGGTTTTTGGATTCCTTCTGGGTTTTCAAAGAGCTTCGCAGTGGTGTGACATGGAACTGCAACAAAGAACTTTTTTGGACTTACTATTTTTAGTAAGTACGATGGCTGCTCGAATTGTGGTTAAAATGAGTTTGGAACAACTTACTATTTTTAGCAATATGCTATTTTTAGTAAATTCTATTTTTAGTAGTGCTATTTTTAGCATCATTTCTATAGTTCAGTTCAATGGTTGTATCTGGTAGGTTTGTTTGAGCAGTTTGGTCTCCAACATCCTTGGTGCTATTTTTGACAGTGCTATTTTTAGCAACAGTTCAACAGTTCAGTGCAAAGGCTATTTTTGGCAGGGGTTCACCAGTTTGATACTATGGCTATATCTGGCAGGTTAGTATATTTTGTTTGGTCTCCATCTTTTGAGGTATTTAATTTGGCAAGTAAAATATTTGATGAAAATAACATTTTAAGTGAATATTTCCTATGCTAGAATGGACGACTTTAGAAGGGAAATATTTTAGTTGCAATTAATAATGTTTTAAGTGAAATATGTGCTAAGGCAAGTGGATGCCTAGCATAGGAGACATTTGAGGTTTATTAAATATTTCACTTATCATTTGGGGTGCCTAACTTAAGTGGTTATTTGCATTTTATAAAGTATTATTCTTCATGTGCTTTTGGACGCCAAGGACAATGAGGGGTCAAGATGAAATCAAAATGCAAATAAAGCGAAATGTTTCATTTCTCATTTGGGCGCCCTAATTGGAGGGAAAAGAAGATTTGAAATTGAGGAGAAAAGGGTTATAAATAAGAGTGTTGGACTCTTCATTTGATTATCTATTGCTTATCATAACAAAATGTTGTTGAAATGTTTTCAGACTTCTTGCTTCGAGGAAATCATACCTCTTAGCTAATATTGGTTTCATGTTTGTGAGATAACACCTAGCTGGTTGAGACTACTTCTTCATCCAGAGCTTGCAGATTGAGCTTCAAGTTGGTTGTTTGATTGATATTTCATATTTTGGAGTTGGTGGTTCAAGTTTGGTTTTCGCTCTTATTCATTCATAGCTCCTTGCTCGATTTTTGTGTGGTTCTAGGTATTTTTTTCATGGATGCAGGTTCCTTGGACGCCTCTTTGCTCAAAATTTCATGATTTTTGGTAAAGTCCTTGATTTTCTAGACAAGTCACCCTTCTCACGGGTTTATGTTGATTTTTGTTTATGCCTTGGGATGCATGCCAAATAAATTGGAGTTTTTTGGAGAGGTTTGTCACTTGGTACATGGTCTCCTAGCTTCTAGGAGTCATTTGCATTCAGTTTCAAATCATTCGGTGAAGTTTTGGCGAAGTTACGAGTAAAAAGGTGAAATTTGTACTTGCTGGTTTGGTATTTTAGTTTGCTGCAATTTTATATCAGACCTTTTATTTCATTCATTTCGGCCATATTTCATATATTGGATATCAAGTACTTGTTAGGAGATTATGCTCTAACATTTTGGTGATCATAGGATATTTATATCTCATTGTATTTGTAGATTGTTCATCATATTATAATGTTGAATCAGTAGTACTGATTAGTTTGTTTACTTTCTGCACTTTACATTTTGTATTCCCACTTTTAGTGGAAGAGACTGGCCTCGTCGTCTATTTACTTTTCAGTATTTACATTCTTGTACTGCCCGCTGAAAAATGAAAGGGGTCGGCTAGCCACCTAGACATTTACTTTCAGTACTTTATATTACACTCTCACTGAATAAGTGGTCAAGATGCATCTCACATATTGTTGATCGGTTGAGCCGTCTTGCATGTTCAATTCTTGTAACACACTCCCGGTAATAAGTGGTCAATTTTGCATCTCATTTCATTCTGATCAGTTGAGCCATCTCTCATTGTACTTTCCAACAATTTTTGTTTTACAAGCTAACATTCCCTGACACCATATGCTCACACCTCACCCGTTATTGGTATCTTGGTGTACATTATTGGTGTAGGGTTACATTTCAGTGTTGGTTTTGGCTTTGCTAATGTTAACAGGTGAAATTGTTTGTGAAAAATTGAAAAAATTATAAGGGGGTCATTTCATACCATGCCTCCATGGCCCACCCATGCCTTAGGACTGAGTGGATCTTAAGTGAAGCTTCCACTCATCTATGGCCCATCCATTCCTTGGGTTCCAGGGGTAGATCTTGAGTGGGGTTTCTAGGAACCACTTTTCTCAGGACCTTCCTCCCTAGTCGCTTTGCAAACACTCAAAAGATAATCTTCAAGAAATCAAATACATTTGCATTTATCATTGATTCTTTAAGTCAATATCAACATCATTTCCTAGAACAATTATCATCATGACAACACTAAAGAAAGCATTGCACCAATAATTGGATCAACAACATCTATTATGTATATCCAATTCTAAATTAATGAAGAAACAATATATATATCTTCCTTGTTGGCATATGGCTAAGAATTTTTTCTTATAGGTGTTTTTATAGATGGTAACCCAAGTCATGCAACCCAAGTCATACATAAGCAACACTAATTTTGGCTCCTATCAACAGAACAAAGCAAAGAACATGAGATCCAATCAAAGGTATAAAAATTGGGTTAATCATCTCACCGGATAGTTATTTTGGGTTATGAACCCTTGAAGATGGTTTTTCAGAGGCTTGCAGTATCTTATTTTTGATGCGCACTCATTGATAAGCATTCTAGGAGGTACAGTGTGTAAATCTGTCAAATATCTATGTTAGAAGGCCGACCCGACAAAGATAAAATTCATAGATGTTTAAGATGAAATTAATTATAAGTCTCATTGTTGGATCAAGTGTTGTATGGGTCCTCTCTTGGTCTTAACCATTCTTGGAGGATGTGCAAATTGGTTTGGTGATGGATCCAGCCGACAAGTTATAAATATCTTGATATCGTATGAAGTCGGTTGTTGGATAAACTAATCCTTGAATGCAAATATATATATATAAGGGATTTCTTTCATCATTAGATGTGTGTGTGTGTGTGTGTGTGTGAAGTATATGTAGTATAGAGGTGGTATTCTATGAGTTGTGAGTCATTACAAAGCAGTAATGTGAATCTAATGTGAAAAGTAGAAAAGGGCAGAGCAGGGCAGAGCGAAGTGGAAAAACAACAAGCAAATCCTGAATAAGATTCATGAGCTTCACCAAAACTATTACCTCATTGTTAGATGCTATCATCTCAGTTCATTCCTTAAGATGGTTTTAATCTGAATTTTGTAGGTGGTAAGCCTTTATCTTTGAGCAATGAGCTCTAGGTAGTGTGCCTGAATGCAAGTGCATTCCTTTTACAAACACTATATTTTGAGTACTCAAATTGTGGATTAATCTCCACTGTGGTTTTTTTCCCCTAACAGGGTTTCCACGCAAAAACAATTGTGTGTCTTGTTATGTGTGTTTACTTTTAATGCACACATATTTCCTTAATGCAATGTTGAAATTCTCTCATGTTTTGGAATGGATGAAACTGTTAAAAATGATTGAACACTGATTCATCCCCCCCTCTCAGTGTTCCCTTGAGTCCAACAATCAGTATCAGAGCTAGTTCCTTTGGAGAAGTTTTGCAGCTTGAGGTAGATCTTGGAATGTGATGGACTCTGGTAGTCTTCAACAATAGCTTATGGTAGCTCTTGATGACCTTGATCAGTCTAAAGCAAAATTTCAAGAATTGAAAGCAAATCTTAGAGATGTTGAGAAATTCATTTAGTCATTAAAGGATCAAATGGTCAAATCTAGGGTGAAGAGGAAAGATCTTTGTGATCAGATCAAGCAGAAAGGAAGTGAAGATATGGATGATGCTCATTTGAACCAAGCCTTGAAGGAAATAACTGAAGAATGTGAAAATATCGCTAGAGACAATACCAATTTGAAACACGAGATAGAGGAAAGGAAGAAAAGTGAAGAAAATATTGCTCAGACCCTGAAAGAGAAATCTGATGAATGCAACAGAATAAGTGGAGAACTTGCTCGGTTGGAAAGTGAACTGCAAAGAACCAGAAGCAATGAAGAATAACTTGGTAAGAAAATTACCACTCTTAAGAATGATCTTGGCATTGCAAACAAATTCAAAGAAAAGTTCAAGACTAGTTCAGTAAAGCTTGATGAGCTGACGTGAGAAAAAAAAAGTGGAAATGATAAGAGAGGTCTTGGATATGAAAAGGGAGAAAATTCTAGATCAACACAAAAGAATTTTAGACAAAACATAAATAGAAGGTATCTAGAAAGACAAACTAATACACAAATATTTAATGGGTATTGTTTTTCCTGTAATAAGTTCGGTCATATGGCTGCTCAGTGTAGAAGTAATATAAGTTCAAAAATTTCATCATTTGTTGGTCAGTGTTTTAATTGCAAAAAGCATGGTCATAAATAAATTGAATGCAGAAATGTGTCAAGTCACTCTATTGATAAAGGAAATTTTGAATGTTACACATTTGGGAAGTTTGGACATATTGCTAAACAATGCAGGATGAGAAAAATCCAATGGTATGGACAAAGGAGAATTATGTGCTACAACTACAACAAATATGGTCATATTGCTAAATTATGTAGAAACAAAAAATAGACATAAGAGGTCCAATAAATAGAGACAAAAATGTAAAGAAAAATGATAAAGAAAAGGGAAAAATGATTGTGGATGAAATGAGGGATCAAATGAAGAAGACATGGGTAAAGAAAAGTGAATCTGAAGATGGTAATAGTTCCAACCGGAACCTGCTTTCGGTAATTCTTCTAGTAATTGACACTAGGCCAGTGACCTAGGGGGAGCTTTATAAGAAAATCCTTCCTCCCTTGCTTATAGATGGTACCCGAATGAAGAGATTAGTCGAGATAATGTAACTATGGTATGCAAAAGTTTTGAAAATTTTAGCAAGTGAATTCAGCCAATTCACAGGTTTGTAAAAGTTTTTTTTTTGTTGTTGCTTTGGGAAAACAGTATCTGGAAAGTTTAGGGCAAATGCATTTATTGTGCATGTGCTAGCTATAAAATTCAAGTCTGAGCCATCATTTGTCACCTTGCTTTATCAAAGGAAAGAATGAGAGCACTTGTCCAGTGGACTCTAAAGTAGCTAAATCAGATTCATCAACAAATCGTGAAAATCTATTAGGTACTTCAAATCGTTTTCAAAATCTTCATATAATTCGGTGTTTAGTTGCGAACCCTAAACACGAAAAATAAAATGGAGCAAATTAAAGATTCAATCACATTGGATGAATATAATAGTGCAAAGATCAAGTTTATGATAAATTTATTACTTCCTAATGAATTGAAGCAATTGAGTGAAGCCAAGCATGGGAATTTGGATTTTTGGAATGAGTTTCCGTACCTTGAAAATGCGGAATTCGTAAATTTCTTATTGAGTAGATTGCATGGTGATGTTTTAACTTTGGAAAAACCCTACTCAATTTCGAAGGAGGTATTTGAGAGATTAACTGGATTTTCCAAAATCGGTGATGTTCCTAAAAAGAAATCTATCCGGAACAAGGAAGTCGAAACCCTAGCTAGTGTAATTGGAGATCAAAGAGCTTTGATGATAACAACAATCAGGAATACCATTACAAAGTACATTGCACACGACATAACCTATAAAATCTTCTACCGAAATCAGGAAGGGGCTACATCGGTTGGCACAATATACATTGCTCATAAAATGATAATTGAAGGTTATGACTTCGACCTATGTGGATTGCTAAAGGATCAGTTGTTGGAGAATGTTCAAATGACAAAGGAATCAAGGCATCCATTTAGGTTTGGTACCATAATTACTTGTTTGGTTATGTATTTTCTGATTTTTTTGCTAGGAATCGACAATGTAGTATGGACATTAGATAAATCGGTATGTACCCAAATTTACTCTTATTCTAAGAGTCTGTCTAATTGGGATTCAGAGTTTGAAGGTTTTGTAATACTGTACTTGAGAAGTATGGATCAGTCATTTCCTCTCTGGTAAGGATAATGGAAATTGGTTCCTCTTCCGGTAGCACTGATAGAGGACAAAAAAGAGGACAGGAGATTATTGAATATAGCCCTCTGGGAAGCAAAGTTCCCAAGATTGAAAAGGAAATTGTGGACATTCTGGATGAAGAACCTGAGAAACCACTAGAAAATGACTCCAGTATTGAAAAAGGTAGTGAATAAGAAGAAGATATGTCAAAAGAAAAACTTTAGCAACTTATCCAAAGCATAGGTGGTATGCAAAAGATTGCAAGGTTATGGTCAGTTAGACCATCCTATGATCAGGACTTAATTCTGGAAGTTCTGAATGCTCATATTGAGCATTGCAAGATAATATTGGAAAGTCTAAAAGGTGTTCTACCCGAAGAAATGATTGAATGCAACAGAGAATTAATAGGCTCTAAAGTCAAAGGTAGTGAAGAAGGTGAAATTATCTCTCACTTGAAAGATCAATTCAAACTATCTCTTGCTAAGCTTAAAAAGAAGATGAATGGGTTAAGACAGTGCATTAACTCAGCCACATGAATCTATAACTATTGTGTCTATTAGCCCCATGCAATCAATAATTACAAAGAGAAGTTGGATCAGATTGAGATTGAACTGAACGACATTGGCAAAAGCTTCGACATGTCTCAGGATCCAGATGGCATTAGCAGAAGGAGAATCTGAGAGTTACAGTCAACTCAAACAAAAATTCAATTGTCCAAAAATGTTCTTGTGGATACCTTTTAGAAGGTAAGAGATTTAGTTGAATGCAGGTTGGAGCAGTTGGTGGAAATTCTGCAAGATGGTGAAAATTTGGAAGAAGCAATCACAATCCCTGAATCTCTTATTGAAATTATCAACAAGAGTTCCAAAAATAATAGCATGATTATCAGCATTGGAACTTTAATTGATGGTTGGAAGAAGTTTCTTCTGGATGTGAAGAAAAATCACAAGATAATCTTTTAAAGGAAACTACAAATAGTGTTCAAGCCTTTTGAAATTTTGTCTAAAGGAGAATAATTGTCGGCATATATGTATTAGAGTTTTGAGGACATGAAGTTGTTTGGCATATGGCATCCATGCTTTTTCATTGATGTCAAAGGGGGAGAGAATGTAGTGAAAAACATCTCATAAATCTAATAGGGAGAATATCTAAGGGGGAGAAAATGCATTGACGAAGGTTTTTCACTAAGTGTTTCCATCAATGCCAAAGGGGGAGATTGTTGGCATATGGCTAAGAATTTTTTCTTATAGGTGTTCTCATTGATGGCAACCCAAGTCATACATACACAACACTATTTTTGGCTCCTACCGACATAACATAGAAAAGAACAGGAGATCTGGTCAAAGGTATAAAAACTGGGTTAATCATCTCACCGAACAGGTATTTTGGGTGATGAACCCTTCAAGATGGTTTGCAAAGGCTTGCAGTATCTTAGTTTTGATGCACACTCACTGATAAGCATTCTAGGAGGTACGATGTGTAAATCTGTCAAATATCTGTGTTAAAAGGCCAACCCGACAAAGACAAAATTTGTGGATGTATAAGATGAAATTAATTATAAGTATCATCGTTGGATTAAGTGTTGTATGTGTCCTCTCTTGGTCTTAACCGTTCTTGGAGGATGCACAAATTGGTTTGGTGATGGATCTGGCCGACAAGTTATAAATATCTTGATACTGTATGAAGCCGACCGTTGGATAAACTAATCTTTGATTGTAGATATATATATAAGGGATTGCTTTCATCATTAGATGTGTGTGTGTGTGTGTGAAGTATATGTAGTATAGAGGTGGTATTTTGTGAGTTGTGATTCATTACAAAGCAATAATGTGAATCTAATGTGAAAAGTAGAAAAGGGCAGAGCATGGCAGAGCGAAGTGGAAAAACAACAAGCAGATCCTGAATAAGATTCATGGGCTTCATCAGAACTGTTACCTGGCATTGTTAGATGCTATCATCTCAGTTCATCCCTTTAGATGGTTTTAATCTGAATTTTGTAGGCGGTAAGCCTTTATCTTTGAGTAGTGAGCTCTAGGTAGTGTGCCTAAATGCAAGTGCATTCCTTTTACAAACACTATATTTTGAGTACTCAAATTGTGGATTAATCTCCATCGTAGTTTTTTTCCCCTAACAGGGTTTCCATGCAAAAAAATCTGTGTGTCTTGTTATGTGTGTTAACTTTTAATGCATACATCTTTCCTTAATGCAATGTTGAAATTCTCTCATGTTTTGGAATGGATGAAATTGTTTAAAAAAATTGAAAACTGATTCACCCCCCCTCTCAGTGTTCCCTTGAGTCCAACATGCCTATGGACAGTCCTAGTAATGTTTCTTTCTACTGATAGCATCAAGATTATATATTTGTTAAAAGGACAATGCTTTGGTCACTACATAAATTAGGGTTAGCCATTTAAAAAGTGCAACAATATTAACGATCATATTATGATTGACTGTAAATGGGATTTTGCATACTCAGGTTCGTATTTATCCATTAGAGACATTCAAGGAATCAGACATGGCACACAAGCAACCGGATCGGGTCATGAAGAAAATCTATTGGACGTATAAAATAGAATGCATGATCTAAAATTAATGCATAAGATATTAAAGCATGCCATCGCTGGTTGATTCTTCTATTATGATATTCAATAATGATAGATATTAATTCCAAGTGAATACATCACCTAATATTGTTGTAATGTCCTCTTGAGATTTTATCTTTAACTGCTTCTAATCTCCACGTTATTCCAATAGGTTTAGATCCAATAATTTCAGTGATATACTATTTCTTGATACATATGACCTTGATGTTATTTATTGACCTGATAATTAGATTTATATATAGACATATAGGTAGGTAGTATTCAAGGATATGTTGCTAAGAAAGCACATTTTTTTGCTATAATTGAAGATAGAGAACCATGTAATTATAATTGTTTCATAAATGGAGAATGAAAGCCACAACAACTATGTGATTTCTAACTCCTTAGTTGGTTCTCACACATATAAGAGGATATCCAACTTAGTGCTACCTCTAACTTTCCCTCAATTCATGTGATATGCCACTGGCTGGGTAGTTTAAAGTAACTTGGTTGATTACACAACCTAATTTATAACTTAAATGCTCTTTTGGAGCACCTGCGGTCTGTAAGTTCATTCGATGTTTTTCATTGGGCACTTGTCTATCTATTTATACCCACGACTGGGCAAAAGCCATGTTCCTCCAAGCCTTAATCACACCTGCTTCCTTGAAAATGTGTGTTTTATTAATATACTAAATCATTTCTCATTGACAAGTTGACATCTTATTTGAAGTCGACCTTTAGAATAATTAATAGTTTAATATATAATTCGGCTTGTAGATTGTCACCCTTCTTAATAATAAGTCATAATTATTTATTATTGTTTATGCAGTTCTATATTTATTTTATTTTGATATGATATGTATTATAGTGATTATAATATTTAGCATTTACAATATTCCACTTTATAATTACAATATTATTTAAATTGTAATTTTGTATTTTTGATATCTATTTTATTTAGTTGTTACAATATTGGCGATATGATACTGTGCCAACCTTTGGTGTAGGTGTTTCCTCCAGAAACTAAATGAAGAGCTTTGGATCAGGTGGAGTTTTAACAAATAATCATTAAGCCCCTACCAAATATATGGTGTTGATGCCTTCAACACATTGATACAAGGAGTAGGTTGACATGCTTGACCTATTGGTGAAATTGCCGGTGCAAAATATTTCATTACTAAGATTTGTAGGGAGTTTGAAGGTGAATGTGACATCACAGTTAGGTTTTGTTGAAGCTTTTGTATTAACTTCAAATCAACACAATCAATGCATTTTAGGTCATTGAAAAGGTGTTTATAGGTGATTTCACTTATGAAAATTTCATTTGTGATCGAGCATTTGAAGAGTGAAGAGCAGAGTAGATGTGGATTGAAGCGATTTGAATTGGTGCATGAAACCCTAACCGAAAAAGATCTAAAAGGTATTTACAATTTTTTTCTTTGCCTTTTTTTCAAAAGTATTTCAAAATGCTTACACCTCAAGTAGTAAAGGTTGTGGACCAACCTCGACCTAAGTTCAAGAAGCATCCTAATAAATTAAAGGTGACATATCCAGAAGGTGCATTTTCACACATTCCTTATGGGGTTATACATACTGAGGATATAAGGATGTATATTCATGCAAAATTGGAAGAATACAATCATGCAAAGTTGGGAGAAGTGTAGGTAGATGAGCTTACCGATGAAGATTTCAAGTTGAAGCCTGATTATGAAAGTTTAACAAAGAAGAAATTATATGTATGGAACTACTTTCCTTCTTTCTACTATGTTGATGAATGGGTTAGATATACATTGAGTAGAATCTATGATAGATTCATCTGGTTAGCCCTGACACACATGATTAAAAAAGAAGCCATTAGTGTTGTGAGAGGGTTATGTTCTGAAGGACCAATTCTAGCCCTTAAATCTGTGAAAAATGAAGTGGTGATGAAATTAATTGGTGCGAGATTTGATAAAAGAGCCCTGACAATTAATAAAATTGAAGACCTAGCTATAAAACATGCATCCATGATGATTGGATATAAAAATTTCTTCACAAACAAAGAAAACTTTGTTTCTGCTACTGCAATTAATACTACATATGAAATGGTGAAGAAAGGTGTAGATTTTGATTTGTGTGAGTTGTTAAGGAAAAAACTATTAGAGAACCTACATAAAATCAAGGATTCTTGGTACCCTTTCTAATATGGTACCTTGATCATATACATCTATTATTTCACTTTCTTAGAGAGTTCTCCGGTATAAGGAATGTAGTGTGGTTAGACAATGTTCCGGTGGCTAAACAAATCAAAGATCATATATTGAGGTATCTAGATTAACCATCTAAAGATGACTTCAAATCATTCCAATCTTGAATGCAGGCAAGAGAAAGGATTCCTAAGAGTGTGGTTGAGAATTACAATAATGATATTATCTTCATGGTAAGCAAAGACTGTTGTATGATGGAAGCTATTGAACCAAGGGCGGTATGGATTCCTAAAAGGGATATGAGGTAGAAGAGAGTGTAATTACCAGTCTTGTTGATCACATATTGAGTATGCCCAGAGACACTACAAAAGAAATATATGGCACTTATGAGGAGAAATCCACTACAATATACATGAAGCATAAGTCAAAGGAAATCAAGAAGAATGTGGAGAAGATGAGGGAACAAGTTGTAGAGATGATGGGGTTACCAAAATATTTTGAGGAGAAATCTAAGGGAACATCCAATACTTTGGTAGTTACCCCCAACACAAGAAGTTTTGGTAGAACCTCTACCCCATCTTTGATTGCTCCTAAGTCCTCTACGACTAAACCTGTTGTTGATTTGAAAAGGAAAGAATCTTCTAGTGCCCCTACAAAACAACAAAGTGCTATGCAAAAGAGAAGTAAAGAGAAGGAACACAGAGAACAATATGTAAGTGTAAATTTTGATGCTAAGGAAGAAGAAGAAGAAGAATAAGGACCACAGTTAGTCTAAAAGAGAAAAACCAGTGTCTCTCAAGTAGAGACAAGTGTAAAAAGAACAAAAATGGATATTGTGGATACTGACAGTGCGACATAAGTAGAGAAGTAGAAACAAGCTTTCATGGTTCATATGAGGGAGAATAAGTTTGAAAAAGAAGAAAAATCACTTGAAGGGAAAGGAAAGAAGAAGACTCCTCCAGTTCGGAAGTAGAGTCCTATGAAACTTGAATGATTGGTGAGATATATTTTAAAATATGGGAACCTAGAGGAGACTATAGCACTATACCCTACTATAGATGAAACAGACAAATCAACCATTGAAGAAGTCGTTGTTAGGTACATTATTGCTTTTGATGTTAGCATGAAGGATATAAAGAGTCAATTACTTGAGGATTTTAAAAGTGTATTATATGCAAGAAGGTAAGAGTCCATAAATGAAGATACCAAACTAAGGGAATTCGCTTTGGAGAAGATCAATTCTTCACTCATAGATGAGGATAGAGATAAATTAGATCAATTGTATAACAAAGAATTTAGGACTAAGCAAAGGGTCAACACCCTGATGAGTAGGGACAAAGAAGACATAGAAAGATTAAGAAATGAGAGAATGGGAAAGGTTTCCAATCTGGAAAACAAATTAGGAATGTCTCTAGATAGCGAAGAACAATTGCATGATGATGTGTATGTCCCTGAAGTGAATGAACCAGATGATGCACAACATGAGCATGCTCTGAAATATGAGCATGTAGCTAAAGGAGAAACTATGCAAGAAGATGTTATTGATAATACACCTTCGGAAGAAGAAAATATTGTTGGAGAAGAAAAGGATGGTGAAATGTAGGAGGAAGCACAAACAAAACATAACACACCTCATCCGAAAACAGAGAAAATTGCAGAGAAAGAAGTCATACAAGACAACCCAGAGAATACAAAGGCACAAAACACTGAAGAATTGCATCTCCAATGAACAAGAAAATAATGCTAAGGAAGACTCCAACATTGGTGACAAGGAAAAAGATAATGTGAAATTAGTTGGAGAAGAGAAGAAGATTGAGGAAGAGTTCGATAGTACAGATAAGGAGCAGAATGATGGAAAATTTGAAAAGTGCATTGGTGACAAGGAAAAGGTTGATGAGAAGAAGGAAGGAGAAAGTATAAAGATGATTGATGAATCCTTCAAAGCCCTCAGATATTCCTTGAAAATTTTACTAGATATGCAGCTTCAGTTCCAATTGATGGTGTCAACACAATTGTTGTAGATCCCCATGCAACAAGGCCAAGTTGAAATGGATAAAAAATATCCCTTGCACAAATTGCAACTTGGTGATGCACTTCATTCCTTCGCGAGAAAGGAGATCAACGAAACTCACCAAAAGAGTGCTGAGATGATTGATGAGTCGGTGAAAATGCTACAAGAAAGCTTCCCTAGTGTAAATATTGACAACTCCTTATTTGATGTGCAACAACTGAGATTACTCCTTGATTCTTTTAAATAATATTCTACTAGCTTAGAGGAGAGATTGGAAAAGGATGTGATTAAGAAGAAAAATGATAAGAGGTTAGCTGATGACTTCAACAAATGTGTTATCTCTCATGGTAAGTTGTTGAATAACTTAAAGGAGATTCATAATTGTGTAGAGGAAGCAAAAAAATTATTTCAATTTTGTTTGAAATGGCCCAATTCTACCAAGAACATAAAGGATGAAATGGACTCTATTGAGTCAAAAATTGATAAGGACTATGGAACATATGATCTGGCTAATGATGCAGATAGAACTAAAAGGTTACCAATATAAAATCTGCATAGTTAGTTCTTCCAGCTGGAAGAACATAAATAAAATATCATTATGGATTACAGATTGCTTAGAAATCCAGTAAGCGCAAGACTTACATCCCCGACTGGTGCTTTGGATAATGGATAGAAGGTAGTAAGATTGAATTCGGTACCCAGTTCTCCGGATGAAGGTGAATAAATCTTTATGTAGTTTGAGACTCAGTGCAACATGCTATCCATAGTTAAGAAGGATTGGGAGGCACACCTTGCAAAATTGCATGTGTCTTACAAAAGCATTTTTCCTTCTTATAGTTGATTGTGTACACTTCTATTATGTTTATGATTTTATTGTATATATGCAAATGATTGTGAATGGTGTAGCAGTGCAAGTTTTGGTAATTTTTGATGGATATCATTGTTAGGGGGTTATCTTGAGTGTTGAAGTATGTTAGTAAGGGGGATCCACTCTCATATATATATACATAGAGAGAGAGAGAGAGAGAGAGAGAGAGAGAGAGAGAGAGAGAGAGAGAGAGGAGTATGAAGAAACAAAGGTTATAAAAGTGACCATGGGTAGAGAACTTGAATCTACAAGAGCTGCAAAAAAGAGAAAATGGTTTAACTAGTGTGATGAAACTTTTGGAACATTATGCATGTCTTTATCTCCTAATATTTTCTTTCAAGTTAAATCTTGCAATACACCCAATCAAATTTGGACCCAATTGAAGTCCTTGTTTGAGAATCAAAATACCTTGAGAAGATTTCAGGTGGAGAACGAGCTTTATCAATTTGAAGCCTAGATATTTTGACAACATACAAGATTTCTTTAGTGAACTCAAGTCTCTTAGATTGTAGTTGACATAGTGTGGTATTGAGAAACAAGACTCACAATTGATTATTTCCATCCTTGCCAAGCTTGGTCTTGACCATTCAGTATTTGTTTCTACCTTTCATGCCAGTAGAGATGCACTTGGTACTAGATTCATTATGTTTTCACTTGATGATTTTGCTACATCACTCACCAAAGAACAAACAAAGTTGGTACAAATGGGCTCATTGAAGTCCGCCAAACCACATGCTCTTATTGCATCACAAGGTACCAACGATCAAAAGGCTTCAAATATGAAATGCAAGAAAATAGGAACACAAGGATTCCAAGAACAATAAGGAAGCAAATGAATCACATTCACAAGATACCTCTATGTTCTCTTCTTCATCTTCTAAGGAGGATTCATCTAAGATGGAGATACCTAAATGTGCATATTGCAAAAAGTTAGGACATGATGACCATTAGTGTTATGCAAAGCAAATTGATGAGTTGAAACACCTTGTATAGAAGAATTATATTTAGTTGCCTTCATCTATGTCTTCTGGTATATCCTCTTCTTCCACTTCAGCACCTGCACAATCAGGGTTAGCCACCATGGCATGTGGAGTAGACAAGATGAAAGTCCATGCACTCTTTGCATCCACTTGTATTCAATCCAACCAATGGCTTCTTGATTCAAGAGCCTCACATCACATGGCTTCATCTCCGAGTATGTTCTCTTCATATGCATATAATAGATCACCACACATACTGATGGGGAACAACACTTATATGAGTGTTAGTAGGAAAGAATCTATAGATATTGATGATGGCACATTTCATTATGCACTTTGTGTTCCTTCACTATCCTCCAATCTCCTTTCCATCTATCGGATTGCACATACTGGGGCATAGAAGATAGTTGAGTTCACACTTGATTCAATGCTTATCAGAGACATGCACAATAGAGAGATTATTGCAATTGAGACAATTGATCATGCCCCTCAATTGTATGCTTTCTCTCATTTTTCTCCCGATGAACCGATAGTACCATTGACTAATTTACACTCTCATGCATTTAGAGTGAATTAGATATTAGAGGATAAGTTTGATCCCCTGAACCTTTGTGTACTTCAATCATCCACCTTGATTCATGAGATGTGATGAACTTCAACCTCTTGCATCTTCAAAGATTCACTCAATTCAGTAGGTTGTTTCTAGTCTTTCAGTTTCAACTTTGTGGGATGACTTCTTGCTAGACATTGCAATGCTATTTGTTGTCACACATTACAAATATTTGGAACATAATTGAGGATATTCACTTCCTCTTTGACGATAGATACAACCCACATTTCATCACTTCATCATTGCCTTTGGATGTTGTTCTTCAAGGATCTTCATAGTTGTTTGGATTTGCTTCATTTGATTTGATATCCTTTGGTTTAGACATGTGGACACTTGAGCAAGTTTTTGAGGCACAATGTTTACTAATTTTAGATTATCTTCTACATTCGCCATTGGATTTGTTTCTTCTTAAGAAAAGGAACAATGTTGAATGATTTTAGATTATCTTCAACATTATTCTTCAAGCATTCATTTTTGGCAGTTACTTCCTTATGGAGGGATACATCGTCTCTTTATTTTTCTCTCCTATGGGGAGGATCTTGATTGTGCTTATGTGACCGAAGCAACACTTAGGGGGACATGTTGAGTTTTACATTCTTAGATGCTTTTATTTCTTTTTTCTCTTTTTTCAAAGTTCTTTCACATAAAGTTTTCTTCTTTTCTCTAATTATGAGAGATCCATTTTTTGTACATGGGTACCTCACCAGGCCTTGTAGTTGGGAGCCATTTATGCATCCATCATTGCATTCATCATTAGTTTAACTTCTCCCTAAGTTGATCTTAAGGGGGTGTTGGAGTAAATAGGTAATCACCTAATAATTAACTAATTATTAATTAGACCATTTTATTTTATTCACTTAAGCTAATCTTAGGAGTGTTTTTTTAATATTAGATTGAGCTAATTATAGGTCACGATAGGGTGAGGACACTTGTCATAGTCTAATCTAATCTTCACCTAGGTTTTGATCTATAATTTATCTCTCCCTTTTCATAAGAACCCATCTTTCATTGTAATCATTTATTCAGGCTATTGCATTAATACAATACTTAGGTTATTGAACAAATCTATCTTGTTTTTTCTCTTCCTTATTGGATTGTATGAGTTCTTTAACCAACTATGTGTTATGATATTTCTTGAAAATATTTGTAAAAATCAAAATATAGCAGACCACTTCGAAGGGGTGGCCTCCAATAATCAGATAATAATATATGAATTCAATATTGTATAATATGATGTTATGGGAGAGAGTTCTCTTACTTATTTATAGGCTAAACTATGTAGGGACATACCCCTTCATCTTGATTAAGAGGTATTGGTGTATTAACTAATGTTTATGTTAGGATTAGGCATGCCACAAGTGCTTATCCTTAGGAATATATAATATGTACTTATGAATATATCATATTGTGATCATAACATTCCCTTCCCCTTTAGAAAAAAACATTGCCCTCAATACTTAGCAACTCTAAAATCTTTTGTATGAATCATTTATCATTCCATGTTACATCTTCAATTGGCAAAAACCTCCGCTTGATTGGGAAGTTTGAGGCAATTCTATTTTCCAATCTAATTTTGGATATTCTATGAAGTTTTTGTATATTTTGTATGAATGTTTTTTCCATAATATTAGTGGAAAATAGATGAGAGAGTCCACAAAATATGCATTCTTAATTAGTTTAGGAAGATAGGTATGAACAAATCATCTATAGTATCTTATTAGACCCCAAAATTCTCTCTTCTTAGGGTCCATCTTAACACCTTTAAGTGACACCAAATGTCTTGAGTATTCTACTTGTTTCACCTTAAAGACGCATTTGGATTTTTTGCATAGATTTTGTTTTCCTCCAGTTCATTAACAATAGGAATATGAAATTTATCTTTACGAGTGATTTTGTTTAATTTCTTGTAATGTGAGCACATTCTCCATGGATCTTCCTTTTTGTTAAGAATAAGCATAGGGGATAAATATGTTTTTTTGTTGGGATGAACAATGCTTCATGGTATTAATGGAGACCCAACCTTGGATTCTTGAAATACTTGTTGGTGGTGTTGAATAATCTCTTGAATTTTTGGTTGATCTTGAGTTATCATATCTTGTGCTTCTATAAAATGTAATTGTGCCCTATATCATAAGAACCTTTTTTGAGTAATTTCTCCATCCTATGGGAGCTAATGATTTCACTTGGTGATTTAATTCCCAAAAGTTCATACTTTTTTCCATGTATCCTAAAACCCATAGATAAGTCTTGAAAATTGAAAGATATTGTTCCTAATTGCTTAAGCCATTGCACAACCAAAACTACATCCACTCCCCTAATAGGGATAGCAAACATTTATGAATCTAGTTGATAATTTTCCATTGAGAGTATTATATGATGGCATTTACCACCACAAAGTAGTTGTTTCCCATCAACTATCATGACTTAAAAACTAAAGTCTGGATAAAAAAATATCAACTAACACTTTCACAATTTTATTTTTTATATTATTGATTACTTTGAGTGTTTGTGGTGCATTCGTTCCATCCAATGCATGTAGGGAAATAGTAGTGTTTTATTTTTCCTTGGAATCATCATTCATAACTTTTATGTTTGATTGTTTTGTAGGTACTTCTCCCTCTTCTTCAACCTTATTCTTTTTCTCACTACTAGAACACTTATACATCCTTAACCATTTTCTATCACAATTCCAACATAGGTCATTTTCTCTTTCCTCTATCTTTTGTTGAGACTTTACTAATTTATCTTAGGTTAAATAATTTGTCCATGTTTTTGCTAGTAGGATTAATCACATTTATATCAATTACTCTCATGGTTTCCCATTTGGTGGTGTTTTGTTTATCAATATGCAAAGCTTGTTGCATAGCTTTCCTAATTGCACAAGGTTCCAACAAATAAACATCACGTTGAATTTGGTCCTTAAGTCCATTGATGTACGATTGTAGCCTTTGGTATTGTGTAACCTCAAGCGCTCGAAGTGTCAATCTCAAATGATCAACATTATATTCATATATAGACCTTAATTGTTTTAATTTTCTTAGTTGTGTAAAATAACTTCCAATGTATGGTTGCTCATAGAAGGTTGCTAATTCTTTACTAAATTCTTGCCAACTAAACATTTGTCCTTGTTTGTCACTCATCTTTCACGGGTACTATTGGTAAGACCCTAATTCTAAATATAGTAAATTTATGTTAACCTTGACATTATTTGGTATATTATGAAGTTTAAATTGTTGTTCTATGAGGCTTATCCATGAAATTACATTTCTACCATCAATTTATGAATGTTTATTACTGGTGGGTATAATTGTTGACCTGAAAAAGGTTCTCCTATCCCTTGATTTGGTTTATTATGGTTGTAACCACCTCAATGGTTTTTTTGGGACTTTCCTTCATAAACTTATCTAGACCCTTATTTAAGGATTTCACAAATGGGTCAAATTTATCTTTAATGAAATGTATCATTGTTTCATGTCCTTGTGAAATTCTTTCCTCAATTTTAAGTGGTGGAAAATAAAACGGATCCTTAGATTTTGTATGTGAACAAATTTCCTCTAATCCTAAAGATGACATGGTTTTAATTATGTTTTAATTTTATGATTTATTAAGGTAAGAAAGTATTTGGTGTGAAAGAATTTGATGTTTCATTGTGGACCAAACTTAGACCACAAAATTAAGGAATATATTTTCTCTAAAAATAAATTTCAAAGAACTAACCCTCCCTAAATTTTGATAAGCTTTCCAAAAATGTTTTTTTTTTTTTAATTTCAAAAATTGCAGTCTACAGAGAAAATTAATGAAAGTTTTGACTAAACTTTGACCACTAAATTAGATAACTTATTTTATTTCTAATAGAAATTTACAGAGAACTAACCCTACCTAATTTTTGATAAGCTTTCCAAAAGTATAATGTAAAAAAATATATATTCCAAAAATTTCAGCAAATAGAGCAAATTAATAAGAAAACATAAAATATTAATTTTTAGAAAACTTACCCTCAAATTCTGAAATTCATTTTGAGAGCTTATTTAGTGCTGACGTCAAAACCCCCAAAAAAATCAAATCCAAATTCACACTAGTTTAAAAGTTATGGTGGAAACAAAAATGTTGGTCCAAATCATAACTTTGATACCACATATTATGATATTTCTTGAAAATATTTGTAAAAATCAAAATATAGCAGACCACTTCGAAGGGGTGACATCCAATAATTAGATAATAATGTATGAATTCAATATTGTATGATATGATGATATGGGAGAGAGTTCTCTTCCTTGCTTATAGACTAAACTATGTAGAGACATACCCTTTCATCTTAATTAAGAGGCATTAGTGTATTAACTAATATTTATGTTAGGGTTAAGCATGTCACAAGTATTTATCCTTAGGAATTATAATATATACTTAGGAATATATCATATTAGGATCATAAATCTGTTCCATTATATGGCTATTTCAACTTGACTTCTTAAAGGCAACAACACCAAATGTTTACTTGCCAGATGAATGCACAATAATTTAAAGCACAACAAACTGAATTCATAAACATAAATTATCTATTTGAGGATAGCAAACTAATTCAAGATAGTTTTTATATGATTTAACAATTGATTTATTTATTCATTCAATACTCTTATACAAAACTAGAATAAGAGAGTAGTTCTAACACACAATCCATTTTCCCAACTAAAAAATAATTATATAAACTTTCCAACAATTGCCAAGAAATTCCAAGTGTCAATTACCAAAACTAATTCCATCAGCCTACGAGGCTTAACTATACTCATTGACTAACCAAAAATACAAATAGCTAATATGTATTTTATGCCATCTATATCTCCTTGCAGATCTGCAAGTGTTCATGGGTTACTGCTACTTTGATGTTTTTAAGGGGTACTATTTGGCTGAACCATTATCCCCATAGTAGCCCATTGTCTTGGGGATTAGAGAAACGACCTATGGAGGTCAAGAGCCCAAGGATGGAGGAGGGGAATTATTGCAGGTTAGGATAAGGGAGGATGAGAACACAGTTTATTAAAACAAAGCTAAAAAAATATCATTTAATTGCATAGAAACTAAGTGAGTGAAGGCTTACACAAGCATTTAAATCTTTTGTGGCATAGTTGGCAGACTTGGACTCGGCAAAAACTCGTCAAACCCAAAATTTGCGACTCGGCAAAAACTCGTCAAATCTCATTAGGTTGACTCAGCAAGTAAACCTTGCAAAAGCTCACCACGCTTAAAAACTCATGAGTTTTTGCAGGCTCGCCAAAAACTCGGCAAGTCTGCCAACTATGTTTTATGGGATTTAACCTGTATGCTTTTAGTTATCTCAATATAATGTCCATATGCAGTCATTACACTATTGTCATTTTCTTCATTTATTTTGGATACAAAATGTAAGCGAATCGTGTGTGCTGTATTCCATTCAAAATGTTCACCAGCTAAATTTTAAGATGAAATATTCATTAGGAAAAAACAGAATTCAAGTGTATGAGAAATACATTATGTTACATTCAACAAATGCTAAATGCAAGGAATGCCATATTGTGAATTAAATTTAAATTAATTCATAGGTCAAACATCCTGGTGAAGTTCCAGCCATTCTATAAACATCCTTTTGCAGAAAGAAATTCTTTGTAGATCATTGCTGCAATTTGTCTCAGGAAATTTCCACTTTCAAGTTCAACCATCTTGATCAAGTTGCATGATTCTGATCAGAAAGATCATCCAGGTAAAGCTGACTCATCAGCATCAAGCAACCATGCAATATGCTTAACAAAAATATACTAGGTGCAGAAACAAACAAAAGGGAGTCACGTGTCAAATTCTGATGCCTTTGTATTTTGGTTCAATTTAGAAATTACTCAGAAATTGATTTCAGTCTGTGGCATGAACTATTGGCAAATATATGCTTTATCGACAAGGGCCCAAGTCCATTTCAAGGTGCCGTTCTACTATATTAGATATCAAAGATGTTGCTCTCAAGCCAGGAATAACCATCTCAAGAACTCAGGGACATAAGATTTTATTTCTTTAAATTCTGATGCCTTTGTATTTTGGTTCAATTTAGAAATTACTCAGAAATTGATTTAGTCTGTGGCATGAACTATTGGCAAATATATGCTCTATCGACAAGGGCCCAATTCCATTTCAAGGTGCCGTTCTACTATATTAGATATCAAAGATGTTGCTCTCAAGCCAGGAATAACCATCTCAAGAACTCAGGGACATAAGATTTTATTTCTTTAAGCTGATAAAAACAATACAAATTTTTTTATTTACAAAGGAGATCTCTCAAGAAGCATCAACCTTAAAAAGTGAAAAACAACAAGAACCCCAAATGGTGCGCCCATGATTGATAATTGTAAACAGAAATTGAAATATTACCGTTGGTAGCACTACACATTGAAAATTATATAAAACTGTGCTATGGGTTTATGTCTTGCAAACGATAATAGTAGAATTAAATGCGCTACCTCTCATCTTTATCTCTCTTAAGGCCAGAATTAGATATATCATATGAGATGAGGCCTGTACCATCGCCACTTTGTACCAAAATGAAATATGTGGTAACTTCAATTAAAACGTAGAAATCACTAAAATGAAATGTGGGAGTCTCAATTAAAATGTAGATATCACTATACATTCCTCATCTCTAGTATCAAAACTAGAAGATGCAACTCTGGGTGCCAGAAATTCAAGATTTCTACTGTTTTTTATGACTAGATGGCATCCATGAAGAAATATACAGCTGGTCTGAAACATAGGACCAGATTAGGTGCTAACATAATTAATCATGTCATCATTCAGCGAGATTTCTTGAAGGCATGTACATGCAGACCGAAGATACCATCTTATAACTTCTTGATATCTATAGAACAGATACATTTCAGGAATCATATACACGTTGCACTCACCTGTTCTTTTGAGAGATGCACGGTGAGAAAAGGCAAACCCCTTAAATTTTGTTTCAATTAATCATCTGCAAGAGCATATACAACTGCAGTTCTGCAAGGACTGTAGATGAGAAATGAGTAAGGCCTGTCATCAAACCATCCTTCCTGCATAAAACAAGGCATGGTGCCAAAATATTCAGGTAACTTCAAAAGAGACTTGGTGAGGAGAAAAAACAGTTTAGAGTTCATCGCAAAACATGAAAATTTATGATCTTGCAAAACATCAAAAAATTAAATGGATCTCCTCTGTAGTTTATCAAAAAGGAGGTTTTCCTATATATTCAAATGTCAGCAAGTTCCAGCACATCAGTTAGGGCATGTGAGAGTTATCAATCCTGACAGAGTTACTGAAGCATAGGATAGGTTATTTAGATTATTTGATCCAATTAAGGAAATGATCATAAAACCCCTTGTGTAGGATAGGTTATTTAAATTAATATCAAAACTGTGGATTGACTCATATTTTTAAAGATACTGGAAACCTTGCAGGAGAGTTTGTTAGCATGGCTTATGTCAATAAGCAAAACTCATATTTGTGTTAAAATACATCTCTCAAAACCTCTTCAAAGAATAATCAAATGTCTCACACACTTGGAAACTAGATTATGAATGTTTGCCATTAAGGTACCATTTATGTCATGAAATGGGGAATTTCAAAAGGGTTTGCTAGAAATATAAGCAAATGTAGCATTCAATAGTAAAAAAAAATTGATCCTAAAAACAAAGCAGTAAACTAACGCAGGAGCTTCTTTTTTAATTTTTGTTTGGTGTTGTCTTGCTTGCAATTTTGGCTTGTGAGGAGTTGAATGGGGGGGTGGGGGGCGGGGCGGCCGTGGTGTTGTGAGGGGACCCACACAGCAGTGTAAAAGCTTCTAAACTTTGCAAATTCAGAAAAATCAAATCTCATACATACCCGCAGCTAGAGGAGATTAAGGTGAATTTAAAATTTATGCAGAATTAAGAGCCTTAGGACCCCACGTGGCTGGATAGAAGTGCAGATTTTCTTGAACTCAGTTATTAAGCCGATATTTAAGTTGTTAAAAGAAGACAGTTACACAATTCGGTGTGAAAACTGAAAACCAAGAAAAGAACGAGTGGGGAGATTGCATGGGGAGTTAGAAAAAGGAAGAATAGGTGCAGGAAAGTAAAGAGAATGTGGGCATATTTTCAGCGTAGAAGATAAGAAGAGCACTGCTGGCTGTTAGCATGGGATAAGAAGAGTTAGAGGGGCGCAGCAAGTAGATGGTTTGGCATGAAATTCAAAGAAGACTCCAACTTGAATGAAGGTGGAGGGTTTAGCGCAGAAAAGGAATCAGGACATCAGCTGTTCATGCATGGTCATCGAGTAAGATTGATGTTTAAAATATCTTTACCTGCTCTTCTTTTAATTGCCAATAAAAAAATTAGTGTTGGTCATAGTAGCTTGGTCAGTGAGTATACATTGCTGTCACCCTATGTAAAAGTTTCAATCCTCTCTTGCAAAATAGAGGATTTTTTGTGTTTAAGCCGTTCTTTCTTTGTTCTTTCATGAGCACTGGTTTAGATTGGAGATAACCACAGCCCCTTTATTATGTAATGTGGTGTTGTTCATTTGGTTGACAATATTATAACAAAGGAAAGATAGATTTGAAATTTTGGTTTAAAATCATGGCCATCAGTTTTTGGTATTAGAGCCACAAGTGAATGGGCAGGGAAGAGTTGAGCAAAAATGCCGCCAAGAAGAATGCCAAGAGGAGGTGCCAGAGGAGGTGCCGGAAGAGGCATGGAGGAAGGGGTTCTTGGAATGTTGCAGAATCTCACAGCAAGAATGGAGGCCATGGAGCAGGCACAAAGAAGAGGGTTACATGCGGGTGATATAAGCAACAATGAAGAAGAGGAGCAGCCAGCTAGAGAAGAGGTGGTTCATGGAGAAGGCGAAGACCTTGATGGAGTTAACAGAATAATAATAGCAGTCATGGGGGTCGGAGCCAAGCCCAAGATAGAGGTTCCCATCTACTCGGGAAGTCTCAATGGAGAAGAATTTATTGATTGGATGAATGATCTTGATAAGTATTTCAAATACGAAGAGGTGGTAGAGGATAAATGAGTCAAGTTTGCATGCACAAGACTTAAAGGCCACACTGCTATGTGGTGGGATTATGTTCAATCGGAAAGAAGAAAGAAGAATAAGGAGACGATAAATTCTTGAGATAGAATGGTTGCCAAGGTGAAAGCTAAGTTTATTCCTGGAGACTACCAGACTAACCTGTTCAAAAGGTTACAAAAGCTCAAGTAGAAAGAAATGAGAGTGAAAGAATATATAGAAGAGTTCTACAAGCTCGTGATTCAGTTAGGGCATAGTGAAGAAGATATGGAGAAGGTAGCTAGGTACCTCAATGGATTGTGGTATATTTTGCAAGATGAACTGAGTCTTTTGTCACCTAGGACTCTTGAATAAGCGTATCAGTTTGCTATAAAAGCTGAGGAGAAGCTTATGAGAAAGCAAAATCAGCAAGGAGAAGGTAAAGGAAGAGGAGCAAGAGGAAGAAGTCAACACTCTAATAGAGGACAACAACACCATCAAGGTGAAGAAGTCGGCACTTCTAGTGGACAAGTTGATTCAGAGAGAGGAGGTTTCCAAAACAGAGGAGGGAGACCATTTAGTAGAGGAGGATACCAAGGATGAGGAAGAGGCTTTCCACAAGAGAGGCTTTAAGTGTAACAATTTTGGTCACAAAAGTTGGGAGCGTTTTGAGTTTACGCAAGAAGGTCACAAGGCTTGAGAGGAGTAATCAGATTGTTCAAGCAGACCAAGAGAGTGTGGGGTCACCTTCTCATAACTTAGAAGAACCTGAGATAGGAGAGTCTTTGCTATTCAAAAGAGTACTGTTGAAGCCACCAAAGGAGAATCTAGAACCTATGCAAAGGAGAGCTTTATTCAAGACCAATTGCAAGGCTAAAGGTAAGTGCTGCAAACTTATTATTGATAGTGGTAGTACGGATAATCTTGTGTCAGTTGAAATGGTGAACAAATTAGGTCTTACTAGAATTAAACATCCAAATCCCTATCAAGTGTCTTGGCTACAAAAGGGGCATAAGTTATTGGTAGATGAACAGGCCTCGGTAGAGTTTCAGATAGGTAGTTATAAGGACACTGTTATGTGTGACATCATGCCCATGGATGTTTGCCATGTGCTTTTGGGTGGGCCTTGGCATTTTGATAAGAGAGCCATACATGATGGCAAAAATAATACCTATACTTTTCAGAAAGATGGTCAAAAACATACATTGTTACCCTTGAAAGGTAAAGAAGGGGGTAATAAGAGCAACAGTAGCAGCAAGGTTATGTTGGTGAGTGCCAAAGAGTTTTTGCGTGATATGAAGAAGGAAAAAATGGGATATGCATTAGTACTCAAGCCTAAAGATGCACCTACCTCTACTAAGTTGGATGCTTTACCGAAGGAGATACATGACATATTGAAAGAGCATATGGATATTGTGGTATCTGATTTGCCGAATGAGTTGCCTCCAATGAGAAGTATTAGTCACCATATGGATTTGGTTCCAGGGGCTAGCCTACCAAACAAGGCTGCATACAGATTGACTCCTAAGGAGAATGAGGAGATCATAAAGCAGGTTGAAGAGTTGCTTGAAAAAGGATTGATAAGGGAGGGTCTTAGCCCGTGTGCTCTACCGACAGTCTTAGTGCCCAAGAAAGAAGGTGATTGGCGATTGTGTACGGACTCCAGAGAAATCAATAAGATTACCATCAGATACAGATTTCCTATTCCACGGATGGATAATTTAATGGATTGTTTGAGTGGTTCTATGTATTTTTCAAAGATAGACTTGAAGAGTGGTTACAATCAAATTAGGATCAGACTTGGGGATGAATGGAAGACAGCGTTTAAGACTAATGATGGTCTTAATGAATGGCTGGTTATGCCTTTTGGGCTTACAAATGCACCTAGTACTTTTATGAGGCTCATGAATGAAGTCTTGAAACCATTCTTGGGGAAGTTTGTGATAGTCTATTTGGATGATATATTGGTTTTTAGTAGGTCTAAGGAAGAACAACTTGAGCACTTAAGGTTGGTTATGACATGGGTGCACGAGAAGTTGTTGATCAACCTCAAGAAGTGCACTTTTATGAAGACTGAGTTTGTTTACTTGGGTTTTGTGCTATCTAGAGAAGGATTAAAGATGAACCAAGAGAAGGTTAAAACCATTGTTGATTGGCCAGTGTCGAGGAGTGCTTATGAGGTAAGGAGTTTTCATGGACTTGCTAGTTTTCATAGAAAGTTTATCAAGAATTTTAGTAGCATAGTAGCTCCTATACTTACACTGTAAAAGGACATAAAAAGCAGTTTGAATGGACTCAAGAGGCTGAAAAATGTTTTAGATTGTTGAAAAAGGAAGTGACTGAACAACCTATACTTGTGTTACCTGATTTTAACAAAGTTTTTCAAGCAGAGTGTGATGCTAGTGGCTTAGCAATAGGGGCTGTCCTAAGTTAGGAAGGGAAACGAGTTTACTTATTTCAGTGAAAAGTTAAATGATGATAAGAAAAAGTATTCAACTTATGATATTGAATTTTATGCATTGGTTCAATCTTTGAAGAAATGGAGGCATTACTTGCTTCCCAAGGAGTTTGTTGTTTACACATATAACCATGCACTCTAGTTTATAAACAGCTAGCACAAGCCGAATCAAAGGCATGCAAAGTGGGTGGAGTAACTTCAGAGTTTTAACTCCGTGTTGAAACATAAGAGTGGGCAAGCAAATAAAGTTGTTGATGCATTGAGTAGAAGAAGTCTATTGCTACAAGAGATTCAAGCAAACAGTGTTGGGTTAATTAGTTTGAAGGAGTTGTATGAGAATGATGCAGATTTCAGAGATGCTTATGAAGCTTGCAGCAGTCCTATCAGCAAAGATAGAGAACCATGGACTGATTTTATGTTGCAGGATGGTTTGTTGTTCATAGGTAATCAGTTGTGCATTCCCAGAGGGTCAATGAGAGAGAATCTTTTGAAGGAGAAGCATTGTGGCAGCCTAGCAGGTCATTTTCGGGAGGATAAAACTTACTTATAGTTGAGTACACATTATTATTGGCCACGAATGCAGGCAGACGGGAAGAGGTATGCGGAGAGATGCAGTGTATGCCAGCATGCAAAAGGTAGCAGTCAAAACACTGGTTTGTACCAACCACTACCTATGCCAAATAGACCTTGGGATTCAGTGAGTATGGATTTTGTTGTAGGATTGCCTAGAACTCAAAGAGGCAATGATTCTATTTTTGTTGTTGTGGATAGAATTTTGAAAATGGTTCATTTCATTCCTTGCAAAAAGACCAATGATGCCACACATATAGCTAACTTGTTTTTCAAAGAGATTGTAAGGTTACATGGTATACCCAGGAGTATAGTATCTAAAAAAGATATGAAATTTGTGGGTCACTTTTGGAGAACGCTTTGGAAGAAGTTGGGCACCCATTTAGTTTTAGTTCAGCTTACCATCCCCAAACGGATGGTCAAACAAAAGTGGTTAACAAAAGCTTGGGTAATATGTTGAGGTGTCTTGTTGGAAACACATCTAGTAATTGTGATATGGCTTTAGCACTGGCTGAATTTGCATATAATGATTCTCCAAAAAGGCGTACAGGTTTGAGCCCATTCTACATTGTCTATGGTATGCATCCAAGGGGTGTATTTGAACTCAGGGATCTTGGTAATTTTGAGAGAAGAAGTGCAGATGGCGAGGAGTTTGCGAAATGTATTCATGACCTTCATGGAGAGGTCAAATTGCAGATTGAGGGGAGAAACCAGCAATATAAACAATATGCTGATAAGAAGCACAGAGAAGTGCATTTTTAGGTTGGTGATCTTGTTTTGGCTCATGTCAGGAAGGAGAGGTTTCCAAAAGGTCCTTGCAAGATTCTCATAAAGTTTTCCACCAATGCTTATGAGATTGCTCTTCCTTCCAATATGGGTATCTCGCCCATCTTCAATGTAGTTGATCTTTATCCTTATAAAGGTGAGGAAACAAATGGAATAGAAGACACAGAGTTGATTCCAAGATGGGAACAGCAAGTGACCAAATCGGATCCGATCAACATTGAGTGTATCTTGGAGAAGCAGTTGCTAAAGAAGACACGAGGAAAGAAATATTTCTAGTACTTAGTGAAATCGAAGGATCATCCTTTTGAGGATGCTACTTGCTTAACAGCTGCTGAGATCTCCAAATATAGTCATAGTGTTGATGACCTCATGAGCAGGAGCTCATGATTTTGTTTGTCTCCAGGGGAGCTTGATGCAAGAGTTTTTTTTTTTCATTTTTGGTTTGTTCTCAAAAAAAATTTGGTGTTGTCTTGCTTGCAATTTTGGCTTGTGAGGAGTTGAATGGGGGGGTGGGGGGCGGGGCGGCCGTAGTGTTGTGAGGGGACCCACACAGCAGTGTAAAAGCTTCTAAAATTTGCAAATTCAGAGAAATCAAACCTCATACATACCCGTAGCTAGAGGAGATTAAGGTGAATTTAAAACTTATGCAAACTTAAGAGCCTTGGGATCCCATGTGGCTAGAGAGGAGTGCAGATTTTCTTGAATTCAGTTATTAAGTCGATATGTAAGTTGTTAAAAGAAGACAATTACACAATTCGGTGAGAAAACTGAAAACCAAGAAAAGAACGAGAGGGGAGATTGCACCGGGAGTTGGAAAAAGGAAGAATAGGCGTAGGAAAGTAAAGAGAATGTGGGCAGATTTTCAGCATAGAAGATAAAAAGAGCACTGCTAGCTGTTAGCGTGGGATAAGAAGAGTTAGAGGGGTGTAGTAAGTAGATGGTTTGGCATGAAATTCAAAGAAAACTCCAACGTAAATGAAGGTGGAGGCTTTAGCACAAAAAAGGAATAAGGACATCAACTGTTCATGCATGGTCATCGAGTAAGATTGATGTTTATTGTACCCCAAATTAAAAAATTTGCTACACTTAGGCATTTTGAAGAAATGAGTTAAAGTCTTATCAAAATCTGTCAAAAAGGTCAAAATTGGGATTTTGCATGTCTTGCATGGGGGTCAAAAACTTGAAATTTTCAATTTTTGACAATCTAGATCGGTTCAAAACGACCAAATCTACAAAACCCAGATGTCAATTTTTCAACCCTAAATTTTAGGAAAATTTCTATTTTTAGCAGTTTTCTAAAAATAGAAACTTTTTATGGGTTTCTTTCGAAACGGATACTGGCAAAATTTTCTAAAAATAGAAAGTCTGGCTTCTAGGGTTGAGACTTTTTGATTGGCTCAAAATACTTGCTCATCAGGGAGGTGCAGTCAGAATCACGAAAAGATCAGTTTTGCCCTAGTGGGTCTATTCTGCTTTTTCAGAAGCTTTTTCTGGAGAACCAAGGTCATCAATGGAGGTCAGTTAGCTGCTAGGTGCCAGAATCAGACGTTCAAGCTGAACATAAGTTGTCAAAGATAAATGTGCACGAGAAACGGAGAACAGAGAGAAGAAGTTGGAAAAGTTGAAAAATGTAAAATTTTGACTAAGGCTGGTGAATCCAAGCACCCCTGCTCAGTTTGGGTGCCCAAACCTCCATGCCTTAGAAATTTTTCTGTTCCGGCAACCAGTCAAGAGAAGCACGTCAAACAAGGAAGAAAGTTGAAGATTTTTGAAAAAGTTTCTAAGTCTGCTAAACCTGGGTGCCCTTGGAGAGAATAGGCACCCAACTATTTAAGGCATCAGATGATGAAATCAGAGATGGAGCTCCCAAGCAACGTTGTTTAGATTCATCTTAGCTCTGCAGAGAGCCCGACAACACAATCATATGACTACTCAGTCATTCGAAATTCTCAATCCAACAGAGGAGTTTCATGCTGAAGACAAAATGCAAACCATGAAAATGATGAAAACTATTCCAAGTCTAGTAACTTTGGGTGCCCTAAGTGACCAGGGGTACCTAGCTTTTTGAATGACCTAATCCAACTGTTAGGGTTTGCATATGTTATCAAACTCTTTAGTTTTCTACCAGCTTTGTAGTGGATGTCTTCGTCAGCTCGTCAGATCAAACAGGGGCCATGATGAGAGGTGTTTAGAACTCTGAAGGTGAAAACAGATAAAAATGACTGTCTAGTGAATCTGGACGCCCCTGGAGAAGAAGCCCAAGTTTTTAAGGTGTCAAATCAATGAATTTGCTGAAGGCACCTCCAACGTGACTTCGTCAGATTTGATCAAGCTTTCCAACGCAATCATCAACACGCTCATTGGAGATGGTAGTCATCAAATATCAAAGGCTAAACATAGGAGAAAAAGTGGGTAAAACGATAGAAGTCGAAAGCAACGGTAAAAAAACTCAAAATAAAAGCTAACTCTGGAGAAGTTAGGCGCCTCCAGTCAAGAAGGGCGCCTAGGGTTTTGTAATGTCCCCTTCTCAACAGTGATCTAATAGTTGACCATTAGCCTATTTTGGTGACCCGTAGGCTACTCGGAGGTGCAAATTAGGGTTTCCTATCTTCTAGGAGGATGTTTCAACTTTCTCTGAGACTTGCTTCTAGAATCTTGGTGTTTGGTTGGCGGTTACTTTCTGGGTTTTCAGAGAGCTTCGCAATGGTATAGCATGCATGTTGATCCGAGTAACTTCCTAAATTTACTATTTTTAGTAAATTATATTTTTGGCAGTTGTCCTGATGGCATCAGTACATTTGGCTTTCCTCATCGAGCAGTTGAGTTGGCAGTGTTGGAATCGGCTCCCGGATGCAGTTTCTGGAGAGAAGTTATTTTAATTAAAATAATGTTATATTTTAATTATAACCCCTTGACCTAGCTTTATGACTTAAGTTGTTTTAAAAAGGGGACTTTATGGGTGGACACCTCATTAGGATGCTTAAGTGAAATATTTCCCATTTTATTAAAGTTTGACTTGGAGGGAAAAGGGACGCCAATTTGAGGAAATATTAAAATGTTTGAAAATTAAGAAAATGTCTTGAGGAGATGGGACGCCAACTTGAGAGGCATGAGTCAACTTTGAATTAGGTTGACTCCTTGAGTGGGGCGCACCTTTTGGAAGCTTCTAGAGATGCTTGGCTAAATTTATAAAAGGGAGTGTTGGGTCTTCATTTGATCATCTTGAGTTTATTGTAAAGTTATGCTGCTGGAATGGTGACTGAGTGCTTCGGGGAAGGCATACCCCCTAGCTTGGCTTGGCTTCTTGCTTGAAAGATAGCAACTAGTTAAGATAGGATCGTCCTTGGTCTTTGAGTTGAGTTTTGGGCTTGTTGTAGTTGAGTTATTTGCATTTCATCAGATTTACAGAGTTGTTTCTGCTCAGTTGATTGTAGTTTTTAATCATATCTTGCAAAATAAAAATAGTATCATTTTGGGTATTGTGCCTAGTTGTTTCTTTGCTAGGGGCGACCCTTCATGTCAATTATCAGATTTTATTGGCAAGTGTTTGATTTTTAAAGGCAAAATCACCCTTCTTAGAGGGTCGTACCTTTCTGGAAGTGTCTTGGTTTCCGTGCAAAATAAATGGAAGTTGTTTGAGTTGGTTTTAGTGTCCAATCTTGGTCGCCATCCATGTTAGAGTGTTATGCATTTTACCTCATGTCGTTTGATTGAGTTTTGAGCAAGTTATGAGCAATTTAGTGAGGTTACAGGTTGCTGGTCTGTATAATTTCAGTCATTGTTAAAGTCATATCAGATTTTGAGAATTCGTCTCTTGAGTGGGATTGAATCTAGGAGGTCAAGTTGAGTATAGGAGAGTCCCTTTACACTATTGCAGCATTGAATGACTTCTAATCATGTGCTCTTGGCAGGTTCTCTATCACATTGTAAGTTGAACAGTAGTACTGTCAGTATTTCTCCTCTTCTTATCTAGTTCTTGCAATTCCCACGATCGTGGAAGAGACTGGCCTCATTTCAATCTATAGTTTCAGGTTTCCATTTCTTGCATCACCTATTGAATAAGTGGAAGAGGCTGGCTTGCCGCCTATTTATTTACTGTAATGCATTACTTCATCATATTGCTGATCGGCTGAGCCGTCATCATACTCCCGCTGAATAAGTGGTCGAGTCGCATGTTTAATTTCAGTAATGTTCTTCATTTTCAGTCCTCCCGCTGAATAAGTGGTAGAGTGATTGTTATCTTCTTTCTGTACTCTTTCAAACAATCTTCAGTTGTGCTAATGATCCCCTTTTGAGTATGCTCTCACCTTGCCCGCATTGGGATCTGGGTTGATCAGAGGAAAGGGTTCCCTTCAATTGGATTGTTATTTTCACTAACGTTAATGGGTGAAATCAATGTGTCAAAAATGAAAAAATTGGCTAGCACATTTCAAGTTTTGAGGCTTCAGATGTCAATTTTCAGAGATGCAGTGTCCAAGAGACCCCTTCCAGAATCTTCTTAGCTATCCAGTGAACTTGTTAGCCAGTCGTTTTGATCAGCACAATGCCCGATATCATGAATTCATCTGAAGGTTAGGAGACAAGCAAAAATTTGAAGATCATTAAAATGGCTAACATTGGAGAAAGTGGGTGCCCCTGGAGGAGACAGGCACCCGACAATTTGAAGGGTCAAATGAAGTTTTTGTCAGAAGATGTCTCTAGAACAATGTCGTCAGATTTGATTAGGCTCTGTGGTGAAACATTCAGTTTGTTCGTCAGATCAATCTAGAAGCCGGAAGATAGGATCAAACTAGGGTTGAAAATTGAGGAGAAGTTGAAAACAATGAAAAAATGGTTAAGTCTGGAGAGAATAGGCGCCTCAAGCCAAGAAGGGGGCCCAACTTCTCTTGCCTTAGTGAAATTTTTGAAAATTTTAAAATCTTGAAAGAAGAAGAAACATCTAAGTTCATTGCATGAACTTAAATTAGGGTTAGAGAAGGCTATTTCACTCAAGACAAAGCTTATTTAAAGGCACCTTTGTGTTTTATCTTTCATATTTTCTTGTAGGTGGCTTCAAGGAGAAATAGAGCAGCAACTTCAAACCTATATTTTCAAAATTCAAGAACTTAAACTTGCTGGTTTTTCATGAATTTTCAGATCAGCACATAAGAAGGCTTGCTTTTTTATGCTTTTTTTATCTAGAACATCAAATCTTTGAAGGAGGCCATTGTTTTCAATTTTCGGCAAGCTGGTTTATATTAGTTCTATCTTCTAGATAATTTTTGAAGGATTTTTTCAAGGTTGCAACAATTGTTTTTTTATTTTGCATGTCAGAGAAAACTTCAAAATTTAGAACTTCCAATCTTCTGGGTCTATCTCAAATATTCTTCTGGATAAAACTCTTATCATAGCTTTTTTAGTGAAACTTCAAGTGGCTTCTTTTTCAGTGAAACTTTGAGGTTTTCAAAATCTAATCAAATGGGTTCATCCAAAATGTGCCTCTTAACAATACCCAGATGCCAACTTTTTTTTTTGCTTTTTCAAAGAAAACTAGGGTTTGCTGTTTTTTCAATCTACATTCTGAATTTTCAAAAACGGACGATCTGGGTCTTCTTGTAACGAAATTCTAAACAAAACCCATATCTCAAAAAAATTTCCAAAAAATTCATCCATGTGATGAAAAAAATCAGCAAGCTATAAATAGAAAGTTGTGCAAAACTTGTTACAACATAGGCAAGTTTACAAGCAATCTTCGAGTTTTGCAAAATGGAGTACACTCCCATAGAGTTTAAGACTAAATTAGCACTATATCATGATTTCATCGAGACAACTGAAACTGACTTATACCACATTAAGCCAGTGTTCAATCTGCGTGCTTTGGAAGACGCAGGCAATGTCACCATTAGGCACCTTGGCCATTCAGGTCTTCTTGCAGCAGCATCCATTCCTTTTTCAGTTCAAAGCTTGGAGTTCGTAATTGTTTGCATCAAGCATTACAATCAAGCAACGAGGGAGATTTAGTCAGTGGACGGGAAAACTATTTGCAGCCTAAAGCCTGATATGATAGAAAGATGTTTCTCAATTCCACCTTGGCCTGAAAGCGTTACTATCTCTTGAGATGAATGCGAAAGAGTATGGGAAATGAATAAAAACAAGTACAACAAGAAGATTGCATCAAAATGAATGAAAGAAAAACATAAGACATTGCCAAAGAATGTGGGGAGAAGTGAATTCAAGGAGGAAATTGCCATTATCATCACCTTGCTCAACTGGATCACAGGCCAAGAAGATGCAACTAAGTTTCAGCCCTGGATGTTTTACGTGATACCTCACATCATGAAGAAAACGAAATTCTATGACTGGTCGACATTGATCAGTGACTACCTTCATCATTAGATAACTGAGTATTTTAACAGACATGAATTCCACATGATCTCATACCTAGTCTACTTGGTTGCCTTCCAAGGCAAATTCAGAGGGTTGAACACTGAGGGTTCCTTAAATGTTCAACATGTTTACAATTACTACACTCAACTAGAGTTTGTTGCATCCTCACATCACTACAAGAGAGTGAATGAAGCATTCCTAATGTATACAATGAGTGACCTGGACAATGAGCTACATGTACACATTTCATCTATTGCCAAGGCAACGATGTCAGAATGGGCGGATTGGTATATTCAGTTTGCTACTTTCACCTATTTGAGAGTCTATGGCTATTCCGGTGTTCCTCTCATGCTACCAAGGTATCCATCTGATGAGGTTGTGTGTATGGAGTTTCTTAGGCAAGTATCAGATGTTCACACCCGCTTGGGAAACAAAAAAAAACCAGCATTCAGCTTCCCTTTTGCATTAGGCATTTACAGGTGCAGGTCATCGGCAGATGCCAAAATAATGGGTAACGAGTTAACTAGACTTGGTCTCAAGCCTTTCAACGAGAGATGATCTTATGATCCCCATGGTGTCTATGCAGCCAGACTTGGTCAAAACTTCACTCATGTGCCCGCACTAGAAGATTTTTGGGCCAATTGCAGAGATGAAGTCGAGGTCTAAAGGCGTAGCAATAGTAGACTCACTCTTCATCAGATGAAGGATTGCTTATCCGAGGATATTGAGGGGTTGTCAAATGATGACGGAGATGTGCTTCTCCCAGCTTACACTCGTAAGAAGATTGAGCAACAACCTCTTCCACAGGCTAATTGGGCCCATAAAGAATGCATTTCAGTTAAGAAAGGACTCGTCAAGTTGTTGAATATAGTAAAACTTTGTGAGTCCTTAAAAGGAAGAAGTCTATTCTTGTAGCAGAGCCGCCAAGGGTTCATTCATCACTTCCTTCTTCTTCCAGAGCTTAGTCAAAGACGAAAGGAAAAGGTCAGGAGGTTGTAAAGGGCAGTAGGTCAATAAAGACTGCGAAGAAGAGGTTGGACTACACAGGTATTGTCATCCAGGAGCAGCCAATGATGGAAACAGAAGTCCCTCCACATGAGCCCATATCTCAAGAGGAAACAAAAGATGTGCCTTTGATACATGAACCTTTGCCATCCCCAAGGTCTTCACCAATTCACATTGATTTGGAAGACGAGGAGGTAGAGGAAGAGATTGCAGTTGTACTTCCCATGGATGTTAGTCGAAATACCACATTTTGGCTTGAGAGCTCCTTGGGAAGGACAAGAAGAAGGCCTTCTTATCAAGTAAATGTTGATGATCTCAACGTATATCAGGAAGCACCTAAGAAGAAGGCAAAGAAACAAATGCACTTTGAGAGAAATCCTGATGGTGAGATGGTCATGGAGACGGCGACACCTCCTGAAGATAAGAACAGAGACGAGGTGGATATGGATGACTTTGTGATGGTGAAAGCCAATCTTGGCAAGAGCACTAGGCATGCTGACATGAGCTTGTTCAAGATGGTATCGGAAGAAATTCAGGAAAGAGTGCAAAAAGATGGGGAAGACAAGGCAGCCCTCAAGGCTGAAAACCGTCAACTCCGTTTGTACATCTCAAACCTCATTCAGGGCACTTCACAAACAACACAGTTGCTGCCCCAGGTCTTAGAGACACCAGCTGATCAGCAGCAGTTGAGATAGTTGGTCATTTGTGGGAAACAGACTCAGGAGTGGATTGAGGAAATCATCACTAAGGGTACAAAAGTTTTAGCTTAGATATTTCAGCTGAGATATAAGGCTCATGATTTACGTCAAGGTATCCAAGATTTTGAATATAGCTGAGTTCAAGCCTATGCATGAAATCATAATTGGAGATTTAGATGTGGCATATGGCTCTACGATGGCGAGAACATAAAAGACAGATCTTGGAATGGAAAGAAGGTCACCTTTTCAAGGTTAAGACATATGAAAGAATATCCAAGGAGTTTGTTGCATACAAGCAAAGGGTTATTGATGCTCTCGAGTTCATAAGAGAGTTTGTTGCAGCAATTCCTTGCTGGTATTGTCAGGATGATGGTTCCTACTTTGGGCTTGATGAAGTCCAAACAGAGTTTCAAAGTATTGTCCATAGTAGCAGTGACAGTGACAAAAGAATGAGTCAGCTTTCAGTGATGTCAACAAAGTTCGAGAAAGCGTCCAAGGAGAATGAAGATTTCCTGAGATCTATTGCAAATGATAAAGAAATCTTGGAAAAGCGGCATTTTGTTATTAATAGTATTGGCACTCCCACCAAGGATGAAGTTGCCCGCTTTTTAGCAGATGTGATCGAGATTTAAATCAGCTTTCATCTAGAAGCTTCTTCCTAGCTTTCTTTCTATTCTTGTCATGATTCTTATCCATTCTTTGAGGATAGAAAGAAAACAATTGTAATGAGTTGGCATTTTCTATTTTTAGATGCTTTCTAGGTTGTAGATGTTTATCTTCTCTAGCATTAGAAATAAAGTTTGCATGTTGGCGAGTATTAGTTGTAAAAGCAAGGAGATTTTAGGGTTCCCTACTCCTCTGCTTAGCTATAAATAAGAGCAGTGTTTGCTCATTTTCTTAAACTGTGCTTGTGAGAAAAAAATCGCTGAGCTTATGCCTTCATATTTGTTATCGATTAGTTTCAATTCACTTTGTGTTAAGGGAAAGTTTGCATGCCTCTTTTAGCTGCAAGTTCTTGTTCAGTGCATGTGTTTTGTGTCAAATGATAATCTGGTTTGATCGCATGTTGCGTGTATTTTGCCACAACTTGTTGTCCCGGAATTGTAATCTTGTGCTAGAAGTTTGAGAAAATAAAGTCCTTAGCATGCTTTTGCTGCCCCGATATAAAGTCTCAGATTTTCGTTTATTGTGTAATGCTTATATGATCTCCTTTTCAACTTGCATTGAAAGTCAGTAGATGTATGTTGAAAAAAGTTTATTTAAGTATCTTTGTCAGAAAATCAATTTTGTTCATTTCTAACTCTTTTGCTCTGCATTTACTTGAGAGGCTAGAAACGTCAATAGCATAAGTTAGTTGTAGTTGTTAAGTTTCACTAAAGGGAAAACCTCAGCTGCAACATCTAGAGTTCTATAACCTTGTGTTCTCGTAGCTGAATCAAAATGATAGGCAAAATTAGTTTTAGTTTACTTACTTTATGCAAACTCAGTGAAAGAGGGAGCTTCCCCTCCTAATTTGAAGAGCAGTTTACTGCACAGCTGTTCGTTTCCAAAACGCATTCCAGAGGTGCGATTTGAAATGCCAACAATGTTTAAAATATCTTTACCTGCTCTTCTTTTAATTGCCAATAAAAATTTTAGTGTTGGTCATAGTAGCTTGGTCAGTGAGTATACATTGTTGTCACCCTATGTAAAGGTTTCCATTCTCTCTTGCAAAATAGAGGATTTTTTTGTGTTTAAGCCATTCTTTCTTTGTTCTTTCATGAATACTGGTTTAGATTGGAGATAACCACAGCCCCTTTATTATGTAATGTGGAGTTGTTCCTTTTGTTGACAATATTATAACAAAGGAAAGACAGATTTGAAATTTTGGTTTAAAATCATGGCCATCATAAACTCTCTATAGTGGAAATCTCACGAAGATATATTTAGAAAGGTTTGAAAAGAAAATGGGTTCAATGCAATAACAAAAAGTAAAGCTGCCAATGGGTAGAGAACAAGAAAAAATGATTTCCTAAACAATTATAGAAATAAGATACTACAAAAAATCATACTATGTAATGTGGTGTTGTTCATTTGGTTGACAATATTATAACAAAGGAAAGACAAATTTGAAATTTTGGTTAAAAATCACGGCCATCATAAACTCTCTATAGTGGAAATCTCACGAAGATATATTTAGAAAGGTTTGAAAAGAAAATGCGTTCAATACAATAACAAAAAGTAAAGCTGCCAATGGGTAGAGAACAAGAAAAAATGATTTCCTAAACAATTATAGAAATAAGATACTACAAAAAATCATATGAAGTTCTTGGAACTAAAGGAGGATATTTTTGCAAGTAACATGGAGTAGGAAAAACACCTCAACTAATATTTGGGAGGGCAAAAGAGTGATCACACATGGTAGAAAAATTAGTAAACGAAACATAATATTATAAAGAAAATCAAAGCAACTTGCAAACATAGGATCATGAAAATTAATTTAATGAGATCCACAATGTCAAAAAAAGTTAAGAAATTTACAACAAGCTTCAAAAAAATTAAAAAACCATGAATAGGAATAATAATTGAAGGAAATGGAGATGACATTGAGAAACATGAGGAGATTTTGATGTGTTAGTTACAAGGGATTAGGAAAAAAAATGAGAAGGAAAAGAAAAACAGATAAGTGGTTTTTCAAAAACTCAATTTCTAGAAAATGAGAAAAAGAGTGACAAGAAACCACATGCTCTATAATATAGAGAAGAAAGCACGGAAAAACAAAACCAGAATGAAATGAGGGTTAGAAAGAGACAGGACCAAAAGAGTCAAACCAATTGAAACTTATAGCCACAAAATGGGTCCGCAGCCAACAAAAAATCATTACCAGATAGAGGGGTGAAGGCATGAAGAGGAAGAAAATCCAATATAGAGAAAAGAAACATTGAGACATAATTATATATCATCAAGGGAACACAAAAGAAAGAGAGAGTACTATATTGAGAATCAAATTTCCCTACAGCAGCCATGAAATCATAATTTGGAATATCAAGGGCCTCATCACCCTTGATAAATCGCTTACAAACACAGTTAATAAAGGAGACACCAAACAGTAAACTTGAATAGAAAACTAAGATTTATGTGGAAACATTTATCAACTAAACAACTATGCTCCACGGAGTTTCAGTGACGGAGATGGTAGGGGATGGCGGGACGTGTTTTATGGGGGTACTTTTGGGCCATTTTTTAGAGGACAGCTGTTAAAAAAATAAGGAAATTTTTAAAAATATAGAGAAATTTCAAATATTCATATCATAACATTGATATAGCATTCATCATAGACATTGTAGAAGATTAATACATAACATTAGACTTGAATTGAGATTTCACATGAGAATTAACAAACAAATCTAAGAAATTTAAATGCTTTCATTGTGAATGTACATAGTACATACATATATAAGAATTGTAAAAAAGTACGCAAAGGCTCCAAGTTTCAAGTATAAAATGACAAAAACATAAAAAATATATGACTCCAAGTTAAATGGGCTTTTTGCATAGGTTTTGAGGACTTCAAAAGGACACTCAAATGGGTTTTTGAAGTTGTTGGCCCTGCTCCACTCCCACTGCCTGAAGAACCCCCAATGGCTGCCATACTTCTATGAGTTCTACTTCTTTCATGCATTTGAACCTCAACCTCCTCACTATCATTACTAGTAATCTCACTACTACTCAAGATTTGTTTGGTTAAGAATTGAAAAGAAAGCTGCAAGTTCAAATAAAGGAAAAAACAAACTCACAATGCCCTTCCTACATGATAAAAACAATTTGAAAAAAACTTGAAAAAATGGAAAACAAATTGAAAAATCAAAACAAAATAAAATAAAATGAAGAACTTACCTCTAATGAAGTAGATTTGATGCCCTAGTCTCCCCTTTCAACTGTTTTTTCTCTCCTCTTTCACTTGCTGCTCTTCACCTCAAGTTTGCAAATGTCAAAATGAGAATGTTCTTTTTCTTTTAGTTTTTTTGATAAGTCAAGTAGGTTTGGGTTTTGTTTAAAGGGGTGGGGGGTCCCATCCATCCCCTTTTCTTAATTTAAAAATGTGTTTTTTTACAAAAAAGAAAAAGTAAGATGTTGGGCCACAGGGGATGACTAGTAGTCCTCGGGACAATTAGGGGACGTCGTATCATACCAGGTACTACTAGCCGTCCCCTAAGTCCCTTGAATCTGCAAAAAACGTCCTTTGGAAGTTTCAGAAACTTTGTGTGAAAAAAGGGATGGCTAGGGGACATTTCCTGGCCATCCCCGCATCCCCGTTTCGTCCCCAGTACGAGTACGAGCCAAAAAAGGCAAGGGATGCATCCCCGTGGAGCATAGCTAAAAAATGGTGTATAGAGGTCAAATGAGATAGTAGGTCATCAAACATAAGGGAAAACATGAAGTTTGGCCATCCTATTGAAATCCTCACAGGTTTAAAACTTTAAAGGATTTAGGTTGAACTTAGGTAAGTAGTTTTAGAAGTAGACCTCAAGGAATCAATCACCAATAAACTCACTTTTTTATTATCAAATTGTTAGTGTTTTGTAGTTTCAGGAGCTATTTTCTTAAATAAAATGTAATCAAGGCAGGTCGACCTCTTTGTTTTATAAATAAAATTTGTTTTCTTCTAGGTCGGCCCTAGAAAGAAAGACCAACTAACTTGTATATATAGGAGAACGTGTCTCATTTGATCATCATTCTATCCATTCCAATTCAAATATCTTCAACAACAGGTTCGCCCTTCAAGAGCAGCAGATTCGACTTCAGGAGAAGAGTTAAATATTTTGTGCATCTAAAGAAATTGCACTATATACAAGTACAGATTCATTGTATAAGATTCGCCCTTTCTAGGGGCTGATTGTTGAGTGTTATTTCTGCACTTATTATTCTGATTTATGAGAGAATATCTTGCTGGGTTTTTCTCCCTCGAGTAGGAGGGTTTTCCCAAGGTAAAATAATGTGTTCATTGTTCTATGTGTTGTGTTTTCTGCTTATTGCATTCCTGATCCTAAAACTAACATGGTATCAGAGCGGGTTTAGGGAAGATCGGATCAGATTTGACTAAGCATCCATTCATTAAATATTAATTAGACTTCTAGAACAGATCTACAGCAGATGAAGAACAGATTTAAAATGCATTCTATGAGGCAAATTGGACCAGCACAAGATTTTTTTGGTGAAGACATCTTGTAAGGAAAATCAAATCAGCATAGAGCGAATTTGTGAAGACATTCCTTGAGGCAAATCATACTAGTATATAAGTGATCTGTATGAAGCAATTCACATCATTATCTGGAGTAGATTTTGTGCATTCTCTATATCTGATTTGGAGCAAGATTTGGAGCAGCATTGAAGCACAGTTTTGGAGCAGACCTTGTGTCTAATTTGGAGTAGAAGTAGGATCAAATTTGGAGCAGGTTTTTTATCAGAATCTAGGGCAGATCTTGTGTCCATTTTAGAGAAAGTTTTGGAGCTATTTTGGGGCAGAATTAATGCAGTTTTTTGTGAAGATAAGCTTCAAATTTATGAGCGTATCTTGAAGGCAAATTATTGCAGACCTAAGGGCAAAATTTAAAGAAGTTGATTCATGGAGGCATGCTAATGGATTTTGACGTTTCTATCAAAGATCATTGGAGAAGTACCTCTGCCGGTTGGCTTCACACCCAGTCATTAGGAAGAGTAAGGAATATAGGTTGTTTCTTCAAGTTGAAGAAGATCAAGCGATCATCGAAGAGTTGCAGTTGTCTGAAAAGTGTTGCAGTTCGTAGTCAAGGAAACCAGCTATTGCTCGTAGGAGGAGATCTTTGCTATCAAAAAGTATAGATCTTTGTGATTTGCATATTGCCAGTTCTTCTAAATCTGAAATTTGTTGCAATTGGAAACCAGAGGGAAAGATATGGAGATCAAAATCTGGAAAGGCATCACTGGTTGGATATTTGTAATAAAGAGATAAGTATTTTATGTTTGTACCTTTGAATTATGATCATGGATTTAAATAATCATGTAGATTAGTGAATCATGTATGCTACTAGCATTGGTTTGTATATTCCTCTTCAGGGTAGTTTGATTCTATGAACTATTATTAATCTCTTTAAAATGCAAGATGGATCGAGGAGCAAAAGGATGTTGGATACTTGGAGATATAGATTCATCCCTCGATTACACTCCTGCCACAAGTTGAGATCATGTCCAGGAAGAGGATTTAAGGTTCTAAGATCAATCAATGGAGGGGAGTTCACTTCTAGAGGATTTTTTTGCAATCTCTGTATTGAGGCAAGGATCAAGAGGGAGTTCTGTGTTCAGCAAAATGGAGTTCTATGTCTCGAGGAACTAAAGTGACTCATTGAGAAGAAGTGAAGGTGTCAACTAAGTGGGTTGCAGTGTTGCAAGGCCAGGTGCTAAGTCCTTGGAAGACCTCTTCAGCTGCAAAGAACAAAATTGCACAAGACAGTCAATCTGGATTTGACATTGGTAGCTCTGCAAACCTATTCAGAATAGGGTGATCTGGGATGAGGTCGAGGAGGACAGTCCTGGACTCTCGCAAGTCAGTAGTGCCGGAGGTGTGCGTTAGAAACCGTTCCTCTGAGGAAAGCATTGCAGACAATCTTGGACAAGGAGGTCAGGAGGTTGATGCAAGTACTTGGAACTTCAGAGGGAGTCACATCATCATGAAGATTTGTTGTAATGTATATTTCTCTGAGATAGAGAAATATGAGGTGAAAGCCCTTGTAGTGTATATTTCTCTGAAACGAAGAAATATGAGGTGAAAGCCCTTGTAGTGTATATTTCTCTGAGATGGAGAAATATGAGGTGCAAGCCCTTGTTCATCTCTGAGACTGAGATGAGACGTCATGTTGAGAGACTCCATGACGACATCACATTGAGAGACTTCGTGATGAACCCTTGTACATCTCTGAGACTAAGATGTGTTTCTTTCCACACATGGGAGTAGCCATTGTGGACGTCATGTTGAGAGACTCCATAACGACATCACGTTGAGAGACTCCGTGATGAACCCTTGTACATCTCTGAGACTGAGATGTGTTTCTTTCCACACATGGGAGTAGCCATGGTGGACGTCATGTTGAGAGACTCCATGATGACATCACGTTGAGAGACTCCGTGTAATGTCCCCATTTTAGCTCTAAGCTCTTCTTGAGGTTTTAGCCTATTTCCGGAAACTCATAGGCTAAGCAGAATTGAAAATTAGGGTTTCCTATTTTTTAGGAGGTTTCAGATGCAGTTTTGAGGGCTTGCATGCATGGGGTTTTGATGCATGTCTGGTGGAGTTTTCTGGGTTTTCAGAGAGCTTCAGAATGGTGTATCATGCATCTCCATCTGATAACTTTTTCAGGCACTTACTATTTATAGTAAGTCATGTTGGCTTCCCAGATTGTACTTAGAAGGCGTTTGGAAACACTTACTATTTATAGTAAGTCATGGTTACTGCTTAGATGAAGTTTTGCAAACTTACTATTTATAGCAGTTGCTATTTTTAGTTAGTCTATTTATAGCAGTATCTTTCTATCAGCAGTTCAATCATCTGCAGTTCACATTTTGGGCAGTGTGGCTGTTCAGTTGGCTTTTTGAAGGTTTTGAAGTTAACTTACTATTTTTGGCATTGGCTATTTTTAGTAAGTCTAATTGTGGCAGTGGCACCATCAACAGTCCTACTCAGGTCATCATTCTATTTCTAGCATAATCAGTTTGAGTGTTGGCTTTGGTTTTGGCTTCTATCCCTCCTTGGACTGAGTCCTAGACTTAGTCAATTTTCATATCTTGAAGTTGTACCCCATGTCTAGGCTTGATGACTTCAAGTTGTTTTAATGAAGGGGGCATAAAGGGGGTCGAATTTCATACGCATTTAATGTTTATTTTTAAATGTGTATTGTGCAACTTTAAGTTGGACGCCAAAAAGGGAGATGAATAATATTTCATTAAATTAAAAATAAAGTGACTGTTAAGAGATGGCGTCCCTTGGAGGAATTGAACAGTTTCTTGTTGGGAGTTATAGATTGCTTCATTTTCCAATTGAAGCTTATATATTGGTGCCTTGCTCTTTGTATATCATCTTGGAAATTTGAAAGTAAAGTTATGCTGCTAGTTTGAAATCCGGAACCTGGCTAAGGGGAAGCTTAGGATTTTCAATCCATCCTTCGGGCCTGAAACTATGGCTTCCTAGGTGGATCATTGTGACTGTACTTCACCTTGGAGTGTAGATGGAGCTTCAATTGATGATATCAAATACGTTGCTGATGTAAAGCCTGTTTTTTGAGTTGCTGATTCGCCATGGCAAAAGCTATTTTCTGTTCATAGCTTCGTCACTGATTTTTGTTTCATTCTGGGTATTCGTCCATGCTGTTTCACTGTGAAGGGCGACCCTTTTTGGGAGTTTTCAGAATTTTTAGTGAATTTTCTAATTTTTGGGAGAAGGTTGACCTTTCCTAGAGGCCGTACCTTTCTTCTTGATTGTCTTGGGAATCATGCCAGTTGTTTCTTTCTGTTTTGGGCTCGTTTTCTCAATGGAGGTTGGACGCCTAGCTCTTAGTTGTTGACTGGTTGTGGTTTGAGAGTTTTCCAAGTTGAATTGAAGAAGATACGTCCATTATGGTGAATTCTCACCTTGTTGATCTAATTTTCTATATTTCATGTTCTTGATCAAATTAGTTAGAAATTGTTATAATGTTGTTCTAAGTTTCTTTCTATATCATTTTGGCATTGTAAATGTTAGAGAAAGTGTTACTCTAACCATTGAGTGTTTTTGGAGGCATATCATTTTCATTTGCAGCTGTATGTTATTTGTTTGTGAGCTGATTAGTAGTACTAACAACCATTGTCTCATTGCTGCAAATTCTAGTTTATTTTATACTCCCACGATTGAGTGATTGAGTTTAATAAAGCTTCTTTAAATTAATGTTGTTTTCTCCCCACGAAATAAGTGGTTGTGAGGATTTGTATACCCCCCACTGTACAATTGGAAGTGTGGTTATATGGTTGGCTTGCCGCCTTAAAATAATTGTAATAATCACACTCACTGAATAAGTGAAGTATTCCCACCGCTTGTGGATGCCTGCAAAGCAGAAGAAGTGTTCTTTCAATTTGATAATTAGCACTCCACCATATGTTAGCACCTCGCCTTCTAAAGGATTTTGTGTGCACATTCTTGGTGTTGAGTTTAGTTCTCCTTTTCAATTATAATCAAGTCAATTATTGAGTTATTAGATCCCAAGGATCCTCTAACCATATGCCCGCCCCTCTTTCTAAAGTGGTTTTAGGGCGCATTCTTGGTTAGAGTTTATTTTAGCATCGTTTTGATTTAGAGCTAATCTTAATGGGTGCATGCTTGCATTGTATGTGAACTGAAAACTCAAGAATAAAATTTAGGGGATTTCACTCCGTGATGAACCCTTGTACATCTTTGTGTAATGACCCCTTTCTAGTGGAGGTACTTAAACGCAAATCTGGCATTCAAGGTATTTCTCAAAGAAACATTAGAAATGTTAAGATCAATAAATTTCAGTAATAATATCTAATTAGATCGAAGATGATATTATTTCATTCTTGTCCAAGAGATTATTTATTTCCTCCCTATTACCCAATTCCTTTATAATATATTTTGTGAGTACATTAGATGTTAGACATTGATCGAGATCCCCTGGATGGAATTCGATTATACCATTTAACGTCATAGTGAATAAACGGAGTCATTATTTATAAAGCTCAATAATTGCTGCAAGCACCATTATTGGATAATTATACATATATATTTGTATGTATATGTGTATAATCATTATTAGACAATCGTAAATGATATCTACATACATCTTACATAATCATATATATACCATTGTTTCTAATTGACAATTTATAATAGTTCCTTATATATATATATATATATATATATATATATATATATATGTATGTATATGTATATATATATATATATATCAACCATATATATATATATATATATTAAAATAGATATATACTTAGAATATTAATTTATTATATTCAAATCCTTAACTCATAAAACTAACTATTTAAATACAGAATTATTTATAAAACTTATTATATAAGCTTATAAAATAGTTATCTTAATCTCACCCAATCTATAGAAGCCTCTCCTCTAGCCACATTGATCAGATCTTGAAGAGTATTCCTTTATTAAAAGTTGTTTTTCTCTAGAATCTATTCTTCTTATCTTCCCCTCTATTCGATGTCCTTCCTTTCTCCAGCCACGGTGTCACTAGCATATATATTCCCTCTATTGCAGCCTTTTCTCATTCATTCCACCACATATATTGAAGGCCCAAATTGATTGGGGAAAATCGCAGAAATAAAGGGGCTAAGACAAAGCTGACGTGGGAATAAGACAAGGAATGTGGGAAAAGAAACTCCTCCGAAAATATTCAATAGCTGGGTTACGGGTGTCAAAGGTGGTCAATCTCCAAAATTAATTCCCAATTTTCAGATTCAAAAACCCCCTTCTATACCCTACGGTGGAGGAAGAGACACAACTGATCACATATTTATCTCTTGGTAAGGGTCACGATTCTTTCTATACTCAAGTGTTGCTTTTCATTTTCTTTTATTTGAAACTAGCACTATCTTATATAACTTAATTATTGCCTTTGTTAAGGCATGATCATTTTAACTTGTCTCCTTTATCATTGATTGCCACCCTCTAAGGTCTTTTAATATTATTTGTTGTCTTTTAATTATTATCCCTATCTTTTAATAAGGAATCATTGGCTGCTCATTTTGATAAACATATTTTCTTTTCATATATATATTATTTTATCCTTTATACTAATATATTTATATTTATATATTAGTATTATATTATAATGATAACAATATAAATTGTTAGTGTTTATATTTATAATTTAATATTTATATTGTTATTTTATTCATTTATTTTGTATTTCAATGTTTTATATTTAAGTGTTGAAATTTCGGGGGACATGACAGTCCTCCCCGTCCAAGATTGCTTGTCCTCAAGCAATTACAATCCCAAACAACTTTTCACTTCTATAGTTACAACTCCTCAACTCAAGAAGCATTTTGGCAAGCAAAATATTAACAATCTTCATAATCTTTTAGACATAAAGTAGTTAGGAACACACATAGAGTAATCTTATTTGAAGACACATCTGGAACGTAGCAAATACATGGATATACTTAATGAAGCATGCACATAAATACACATAGTATATGCCAGAATACATGTGGGTTACAAGGTATACCCATAAATACACATAAGTCGCCAGGTGTGAATGCACGCAAGTCGCAAGATATACACATACACATGAATACCAATCACAAAGTACACACATGATCACACATAAATCATAATGTAAGCCACATAGTATTCACTTGGATACACTTGAATGCACATAAGCCATAGTATGCACTTGGATACACTTGAATGCACATAAGTCACACGATATACACTTGAATGCATTTGAATACAAAAGTCACACTTGAATACACTTGGATACATAAGTCATAAGGTATACACTTGGATGCACGTAATACATAAAGTGTACATAGGAAACATGAAGCATACAGGTGAACACACATGATACATGAAGTATACAAATAAATACACGTATGGATACACATATACATATGAGTACACGCAAGTCATAATATATACTTTATAACTTAAAAGCACAAATCAGAAATTAAAGTAGACAACCAAGTAGCTCAAGTAACCAAGCACCCAACTCAAGCACACTAGTGAGTAGCTCAAACACTCAGGCAAGTAGCTCAACCAGGCAAACAAGTAGCTCAAGCGAGCAAGCAAACAACTCAAGAACACAAGTAAGTAGCTCAACCACACAAGCAAGTAGCTCAAGCAGGTAAACAAGTAGCTCAAGCAAGCAAGCAAACAACTCAAGCACACAAGTAGCTCAACCACACAAGCAAGTAGTTCAAGCAAGCAAACAAGTAGCTCAAGCAAGCAAGCAAACAACTCAACCACACAAGTAGCTCAACCACACAAGCAAGTAGCTCAAGCAGGCAAACAAGTAGCTCAAGCACACAGGCAAGTAACTCAAGCACACAAACAAGTAGCTCAAATAGGCCAACAAGTAGCTCAAGCAAGCAACCAATCAGCTTAAGCACACATGCAATAAACATGCTAAAGCACATTAGGCATAAAGCAAGTATGTAAGACATGAGGCACACTCATAAGATATGAATCATACCTTTGAACGCATGTAAGCAATAAAGCATGAAAAACAGGCCATGAATAAATACATGGAGCATACACCGACATGGAACATAGACTCGAATGAAGTATACACTCGAATACATATACAAGTAATAGAGTATACACACGAATACAAATACATCTCGAATTCAAATACCAGTCATAGGGTATATCTTCAAATACAATTACACTCGAGTGAAGTATACCGTCAGACAATCGGGAAGGGGGATTTGGTGCATCCCATACTACATCGTGGACCCATCCACCCTCCCAAGGTCATCAAGTATACACATGAGTATGAAGCAAACATGCGAATACACGTGATACACGAGCATTCACATGAACATATGTTACGAAGCATTCATATAAGTCACAAAGTAAACATTTGAATACACAAATTATTTCAAAGTATATACTTGAACACTTTGCTGAAGTTATTGATCTTCTCAATCATAGGTATGGTCGAATAGGATGGTTGCATTGGGATGCCCTAAGAGGTGTTCCTTCCAAGCCCAAGAGCAGGTACACAAGCCCTCTTGGCCCAACAATGGCAGACACGTAGTCATCCATGTGGGTGGACTACTCGAAAGGGCCCCTAGCACCTGCTATCCCTTTTGCACCTCCTATTCCCTATCTCCTACTATGATGGAGAGTTCCTCAAGTTGATTCAAACATGCGATTGTTTGGGGGAGGATTTCCATAGGAGGCTCGTAGATGCTCTCTCTAAGCCCAAGAGCAGGTATGTAGGCCCTCTTGGCCCAACAATGACAGACACACAGTCATCCATGTGGGTGGACTACTTAGAGGAGAAATCTAGCACCTGCTCAACCTATCGGTTCCATCCCTCAACTAACTACATGATTGTTTGATGATACAAACAATTGCATCTAATGATTATCATAAGTTAACCACAATTACACCATGCAATGGGGATTTACGAATTTGACAAGACATTAAGAGTTCAATGTAAATAATCTATTTATCATATGAATGTATATGCAGCAGTTCCTTATGATATTCAATGTTTATATTTATATTTATCAATTATCAAATATTAATAACTAAATTAATATCTTTATCAATATCAAATCTTAATATATTTATCAATTACCAATTCCTTTTACCAATCATTAGTATTTGCATTCATAACAAATATTATTTTCTAATTATATAAAGGTATTTATGATTGCTGATTTAGAGCTATGAAAACACTCACCTAATACTTACCACTTTGATCTGCATACATCAAAATGTGTTTCTATATGTTTATAGAATATACCTTCTTCTTTGGTAAGTTCACATACACTATTTTCACAAGATGGCAGGAAAGTTGCTCTGATACCACTTGTAATGACCCTTTTCTAGTGGAGGTACTTAAACCTGGATCTTGCATTCAAGGTATTTCTCAAAGAAACATTAGAAATGTTAGAGATCAATAAATTTCAGTAATAATATCTAATTAGATCGAAGATGATATTATTTCATTCTTGTCCAAGACACTATTTATTTCCTCCCTATTACCCAATTCCTTTATAATATATTTTGTGAGTACATTAGATGTTAGACATTGATCGAGATCCCCTAGATGGAATTCTATTATACCATTTAACATCAGTGAATAAATGGAGTCATTATTTATAAAGCTCAATAGATGTTGCAAGCACCATTATTGGATATATATATATATATATATATATATATATATATATATATATATATATATATATATATATATATTTGTATGTATATGTGTATAATCATTATTAGACAATCGTAAATGATATCTACATAAATCTTACATAATCATATATATATCATTGTTTCTAATTGACAATTTATAATAGTTCCTTATATATATATATATATATATATATATATATCGACCATAGATATATATTAAAATAGATATATACTTAGAATATTAATTTATTATATTCAAATCCTTAACTCATAAAACCTATGCTCCACGGGGTTTCGGGGACGACGAGAACCCGGTACATCGGGACAAGTTTTTGGTATGAGGGTACTTTTGGGTCATTTTTTAGGGGACGGCAGGGGACGGCTGATAAAAAAATAGGGAAATTTTTAAAAATATAGAGAAATTTCAAATGTTCATAGCATAACATTAATAAAGCATTCATTCTAGACATTGTATAAGCTTATTATATATCATTAGACTTGAATTGAGATTTCACATGAGAATCGACAAACAAATTAACAGAATTCAAATGCTTTTCATTATCAATGTGCATACATATCATATAAGAGTCTGATAATTATAACCAAAATGCCCAAAGGCTCCAAGTCTCAACTATGAAATGACATGATAAACATAAAACTAAGAAAATATATCGCTGTCCAGTGTCCCTAATCAGAAAAAGGTAGGTCTAAATCAGCATCGCCCTCGTCATCACCATCGGAGCTCGAGTCTAAGTCAGTGTCAGTGTCCATGTCAATAGAAGAATCTACCTCAGCCAATGGAATCCCAACCAATCCCTCCTGTGCATCCTCATCCTCAATCTGCATAGCATCTTTAGGATTGACATCCCATCGTAAGGTTGGAGTCTGACGATACTCACTAGACTGGTGATCCTGTAGCCGCAAAGCACTGTGTACTGCCACCAACTTCTCCGATCGTCTAGAGGTAAGGCAGTTCCTCTTGACTGATTGGATGAAGCTATATGTGGACCAATTCCTCTCAGCAGCAGAGGAACTAGCAACTTGTGAAAAAAGACGAACGACAAGTAATCTCAACTTTGGTGCATCCTTCCCATGCCACGTCCACCATCCAATAGGGTCGGTTTGAGCCAATGTAGCTCTATCCATCCTCGCCTTTAGTTTGTCGAAGGTTGGACCACGAAGATTGGCAAATGCAAGCCACTGTGTGCGAAGTATAATAGATTCCTCTGAAGTATACATTTTTGTAAGGGCTTTCATGAAGCCTTCTTTCACCTCTTCATCATGAGATGGAGCCACTCTCCCAGGTCTCGGTGCATACCATTTTGGATTGAGAGCATAGGCTGTCATATGTAGCGGGGCGTTCATAATGTCCCACCGTCGCATCACAATGGACCTAAGATGCTCCTCATAAAATGCCAAAGTAGGGTCCTTGCCATAAATTGCTTGCTTGACCTGTCCAAGCATACTATCAAAGGTCTCATAAATCTCTCCAAGGCTAGGAGAGTCGGTATCAGCATATCTAATCACTTGCACAATAGGCTGGATGAAGGAGCATACATATCTACAAGTGCAAACAAGTTACAAAAATTAAAATCAGCTAGCCTATAAATATTAAATAATAAAATGAAAATCAACAATAATAAAATTATGAAATAATTCAAATAAATAATAAAATCAGCAATGCCAATTTTCTTACCTCATTGTGGACCACCAGTCATCATCAAGGATTTTTTGTTTCACCCTTTTTCCCTCTGGTGTGCTTGACTCATGCCATCTACCCCACTCTACATTGACCACCATTATTTGTAGAGCCTCTTGGATCTCAACCATCCTCTCCAATAAAATGAAGTAGCTGGCATATCTAGTCTCCACGGGCTTGAGGAATTCCTTCCTCGAAAATGTTTTGAACAAAGCAAGTGAAGTATGATGGTTGCAAATGAACATTTGCACCTCTCTAGCCTCTGCAACCACTGCCTTCACCCAATCTATCTTCCCAATGTCCTTCAAGGTATTGTTCAATGCATGCACACAACAAGGGGTCCAAAAAATGTGCTTATAAGCACTCTCCACCATCAATCCAGCTAATTTACACACACGGGCTGAATCGGTCACTACCTGGCAATGGCATATCATCAAGTTGATATGAGATTAGTATAGATATCAATTTAATAATTTAATAATTTTTTTAATTTATAGATGATGTCTCACATTCCAAATCAAAAATAAGAAAGAAAGAAAAATAAAATGTGAATCTGTGATCAATACCCTGCACAACATTAGAGGTTCCAACCTCCTCTGTAGCATCTCTCAAAATCTGAAATTGGAAGGTTGCATCCTTCCTTTTGCCCGAACAATCTATAGCTCTAAGAAAATAAGAGCCTGTTGTACTAGTCACAATAAGATTGATCAGTGGCCGATGTTTGATATCGGTCCACCCATCTATGACTATGGAGCAGCCATCTGTCAACCATGTTTGTCTCATGTCCTCCATCAAAATACTCACCTTGGAGTACTCTTTATCAAGTAGAGTGGTGCGTAGCTTAGTTTCTCCAAGTGGAACATATGAGGGACCAGCAGCTATTATATCTTTGCACATTTTTTTAAAATATGGTGAACGTGAGACATGAAATGATATGGCATTACCATAAAAAAACTTGACAATAGTGGAATCAACCCCATCTTTTATTGTAACATTAAACATATCAGCAACATGCATACTTCTTTTCTTTCCTCTAGTAGAATCCTCCCCCACGTGAGATCGAGAAGCTAAAGCAACATCCACTGATGGTGTAGGCATTCCCATACTAAGCTGCAAACTCTCAATTGAAACCCCTTTCTTTAATGCCTCCCCCTCCATATGCAATCTAGTTGCCTCAATTTTTTCTTGTTGGGTTATTTTTCTACACCCTTTCACCCCTTGACCACCAATCCACAAAAGATGGCAATAAACTCTCGTATAGCTGCCATAGTATTGTTTGTGGCACAAATGACACTCCCATAATCTACTACCCCCTGAATTTTTTTTCTTATCTTTATCAACTCTTGTTGCAAATTGTAGTAAAGGCTTTTTGGGGTTAAATGGGCCTTTTGCCCATTTTTTGAGGGTTCCAGATGGACATTCAAATCTGTTTGAGCTTGCTGACCCTACTCCACTCCCACTCTCTGAACACCCCCTAATGTTTGCAGTTGCACTATTTCTAGGTCTATTTCTTGTTTTTTGAGTTTGAGTTCTTTCTTGCATTTGAATTTCAATATCATGATCATCACTTTCACTATCACTGCTGCTACTCATGATTGTTTCTTAAATTCAAAGAGCTGCAAGTTGAAAAAAATAAAAAAATAAACCCACAATGCCCTTCTTATGTGTTGGTAAAACTTAAAAATATCTTGCAAAAATTAAAAAGAAATAGCAAATACGAAAAAAAGATGAAAAACATACCTCTAATATGCTGAAATGATGCCCTAAGCTCCTCTCCAACCTGTTGTTTTCTCCTTCACTCAGCTGCTCCTCTTTTGCTTTCCTTCACTTCACAATGGAAAAGTAAAAATGAGTTACCTTTTTCTCATTTTGGAGTTTAAATGTCACTTACATTAGGTCAAGTGTGATGGGGAGTCCCTTGTGGGCCCACCCATAGCTTTATTTTTATAAAAAAACTCTTACTTTTTAAAAGCTGCTTTTTTGGTCAATGAGGGTACCTGCTAGGAAGTACTGCACGGGTCGGTACCCACAAGCAAGACGGGTAATTTAACACATCTAAGTCCCCTAAAAGTACCCGAGTCCCCTTTTTTTGGGAAACCTTCCCCTAGTAGTACCGAGTACTTGGAGGGCAAAGGGGTACTACCAAGGTACGTTTCCTAGCCGTACCCGCATCCCCATTTCATACCCAGTATGGGAAACGGGTAAAAACCATAGGGGACGCGTCCCCGTGGAGCATAGCATAAAACTAATTATTTAAATACAAAATTATTTATAAAACTTATTACATGAACTTATGATATACTTATCTTAATCTCACCCGATCTATAGAAGCCTCTCTTCTAGCCACAATGATTAGATCTTGAAGAGTATTCCTTTATTAAATGTTGTTTTTCTCTAGAATCTATTCTTCTTATCTTCCCCTCTATTCGATGTCCTTCCTTTCTCCAGCCACGGTATCACTAGCATATATATTCCCCTCTATCGCAGCCTTTCCTCATTCATTCCACCACATATATTGAAGGCCCAAATTGGTTGGGGAAAATCGCAGAAATAAAGGGGATAAGACAAAGCTGTCGTGGGAATAAGACAAAGAATGTGGGAAAAGAAACTCCTTCGAAAATATTTAATAACTGGGTTATGGGTGTCAAAGGTGGTCAATCTCCAAAATTAATTCCCAATTTTCAAATTCAAAAACCCCCTTCTACACCCTATGATGGAGGAAGAGACACAACTGATCACATATTTATCTCTTGGTAAGGGTCACGATTCTTTCTATACTCAAGTGCTGCTTTTCATTTTCTTTTATTTGAAACTAGCACTATCTTATATAGCTTAATTATTGCCTTTGTTAAGGCATGATCATTTTAACTTGTCTCCTTTATCATTCGCCACCCTCTAAGGTCTTTTAATATTATTTGTTGTCTTTTAATTATTTTCCCTATCTTTTAATAAGGAATCATTGGCTGCTCATTTTGATAAACATATTTTCTTTTAATATATATATTATTTTATCCTTTATACTAATATACTTATATTTATATATTAGTATTATATTATAATGATAACAATTTAAATTGTTAGTATTTATATTTATAATTTAATATTTATATTGTTATTTTATTGATTTATTTCGTATTTCAATGTTTTATATTTAAGTGTTGAAATTTCGGGGGACATGACACTTTGAGACTAAGATGTGTTTTCCACAAATGGGTGTAGCCATTGTGGACATCATGTTGAGAGACTCCATGATGAACTCTTGTACATCTCTGAGACTGAGATGTGTTTTTCCACATATGAGTGTAGCCATTGTGGACGTGATGTTGAGAGACTCCATGACGAGGATATTTGAAAATACCTCCCTAGCTAAAAGGGAGTGTTAGTGTTTTGTAGCTTCGAGAGCTATTTTCTTAAATAAAATGTAATCAAAGCAGGTCAGCCTCTTTGTTTTATAAATAAAATTTGTTTTCTTCTAGGTCGGCCCTAGAAAGAAAGACGAACTAGCTTGTATATATAGGAGAAGGTGTCTCCTCATTTGATCATCATTCAATCCATTCCAATTCAAATATATCTTCAGCAGCAGGTTCACCCTTCAAGAGCAGCAGATTCGACTTCAGGAGAAGAGTTAAATATTTTGTGCATCTAAAGAAATTGCACTATATACAAGTGCAGATTCATTGTATAAGATTTGCCCTTTCTAGGGCATGATTGTTGAGTGCGATTTCTGCACTTATTATTCTGATTTATGAGAGAATATCTTGCTGGGTTTTTCTCCCTCGAGTAGGAGGGTTTTCCCAAGGTAAAATATTGTGTTCATTGTTCTATGTGTTGTGTTTTCTGCTTATTGCATTTCTGATCCTAAAACTAACACAAATGTATATGTATTATGGACCAATTGAACACTATTGGAAGAACTAGGAGATGTTTAATAAGAAAGACGAAACTTTAAAAATAGATATGGTCTTATCATTTCAATGGTTGCTACTTCATAAAATCTTGTTCACAGAAAGATTAAAAAGAAAGATACCAAATTACTCTGTGGTACACTTTTTTCCTTGTGGTAAAACTAATAAAATGGAATGAAGGTTATTTGAAATTAGAGGCCATGCAAACAGACCATACTCAAGTAAAGAACACACATTTTTAAAGCATTTATCTGATACAATTTTCACAACATGTCATTTTCCTAAGTAACACTGACAAATATAAATTTGATAAGTTCCATTAGTTTACATTTTACAAGCATTCAATCACAAACAAAGTTGATCAAACATTTTTCAGGCATTTTCTCGTCACAATAAAAAAACAGACACAAAACAGATGTTCACATCATAAAAGTAGAGGAATAGGCTTGGATGTCACTCACAGAAGTATAAAACTTTGCATTATGATCTATTCTGGCAAAACCAGCAAATTCTTTTTCATCCGAATCTAATACCACCTGAAGCAACAAAAAATCAATAGTTATCCCACAAACCTACTTATTTATTTCATTAAAATAGTAGCTAAATAAAACTGGGGTTTCTTTACAAGTAGTAGGGCTGATGAGGGATATATGTCCATTGTTATTTTAACCTCCTTAACCAAATAGATATGCAGACTGTAAATCTTGTAGAAGCTACAAAAGATTTTCAAAATCAGGAAAATGGTGAAAGGTGTTCTTAATTCTGCACTCTAAAGTGAGATAGACATGGCTTTTAAACAGGATCAACAAGAAATGATTACATTTAGACAGTGTAGAGTTGAGTCAATCGAAATATTAAACATTTTCCTTTTAAACTTTGTAAATCTTGGACAACAAGCTCATACAAATTGCGAGGAAACACTGTCCATGCTAAAAGGGAGGGTTAAATTCAAATTTAAAAGCATATAAGAAAATAAAGTATCAGAGTTTCCTGACACAAAGATAGCATGTTTTTTTTTTTCAAATAGACAAGGCTTCTTCAACATATAAGAAAGGTACTTATTCTTAAAATAAAAAAATTGGAAAACAGTCAATATCTGAAACTTGAGAGAATCAATTCTTTCAAATGTATGTAGAGACACTTTCATAACCATTTTAAACAGTCTGTATTAGTGAGATTCCAATAGATTTTGGATGCACAAGGACTTACCTAAAGTAACTCCAAATTTAATCACTTTTATGGAATTTGTAATCCCTGGATAACAAATACACTGCCATTTACAAATTAGAGAACTAAAGAATCTTTCGGCAACAGTGTTGGCAGGTATTGGACTTCTCCTAAGTTGTGTTTAGAAGCTATTGTATTTTTCCAAAAGCTAAGGAGATTTCCCACATATAGATTGGAACTGTGCAAGATCTATCACTCATTATTTCAAGCATAGTTGAAAAACTCAGACTCAGTAATAACTTGGCTGATAAAAAAAAATTCAAAAAGTCAAGGGAAAACTCAGCAATTTTTTTGGACATTAATAAACACAAATCTGTAAAAAAAAATTAAAAAGCATCCATAAATATGAATTTACAAAAATCATAAGTAGTTTTCCTTGATTTATAAATTATAGATTAAAAAATCTAAGTTGCCGGTTCGGGTACAAATTCAGTTACGGGTATGGTTACGACAGTATGGCAATTTTTTTCCCCTTGGGTACAGGTATGGGAATATATATATATAAAATATAAACATGTTCAAAAATTAAAAATTTAATTATAAGAACAATGATACTCATAAGACATAAACATAATTGCCAATAAATAGAATATTTAAATACCTCATATAATCATATGCATAATTTGCAAAAATGTAAATACTCAAGTCTCAAAATGTTATTACACAATGAAAATTCAAATTACAATCAATATTTAATTTAGTAGTCTTCAAATTCGCCTTCATTAAAAGCATCAAGGTCCTAGTCAACACTTGGTTCAATTTTATTTGAACCACAATCAATTGGATTGCCACTCCCACTAGGTGTGTCAAGTGCAGTAGTTGCCTCATCTATAGAAGCTAAGGAAAGTTGTGCAATTGTAGCATCTAAATCAGCACACTCAGGGGCTAGATCCCAAATCTTTGTCACACCCTCATTGTATTCAGGTTTCTTATGTGACAAGAGGTGAAGGTTGGAGTGTATATAGACCAAATCCTTTTCTTTTTTTGCACCCAAATGGTTGCGCTTGACCGAGTGGATGAAGGAGTATGTACTCCAATTCCGCTCAGTTGAAGAACTTGCAACTTGTTGAGTTTGCAAACAACATTTAGTATTTAATTTTACTTGCCGATGATATATAGCATAATAGCATTGAATGAATAATGAAAAAACAAATAAATAAAAAGATACATACTTGGGAGAGTATTTTAATTGCAAGAGGCTGCAAATCATTGGAGCCTTGACCATGTAGATACCACCACTCATCAACATTTTTCCTATATTTGTCTAGAAGAGTTGAAACATCATGATGTTTTGAAGATATGAATTGGCCAAACTCGCTCAAGACAATACTTTGGATATCTTCATCTGAAAATATCTATGTTGCATCGTTCGTACCCACATGCCTCAAATCCGGTTTGGGTTTGCCTGTGGGTATGTGTTGGGTGCGCATAAGGTGCGCGCCCAACACGATGGGTTTGTCTGGGTGCGCACATCCGCGCACCCAGGCGAACCCATGGGCCAAGTCAAAAAATGTGGGCCCAAACTTGATTAGAAAACTTTTTTTTGTTAATTTTTTTTCTTCCTAACCCTAAAACGGCCCAATATGAGGCCTTCAAACACATACATTTCATTTTTACCTGTCATATTTTTTGCGGTTTGTGTGGTTTTGAAGGTCTTAAATTGGGCTTTGTCAGCATTATTTTTCGCCACTCAAAAAATCATGAAAATGAGGTGCGCCATGGAGTTTTGTATTCAACTGGCTGCCCCTCAACCCCACTGGGGGCGCTGCCCCCAGACCCCCACGAGGGGTGCTGCCACTCAACCCCGTTGGGGGTGTTGCCCCTAGACCCCCAGAAGGGGCGTTGCCCCTCGACCTCACTTGGGGCATTGCCCTTAGACCCCCACAAGGAGCACTGCCCCTCGACCCCATTGGAGACATTGCCTTCAAACTCCCATTGAAATTAATTGATTTTCTAGGTACTCTCCAAGTCCAAGTTTCCATAGCTTTCCTACAAGTCTTCATCTATAATATCGCATTTAAGGCTTCTGAAACCATACAAAACTCCATGGCACACCTCATTTTCATGGAAAAGAGGAAGATGTAAATTTGTAAAATATATTAATGTAGTATTTACTTTCATTTTACAAAAACAATTTTCTATTTTCATTTTGTTTAAGAATATCAACATCAGCACATTCCACATGAGGATGCCATTTTGTACCCAATTTGCTTTCAAATCAATCAAATACAACTATCAATTGGCATTTAATATTTATCTTTGGCATTTGGCATTGATGAATGATCAAGTATCATACTATGAAATGATTTAGTTTTACAATTCTATATATTTCTCTTTTTTTTTGTATATATAATACATGTATATATATATATATATATACACACACACACACACGTACCCAAACCCCTAAAAAAAAATTTCACATCTTTCTAAATGCAGCCTTATAGCCAGCAGCAACCTCCCCATCCCTATATGGTGGCACCCTCCTCAACAATGAAAGTATCTCTTTGTTGTGATACTTTGGTGACAAAGCAAATGCTAACAAATGTAAAGGGGTCATCCTCTTGTTCCAACGATCAACAATAATCTTTTGCACATTTTTGAAAAATGTTTTCGTTGGGTCATGTTCCTTGGCATCTATTATTGATCTTATTTTCTCCACCATGGAATCCATGGCATCATAAATTTCACCCAAACATGGGCAATCAGTATCAGCATACCTAATCATGCTCATAATGGGCTTGGTGAAATTCAAAACATATTCCACACGATCCCACCACTCATTATCAGATCAATGCTTTTACTTTTTGGGCTCTTTCTATGCTTGATTGCATCCATACACTCCACAAGTTGTTGATGACCATAGAACTCAAGGCATCTTGCACCGTCACAAGTCGTCTTAAGACGACTGTGTGAGATGCAAATCTAGTTTCAGCAGCCTAACATGGTATAAAAAATACATGTCACAAATCAAAAATGAAAAATTAAAAATTATATTAAAAAATCAAATTTAAATTACCTTTAGCGACTCCAACTTGGAGAAGGTCCTGAAGATGCCTTGTGATAGATGATGATTAGTTAGAAACATTTGCATCTCCTCGCCCTCTAGATTTGTTTGACCCACTCAATTTGTGTGCCAATCTTTTGTAATATCAAATTGAGTGAGTGGACTGCACATGGTGTTCAAAAAATGTGACTATATGTAGCCCCCACTATAGACCCAACTGCCCTACAATTTTTAGCATTGTCCGTTATGACTTGGACAACATTTTCAGACCCCACCATTTTAATGGATTCTATGAGGATATTGGCAATAAAACTTGCATCTTTTATTTGCCCCTCACAATTGACCGCCTTCAAAAACATCGCCCCTTTGGGGTACACTATTATAACATTGATCAATGGTCTATTTTTGCAATCTTTTCATCCATAAAAAATGGACAAACCTGTTTCGGGCCATGTATCCTTGATTTCTCTCAATGATGCCTCTACTAAAGCTTTCTTGTCATGTCCTCCAAAATTGCAACACTAAAATATAAAACATCGAAATACAAATAAATAAATAAGATTCATAACAATTTAATATTATTACAATTATAATTATTGCAAGATAACATTATAATTATATATACTATAATATTGACAATTTAAATATCATTAATCATAATATATAAATACTAAAATATATATATAATAATAATAAAAAATATATTAAAAAACATAAACAAATAAAATATAAAGTAATAAACATAAAATAATAAATATAAATAATACAAAACAAAATATAATCACCATTGTTAATATGCATTGACTATTCTAAACTAAGGCAGCGATTCCTAAAAATTACCATAAAGCAGCAATTAAAGACTTAAAAGTAGGGCAGCAATGGTAACAATTAATATAAGGGGAATCGTAACCATTCAAGAGGTCATCTCTTTTTAGAAGAGATGTCTCTCTTCACTTTAAAAGGGAGGATATAAAACATGAAGAATATAGGGGGGAATAGGAAGATGGAATGAAGGAATAATACATTGAGCAGCAAGCTTAACATATATATATTAATATATTATTTACAATAATGATATATAAATATTTATTAGGAATAATGATGTATACATATTTAAATAGAATATATATACATATTCATATATATATATATAAAAAATATGTATGGATAAGTAGATATGTGAATCACTTGTGAATATACAAATGATACACGCAACAATTGTTAAGCCTTATAAGTAATGATGACTCTTTAATATAAACATAAGTAGATATGTATATTTATGAATTGTCCTCACCCTATGATCAATCCAG
>CM021103.1:533360813-533386706 GCA_007115665.2 Sequoiadendron giganteum | reverse complement strand
GCTTCAATTGATGATATCAAATACGTTGCTGATGTAAAGCCTGTTTTTTGAGTTGCTGATTCGCCATGGCAAAAGCTATTTTCTGTTCATAGCTTCGTCACTGATTTTTGTTTCATTCTGGGTATTCGTCCATGCTGTTTCACTGTGAAGGGCGACCCTTTTTGGGAGTTTTCAGAATTTTTAGTGAATTTTCTAATTTTTGGGAGAAGGTTGACCTTTCCTAGAGGCCGTACCTTTCTTCTTGATTGTCTTGGGAATCATGCCAGTTGTTTCTTTCTGTTTTGGGCTCGTTTTCTCAATGGAGGTTGGACGCCTAGCTCTTAGTTGTTGACTGGTTGTGGTTTGAGAGTTTTCCAAGTTGAATTGAAGAAGATACGTCCATTATGGTGAATTCTCACCTTGTTGATCTAATTTTCTATATTTCATGTTCTTGATCAAATTAGTTAGAAATTGTTATAATGTTGTTCTAAGTTTCTTTCTATATCATTTTGGCATTGTAAATGTTAGAGAAAGTGTTACTCTAACCATTGAGTGTTTTTGGAGGCATATCATTTTCATTTGCAGCTGTATGTTATTTGTTTGTGAGCTGATTAGTAGTACTAACAACCATTGTCTCATTGCTGCAAATTCTAGTTTATTTTATACTCCCACGATTGAGTGATTGAGTTTAATAAAGCTTCTTTAAATTAATGTTGTTTTCTCCCCACGAAATAAGTGGTTGTGAGGATTTGTATACCCCCCACTGTACAATTGGAAGTGTGGTTATATGGTTGGCTTGCCGCCTTAAAATAATTGTAATAATCACACTCACTGAATAAGTGAAGTATTCCCACCGCTTGTGGATGCCTGCAAAGCAGAAGAAGTGTTCTTTCAATTTGATAATTAGCACTCCACCATATGTTAGCACCTCGCCTTCTAAAGGATTTTGTGTGCACATTCTTGGTGTTGAGTTTAGTTCTCCTTTTCAATTATAATCAAGTCAATTATTGAGTTATTAGATCCCAAGGATCCTCTAACCATATGCCCGCCCCTCTTTCTAAAGTGGTTTTAGGGCGCATTCTTGGTTAGAGTTTATTTTAGCATCGTTTTGATTTAGAGCTAATCTTAATGGGTGCATGCTTGCATTGTATGTGAACTGAAAACTCAAGAATAAAATTTAGGGGATTTCACTCCGTGATGAACCCTTGTACATCTTTGTGTAATGACCCCTTTCTAGTGGAGGTACTTAAACGCAAATCTGGCATTCAAGGTATTTCTCAAAGAAACATTAGAAATGTTAAGATCAATAAATTTCAGTAATAATATCTAATTAGATCGAAGATGATATTATTTCATTCTTGTCCAAGAGATTATTTATTTCCTCCCTATTACCCAATTCCTTTATAATATATTTTGTGAGTACATTAGATGTTAGACATTGATCGAGATCCCCTGGATGGAATTCGATTATACCATTTAACGTCATAGTGAATAAACGGAGTCATTATTTATAAAGCTCAATAATTGCTGCAAGCACCATTATTGGATAATTATACATATATATTTGTATGTATATGTGTATAATCATTATTAGACAATCGTAAATGATATCTACATACATCTTACATAATCATATATATACCATTGTTTCTAATTGACAATTTATAATAGTTCCTTATATATATATATATATATATATATATATATATATATATGTATGTATATGTATATATATATATATATATCAACCATATATATATATATATATATTAAAATAGATATATACTTAGAATATTAATTTATTATATTCAAATCCTTAACTCATAAAACTAACTATTTAAATACAGAATTATTTATAAAACTTATTATATAAGCTTATAAAATAGTTATCTTAATCTCACCCAATCTATAGAAGCCTCTCCTCTAGCCACATTGATCAGATCTTGAAGAGTATTCCTTTATTAAAAGTTGTTTTTCTCTAGAATCTATTCTTCTTATCTTCCCCTCTATTCGATGTCCTTCCTTTCTCCAGCCACGGTGTCACTAGCATATATATTCCCTCTATTGCAGCCTTTTCTCATTCATTCCACCACATATATTGAAGGCCCAAATTGATTGGGGAAAATCGCAGAAATAAAGGGGCTAAGACAAAGCTGACGTGGGAATAAGACAAGGAATGTGGGAAAAGAAACTCCTCCGAAAATATTCAATAGCTGGGTTACGGGTGTCAAAGGTGGTCAATCTCCAAAATTAATTCCCAATTTTCAGATTCAAAAACCCCCTTCTATACCCTACGGTGGAGGAAGAGACACAACTGATCACATATTTATCTCTTGGTAAGGGTCACGATTCTTTCTATACTCAAGTGTTGCTTTTCATTTTCTTTTATTTGAAACTAGCACTATCTTATATAACTTAATTATTGCCTTTGTTAAGGCATGATCATTTTAACTTGTCTCCTTTATCATTGATTGCCACCCTCTAAGGTCTTTTAATATTATTTGTTGTCTTTTAATTATTATCCCTATCTTTTAATAAGGAATCATTGGCTGCTCATTTTGATAAACATATTTTCTTTTCATATATATATTATTTTATCCTTTATACTAATATATTTATATTTATATATTAGTATTATATTATAATGATAACAATATAAATTGTTAGTGTTTATATTTATAATTTAATATTTATATTGTTATTTTATTCATTTATTTTGTATTTCAATGTTTTATATTTAAGTGTTGAAATTTCGGGGGACATGACAGTCCTCCCCGTCCAAGATTGCTTGTCCTCAAGCAATTACAATCCCAAACAACTTTTCACTTCTATAGTTACAACTCCTCAACTCAAGAAGCATTTTGGCAAGCAAAATATTAACAATCTTCATAATCTTTTAGACATAAAGTAGTTAGGAACACACATAGAGTAATCTTATTTGAAGACACATCTGGAACGTAGCAAATACATGGATATACTTAATGAAGCATGCACATAAATACACATAGTATATGCCAGAATACATGTGGGTTACAAGGTATACCCATAAATACACATAAGTCGCCAGGTGTGAATGCACGCAAGTCGCAAGATATACACATACACATGAATACCAATCACAAAGTACACACATGATCACACATAAATCATAATGTAAGCCACATAGTATTCACTTGGATACACTTGAATGCACATAAGCCATAGTATGCACTTGGATACACTTGAATGCACATAAGTCACACGATATACACTTGAATGCATTTGAATACAAAAGTCACACTTGAATACACTTGGATACATAAGTCATAAGGTATACACTTGGATGCACGTAATACATAAAGTGTACATAGGAAACATGAAGCATACAGGTGAACACACATGATACATGAAGTATACAAATAAATACACGTATGGATACACATATACATATGAGTACACGCAAGTCATAATATATACTTTATAACTTAAAAGCACAAATCAGAAATTAAAGTAGACAACCAAGTAGCTCAAGTAACCAAGCACCCAACTCAAGCACACTAGTGAGTAGCTCAAACACTCAGGCAAGTAGCTCAACCAGGCAAACAAGTAGCTCAAGCGAGCAAGCAAACAACTCAAGAACACAAGTAAGTAGCTCAACCACACAAGCAAGTAGCTCAAGCAGGTAAACAAGTAGCTCAAGCAAGCAAGCAAACAACTCAAGCACACAAGTAGCTCAACCACACAAGCAAGTAGTTCAAGCAAGCAAACAAGTAGCTCAAGCAAGCAAGCAAACAACTCAACCACACAAGTAGCTCAACCACACAAGCAAGTAGCTCAAGCAGGCAAACAAGTAGCTCAAGCACACAGGCAAGTAACTCAAGCACACAAACAAGTAGCTCAAATAGGCCAACAAGTAGCTCAAGCAAGCAACCAATCAGCTTAAGCACACATGCAATAAACATGCTAAAGCACATTAGGCATAAAGCAAGTATGTAAGACATGAGGCACACTCATAAGATATGAATCATACCTTTGAACGCATGTAAGCAATAAAGCATGAAAAACAGGCCATGAATAAATACATGGAGCATACACCGACATGGAACATAGACTCGAATGAAGTATACACTCGAATACATATACAAGTAATAGAGTATACACACGAATACAAATACATCTCGAATTCAAATACCAGTCATAGGGTATATCTTCAAATACAATTACACTCGAGTGAAGTATACCGTCAGACAATCGGGAAGGGGGATTTGGTGCATCCCATACTACATCGTGGACCCATCCACCCTCCCAAGGTCATCAAGTATACACATGAGTATGAAGCAAACATGCGAATACACGTGATACACGAGCATTCACATGAACATATGTTACGAAGCATTCATATAAGTCACAAAGTAAACATTTGAATACACAAATTATTTCAAAGTATATACTTGAACACTTTGCTGAAGTTATTGATCTTCTCAATCATAGGTATGGTCGAATAGGATGGTTGCATTGGGATGCCCTAAGAGGTGTTCCTTCCAAGCCCAAGAGCAGGTACACAAGCCCTCTTGGCCCAACAATGGCAGACACGTAGTCATCCATGTGGGTGGACTACTCGAAAGGGCCCCTAGCACCTGCTATCCCTTTTGCACCTCCTATTCCCTATCTCCTACTATGATGGAGAGTTCCTCAAGTTGATTCAAACATGCGATTGTTTGGGGGAGGATTTCCATAGGAGGCTCGTAGATGCTCTCTCTAAGCCCAAGAGCAGGTATGTAGGCCCTCTTGGCCCAACAATGACAGACACACAGTCATCCATGTGGGTGGACTACTTAGAGGAGAAATCTAGCACCTGCTCAACCTATCGGTTCCATCCCTCAACTAACTACATGATTGTTTGATGATACAAACAATTGCATCTAATGATTATCATAAGTTAACCACAATTACACCATGCAATGGGGATTTACGAATTTGACAAGACATTAAGAGTTCAATGTAAATAATCTATTTATCATATGAATGTATATGCAGCAGTTCCTTATGATATTCAATGTTTATATTTATATTTATCAATTATCAAATATTAATAACTAAATTAATATCTTTATCAATATCAAATCTTAATATATTTATCAATTACCAATTCCTTTTACCAATCATTAGTATTTGCATTCATAACAAATATTATTTTCTAATTATATAAAGGTATTTATGATTGCTGATTTAGAGCTATGAAAACACTCACCTAATACTTACCACTTTGATCTGCATACATCAAAATGTGTTTCTATATGTTTATAGAATATACCTTCTTCTTTGGTAAGTTCACATACACTATTTTCACAAGATGGCAGGAAAGTTGCTCTGATACCACTTGTAATGACCCTTTTCTAGTGGAGGTACTTAAACCTGGATCTTGCATTCAAGGTATTTCTCAAAGAAACATTAGAAATGTTAGAGATCAATAAATTTCAGTAATAATATCTAATTAGATCGAAGATGATATTATTTCATTCTTGTCCAAGACACTATTTATTTCCTCCCTATTACCCAATTCCTTTATAATATATTTTGTGAGTACATTAGATGTTAGACATTGATCGAGATCCCCTAGATGGAATTCTATTATACCATTTAACATCAGTGAATAAATGGAGTCATTATTTATAAAGCTCAATAGATGTTGCAAGCACCATTATTGGATATATATATATATATATATATATATATATTTGTATGTATATGTGTATAATCATTATTAGACAATCGTAAATGATATCTACATAAATCTTACATAATCATATATATATCATTGTTTCTAATTGACAATTTATAATAGTTCCTTATATATATATATATATATATATATATATATCGACCATAGATATATATTAAAATAGATATATACTTAGAATATTAATTTATTATATTCAAATCCTTAACTCATAAAACCTATGCTCCACGGGGTTTCGGGGACGACGAGAACCCGGTACATCGGGACAAGTTTTTGGTATGAGGGTACTTTTGGGTCATTTTTTAGGGGACGGCAGGGGACGGCTGATAAAAAAATAGGGAAATTTTTAAAAATATAGAGAAATTTCAAATGTTCATAGCATAACATTAATAAAGCATTCATTCTAGACATTGTATAAGCTTATTATATATCATTAGACTTGAATTGAGATTTCACATGAGAATCGACAAACAAATTAACAGAATTCAAATGCTTTTCATTATCAATGTGCATACATATCATATAAGAGTCTGATAATTATAACCAAAATGCCCAAAGGCTCCAAGTCTCAACTATGAAATGACATGATAAACATAAAACTAAGAAAATATATCGCTGTCCAGTGTCCCTAATCAGAAAAAGGTAGGTCTAAATCAGCATCGCCCTCGTCATCACCATCGGAGCTCGAGTCTAAGTCAGTGTCAGTGTCCATGTCAATAGAAGAATCTACCTCAGCCAATGGAATCCCAACCAATCCCTCCTGTGCATCCTCATCCTCAATCTGCATAGCATCTTTAGGATTGACATCCCATCGTAAGGTTGGAGTCTGACGATACTCACTAGACTGGTGATCCTGTAGCCGCAAAGCACTGTGTACTGCCACCAACTTCTCCGATCGTCTAGAGGTAAGGCAGTTCCTCTTGACTGATTGGATGAAGCTATATGTGGACCAATTCCTCTCAGCAGCAGAGGAACTAGCAACCTGTGAAAAAAGACGAACGACAAGTAATCTCAACTTTGGTGCATCCTTCCCATGCCACGTCCACCATCCAATAGGGTCGGTTTGAGCCAATGTAGCTCTATCCATCCTCGCCTTTAGTTTGTCGAAGGTTGGACCACGAAGATTGGCAAATGCAAGCCACTGTGTGCGAAGTATAATAGATTCCTCTGAAGTATACATTTTTGTAAGGGCTTTCATGAAGCCTTCTTTCACCTCTTCATCATGAGATGGAGCCACTCTCCCAGGTCTCGGTGCATACCATTTTGGATTGAGAGCATAGGCTGTCATATGTAGCGGGGCGTTCATAATGTCCCACCGTCGCATCACAATGGACCTAAGATGCTCCTCATAAAATGCCAAAGTAGGGTCCTTGCCATAAATTGCTTGCTTGACCTGTCCAAGCATACTATCAAAGGTCTCATAAATCTCTCCAAGGCTAGGAGAGTCGGTATCAGCATATCTAATCACTTGCACAATAGGCTGGATGAAGGAGCATACATATCTACAAGTGCAAACAAGTTACAAAAATTAAAATCAGCTAGCCTATAAATATTAAATAATAAAATGAAAATCAACAATAATAAAATTATGAAATAATTCAAATAAATAATAAAATCAGCAATGCCAATTTTCTTACCTCATTGTGGACCACCAGTCATCATCAAGGATTTTTTGTTTCACCCTTTTTCCCTCTGGTGTGCTTGACTCATGCCATCTACCCCACTCTACATTGACCACCATTATTTGTAGAGCCTCTTGGATCTCAACCATCCTCTCCAATAAAATGAAGTAGCTGGCATATCTAGTCTCCACGGGCTTGAGGAATTCCTTCCTCGAAAATGTTCTGAACAAAGCAAGTGAAGTATGATGGTTGCAAATGAACATTTGCACCTCTCTAGCCTCTGCAACCACTGCCTTCACCCAATCTATCTTCCCAATGTCCTTCAAGGTATTGTTCAATGCATGCACACAACAAGGGGTCCAAAAAATGTGCTTATAAGCACTCTCCACCATCAATCCAGCTAATTTACACACACGGGCTGAATCGGTCACTACCTGGCAATGGCATATCATCAAGTTGATATGAGATTAGTATAGATATCAATTTAATAATTTAATAATTTTTTTAATTTATAGATGATGTCTCACATTCCAAATCAAAAATAAGAAAGAAAGAAAAATAAAATGTGAATCTGTGATCAATACCCTGCACAACATTAGAGGTTCCAACCTCCTCTGTAGCATCTCTCAAAATCTGAAATTGGAAGGTTGCATCCTTCCTTTTGCCCGAACAATCTATAGCTCTAAGAAAATAAGAGCCTGTTGTACTAGTCACAATAAGATTGATCAGTGGCCGATGTTTGATATCGGTCCACCCATCTATGACTATGGAGCAGCCATCTGTCAACCATGTTTGTCTCATGTCCTCCATCAAAATACTCACCTTGGAGTACTCTTTATCAAGTAGAGTGGTGCGTAGCTTAGTTTCTCCAAGTGGAACATATGAGGGACCAGCAGCTATTATATCTTTGCACATTTTTTTAAAATATGGTGAACGTGAGACATGAAATGATATGGCATTACCATAAAAAAACTTGACAATAGTGGAATCAACCCCATCTTTTATTGTAACATTAAACATATCAGCAACATGCATACTTCTTTTCTTTCCTCTAGTAGAATCCTCCCCCACGTGAGATCGAGAAGCTAAAGCAACATCCACTGATGGTGTAGGCATTCCCATACTAAGCTGCAAACTCTCAATTGAAACCCCTTTCTTTAATGCCTCCCCCTCCATATGCAATCTAGTTGCCTCAATTTTTTCTTGTTGGGTTATTTTTCTACACCCTTTCACCCCTTGACCACCAATCCACAAAAGATGGCAATAAACTCTCGTATAGCTGCCATAGTATTGTTTGTGGCACAAATGACACTCCCATAATCTACTACCCCCTGAATTTTTTTTCTTATCTTTATCAACTCTTGTTGCAAATTGTAGTAAAGGCTTTTTGGGGTTAAATGGGCCTTTTGCCCATTTTTTGAGGGTTCCAGATGGACATTCAAATCTGTTTGAGCTTGCTGACCCTACTCCACTCCCACTCTCTGAACACCCCCTAATGTTTGCAGTTGCACTATTTCTAGGTCTATTTCTTGTTTTTTGAGTTTGAGTTCTTTCTTGCATTTGAATTTCAATATCATGATCATCACTTTCACTATCACTGCTGCTACTCATGATTGTTTCTTAAATTCAAAGAGCTGCAAGTTGAAAAAAATAAAAAAATAAACCCACAATGCCCTTCTTATGTGTTGGTAAAACTTAAAAATATCTTGCAAAAATTAAAAAGAAATAGCAAATACGAAAAAAAGATGAAAAACATACCTCTAATATGCTGAAATGATGCCCTAAGCTCCTCTCCAACCTGTTGTTTTCTCCTTCACTCAGCTGCTCCTCTTTTGCTTTCCTTCACTTCACAATGGAAAAGTAAAAATGAGTTACCTTTTTCTCATTTTGGAGTTTAAATGTCACTTACATTAGGTCAAGTGTGATGGGGAGTCCCTTGTGGGCCCACCCATAGCTTTATTTTTATAAAAAAACTCTTACTTTTTTTTAAAAAAGCGTTTTTTTTTGGCTGGGCCGTAGGGTACTGCTAGAAGTACTCGGTACGGTCGAGGTACGGCCAAGCAGTACCGGGTACTTCTAACAGTACCCAAGTCCCCTAAAAGTACCCGAGTCCCCTTTTTTTGGGAAACCTTCCCCTAGTAGTACCGAGTACTTGGAGGGCAAAGGGGTACTACCAAGGTACGTTTCCTAGCCGTACCCGCATCCCCATTTCATACCCAGTATGGGAAACGGGTAAAAACCATAGGGGACGCGTCCCCGTGGAGCATAGCATAAAACTAATTATTTAAATACAAAATTATTTATAAAACTTATTACATGAACTTATGATATACTTATCTTAATCTCACCCGATCTATAGAAGCCTCTCTTCTAGCCACAATGATTAGATCTTGAAGAGTATTCCTTTATTAAATGTTGTTTTTCTCTAGAATCTATTCTTCTTATCTTCCCCTCTATTCGATGTCCTTCCTTTCTCCAGCCACGGTATCACTAGCATATATATTCCCCTCTATCGCAGCCTTTCCTCATTCATTCCACCACATATATTGAAGGCCCAAATTGGTTGGGGAAAATCGCAGAAATAAAGGGGATAAGACAAAGCTGTCGTGGGAATAAGACAAAGAATGTGGGAAAAGAAACTCCTTCGAAAATATTTAATAACTGGGTTATGGGTGTCAAAGGTGGTCAATCTCCAAAATTAATTCCCAATTTTCAAATTCAAAAACCCCCTTCTACACCCTATGATGGAGGAAGAGACACAACTGATCACATATTTATCTCTTGGTAAGGGTCACGATTCTTTCTATACTCAAGTGCTGCTTTTCATTTTCTTTTATTTGAAACTAGCACTATCTTATATAGCTTAATTATTGCCTTTGTTAAGGCATGATCATTTTAACTTGTCTCCTTTATCATTCGCCACCCTCTAAGGTCTTTTAATATTATTTGTTGTCTTTTAATTATTTTCCCTATCTTTTAATAAGGAATCATTGGCTGCTCATTTTGATAAACATATTTTCTTTTAATATATATATTATTTTATCCTTTATACTAATATACTTATATTTATATATTAGTATTATATTATAATGATAACAATTTAAATTGTTAGTATTTATATTTATAATTTAATATTTATATTGTTATTTTATTGATTTATTTCGTATTTCAATGTTTTATATTTAAGTGTTGAAATTTCGGGGGACATGACACTTTGAGACTAAGATGTGTTTTCCACAAATGGGTGTAGCCATTGTGGACATCATGTTGAGAGACTCCATGATGAACTCTTGTACATCTCTGAGACTGAGATGTGTTTTTCCACATATGAGTGTAGCCATTGTGGACGTGATGTTGAGAGACTCCATGACGAGGATATTTGAAAATACCTCCCTAGCTAAAAGGGAGTGTTAGTGTTTTGTAGCTTCGAGAGCTATTTTCTTAAATAAAATGTAATCAAAGCAGGTCAGCCTCTTTGTTTTATAAATAAAATTTGTTTTCTTCTAGGTCGGCCCTAGAAAGAAAGACGAACTAGCTTGTATATATAGGAGAAGGTGTCTCCTCATTTGATCATCATTCAATCCATTCCAATTCAAATATATCTTCAGCAGCAGGTTCACCCTTCAAGAGCAGCAGATTCGACTTCAGGAGAAGAGTTAAATATTTTGTGCATCTAAAGAAATTGCACTATATACAAGTGCAGATTCATTGTATAAGATTTGCCCTTTCTAGGGCATGATTGTTGAGTGCGATTTCTGCACTTATTATTCTGATTTATGAGAGAATATCTTGCTGGGTTTTTCTCCCTCGAGTAGGAGGGTTTTCCCAAGGTAAAATATTGTGTTCATTGTTCTATGTGTTGTGTTTTCTGCTTATTGCATTTCTGATCCTAAAACTAACACAAATGTATATGTATTATGGACCAATTGAACACTATTGGAAGAACTAGGAGATGTTTAATAAGAAAGACGAAACTTTAAAAATAGATATGGTCTTATCATTTCAATGGTTGCTACTTCATAAAATCTTGTTCACAGAAAGATTAAAAAGAAAGATACCAAATTACTCTGTGGTACACTTTTTTCCTTGTGGTAAAACTAATAAAATGGAATGAAGGTTATTTGAAATTAGAGGCCATGCAAACAGACCATACTCAAGTAAAGAACACACATTTTTAAAGCATTTATCTGATACAATTTTCACAACATGTCATTTTCCTAAGTAACACTGACAAATATAAATTTGATAAGTTCCATTAGTTTACATTTTACAAGCATTCAATCACAAACAAAGTTGATCAAACATTTTTCAGGCATTTTCTCGTCACAATAAAAAAACAGACACAAAACAGATGTTCACATCATAAAAGTAGAGGAATAGGCTTGGATGTCACTCACAGAAGTATAAAACTTTGCATTATGATCTATTCTGGCAAAACCAGCAAATTCTTTTTCATCCGAATCTAATACCACCTGAAGCAACAAAAAATCAATAGTTATCCCACAAACCTACTTATTTATTTCATTAAAATAGTAGCTAAATAAAACTGGGGTTTCTTTACAAGTAGTAGGGCTGATGAGGGATATATGTCCATTGTTATTTTAACCTCCTTAACCAAATAGATATGCAGACTGTAAATCTTGTAGAAGCTACAAAAGATTTTCAAAATCAGGAAAATGGTGAAAGGTGTTCTTAATTCTGCACTCTAAAGTGAGATAGACATGGCTTTTAAACAGGATCAACAAGAAATGATTACATTTAGACAGTGTAGAGTTGAGTCAATCGAAATATTAAACATTTTCCTTTTAAACTTTGTAAATCTTGGACAACAAGCTCATACAAATTGCGAGGAAACACTGTCCATGCTAAAAGGGAGGGTTAAATTCAAATTTAAAAGCATATAAGAAAATAAAGTATCAGAGTTTCCTGACACAAAGATAGCATGTTTTTTTTTTTCAAATAGACAAGGCTTCTTCAACATATAAGAAAGGTACTTATTCTTAAAATAAAAAAATTGGAAAACAGTCAATATCTGAAACTTGAGAGAATCAATTCTTTCAAATGTATGTAGAGACACTTTCATAACCATTTTAAACAGTCTGTATTAGTGAGATTCCAATAGATTTTGGATGCACAAGGACTTACCTAAAGTAACTCCAAATTTAATCACTTTTATGGAATTTGTAATCCCTGGATAACAAATACACTGCCATTTACAAATTAGAGAACTAAAGAATCTTTCGGCAACAGTGTTGGCAGGTATTGGACTTCTCCTAAGTTGTGTTTAGAAGCTATTGTATTTTTCCAAAAGCTAAGGAGATTTCCCACATATAGATTGGAACTGTGCAAGATCTATCACTCATTATTTCAAGCATAGTTGAAAAACTCAGACTCAGTAATAACTTGGCTGATAAAAAAAAATTCAAAAAGTCAAGGGAAAACTCAGCAATTTTTTTGGACATTAATAAACACAAATCTGTAAAAAAAAATTAAAAAGCATCCATAAATATGAATTTACAAAAATCATAAGTAGTTTTCCTTGATTTATAAATTATAGATTAAAAAATCTAAGTTGCCGGTTCGGGTACAAATTCAGTTACGGGTATGGTTACGACAGTATGGCAATTTTTTTCCCCTTGGGTACAGGTATGGGAATATATATATATAAAATATAAACATGTTCAAAAATTAAAAATTTAATTATAAGAACAATGATACTCATAAGACATAAACATAATTGCCAATAAATAGAATATTTAAATACCTCATATAATCATATGCATAATTTGCAAAAATGTAAATACTCAAGTCTCAAAATGTTATTACACAATGAAAATTCAAATTACAATCAATATTTAATTTAGTAGTCTTCAAATTCGCCTTCATTAAAAGCATCAAGGTCCTAGTCAACACTTGGTTCAATTTTATTTGAACCACAATCAATTGGATTGCCACTCCCACTAGGTGTGTCAAGTGCAGTAGTTGCCTCATCTATAGAAGCTAAGGAAAGTTGTGCAATTGTAGCATCTAAATCAGCACACTCAGGGGCTAGATCCCAAATCTTTGTCACACCCTCATTGTATTCAGGTTTCTTATGTGACAAGAGGTGAAGGTTGGAGTGTATATAGACCAAATCCTTTTCTTTTTTTGCACCCAAATGGTTGCGCTTGACCGAGTGGATGAAGGAGTATGTACTCCAATTCCGCTCAGTTGAAGAACTTGCAACTTGTTGAGTTTGCAAACAACATTTAGTATTTAATTTTACTTGCCGATGATATATAGCATAATAGCATTGAATGAATAATGAAAAAACAAATAAATAAAAAGATACATACTTGGGAGAGTATTTTAATTGCAAGAGGCTGCAAATCATTGGAGCCTTGACCATGTAGATACCACCACTCATCAACATTTTTCCTATATTTGTCTAGAAGAGTTGAAACATCATGATGTTTTGAAGATATGAATTGGCCAAACTCGCTCAAGACAATACTTTGGATATCTTCATCTGAAAATATCTATGTTGCATCGTTCGTACCCACATGCCTCAAATCCGGTTTGGGTTTGCCTGTGGGTATGTGTTGGGTGCGCATAAGGTGCGCGCCCAACACGATGGGTTTGTCTGGGTGCGCACATCCGCGCACCCAGGCGAACCCATGGGCCAAGTCAAAAAATGTGGGCCCAAACTTGATTAGAAAACTTTTTTTTGTTAATTTTTTTTCTTCCTAACCCTAAAACGGCCCAATATGAGGCCTTCAAACACATACATTTCATTTTTACCTGTCATATTTTTTGCGGTTTGTGTGGTTTTGAAGGTCTTAAATTGGGCTTTGTCAGCATTATTTTTCGCCACTCAAAAAATCATGAAAATGAGGTGCGCCATGGAGTTTTGTATTCAACTGGCTGCCCCTCAACCCCACTGGGGGCGCTGCCCCCAGACCCCCACGAGGGGTGCTGCCACTCAACCCCGTTGGGGGTGTTGCCCCTAGACCCCCAGAAGGGGCGTTGCCCCTCGACCTCACTTGGGGCATTGCCCTTAGACCCCCACAAGGAGCACTGCCCCTCGACCCCATTGGAGACATTGCCTTCAAACTCCCATTGAAATTAATTGATTTTCTAGGTACTCTCCAAGTCCAAGTTTCCATAGCTTTCCTACAAGTCTTCATCTATAATATCGCATTTAAGGCTTCTGAAACCATACAAAACTCCATGGCACACCTCATTTTCATGGAAAAGAGGAAGATGTAAATTTGTAAAATATATTAATGTAGTATTTACTTTCATTTTACAAAAACAATTTTCTATTTTCATTTTGTTTAAGAATATCAACATCAGCACATTCCACATGAGGATGCCATTTTGTACCCAATTTGCTTTCAAATCAATCAAATACAACTATCAATTGGCATTTAATATTTATCTTTGGCATTTGGCATTGATGAATGATCAAGTATCATACTATGAAATGATTTAGTTTTACAATTCTATATATTTCTCTTTTTTTTTGTATATATAATACATGTATATATATATATATATATACACACACACACACACGTACCCAAACCCCTAAAAAAAAATTTCACATCTTTCTAAATGCAGCCTTATAGCCAGCAGCAACCTCCCCATCCCTATATGGTGGCACCCTCCTCAACAATGAAAGTATCTCTTTGTTGTGATACTTTGGTGACAAAGCAAATGCTAACAAATGTAAAGGGGTCATCCTCTTGTTCCAACGATCAACAATAATCTTTTGCACATTTTTGAAAAATGTTTTCGTTGGGTCATGTTCCTTGGCATCTATTATTGATCTTATTTTCTCCACCATGGAATCCATGGCATCATAAATTTCACCCAAACATGGGCAATCAGTATCAGCATACCTAATCATGCTCATAATGGGCTTGGTGAAATTCAAAACATATTCCACACGATCCCACCACTCATTATCAGATCAATGCTTTTACTTTTTGGGCTCTTTCTATGCTTGATTGCATCCATACACTCCACAAGTTGTTGATGACCATAGAACTCAAGGCATCTTGCACCGTCACAAGTCGTCTTAAGACGACTGTGTGAGATGCAAATCTAGTTTCAGCAGCCTAACATGGTATAAAAAATACATGTCACAAATCAAAAATGAAAAATTAAAAATTATATTAAAAAATCAAATTTAAATTACCTTTAGCGACTCCAACTTGGAGAAGGTCCTGAAGATGCCTTGTGATAGATGATGATTAGTTAGAAACATTTGCATCTCCTCGCCCTCTAGATTTGTTTGACCCACTCAATTTGTGTGCCAATCTTTTGTAATATCAAATTGAGTGAGTGGACTGCACATGGTGTTCAAAAAATGTGACTATATGTAGCCCCCACTATAGACCCAACTGCCCTACAATTTTTAGCATTGTCCGTTATGACTTGGACAACATTTTCAGACCCCACCATTTTAATGGATTCTATGAGGATATTGGCAATAAAACTTGCATCTTTTATTTGCCCCTCACAATTGACCGCCTTCAAAAACATCGCCCCTTTGGGGTACACTATTATAACATTGATCAATGGTCTATTTTTGCAATCTTTTCATCCATAAAAAATGGACAAACCTGTTTCGGGCCATGTATCCTTGATTTCTCTCAATGATGCCTCTACTAAAGCTTTCTTGTCATGTCCTCCAAAATTGCAACACTAAAATATAAAACATCGAAATACAAATAAATAAATAAGATTCATAACAATTTAATATTATTACAATTATAATTATTGCAAGATAACATTATAATTATATATACTATAATATTGACAATTTAAATATCATTAATCATAATATATAAATACTAAAATATATATATAATAATAATAAAAAATATATTAAAAAACATAAACAAATAAAATATAAAGTAATAAACATAAAATAATAAATATAAATAATACAAAACAAAATATAATCACCATTGTTAATATGCATTGACTATTCTAAACTAAGGCAGCGATTCCTAAAAATTACCATAAAGCAGCAATTAAAGACTTAAAAGTAGGGCAGCAATGGTAACAATTAATATAAGGGGAATCGTAACCATTCAAGAGGTCATCTCTTTTTAGAAGAGATGTCTCTCTTCACTTTAAAAGGGAGGATATAAAACATGAAGAATATAGGGGGGAATAGGAAGATGGAATGAAGGAATAATACATTGAGCAGCAAGCTTAACATATATATATTAATATATTATTTACAATAATGATATATAAATATTTATTAGGAATAATGATGTATACATATTTAAATAGAATATATATACATATTCATATATATATATATATATATATATATATATTGAAGTCAATTAAAAATGATGATACATACATACATATATATTGAAGTCAATTAGAAATGATGATACATACATACATATATATATATAATATGTATGGATAAGTAGATATGCGAATCACTTGTGAATATACAAATGATACACGCAACAATTGTTAAGCCTTATAAGTAATGATGACTCTTTAATATAAACATAAGTAGATTATGTATATTTATGACTTGTCCTCACCCTATGATCAATCCAGTATGAGGTTGAACGAGGCAAGTAAGGAATCAAAAAATGTGGAGATACAACAACTCAGGTGAGACTACTCACTTAGCTTTAATTTTTAGTTGTCCTCAATCTGACATAACAATGCTGCATGAACTTTGTATGCCCAATCGATCTATGTATTATTAAAAATAATTGATATGCTTTATTCATTGGAATGCACACAGTCGCCTCTGATGTGTTGGAACCATTCCTTCTTGAGTATCGAATCTGGAAATAGACTCATTATACGGGGAATTGGCATTGAAATTAGGCGGACTGTGTAGTCCTTGATTGATTAGAGGCCAAATGGTTTATCTTCTATAGATATGGCTCTAATGATTGATTAATCCGCATTTATATTTGATTTTTGCAAATATTGGACTTGCAGGATGTATTGAATTGCAAAAGAACATAATGAACATGTAGACATGAATATTGCTTAATTTAGTTCTGTATTCTGATATACCTTCATATTAGGACTCAAGGAACTGTTTGATTATATTAAATACTCTTATTGCATAATATGTGTACATACAAATAAAGTACTAAAGACTGCATGTCAATTGTCTGAATTGTGTTTGTAATCCCGCTAGGAGAGCTGAGTCATGACCTAAGTGGTTTGTCTATAAACCCCATCTAGGTTCTGCCCCGTTGGCCTGAAGCAAGGGATGGGCATACTGCCCCGCTGGCCCTATGCAAAGGTTGGGTCATGGAGGGATGGGGGTTCCACACATGTATATTGCCCCGTAGGGCTAAGATAAAGGTTGGGCAATAGAAGGTGGTAGACCACTGGCCCCTTAGGGATTCTCCTCTCCTGATAGGTTGAGTGACTCTTCTTATGTTTTCAATCTGCAAGTATGATTATGTCTTATTTTTTATATCTAGATATTAATGCTAATGGATATGTGTCAATATGGATGAATACAGGATCCCAATCTAGAGTTATGTAATTATGAGAATACTCATTTGGAAGGAAGAAACCCTAATCCTAATCAACAAATGAATTCTAGGGCAAACAAGCGAGTCCTAGGGCAAGGTTGGGTAAGGGACATTACATTTCTCCTTCGCCAATAAGGTGGTTCGCACCTTTTCATACCCAAGACTAACATAATTAGAAGTTGTATTCGAAATGGTCATCACCATTTCCCGCCAATAAGGTAAGGTGATCTAACAAGGTTGAAAGGAAGCCCATTGCCATAAATGCAACGAGCAATGCTCTGATCTGCAATATCCCTTGCTTCAGTTTTGAAGGCATTCTCCAATGGGCCTCTTTTTCGTGTAATTGAAACATTATCTCCTTCAGAAGATGGTGGCATTTGCATGAAAGGATGTGGGCCAGATAGTTGTGATAAGCCACTAGGTCTTTACAAGCTTCTCTTGGCAAGAGGATGTGCCATAGCCTTTGATTTATTACATGCCATGTCAGCCTCCTCTTGTTCTTTAATATAAGTCAATATTTGGCATTTTGGCAACCCTTTTTCATTTGGCCCGAGGAAAACTTTTATTCCTTGTAAAGGAATAGCACATAAATGATCTTTCACTCGAAAGTACGAGCTCTTATACTGAGTTCCGCATTGGCTACAACACCAAACATAACCCCCACCATCGGGAATTTGTTAAATCATTGACGTATATCACCAAAGAGGTGATGATGCATCGTATTTCAATTGACTGCATCTGTGCCAGTTGAATTAGAACTACGAGCCATTGTGTATGAACCTAAAATTAAAAAAAAAACATTACAAATTAACATCATTCAAAACTTCAAAAAAATTCTTATAACCCGTTATTATGCATAAAAAGTTCCTTAAAAAATTCAAAACACCAAAAAACAAAAAAAAAACTTGAAAAATCATCAAAAAAATTATTGAAAATTTGAAAAAACGGAAAGATTCACTCAACTTTGATGGTTAGATCTTCTTTGTGCAGCTATTTCTCCCTTGTTGTTGTAGGTTTAACTCCTTCGTAGCTCTCAGCTTCGAAAAAAAAGACAACCTTCAAAATCCAACAATGGCAACTTGGAGGCAAAAAATGGTGATTTTGGCTTTTTTTGTTTGTGAAACGACTTCATTTAGGACGACCAAGGCAACATGTCTCTTTTTAGGTTTAAAAAGTGTTTTTTTTGTTTTATTCACTTTTTAAGACCCTTAGTCTACGGGTCCTCTTGGGTACACCTGGGTACAACCCAGGTGTGTGAAGGACCCACAAGGTACCCAAGGCACCCGAGTGGAACCTTGGGCGCACCGAGGCCATACCCGAACCCGGACCGAACTCAATCAAGTATCAAGGGCCTTTTAGCCAAACTCGACAACTTAGAAAAAAATGAGTTCAATTCACAACATAGTGTCATATGATCAAAAATTACATATCTGTATCAATATTTTACAATTTTTATATGTGGAATGCATGGGCTCAAAACAATGCCCCTTGTGAGGTCTAGGAATAGTGCCCCTAGCATGTTCCTTGTGATATAGTGCACAATTGAGGGGCAACAACCCCACTACCAAGCCCAAATTAAGGCCATTAAGACCACATGAACCTTCATGGCATGTGCTCAAATGCTTGAAAAAACAAATCCAGAAAATGATAAAAATGAGGCTTTTTGGTAGAGATTTTTTGCAATGTAACCAAGTTTTTCTCCATATTTTGTGAGTTATTGACAAGTTTTCGCCAATAACTCGCCATTGATTTATACTATAAGTAACTTGCGAGCCATTTTAAATTGTGAGTTTTGCAAGTTTTAGGCAATTTTTTTATCTATTATTTGGAGTATTTCATTGCTTTGTGGCGACTTATGTGTTACTCTGTCCCACAATCTCTCCCTTACTGCCTCCCTATCTATGAGGGTATTCTTTATCATGGATTGCCACTATTATATCTAATACAGAAATAAAGATCCATTAAAGGATGCAATGAAACCTATGTAATCACTAAGGAGATATAATGGTTTAGACATGCTTGTGCAAAGTGAAGTGATATGAACCACATCAACCTCTTTATAACTGTATAAATATTATGGCCAATATCACTTGATGTTCATCATTGTTCTCAGTTGGGAATCAAGTTCTCTTATCTATAGTGTGATGTCCCCTTCTAATTAGACTGTCATGTCCCCGAAATAGAACACCAAATTATAAAAATAAATAATCGTTGAAATGCAAACAACTAAATAATTAAATAAAATGAATGACAAAAATACATATTAAAAATATAAATACACAGATTAATAAATCTAATATTATTATAATTATCAATTTAAATATTATATTTATAATCATTATAATATAATATTACAAATATTAAGATATATAAACTAAGGAGATAAGATTGATAAAAAACGGATATTATATTCCAAACAGCAGCAACAACTAAAAGAAATAAAGAGAACTAAAGATTAAATGCAGCAATTTAATAAACAAAAAGAAACGCTTCCCACATAAGGACAAAGAAAGTTCCACATAAAAACCAAATTTGTCTCATATAGATGGTCATAAAAGTCACGATTAGTAAAGGATGGAAATAATTCCTATTAAACAAATCAACGATTAAAGTGATTTAAAGGAAATTAATTAAAGTTCCAAAAATGAAGCGATTAATTATCATATGAACCGATGCAACTAGAATGGCTTAAGGAATGGATTCATTTAAGAGATATGTCCCTAGATCGGGTACTTAAAGGGAATGATTCTCAAAGGAGAGGGGCATCGCTGGCTGGAAAAATATAATAATCTCTCCAGATCGGACCTATTGGGAAAGTATGCAGCAGTAAAGAGAGTAAAGGTGTATGTGCTGTAAGTTAAATATAATAATATTAAAATATATATATTCATGCCAAGGTAATATATATATATAATATAAATTTATATACTATCTACTATATATATATATATATATACATTCATGTCAAAGGGATTATGGCAAATTGAAATCAATTAGAAGTAGGATATGTATATACCTATATAGGATATTTATATACATTATTTATGATCAAGTAATAATGATGCTTGCAGCAATTAGTGAGCCTTATAAGTAATTACAATCTTAATATAAAAAATGAATAGATTAATATTTGTTTATATATGTTTTTATCCTATGATCAATCAAACGTAAGATTGAAGGAAGGCGATTAAGGAACAAAGAGTCATGGGAAGACGTAGCAGATTAGGTGATGTACTCATATATTCACCAGCCTATGATGTTCCGCAGAGACGTCCCACAGGTTTTTACCCCATTTAGATCAGGAAGCAGCGTTTGGGGATGGGGGCCTTTGAAGACAGTGACAACCGTCCCAAAAGACAAAAATAGATGCGTTAGATTGAAGAGCGGCCCATTCAAGGGAATGACCAACCATCGGGGGCCGGATAGAGGACTCCTGCCATGCGTCCTCCTTCGGCCAGATCCAGAGGGCCGGCCATCCCCCTTTTTCCAGCAGCAAATTTAACCCAAAAAAAAGAATTAAAATCTAATTTTCTTTTTTTTAATTCATTTCTTTGTGGACCCCACGCCCTCCCAACCCTAATATGGCCACTTAAAACATTTCTTACCTGCATTTGACCTCATTTTAACTTGCCAAAAACAAATTGCAGCCAAGAGCAAAAGTGAAAAGAGAAAGAGGAGGGTTTGAAGGAGTTGTTGGAGAAGAAAAACCAGCATTAAGGCAGCAACCAGCAAGAGAAGTGAAAGAGGTAAGTTATTCTTCCATTATCTTTCATTTTTTTCCATTTTTTTCCAAGTTAAAATGATAAAATGTATGATTTTTTGTATTTTTTTTAATTTTCAGTTTGCAAAAATCAAAACAAAACAAAATGAGCAGCAATAGTGAAGATAGTGGACATGTTGAGAGGGGGGGAGAAACCCAATCAGTTCATGGGGGGCAGCCTCAAACAAACTTATTTGATATCCCTTCTGAAGATTTGAAAAAATATGCAAAAGGCCCTTTTAATCCTAAAAAACCTCTTCTTCAACTAGCATCACGTATAGACCAAGGCAAAGGGAAAAACACTGGGGGTAGTAGATTGTGGCAATGTCACATTTGCAAAGATAAATATTATGGGAGCTATACTAGAGTCTATTCTCATCTATTGGGTTTTGGAGGCCATGGGGTCAAGGGTTGTATAGATATAAAAGATTTTGAGAGGATAGAGTGTTATAGATTGCACATGGAGGCCGGAGGAAGGCCTCTAGATCAACAAATGCAAACTCAATCAGCACATTCAACCTCACCTATGCCCTCTATGCTTGGTACTCCTAGTGTTGGTAGTGGTAGTAGTGGTGCGGGTGATGTTCATATTTCCACAAGAGGGAAGAGGAAGGCTCCTACTTCTAGTGAGCAGCAAAATACAATTGCAAGTATGTTCAATGTGCAAGCACGAGATGTGGCAGAGTCTTCCATTGCCAAATTTTTCTATGCCCATGCCATCCCATTCCATGTAGCACGTTCTCCCTACTTCAAACAAATGTTTAGAGATGTGGCAGCAGTTGGTACCTCATTCGTTCTCCCTGGAGAAAATAAATTACGCACTACACTCCTTGACAAAGAATATTCTAAGGTGAGTGTGGTGATGGAGGACATGAGACAGTGTTGGATTAGAACAGGTTGCTCTATAATCATGGATGGGTGGACCGATATTAGACAACACCCACTTATAAACATCATAGTCACATGTTCAGCTGGTCCATATTTCCTTAGAGCCATTGATTGTTCTGGAAAGCGCAAGGATGCAGAATTCCAATTTAATCTTTTGAAAGATGCTATAGAGGAGATTGGGGCAGCCAATGTTGTGCAGGTGGTTACTGATTCAGCACGTGTGTGCAGATTAGCAAGTTTGATGGTTGAGAGTGCTTACAAGCACATCTTTTGGACCCCTTGTTGTGTTCATGCGTTGAACAACGCATTGAAAGACATAGGGAAGATAGATTGGGTGCAGCAACTGGTTGTAGAGGTAGAGACATTCAGATGTTTATTTGCAACCATCACACCTCACTTGCCCTCTTTAGGACATTTTCAAGGAAAGAATTTCTCAAGCCTGTAGCAACAAGGTATGCCAGTTACTTTATTTTGTTAGAGAGGATGCTTGAGGTACAGGAGGCTCTACAGTCGATGGTGGTTAATTCAGAGTGGAGTAGATGGTCTATGGCAAGCACTGCAGAAGGGAGAAGCATCAAACTAAAAATTCTTGATGATAATTGGTGGTCCAATGTGAGGTAAAAAATTGTTATTGATTGCTGATTTTATAAAAAAAAAATATGATTTTATTATTTTTTTTATTTTCTAAGTTCTAACTTGTCTTTTTTGATTTTTCAAATTTTTGTTTGCAGATATATTTGTTCCATCATTTCACCAGTTGTGGATGTCATTAGATATGCTGATACAGACTCTCCAAGTCTTGGAGAAATTTATGAAACTTTTGACTCCATGCTTGCAAAAATGAAGAAAGCAATTTTTTACAGAGATCCTAATTCGGGATTATATGAGCAAAAAATTAGGCCCATTGTGACACGGCGGTGGAACACTATGAACACCCTGCTTCATATGGCAACCTTTGCTCTTAATCCCAAATGGTATGTACCTAGACTTGGTAGGATGCCTCCTTGTGATGATGATGAGGTGAAAGAAGGGTTTATGAAGGCCCTTGCAAAAATATATTCAATTGAGGAGGCTAGTCTAGTTCGTATATAGTTCACTGACTTTGTTAATCTCCGAGGTCCAACATTCGGCAAACTAGAGGCCAGGGTAGATAGAACTATAGTAGCTCAAAGGGATCCTATTGGATGGTGGTCATGGCATGGGAAGGATGCACCACAATTGAGGACGCTTGCTATTCGCCTCCTTTCACAGGTAATACATTAGATTAACTGTTTAAGTTTTAAGTTTTAAGTTTTTAACATAATTTGATTTAGATTAGTGTTGAAGTTTGAACATTTATATAATCATAATTTAAATTGAATGTCCTAATTAGTAAATTACTAATTTAGTTTTTGTCTCGTCTCACAGGTTGCTAGTTCCTCTGCTGCAAAGAGGAATTGGTCAACATACGGCTTTATTCACTCTATCAAGAGGAATAGGCTGACCTCTAGACGGGCAGAAAAATTAGTGGCTGTGCATAGTGCTTTGCGACTCCAGGATCGTCAGACTCCTGAGTATAGACAGACTCCAGCATTACGATGGGATATTGATCCAGAGGATGTCGCACAAATTGATGAGGATGAGGAGAGACAGGAGGGATTGGTTGGAGTTGCATTAGATGAGCCAGCCCCTCACAGTGACAGTGACTCAGACTCTGAGTCTGATTTTGATGCAATGTTGGCAGATGCCGAGTAGCGGCAACCATCATACTTTCTATTACTATGTTTTGGACACTTGTGACTTTGTCATTTTGACATTTGTAGTACAAACTTGTAGCCTTTTGGGCATTTTGATTTTATTATTTTATATCATATGCACATTGACTATTTGACATGAATTATGGTCCATGGAAGCAATTAGGTAGCTGTAGTATTAATTTGTTTGATAATTCGATTCTATGATGTATATGTCAATATGATTGGTGATTACATTTGCAACTTTATGAATGTTCATTGTTATGATTATCATTACTCATATGAATATCTGAAATTTCCCTATATTAATTTATCTCTCTCTCTCTCTATATATATATATATATATATATTATATAGCCGTCCCCCCGTCCCCTAAAATCCCCTCAAAAAATTGCCGTCTCTGAAACTCGTCTCCACCGTCCCCATTCCTGAGACTCCTATGGAACATAATATTTAGCATATTTTGAATATAAGAAATAGATATTGCTAATTTGATTATTGGTGTAATGCTTTCTTTAGTATTATCATGATGATAATGATGTTGATATTAACTTAAAGAATTAGTAATAAATGCAAATTTATTTGATTGCTAAAAGATTGTCTTCTGAGTGTTTGCAAGCCTACTAGGGAGGAAGGGCCTGAGAAAAGTGGTGCCTAAAAGCCCCACTTAACAATCCGCTGTGGCCATGGAGGGGTGGGGGTCCCACTTAACAATCCGCTGCGACCATGGAGGGGTGGTAGGCCCAGAACCACTTATAAGCTCCGTTGGCTTCCCCCAGTAGGTTGAGTGTCTTCCGAGGTGATGGCACGGGTAGAGAAAGCAAGTACAAGTGTTTCCTCTAAGCACGCCACTCCGAGACGTTCAAGTCGCTTGGGGCCAAGGGGTGGGTTGTCCTGATAGGACGCTTGTGCTCTTGGGCTTAGATGGATAGCTTCAGACGGCTCTACCCATGCCACTCCTCATATGTCTTTATTATTGATTGGTGCTTATTTATATTTGGATATCTAGATATTAATGCTAACAAATATATGGACATGTGGAAATGTTAAATGCAGATTTCAATCCAAGATTACTTAGTCAAAGAGAACATTCATTTGATAAAGAAGAAACCCTAAATATAATCAACAAGCGAATTCTAGGGCAAAGTTGGGTAAGGGACATTACATAGACACTCGGACGTCAGTAGATTAACCTATCATGTCGATCCTCGTAGGCTAATGGTTTTGGATAGAGGGTCACTTGGACGGGCACTTGGTCGTCAAACCTCAGTGTTGATCTCCGGAGTATGGTGGCAGGGTGAATTGTTGCGTTGGCGTGATACTAGTACTTAATTTAGTGATATTCACCTTTTATTTCACCATCCTCGGCCTAGGGACCATGTGTCTTTAAAATGAAGGGGTCACTTTATAAGGGGTCACTTTATATTTTAAAGTTACTATTCATTACTAAAGTGAAAAATGTTATAACTTAAGTGAATAGTGCTCACTTTAATGAATAGTGTTTCCTTTGTAAAATTATAAAATGCAAGAGAGAAAGTTCGACCCTCTTCATTAGATGATCATTTTGTTTGAAGAAAACTTGGGAGTGAAGCTTGGAGGAAGAAGGAGGCTAGGGTTTCCTTATTTCTTGTAGTGGGTGAGCCTGGTTGGGCTTGGTTCTTTGTTT
>CM021103.1:533275179-533360713 GCA_007115665.2 Sequoiadendron giganteum | reverse complement strand
CTAGGCCCCAACTTAATCAGCACCTATGATGAGTTCACAAATAAACTCATCGAAAAAATTGACAAAAAAATCCTAAATTGCTCTTTAGAGAGCTTACTCAATTGAAGCAATATGGTTCCCTTGACACTTACATTTTAGAGTTTTAGAGGCTTTTAGTCATGGTGCCAAACATTACAAAGAGGAGATTGGTAGTTCTCTTTAGTGAGGGGCAAATGGAGCCAATCAAGGGATGGGTCAAGGCATTTGGCCCACTATCTTTACAGGAGGCCAAATGGAAAGCAAGGAGCATGGAGCTTGCTGCCCCTAGGAATAAATTTCAATCAAGGACCTTCTAGCAAAAGAAAGATAGTTTTTTTTTTCCACAAATATACAAATCAAACAAAGAATACATCATCTAGAATGGATGAAGAGGTCCTAAATGACCTAAGAAGAAATAAATTATGTTTCACATGCAAGGAACCTTGGGTCCCAAGACATAAATATGCAGCTGATGAATCAGCGATAGAAAATTCCGACCAATGATCAAATTCGGTGGAGAAAGAGGAGGAAAAATCATGAAAAGAGTCAAAGGACAAGGAAAGTGAAGGCATTCTTGCCCAATTTTCCAGCTTTCAAAAGAACGAGTCTTTCAAAATTCATAGATTCTTTGGAGGGTAACGAGAATCGGCTTTAATTGATATAGGAGCTACGCATAATTTTATTGATGAGGGGTTAGTGGCTCATAGAGGACTCAAAACATAAGAGGTGGATGGATTTAAGGTTATGGTAGCTAATGACTTTACTATTACATGCACTAGGATGATTCCCCAAACAAGCTTATAGTTGGGCAATTATGAAGTCAAGGATGACTTCTATGTAGTTAGCATTGGAGATAAAGATGCAATATTGGGCATAAAATGGCTGCAATCTTTAGGGGAAATCACTTTAAATTTTCAGACTATGGAGTTGAAGTTTCAATTAGAGGGGAAGGTGGTCTTGAGAGAGATGTCTAATGGAGGGACAAGTTGTCTCCATCAAATGTATGGAGAGGTTGATTAGACATGATCATATCGAGTGGGCAGCAAAATGCATTGTTATGCCTACAACCACAAAGAAGGAAAAGAGGAGCTATCATCCAAATGTGTAGGCTTTGTTAACCAAGCAAAGCAATGTTTTTAGCTGTATACCTCTAGGTAGGCCTCCAAATAGAGGCATTGAGCACATGAAAAAGTTGGAGGGTGCTAAACCTATTATTACCACTCCCTACAAGCCTCCAAAGAGACATAAGGATAAAATCGAGAAGGCAATTAAGGAGCTTTTGGGGATGCAACATATTCGGCCTAGTAAGAGCCCATTTGCTTCTTCAGTTGTGTTGGTTAAGAAAAAAGATGGGACCATGCATATGTGCATTGACTACAGGGCTCTAAATAAGAAGACTATAAAAACAAGTACCCCATAACACAAATTGATGAGCTCATCGATGAGCTACATGGAGTTGTCTACTTCTCTAAGATAAATTTGAGATTTGAATATCATCAAATAAGGGTCAAAGAGGAGGAATAGAGAAGATATCCTTTAGATGCCACTTTGGTCACTTTGAATTTTTGGTTATGCCCTTTGGTTTGACCAATGCCCCTACCACATTTTATTCTTCCATGACTCAAGTGTTTCACAAGCAACTTCGTAAGTTTGTTTTGATATTTTTTTATGACATCTTGATTTATAGTAGTCAATGGGAGGAACACATGAAGCATTTAGATGAGGTTTTGAGCATTCTTGAGGCAAAAAGTGTTTATATGCTATGGAGTCAAAATGTGAGTTTGGCATGACAAAGCTTCTATATCTTGGCCACATAATAAGCTCTAAGGGAGTTAGTGTTGATCACGAAAAAATCAAAGCAAGTTTAGATTGGCCTCCACCAACAAATCTCTCACGGTTGAAGGGATTTTTTGGGCTTTGTGATTTGTTAAGGGTTTTTCACAGTTGGCTGCTCCACTTACAAAGCTCAGTAAAAAAGGAGCCTTTGCATGGTCTGATTTAGCGCAGAAATTATTTGATCATTTCAAGAAAATCACGAGCACATGTTTTGTCTTAGCTATTCTTGACTTCTCCAAACCATTTGAGCTTGAATGTGATGCATCTGATGATGGTATAGGTGCTGCCCTAATGCAAAATAAGCACCCAATTGCCTACGAGAGGAGTAAGTTGAGAGTTGGAGAGAGAAGCTACTCAATCTACGACAAGGAGATGCTTTCAATCATGCATGATTTGGCCAAGTTCAGGCAATATCTTATGGGAGGTAAGTTCATTGTCAAAATATATCATAATAGCCTCAAGTATTTCTTAAATCAAAAGGATTTTAATGACAAGAAGTATAAGTGGGTAAGTAAGCTACAAGCTTACGTTTTTGACATTGAATACGTCAAAGGGAAGAGAAATGTAGTGGCTGATGCATTGTTGAGGACACATTTATGCTCATTGATAGAATTTGCAGCTGTTTGGAAAAAACAAATTCTTGTAGAGTATACTAAGAATTCACTTGCCAATAGTATTTTGGATGGTACTTTGCATCATGATTGGTATAAGGTAACGGATGTACTCATACTTTATAAGGAAATAATATTTTTGGTACCTAAATCAGGGCTCAAGATGAAGATTATGAGAATATTTCAAGATGCACCTATGGCTGGTCACCCTAGTTTCTACAAGATTTATAGGTAGATCTAAGAAAGATTATTTTGGAAAGGGATTAAAAATGAAGTCCTTAAGTATGTTGGAGAGTGTCCTACATGCGAATAGGATAAAAATGAACATGCTTATCCTACTAGTTTGTTGCAGCCCTTGCCCATTCCCAATAAAAAATGGGAAAGTATCTCTATGGATTTCATTACAGGGCTTCCCAAAGTGCAAGGTAAGGATTGCATCTATGTTGTTGATAGACTAACGAAATTTGCACACTTCTTTGCTATTTCTACAGTGTTTATAGAAGTAAAGGTGGTAGATTTGTTTTTCAGAGAGGTGTTCAAGCTACACGAGATGCCTAAAAATATTGTTAGTGACAGGGACAAAAACTTATTGAGTTTGCTTTGACATGAATTATTCATATTGAGTGGGACTGAACTTACTCCCAACACTAGTTACCTCCCACTGACTAATGGGCAAACAAAAATAGTCAACAAGTGGGTAGAAGGATGCCTTTAGAACTATGTCTTAGGGAAGAAGAAGGAATGGGTGAAATGGTTGCATTTGGGTGAGTACTATTACAATTCCACCTATCACATGTCCATCAAGATGTCTCCTTTGATGGTGTTTATGGGTATGAAGCTCCTGGCATTATTGATTTGTTGTTTAGTGATAGTAGAGTGCCTAAGACAACCTCCAACATGCTCAAATGTAATGTCCCTTACCTAGGTTGCCCTAGAATTTGCTTGTTGATTAGGTTTAGGGTTTCTTCTTTCCAAATGAATGTTCTTTTTAATGAAGTAATCTTGGTTTGAAATCTGATCTGTTGTGTCTTCCCATGACTCTTTATCCCTTAATTGCCCTCCTTCAATCTTACATTTGATTGGTCATAAGATAAAGATATAAATAAATCTATTCATTTCTATATTAAAGAATCATAATTGCTTATAAGGCTCAATAATTGCTGCAAGCATCATTATTGGATAATCATAAATAATATATAAATATATATATATATGCAATGTATTTGTCAATCACCACAATATATATATCTAGATATATAATTATCAATTATTAACATGTCATTCAATTTCTAAATATATTTATCCCTCATAATATATTTAAATATATTTATAAGTATCAACTGAAATTTAAATTAATTATAGATTTGATATCTTGTGATGTCCCCGAGTGGGCCCCTAGCGGAAGGTGACATAGGTCTGTCCGCGCGGTTTGTCCCAGCCACGTGTCCGGGGTCCTCATCGGCGAGGCCTGTCCTGGGGTTGCCTGTGATGTCCCCGAGTGGGCCCCTAGCGGAAGGTGACGTAGGTCTGTCCGCGCGGTTTGTCTCAGCCATGTGTCCGGGGTCCTCATCGGCGAGGTCTATCCTGGGGTTGCTCCCTTAACGCGGGAAGGTGTCGTTCACTACCAGTCCGAGTTTTTGGTGCAACGGTTACTAACTTGGTATCAGAGCCGAGAGGTCTCGAGGTCGAGACCCGCAGAGCATGGTGGGTTGTGATGTCCCCGAGTGGGCCCCTACCGGAAGGTGACGTAGGTCTGTCCGGGCGGTTTGTCCCAGCCACGTGTCCAGGGTCCTCGTCAGGGAGGCCTGCCCTGGGGTTGCCCCCTTAACGCAGGGAGGTGCCGTTCATTGACAGTCCGGGCTTTTGGTGCAACAGTTACTAACTGCTATTCTTACCTTCCAATTATATACGTAAATTACCAACCTTTATTCACATATGATAATACTTATATCTTCAATCTGGAGAAACCTTCTATTTCCCAGCCAACAATGATCAGATTTTTTTTTTTTTTGAGAATATCTTCCCTTTATTTATTTTTGAATGCCTTCCTCTTTATCCCCCCTCCTTTAATGGTTTCAAGTTTATCCATTTAAATACTCCATGATTTGGTGGAGGTTCATGCCCTTTCCCAAAGCGTAGGCTTCTTTGAATGGATGCGCCTTTTCATAATGACTTTAGTGTTGCATTCGCTGCTTCACTTTGGTCTTAATTATGTTTATTTGTATTGCCTTAATAGGCCCGTTTCTTTCCTTTGTCTTATGTGATGGTGCTGGTGGTAGTTTAGGCTAATACAATGATTATTATCAGTTTAATACAAATTGGTAATATATTTATTATTATTTTGTGTATACATGTTTTCTATTAATATAGTATATATTTATTTTTATATGCTTTGTATATATAATTATTATTATTATGATATTTACAAATAATATCTATTATTCTATTTTGTATTATAATTATAATACTATCTATGATAATTATAATTATAATAATAATAATATTTAAATTGCTTATATTTATATATTGATATTTATTTGGTTTTGTTATTTGTATTTCAATGTGTCAGTTTGTTTCTAAACTAATACCTTATTCATCATATGTTTTCTTTATTGTCTCTATGTTTGCTTTATCATATGTTGATCTCCTTATTCTTCATTTGCGTAGAGAACTGATTGTTAGACGATCTTGTTTAAGCCACCACTATAGCATCCGAGTTAGTCAAGAAAAATATTCTAATCTGTGTAAATTCGATTATCTGAATGTATATAATAGAAACATGTTATTGTATATCTATTAAAAATATAAATATATTAAACATATACTTATCTTAAATACCCCTTTGTGATGGGGACATCACATCAAATCAATAGAAGTTGTATGCATACCAGCACCGCATAGAGGTTGCATTTGAGGTGGGTGACATGGTTTTTTTGAGATTGCAACCCTGTAGGCATTTTGCTTTCAAAAAGAGTGGATCAGAGAAGTTGAAGCCACATTTCTATGGCCCATTCAAAATTTCCAAGAGGATTGGAGAAGTGGCATATGAGTTGGAGCTACCTAAGAGTAGCAAGGTACACAATGTCTTCCATGTGTCTCACTTGAAGGCGCTTGGACATAATGTTATTCCCTCTTTTGAGTTGCCCCCTTTGGATGAAGAAGGGAAACTTGTGTTGGTTCCAAAGGGATTGATTGACTACAGGGAATGTACTTTGAGGAAGACGACCATCAAAGAGTATTTGGTGAAGTGGAAGAACCTACCCGTGGAGCATGCTACTTGGAAGGGTAAGTAGATTTTACAATATGTAGACTTATAATTACTTGGGGATTGGGGACAAGCAACTCTGGGGAGAGAGGATTCTATTGTCCCCTTCTCAAGCCTAGTCAACATGGTGAGCGTTAGCCTATCTCTTGATTCTCGTAGGCTAATTGGTAGAGGTATGGGGACTCCAAAGATCTTGGAGAGCTCGGGTTTGATTGTTCTTGGCATTTATTGGTGGCATTGAGCTCAATTGTTGACATGGAATGTAGTGACACTTTCAAAAGTGTTTTTGGTCTCTTGGGTTGTTCTCCAAACTTCTTGGAGAACACACCTATTTTTAGTAAGTCCCCGAGTTAGCACCTATCACCATCCTTCAGCTTCGGCTACTTCAAGGCATGATCAATTTTGGTTTCCTTCCATTGCCTTGAAAGTGCTTTCCAGAACTAGAGTGGAGTATTTTAATTATATGCTTAAGTTTCTAATGTTTAATGTTAAATTATTCACTTACACGTTGTAATTTATAAAGTTACTTTATGTACCTCTCAAAGTGGATGCCTAGGGAATCGTGAGGGGTATTTGCACATAAATCATTTAAAAAATTTAAACTTCTTTTTTCCCTCCAAATAGCTATAAAAGGAGGTTTTGGCTCTCATTTCTCATATGCTAAAGAGTACACATAATGAAATGTTGTTGGATTGAATCTGCGAATTCTCCCAATCATAGATTACATACTCTCCAAGTAGCCGAGTAATCTCCAAAAAATTTGCATGCCGAGTAATTTCTACTTTTACTCTCGGGCAGTAAGTAGATGGATTTTCTTCTATCAAATTATCGAGTAATCGCCAATAGCTCGCAAAAAACCCACAAACTTGGCAAGTTTGCATGTGTATAAATATGTTTGTGTGTGTATATGCATGCAAACTTGGCATCCTATGTATGTTTATAGATATGTATGTGTGCACAATGCAGTCCTGAGTATACGCATGCATAAATATCCACACACATTTGCCGAGTATTTTCCGAGTATTTCTCGAGTTTTCCCCAAGTCAAAATTTTTGGGCTTGCCGAGTACTCTCTGATTCTGAGTATGTAAACTATGCTTCCAATGATTGATTGAGGACGAAAACCCTCACTTCATTATTGGTTTCGGATTTGAAGGACAATCCCTAGCTGGTTGGTGTGGTTCTACTTAGAAATCACCATTGTTTTCACAAAGTTTGCATATTGGGGTTTTAGGAAATGAAGATTTTCAAAGTATTTTGAGTTGCAGATTTTTGGGTGATTATTTGCTAATATTTTCTAAATTTTTGGTGAGTATTTGTCATATTTATATTTTGATATTTGCATGCCATAGAGTTTGAGGTTTTTGGGTGTTTTCCGTAGCTAACCGTACCATTTTTTAAATGCAAGGAAATTGTGATTGGTCTCAAAAATCATCAAAGGTTGTTTGTAGTATCCCTTGTGGTTGGGCGACTCATTTTGTGCAGGTTTGTGGCTTTGTTTGAAGTGGAACAAATTTCTAGGAGAGGTCATACAAGTTGCAGGGCATCTAGGAGTGAGGCGTGATAATCTAGAAGGTTGGGTGCTTGGGTTTTTGGAGGTTTTTCTACATGGTTAGAAGTTGTATCTATAAATCCAAATGCTATGACCAATGCCACCTCAAGCTATGATGCTAGAGCATTCATTTCAAAATAGCTATTGTTCTCATGCCATCCCAAACAATGAGTATACCCCCAAATCACAATCCCCTCTTGTACCCTTTTATCAACCCATTATTGTGTCTTCTTATAATAATCAATAATTCATTATTTACAACAAAGTTATGTAAAAGTTATAACTACCACATAACATTAATTTATTATAAACATATTATCTTGTGAGGTTATGCGGTTATCAGTGCTCCCCCGAGACACTTTCCCTACCCTAGTACCCCCGTATCCTATAGGGCATGTTTCGAGGATGCAGGGACACATAGGATACATCCCCTTTCCCAAAAAATAAGGTACATTTTTGAAACATCCCATTTAGAGCAGGAGACATCAAGGGATGGCTAGCCATCCCCAAGACGACTAGGGGATGCCCACATGTTTGCCAAGTGTCCCAAGGAAAGCTAGCCATCCCCTATGGACCAACAATATATGACTTGAGTTTTAGAAAAGAATAAATCATAGTTGGAAAACTTGTCCCAAAAAAAAACTCGCCAAGCCAAAAATTGGAGAGTTTTTTAAAACTCGGCAAAAACTCGGAAACTTAAAATATTGCTTAAATTTCATTAGAAACATTTTTTTTTGCAAAGCCAAGTTTTTTCGAAAAACTCTACAAAAACTCACGAGTTTTTAAAAAAACTCGAGAAAACTCGTCCCCGCGAATCAACTCGACGAGTTTTCTACGAGTCTGCCAACTATGGAATAAATAATAAAAAACACAATTTTAAACGAAAAAAAGGGACAGGCAAGACCACAAGGACCCCCTTCCCCCTACCCCATTAAACAACAACTAAACCTAACTCACCCCTGAAAATAACCAAAAGGAATTTTTTTTAATCTCATTTTAACATTTGCAAACTTGTGTTGAAGAGCAGCAAGAGAAGAATAGCAGTGAAAAGAGGAGAACAGCAGTGGAAAGAAGGCGCAAGGGCATTAAATCTGCTACATTAGAGGTAAATTCTTTATCATACATTTTTTTTTTCAATTTGTTTTCATTTTTTAATGATTTTTTCAAAAAAAATTAACACATAGAGACAACATTTTGGTTTTATTTTTTCTTTTATTTTAACTTGCAGCTTTCTTTTAAATTCTTAACAAAAAAAACCATGAGTAAGCAATGAGAGCAGTGATAGTGATGAGGTTGAAGTTCAAATGCAAGAAAGAGGAGCTAGAACTCATAAAAATATGATAGCTACTAAGGGTTCTTCAAGGAGCAGGAGTGTAGCAAGGACAACAAGTACAAACCGATTTGAATGTCCTTTCGAACTCTTCATAACCTATGCAAAAGGCCCATTTAACCCCAAGAAACCTCTTTTACAATTTGCATCATGAATTGACAAGGATAAGGAAAAGAATTCAGGGGGGAGTAGAGTATGGCTATGTCATTTGTGCAAAAAAGACTATAGGACAACAATATGAGAGTTTATTGTTATCTTTGTGGATAGGTGGTCAAGGGGGTGAAAGGTTGTGAAAAAATAACTCTAGCTGAGAAGGCTGAGGCAACTAAATTGCATGTGGAGTGGAAGGCAAGAAAGAAAGGAATTCCATTGGAGAGTTTGCAGCCTAGTGTGTCATTGCCTACAAGATTCATGGATGTTGGAATTGAAGGAGAGGGTTCTACTTCTACTAGGGGAAAGAAAATAATTAATATTATTGCAAATATATTTAACATACAGTCACAAGATGTGGCTGATTCTTCTATTCCTAAATTTTTTATGCTCATGCCATACCTTTTCATGTGGCACATTCACCATATTTTAAACAAATGTTCAAATAAGTGATAGTTGTTGGTCCCTTATTTGTCCCACCTAGAGAACATAAGCAATGCACTACCCTCCTTGATAGAGAATATACCAAGGTGAGTGTGTTGACAAAAGAGATGAGACAAACCTAGATAAAGGATGGATGCTCCATCATCATGAATGGGTGGAGTAATATCAAACATCAACCACTCATCAATATTATTCTCACAAGTTTAGCTGGATCTTATTTTCTTAGAGCTTTTGATTGTTTAAGGAAGAGGAAGGATGCAAGCTTTCAACCTCAAAATTTGAAAGATTCCATAGAAGAGATTGGAGCCTCTAATGTCATACATGTAGCGATCAATTCAACCCGTTTGTGTAAGTTAGCTGACTTGATGGTGGAGGGTGCTTACAAGCACAATTTTTGGACCCCATGTGTTCATGCATTGAACAATATATTGAAAGACATTGGGAAGATAGATTGGGTGAAGGCAATAATGCTAAAGGCTAGAGATATGCAAATGTTCATTTCCAATCATTGCATTTCACTTTCTTTGTTCAAGACTTTTTCGAGGAAGGAATTCCTCAAGCCCATGGATACAAGATATGCCAACTACTTTTATTTATTAAAGAGGATGCTTGAGGTCTAGGAAGCTTTACAATTAATGGTGGTTAATTCAAAGTGGGGTAGATGGTCAAAGACAATCACACCTAAAAGAAGAAATGTGAAACAAGAAAACTTGATGATGGTTAGTGGTCCACAATGAGATAAGAAAATTGTTGGTTTTATTATTTAATTTTCAAAATATTAATTTATTAATATTTCTAACTTGTAAAATATTTTCATTCTTTTTAAAGATTTCTATTTTTGTAACTTGTTTGCACTTGTAGATATGTTTGCTCCTTCATTGAGCCTATTGTGTGAGTAATAAGATATGTTGATACTAATTCTCCTAGCCTTGGATATATTTATGAGACCTTTGATAGCATGCTTGTGTAGATTAAGCAAGCAATTCATAGTAGTGACCCTACTTTGGGATTTTATGAGGAGCATCTTAGGCTCATTGTGATGCGATAGTGGAACACTATGAACAGCCCGTTTCATATCGTAGCCTATGTTTTAAATCCCAAATGGTATGTAGCTAAGCTTGGAAGAGTGCCTCCATCTCATTATGAAGAGGTGAAAGAAGGGCTTATGAAGACCCTTTGAAAAATGTATATGAAGAAGAATCTTCTTTACATCGCACATAGCGGCTTGCATTTATCGATCTCCACAGTCCAAACTTAAGCAAACTAGAGGTGAGGACGAATAGAGCTACATTAACTCAAACCGACCCTATTGGATGGTGGGCGTGGCATGGCAAGGATGCACTAGAGTTGAGGGAATTTTCCATTTGTCTTCTTTCATAGGTTTCCAATTCCTCAACTGCAGAGAGGAATCGGTCCACATATAGCTTCATCCAGTCAGTCAAGAGACAAAACCTTACCTCTAGACAATTAGAGAAGTTGGTGGCCGTACATGGTGCCTTGCAGCTTCAAGATCATCAAACTCTAGCCTTACATTGGGATATTGATCTCAAAGATGCTATATGGATTGATGAGGAGACACAAGAGGGATTGGTTGGAGTTCCCTTGCTTGAGGCAGCCCTTTATACTAGCAATGACTCAAACTCAAGCTTCGATTTTGATACAAACCTACCAGATGCATCTGCTAATTAGGAATAGCTATATAATTTCTATGTTTTTTTCATTTTATAGTTAAAACTTACAGCCTTTGGGCATTTTGTTGTAATTTTTATAGAATATGTATGCACATTAACAATAAAAGCATTTAAATTTTGTTAATTTGTTTGTCAATTCTCATGTGAAATGTCAACTCAAGTCTAATGTTATGCATTAAGCTTCTATAATGTCTATGATGAATGCTTTATCAATGTTATGAATATTTGAAATTTCTTTATATTTTTAAAAATTTCCCTATTTCTTAATAGCCATCCCTTGCCGTCCCCTAAAAAATGGCCAAAAAAACCCCATACCATAAACATGTCCCGCCATCCCCTACTGTCCCCATCCTAGAAAATTGGGGGAGCATAGGCATTTTTATACATTTATATTGGTGTTATAACATCATCTTTTGGTTGCATACAATATTATATAACTTTATTATATAAACTTTAAAAGATTGTATGCAACCCAAACACCATCATTGTTATGCATACTGTTTGGCCATCATTGGATGGAGAAGTAGAAGACAAAGCCTCAAGGAATGATGCCTTTCCTACCACATTCCTCTTGCTTCTTGCCATCTTAGATAATGGAAATGACTAGAGGAAAAGGGGTTAGATGCTAATCGTAATAGTGTCATTTGTAAAAGTACCTTGCCATTAATGGATAAATTAGTTTGTAGCAGCAAGGCATAGGGCATTTTATTTATTTTTTCTTTGAGAGCTTAAATGTAGCACCAAACAAATATTAGAGCACTTAGAAAAAGAAAAAAAGAAAACATTAAAAGAAATTGCAAATCCTACCTACACCCAGAGCGGATTGGACCGCAATCCAGATCTAGAGAATTCTATGAGTGAATTAGTAACCTAGCAAAAAACTTTAATAAACCATGATTTATTAAATTAAATTGCCACTTAGCCCAATTGGCGACAATACAAAAAGGATCACTACATTTTTCCTCTAATCACTAGCACAATTCCCAAGGCCACCATTTTTCCTTTGATTGTTGGCACATTTCCCAAGGCCAGTTTAATCACAAATAAACTACAGCTTTTTCAAATTGTCTATAAATTTTATTTTTCTTGAATTTTCCATCAAAATCTTATTTGGGCATTGCAGATTTGAATTTTACCTAAGTAACCAGAGATTGGATTGATGAGGACGAACTCAAGGGCACTCGTTCTTCAATGAATATCAATTCCATTCTCATTCAAGTAGGGCCTAATTACAGCTTTATGATTTCAGCAGCCACACTTTTTTTAAAAACTTAGTCAAAAGCAATAAAATTATTAAAAATGGCACATGTTGTGAAGGTCCCTCTAGTTTTAAAAAGAAAAATATAAAATTTATTTTAAGCTGCACTGGATTTGAAAAGCAGTATTGGTTTTCTTTATTTCCCATTAAACTTGGAGAAGAAAAGAGCTTCTTCTCCTCTAATTCCCAGTGTTTTCATATTTCCAGATTTTCTCTGATTAATTGAATTACAATTAATCTTTTGGTTTGACAAGTCAATCCCATGAAAGACCTTTCCTACAATGATCCTGATATTACATCTAGCAACTGCAATGCAATCTATGCTGACTACATTCAAATTAACTAGTAACACCATTCAGTCTTCATCACCTCCACAGCTCAGGTGTTAACACCAAACCTTGACTTCTTTATGCCACATAATCAATTCTTAATAGATGTTGTTTACACGACAGTTCTCCCTTGTACATTTGACATTGTTCACTCATTTAGGGTTATGAAAGGCATTAAATTTCATGAGTCCCAATATGCACATCATGTTGTCCTTTGTGTTGGATGAAATGTGAAAAAGAATTGGAAGAATTATATTCAAAGAATAAGATATCCATTTCTGTGCTTCTGGCTTTTGATGACTTTAAGTCCACAATGACAATATTTTTTGGATGGTTAGCTTGTGTTGCCAGCTATGCTTAATGTGTTCATTCTGCCAACGATGTCTTTTACCAAACAAAGGAGACTTAATTGAGATGTTATTGTGCCACATAGAGTCGGAGTTATCTAAATTTGTCTTTTTTGCCATCTAGCAGTGCTTTAGAAGATAGACATCCCCAGATTGACATTATCTTTGAACCTCTGTCATGCATTTTGCTTTGGTACTTGTCTTAGTATTATAAACTTTTTTGATAAATTACTGACTTGTGCTATAAATTACTAACCATTAAGCAAGTAGCTTGCCATCATGACAACAATAAAATGGCTTATAACTCCAAAACCATAAAAGAGTTTATGCAATTAATTTATATTATATTAAAATTAGGCTTGCATAACTATGCTTTCTTCATAATACTTCATTATTTTTATTATTCTTGAAGTGCTAATCTTGGATTATTAATGATCTTTTCACCCATGACATAAACAAGAAAATTAATGTTTCAAAGATAAAAAGGAGACTGCACATTCGTATAATAAAACTGAAAGGGCAAAATATGAGCAGACTCAAGATAATAATACCATTGTGGGTTGCATACTTCTTCCAGTATCCTAGATACTAAAAAATAAATAAGGAAATTTCTCTGAAGACACCACTAAAAGTATTGATAACAAGATATCTTCTCATTAAAAAGACATAAAAGAATGCATTCATGAAAACGTGCATCCAGAAAAATAGAGTAGAGCATCATGTGATTCAGTGGATACATCTAGTTGTGGTATGTTAGCAAAAACCACTGCTAAAACAAACTTCACCTTGTATTTTCCAGGCTTTAGACAGCCAACTCTATAGTCCGTATAGCTTTTATTCCAGTGGAAGTTGAAAACGAACACAAGATCACCCCTTTCAAACACTATAACTTTATCACCCTCATCTTTTCTTGAAACATACTGGTGCTCTGAAATCATAAACTGACAAACAAAGTATGTGAGTAGGTTAACGACATTAAGTTCATGCCATTGACTTCAATGTTGTATAACATTAAGGATACTAAAGCAGGCAATATTTCTAGACAAATGATCAAATTTGACGAAATGCATTGACTGAAATCCAACTAATAGTCAGGTTAGCCATCAAAAAAGAGTTTTGAAACAAATGATACAGAAACAAGTCCATACATCCCATCTAAGTATCATTTAGGAATATTGTTCAAAACCATAGTAGCAAGAAGACTACTGATTGAAGAAAAACCGTGTGTTTTTTTTTTTCATTATTTTGGGCCACAAAGCATAAAATGATGTGTTTTTTAGGAGAGATTATATCAACAGCAACATTTCTAAAGATTTTTGGCCCTGAATTGAAAATTTTATATCAAGGTAATTCTACATACTTCTGGGTATTTTCTTGAAATTCTTATCTTGTTTTTGCAAATTTTCATCAAACGTTTTTGGTTAAATATATTTCACAATTTTTTGTCTCATAACTCATTCTTTTAAAATACTACAAAGCTGCTTTGCTCAAAATAATAAATGTTATCAATTTTATGGCCTTGAAAGAAACATATATTCCAAAACCTCTGTAGCTGGATTGGTCAGCAACCTTAACCAAACCTGGACCTGTCTTGGCTGGGTTTTGATCCCAATCTGGGTCTGCTTCAGTCGTGCAAATTTGGCCGTGGTATGTCAAAGACGGTTGGACCATGGGGAAAACAGGGGAGAAGCTGGTGGATTTAACAAAAAGGTACATTTTTACAGATAATTGTTTAGCAATGTGAATGTTTGCTTTATATTATGCATTTGTTGGGTTGTCCAATATACAACGTGCTTTTGCTGGTATGCAACAAGGTTCATCATAAAAGTTCAAATACTTCACCTAGACTTAGGCCCCAATATGCAATGTTCTGCATTTATTTCTAGCATATTAGATTTTAAATTATCTTGTGGTTACAAGATCTACATTTGAGTGTCATTTTATATCCTCTTAATGGACCGAACAGCCTTTATGAAAAATCTCCACTCAAAAGTTTGTCTACTCCTTTTATTATAACAAAAAGAGCTTTTGCATGCTCAAAAATCACAGATCTAACTTAAAATTTGAAACATCAACATGAAGCTGTTCCACATAAAAATGTTCCTAAAGAGGCACACCTTGCAATCACAGATATATGTTGCCCAAACTCTGAAATAGTGTACTTTTGGCAATCCAACTTGTATGGTAGTGCCATAGTTCACAGACTTGGACTCAGAGAGTACTTAGCAAGCCAAAACATTCCAACTTGGCAGCTAAAAGGACACTTAAATTTTCCAAAAAAACATAAATTTCATGCAAAATACACATACAAAATGTATTAAGGAAATTGAAACAAAATTCCTACCTATGAACATCTTGAAGAACAAATTGAATTCCTTGAAAGACAAATGTAACCTTATAAAATATAGTGTATACACAAATGCTTGTGCGAGACCATGCATTGAGGAAACGGAAGGATCAAGTTAGACTAGAATCAAGAAGCATTAAATGGATGCAAAACACAATAGGATGGAAAAGTCAGCTTTTAGTAGAACACTCTCTTGCAACTAAAAGTTAGATTTGCATTGATAAGGCATAGGTGTTAGCTAAAGAGGATTGTTATGTAAAAAGACACTTATAATAATTAAAGTGGTAGTGGTCATAGCGGTAGTAGTAATAGTAATAATAATAGTTATAATGCTAATACCTATAATGTCCCCATTTTTACAGCATGTAGTTTGGTGAGCGTTGGCCAATTTTTGGGGTATTTGGTAAGTTTCCAAGTGTGTTGGGAGAACTCCAAAGTTCTTGGAGAGTTCAATTTTGAAGTTTCTTGGCTTTCAGAGTTGTTTTGTTCTTTAGCTAGTAGTCAGGTTTGTGGTGATGCCTGTTCTAGTGTTTTTGGCCATCTAGGTTGTTCTCCACATTTCTTGGAGAACATTGCTATTTTTAGTAAATGCCCGATTTGACACTGAACATCATTCTTTAGCATCAGCTTCTTCTTGACATAATCAGTTTTAGTTTTTGATGCATTGGCGGTGTTTTTTGCAAAGTGGTTTGGATTATTCGAATTATTACACTAAAGTTATCAAGTTAACATTCTAATATTTACTTTAGTGTTTTAACTTAATAAAGTTATGTCATGTCCCCTCAAGTGGACGCCTAACGGAAAAGGGTACTTAAGACACAAAATTATTTTAAAAAAAAGAAAAAAGCACTTTTTTGTAAAAAAGAAAAAATCATTTGTTTTGAAAAAGCAACGAAAAAGAAAAAGTGTTTTTGTTTTCAAAAAAGCAACGAAAAGCTAGAAAACAAGGTTTGGGGCTATCATTTGGATTATTCAAGATTGCAGACATAATAGAATGTTGCCGGAGTGAACAGAGAAGTTCTTCCAAGGTTGGTGGAATACGAAAATTCTCATCAAATCACTAGTTTTGGCAGTGAAAGATCCTCCTTAGTTGGTAGAGAAATTTCACGTAGGAATCACATAGGAATTTGTGGAGTTTTGGATTTCGGTGTTTCAAAAAAAGATTATTTTAAAGGGTTTTGATTGCAAGTTTTTGGGGTTTGTATTGGAGATTATTGCAAAGATTTTGTTGTGTTTTTTAATGGTGTTTTAGAGTTTCTTTCTGCTGGCCATTCAATTTGTGATTCTAGGTGATGCCCTAGCTAGCTGTACCCCTTATATTATGCAAGAAAATTAGTGATTTGGAGGTTGCTGGGCAAAGTTGGAAATGCTTGAGTGGGTCCCAAACCCTAGGGGTGTGTTCTTGATGAAGTTGGGAGTTGTTGTAGGATTTTTCATGTCACTATTAGGACTGTAACAGTCCATTAATAGAACTGCCAGAGCCCAGGATTAAGTTTCAGACCTGTTCCTTTCACTTGGTAGCCTTTGTGACAGTGTTGGGAGTGTTAGAATGTAATGTCCCCTACTTGGAGTATGCCTGAATTTTCCTTAAGGGACAATTACATAACATAAAATTGTTTTATAAATAATATTCCATGGTAAATTATATAATAAATATTGAACTTAAGAATAAATGAACTATTAGCATTCAAGAAATAATGAATAACAACTTAAACTTGAATCAAATCTATAGACTCTTTTCAATAACCAATCATGGTAGGGATTGAAGAGAGAACACATGATAGGGCAATAGAAAAACTGTTCATCACAAGTAAGCCCAAGGGCGTGCTCATACCCCCCTTGGCTCCAAATGGCAGCAACATTCAACCAAGACAATTCCATCCAACTTAGGGTGGCATTCTTACGTTGTGAGAACCTATACATCATTCATCTCAATTAAGCCCAAGGGTGTGCTCATACCCCCCTTGGTGCCAAGTGGCGGGAACATCCAACCAAGATAATTCCATACAAATCAGGGTTGGTGTGCTTACATTGAGAGAACTTATACTGCCCTTCCCTAACATGTTTCCTTGCCAACCCTTCACATGATTGCTTAAAGAAAAGGATGTTGATTATAATAATATAAATAGGTTTACTATTTCCTTATCTATCAATTTAGACATAACAGTTCTTTCCTTACTCCATATTAGTTATTATGAAATTAACTATATATAAATTTATACACGATGATCCCACGAGTGAGTGGAGCTTCTGTTGGAATAAGTTGTCATTGATGTCAAAGGCATGAGGTTATTAAGTGTTGTCATCGATGTCAAGCAAGATATCATGGATGTCACAATGGATTTGTTGATTGTAGTTATGGCCAAAGGCTACTAATTGGTTCTCTCCTTGAGATCTCAAGATAACCATTAAAAGGCTATCTATTATACAATACTGGATATTTGGAAGATCGATTTAGAGAGATTTATGTTTCAATCAGTGTTCCATAGGGACACGTTGCCCCCAAAATACCCCACGTTTCCTAGATGTCCTTGTCTCAGAGACTTGGGGACTTGGGGGGGACATCCCCCCACCAACCCACCACCAACACCACCATCCCACTACACATATACATATACATATACATATACAAGAAAGTGGAATACAAGATATCTATTAAGTTGCAAGAACATTATTGGGAGGTAAGTGTAGAATATAAATAAAGAATATATATGTATATTCTTTGTTGTAAATAGGAATTGGAAATTCTAAACCAAGTGACGATTGTCTTGGTTATGTTTGACTCTATGTCCTTGGGGAGTAGTTGTTAGTATACTTGCCCCAACTTGACCACCAATAAGATTAATATTATCCTCTAAAGTATGAGGACAATTCTTCTGGCTCATGCATTTCTAATAACTCTTAAGAGTCTCAACATGTAATGTCCCCTTTTCCTAGGCAATGGTCAAACGCAGTGGTTAGTCTACCAATTGGTCCCCGTAGGCTAACAAGGTGTTTAGGGGACCTCTTTGAGGGTGTTCTTTGGTTCTTCGGTAGGCCTTTTTGGTGCTTATTTTGGTATTCTTCAGCTTGTTGTCCCAGTTTATTTGCGGTGGGACACTTTGACCAACACTTACTATTTTTAGTAAGTCACTCGAATGTGTTGCTCATACTTACTATTTATAGTATGTCACTGATATGGTCAGCTGGCAGAGTTTCTATATTTGGCATGGTGGCATAATTATATCTTGGAGTTATATTGGTTAATATTGGTCCTATGCATTTAATATTAGTAACGTCAAATAATAAAGTTAAATTAAATAATTTAACTTTATGCGTTATTAAAATATTTTAAAAAGAAATTTTATTATAAAGGGGATATAAGTGATTTTAAAGTATACTTTATAATATAAGTTAAAGTGTCATTTTAAAAGCAGAGATATAAGTGACTTTTAAAGTATACTTTATATTATAAAGTTGTGCACCAAAATTAAAAAGTAAATTGAATGAAATGAAATTTAAATGTGAATTTGAGGTGAAGTCGAAAATTATAAAAAGGCATTTGAAGCTCATTTTTATTCATTCATGATTATTATTCTTGTTTTGGAGAAATTTGGTGAAAAGCTTCAACAAGGGTTTGCTGGTTGAAAGCCATAGTTTTTTGAGGATGGAATCCCTCAGGAAGAACAACCTGGTATAGGAGTGAGAGATCTCCCAAGCCAGCTTGCAGACAATTCATTTTTAGGGATTGTGCTTGTGCTTCATTGATTTACAGGAAAGGATTCAAAATAAGGGTTTGAAGATTTAATCAGGAAATCTGAGTTTAATTCATCATTGACAAAGTAAGGAAATTACAGAGTAATCCAAGAAATTATCAAGTGCTTGTCAGGTAAGGGCTTTGTACTTCTTTTATCAGCTGATTAGTGGCGTGGAGACTTTAAAATGTGTTCATTTCTGAGTGCAATGACTGATATGGAGTTGGCATGAGGGTTTTTTATACTGTTTCTGCTTATACCCTTTCTTTGTGTGGCGTGTTAGAGGTTATTGGAGGGTGTGTGAATCTGATTCTGGGCCGTGGAGATATACTGTGCAAATCTGAGCCACATAGGAGCAATTCTCAGGGATCGTGGGTTATTGCAGACCTGTTATGAGCATTATATTGATTTCTGGGTGTTTATTCGGAGAGCTGGAAGTGAACATTTTCTGCTACAGGCACCAATATACTGCTGCAACCCTTGTAGCACCCTGCTGTTAACTCAGAGTCCACCCTGGAGGATCATCTACGGGATTTTATGCATTTCTTTGTGAACAAGTATATCTGATATAAACTCAGAATTAGCTGTCATACATTTCTGAGTATTATTGTATGAATATCTAGAAGTTACTATAGCTGCAACTTGAATCAGTGAAATCTTATCTGTATTTCAGTCCTTTAGATATGTATGGGAATATGAACATCAATACATAAATCTGCAAATCATTTGATGTTGCTGTATAAACTGTGAATCAAGTTTACATGAACCTGTGAGTAGTTTCCACTCAGTTGATATTGTATATGACTGCTGTGATGTATCTTTTACAATGCTAATGTTTCTCAGTCAAAAGTAATGAAAGGAGTATGTGTTATCTGGTTATTTGATCTGTTGAAAACTGAGTTTCATCTATGCAAAGAACTTTAACAAGTTTGACAAATTGTCCCATGTGTCAAACTGAAAATTAATCAAGCAAAACCGCAATAGAGATTGTTCCATTTGGGGTGGGACATGTTGATGATTATGACAGCTGCAGGAGTCTACTTCCTTTGCACGTTTTTCAAGATGATAATATAAATTGAATGTAGCTTTATAGCTATTCAATTTATTATCTGCTTGTGAGAAGGCCAACCTTATGAATTTAATTGTTGTTTATTCTTGAGAGCCGACCTTCCTTATGTTCTTATTTTTCATCTTGTACTTGGGCCGACTTCCTTGGAATTCGCATTGTATTGCCTTATGGTGGCCAACCTACCTTGTTATTGGGATATTCTCATGAGGCCGACCTACTTCAAGGTTCACCTCATTGTGTATATATAGAAGGTCAAATTTGTTCATTTAGCAATTAAGTTCATCAAGCATAATTCGCACTTTAGCAGCAGATCATACAGTTGCAGTAGATCATCATTGTGTAGCAACAGACCATACAGTAGCAGCAGACCGATTTCAAGGAGAAACACATTCATGTATCTTTGCATCTAGGAGAGGTGCTAATATTCATTGTATCAAATTCGCCCTTGTGCTGGGCCTGTGTTGTAAGCAGATTTCTGCTCTTATTCCTACATTATATAAGAGAAATATTTGCTGGGTTTTTCTCCCTTAGGAGGAGGGTTTTCCCAAGGTATCTTGATGTGTTTATTGTCTTATGTGTTGCAATTTTATGAGTGCTTTCAGTTGCTCTATCTGATCTTCAAAACACTAACATGGTATCAAAGTGGGTTTAAGCGAGATCATGATCAGATTTGTTTAATCAGCGATATCTTCATCTCATTCAAAGGCGTTTATCTTACTTGTCAAGATGGTGATTGGGCTTTATGTTCGCCAACCTTCCTATTGTGGACGCCTGGATTATTTGTTGTCACAGGTGTTAAGGCTGTCTGGAAACAACAATCTGGAAGATAGTTCATAGTCACCTATGACAGGAATCAAACATCTGGGTAATGAATGAGCAGTTCTATAAAGTTTGTAGAGAGTTAAGAGTTGTAATTTGATTGGTAAATAGCCTATATGATGCAAGGTAAGGGAAAGACGCCAGTCTATGCATCATGAGGCCTATTGGTGAAGAAAGTTGGACGCTACATCATCAAAGAAGAGTGAAGCCAATACTTGAAGATGAATTCAGGACATAGCACTGCCAGTATTCAAGAGATAGATCATTATCATTGATAGCTCTGAAAAGCTCTGGCATTTTGAATCCTTATTCTTCAATCAACAGTGATACTAGGTTATTCCTGGCAATACAAAACATTTTGGTGCTTCTATTCATATGGAATAGATTTGAATCTTCAGATCCAAATGCGTGGCTATCTCGATTGCTTGGCAGCACCGAATGATGGTGGAGTTGACGCGGATCTGTGATCACTGGAATTTCTGAAAGTCATCTCCTTGTTACTATGGCTCTGCCTGGACGACAAATGTAATCGCCTCCTTTCGTTGTGCGCATGTATCCTAGGGATGGCCGAGTTGATTACCAGAAATCTCGACTCTACATGAAGAGATAAGTATTCCTTGTTTAGTTTGAAATCTACCATTCTAGGCTAAAATTCAGTTTGCTGACATTATTTACTTAGATTATGTGTGACTAGTAAATAGTAATCACTGTGATAAGATTCTTTAGAATTAAGAGTTGTATCATGCTAATTTGTGAAGATTGTCTTTTGTTATGTTGAGATTAGCTCTTCCAAGAAATTGGGAGAAAGACATGTCATGATTGATGAATTAATTATCTATTACTCGGGAGTTTTTTGAATTCTATGAGATAAGTATTGCATGGTTGAATAATGCTCATGAATTGTTTTGTAGTTATTAATTCATGCTATAACATTGAGATAGTCAACCATGCATGCTCCTAGTTATGGTACGTCTATTTGAGATAGTTGAGTCCCATGATCTATTAGTAACCTCTTCTTAATGCTTTCAGGATAAATCAAGAAGCGTAAGAGATTTCTTTCAAGAAGAGCTTGATGCATCCTATAGGTTGAAGAATGGAGACTCTACTTGTAGCTATGAGACTAAGTGATTAGCTGAAGGCATCTCTTCGAAGAGGAAAAATTAACCTTCAGAGGGAGTTCTATGACTCACTGAGAATAAGTAAGGGTTGCAATGTTGCAAGGCCAGATGCTAAATTATTGAAGTACCTCTTCAACAGTTGGGTTTTGAATTGCTCAAGTCAGGTCAACCTAGATTTAACATTGGTAGCTCCGCAAACCTATTCAGAATAGAGTGATCTAGGATGCGGTCGAAGAGTACAAACCTGAATCTCTACAGAGGTATGTGTTGGAAACCATTTCTTTAAGCCAAGCGTTGCAGGCAATCTTGGACAATGAGGTCAGGTGGTTGATGCAAGTGATTGAAGATTCAGAGGGAGCCTACTGAACCTAAAGAAGATGGTTGTGTTGCTCTGGATGCTGTTTCACTTGAGGTCTATGATGATATCTTGGTATAGCAGGAAGCAGTCTTCTGTGGCACTGAGTACAACAGAGGCCGAGTACATTACGGCTTGTGTGGCAGCTCGAGAAGCAGTGTGGCTTCAAAAGCTCCTTGCAGGATTGGTTGGACAATCATTGAAGCCAACTGTCATCCATTGTGTTAATCAAAGTTTTGAGAAGCTTTGTGTCTTTCCAAGTGTTTCATGACAAAACTAAGCATACCACTATATTAGAGATATGGTATTGAGGAAAGATATTCAGTTGAGGTATATCAGCACTGATGAGCAGATGGCAGTCATTCTCATCAAGCATCTCTTCAGGATAATTTTTGTGTACCTTCGAGACAAGCTTGATATGTGGAGAATGAAGTCCTAGCTAACAGGGAGTATCAGTATTTGTGTTCCTTCTTTTAATGAGTTATTCTTTGAGAGAAGTTTGAGGTGAAATCCCTTGGTAATGAGTTCTTCTCTGAGGAGAAGTTTGAGGTGAAATCCCTTGTTAATGCATTCTTCTCTTAGGAGAAGTTTGAGGTGAAAGCCCTTGTTCCACCCTCTGGGAGAGCCATAGTGGATGTCATGTGTGTGACTCCATGACAGCATCACGTGAGGGAGTCTGTGATAATTTTCTTGTACTTGTGTTTCACCCTCTGGGAGAGCCATGGTGAAAGTCACAATGAGGTGACAACATCACATTGAGTGATGAGCACTTGTACATACCATCTATGGAGGTAGCCATGATGGTTGATATCACGATGAGGTGATATCCGATATCACGATGAGGTGATATCTTATTTCCTTTCAAGATGAGGTGATATGTTTCTTTTGTGCAGTTGGAAGTATCCTCCCTAGCTGAGAGGCAATGTTGATGATTATGGCAGCTATAGGAGTCTACTTCCTTTGCACGTTTTTCAAGATGATAATATAAATTGAATGTAGCTTTATAGCTATTCAATTTATTATCTGCTTGTGAGAAGGCCGACCTTGTGCATTTAATTGTTGTTTATTCTTGAGAGCCGACCTTCCTTATGTTCTTATATTTCATCTTGTACTTGGGCCGACTTCCTTGGAATTCGCATTGAATTGCCTTATGGTGGCCGACCTACCTTATTATTGGGATATTCTCATGAGGCCGACCTACTTCAAGGTTCACCTCATTGTGTATATATAGAAGGTCGAATTTGTTCACTAAGCAATTAAGTTCATCAAGCATAATTCGCATTTTAGCAGCAAATCATACAGTTGCAGCAGATCATCATTGTGTAGCAACAGACCATTCAGTAGCGGCAGGCTGATTTCAAGGAGAAACACATTCATGTATCTTTGCATCTAGGAGAGGTGCTAATATTCATTGTATCAAATTCGCCCTTGTGCTGGGCCTGTGTTGTAAGCAGATTTCTGCTCTTATTCCTACATTATATAAGAGAAATATTTGCTGGGTTTTTCTCCCTCAGGAGGAGGGTTTTCCCAGGGTATCTTGTTGTGTTTATTGTCTTATGTGTTGCAATTTTATGAGTGCTTTCAGTTGTTCTATCTGATCTTCAAAACACTAACAGGACATTACACAACAACAAAACCAAGAGTTAGAAATTGGCAAGACCTGCCATCTAAGACAAGTTTTCTGTCATTTTATTACCACCAATATCCTAGGCAATGAATACAAACTCTTGATTACCCTTGTCGCATTTTGTGTAACAAAGTTTTGAGGCAAGTTCTTTTCTAATGAGGATGTAAAATAGCTTATAGGGTTTTTGTAACACTTAACCTAGGAAAACGTCTTTTAACATATAACCCCTTGTCATAGACTCATAGGTACTTAATGATTTGTTATAACCTTCTAAGTACATATTTTCTAGATAAGACTTAAATACAATTATTGAATTGATCAAGTCTAGTAGAATAAAAGATGTACAAAATTTTAGCATTCACAACAAACAATAGGACTTAAATATTAGGTTTACACTAATATCGAACTCTTGTCCAATCTTCCAAATCAATTGGAGGTTGTCACTCTTGTAAAATTTGGCATATCCTCATGTTTAATACTAAAATTATTTTTGTATCTTGGGAAAGTTTGGGAGGTGAGAATGATCTTGGGGTTTGGTGGGTTATGGGCCCACAATGTAACTTAGCATAGGCTTATGTAACAAATTTGGTATAACTTGATGTGTATCTAATTTATCTAAGTTACCTATATGCCTAATACTGATGTCCCTGATTTTTAATCATGAATGACGGGCTACTCTATTCAAGAAAAAGGGGTTAGGAGAAGAAGACCCTTGGATGAAATGATCTACTCTAGATGTTACATATAGAAGTGGATTTGGTCCACAAGACAAAGTTCACTAGATCAATTTTATAGGTTACAAGGTAGATCATATGTGGTATGGACTTGATTGTATCGTCATTGTTTCAATGATTGTGGGATAGATCATATGTGTTATGGATTTGATTGTGCATTATGATCTTGTCCAAAATGAATTGAACAAATTACTCTTTATTAGAACAAATGTGTTTCTGCCTCAATGAAGCTTGATCAATATATCCTCCAATAAATCTCAAAACACAAACTTCAATTTATAGTGTCCATGGTTCTTTCCAAAATTTCTCCTAAGGTCTCTCTAAGAGTCAAAATTTGTTACTTGTAGGTTCCTAAAGAATTGAGTTGTCTTCATTACATTCTCTTAGAATGTTGTTTTGGCAAATCAAAGTTTGGTCGGCACTATTATGGACCTTGAGATGCTTTAGATCTAGCTTCAAGGCCTGTTTGAACAAGTCAATCCTCTGCCTATGTTTTCTGGCAAAATATTCACTAGAAAAAAGAAGATTTTTGTTAGGGAGGCTATTGGGATCCCAAGCTTCAACAATCACAAATCTAGTGTAGTTTGAATAGAGCCTTATAGGCTAAATGGATCAGACAAATTGGTATATCAGGGGCTTCACTAGAATGATCCCTGATAACCTTTTTTTCAAAATGTAACTTGAAGGATTGTAGATAGAAGAATTGGAAAGATTTTGACAACTATATGAAAAAGAATCTCAATAGTTTTTTGTAAAGATGTTGAGTCATTTTCTCTTGGATCACAGGCTCAGATGTTAACATTTTTGGCCTTCTTAGTAAGAGACGTCCCTGAAATATTCCAAACCAATTTTTTTTTTATTTTTCAATTAACAGATTTCAAACAATGCACCCGTTAAGGTTAGAAGATAAACCAAAACGTGTAGAAAGCAACTCTAACCAGAATGTACACCAGGATCCCGATGTGGGCAAGGTGTGAGCATTGGTCAGAGGATCTAAATTAAACTGCTTATGCAAAAAGCAACTCTAACCAAGGATGGCGCCGATGATGGCGAGCATATGGTCAGAGGATCTTCTTCTCTAAATACAGAAAGGAACTCAACGTCAAGAATGTGCTTTCCAAACCAAGATGGAATGGGAGCTACCATATGACGGAGATGCTAACTATGCTGAAAGTAAACTCAACACCAAGTATGTGCTACCCAATTCCAGAGTGGAAATGAGGCGACCATATGGCGGAGATATACAGAAATACAATGCAGCTTCAAATGTAAAGTAAGATTAAGAGAAATGCTGACAGTACTACTGTTCAGCTTACAAAATATCAGAAGATGCCTGCAATAAACAAGATTAGAAGCTCTCCACTGCTGCAATAATAGACATGATCATTCCAAGGTTAATTATGACCTTCCACATACAACTCTTCACCAAAATACAGATTACTCAAGACTGATATAACAAAACAGCAACGTAATATGCATAACCAGCAACCCTAGAATCCACTAAAATGCTCACAACTCACTCAATACTTGCCAGAATGACATGAGACCTGATGCAAACGAAAGCTATAATGATGGCAATGAGGACTAGACCAAGAAACAGCTAACAAATCGAAGTATTCTTTTTTCTAAACATTTGCCAGGCAGACCAGAATGGTGCGGCCAATAGAGAGAAGCGATTTTGCTTTTAAAAAAATAAACACTCAATATTAAAATCTGAATCTTTGCAAGAAGGGTCGCCCCTATCAAGGAAACTCAATGAATCAATACCCAAAACGACTGTATTTTTATTTTCAGATTTATGAGTGAAACTACAAATTTAGCTTGACTTCAGCAACTTCAAAATGAGACTGAAATGCAAATCTAGAACTCCAAAAATGCAAGATACTCAACTGAAATGCAAGATAAACCTATTACAAACTATCTCTCAACTAGTTGCTATCTTTCAAGCAAGAAGAAGAGCCAAGCTAGGAGGCATTCATTCCTCGAAGCAATCCCAAAGCCATTCCGGCAGTATAACAATATCATAAAACATAAGATAATCCAAAAGTAGAGAAGGAACCTCCTTTATAGAATGAAGAGAAGACTCTGGAGGCTTCTAGAAAGTGTGCCCTAATCCCAAGCTGCTTTTAGGTTTAATCTTTGACCAAAACTCTTTCTTCAAAATGGCGTACCTTCCTTGAGAGATATAAATCACTTCTCTTTTTTTTAAATAAAATATAAACTCCTTCAAATAGGCATCCATTTTCCCTTGAGCAATTATAAACTTTAGGAATATAAAAATATTTCCTTCATGAGAAAATACCCCTCAAAGTCCCCTTCTTTAAAACAACTGTTAAGTTATATCACTAGGCCAAGGGTATTTTTAAAATAAAACATTTCGACTTAAAATAACTTATTTCTCCAAAATGAACCCCTTAAGCCAAAAATGAGAATTGCCCAATGAACTGCCAGAAGAGGAAAGTCGACTGAGCTGATGCTGACTGGATCATTGCTAAAAATAGAATTTACTAAAAATAGTAAATTCTTGAAGGTGCTCAGAATGCCGAACCGAAACCACCAACGCGAAGCTCTCAAAAAACCCAGAAGGAATCCGAAATCCAAGTTCAACATTTCCAAGTGCAAGCTTCGCAAAAAGACGAAAGCATCCTCCAAGAAGTTTGGAAACCCTGATTCGAGCTTCTGCTTAGCCTACGAGTTCCCAAAATTAGGCTAAATCCAAATGAAAAGCATAGGGCTAAATTGGGGACATAACCTTGATGGTAGATTGATGTAATCATTTGTTTCATGAAATAAAATAAGATAAATTTATATTGAAAAAAGGAGAAAGTATTAAACAAATCCAATTATGACTCAAAACAGGATACAGACTTTTAAGGAACATATAATTAAGAAAACCATAATTATAGTAAAAAAAAAAGGATTGTTCCAATCTGATATAAAGTAAGACTACTATATGCAAGCTACTACTCCACTCCTGCTAAGATTTGAAGAATCCAAAAAGAAAAGTTTGTTACAGAGAATTTTGAAGTACTTTTTAGTTATTAATAATTTTCATCATAATCTATACTTAAAATTAAATTAATAATTTTTTCATAATCTAACTTTAAAGGAAAAACTAAGTGAAGTACCTGGAGAAAAATACTCTCTAGTTAGATATAATATAATGTAGAAACATTAGCCAAAGAATAAAAGCAAAAGGAATGCTTGACAAGGAAAGCATTTATAAACATACACCATATTGTTCCTCCAGATGTTGCATAGCCCTATCAAACTCCTGCATACCATGGTACCTCAGGTACTCTGCATTACCCTGAAATACCAGAAAACATTTGATGAGAATAAAATTTAAAAAAAAAGTACTTCATTTTGATTTAATTATTGAAACAAAGATAGTAATGTGAATAGGATTCTGATTCTCAAGATAATTGCAAATCCCTTTAGCAGAGTTCCACAATTGCACCCTTGAATGTATCATTCTAGTACCAGAAATTTACTTCATTTTGATTAAATTGTTGAATCAAAGATAACAGTGTGAAGAGCATCCCAATTCTCAAGAAAATAAAAAAATCTCTCTAGCACAATGCCATGGTTGCACCTGCAAACATATTATTCTAGAAAGCACTGATCAGAATTTATCTGTTAGAGGTAACCTTTAAGTCATTTGTACTTTCAAACTGTTATTGTACAGCACATCCAACATTTGTGATACTTGATACAAGTGAATTTGAACCACTCCACCCTTCTAGGACAATGTTTCCAGAAATATGAACTTGAGAGAAAATGTAAAATTAAACCGAACATGAACTAAAAGCCAAGAAATTTCTGGCAAGAGAAATATCAAGGAAATTTTTCATATGTAAATGAGGAAAAACATCCACATAGACAATCATGGACATAAATATTCATAATTTAAATATGAACGTAAATCTAAACTAAAATCATCCCGTAAACTAAATGTAATCACCATCAGAAGATTCACAATCAGCCATATCATGCTAGGATTTGTTTTGACACTTGAAAATGTAAGGCCCACAACACTCCTTTGTGATCTTACAATGCTATCTTTGAACACCCTATTCTATCTGGTCTTAGATTTTGATACTTGTTTATTATATTTTGAGATACTTTTGGAAAGCTTTGATGCTATGCATACTATAGATTCACTTTGTGATGAGTTGCATGCCCTCATGTATTGTAGTTGCATGTGTTGACATCACATTCTTACGTAAGTAACATGCCATTGCATTGCCATAAAAATACTTATTACACCACAATTGAATGTGCTTGATTATTAATGGGTGCTTGTAAATGTGATTTGTGAAATAGCTACCTTTTATCTTCAACAGACTATACAATAAATTTTTACATTGATTGATAAATATCTTTATTTTGGATAAACTTGAAAATTTAACTATGAGGTATTAGTTGATCATATAATGATGTGCACATTGATTTTATGGTGCTACATTGACACATGTTTTGATCATATCGAAGATGATTAATTTACAACATGCTATTACTCATGATTTCATATGTAATGATTATGTGCTTTGGCTATTGCACTTGAATGTATTGGTGGAGCAATGAGTGTACAAGATACAAGAAGAATCAAATAGGAAACTAGATATATAAACATCAACTATGTCAAGTCATACCCTTGTGAATTCTTGATAAATTCCATTACCATAAAAAAAACTAGGATAAGTGTGTAGCAATGTACTGTTAAGTAAGATTCTTATTGTGTTGTGTGATTTGTCTTTCTTGGAATCATCCTTAAGGTAACTTGACTAGTTACCTTGAGTTTTGATGATGTGAAAGAATTGTGAGTGTTTTCTGTGGATCTTAAGTTTAAGCATTTAATTACTTTACTTGATGTAATATCTCTCGTTTGTAAAGGAGACCTCAAAATTACTTTTGTATTTACCTTGCCAAAAAGTTAAGCCGAAAAAAAAAGGAAAAGGGCATTGAAGTTAAAAAAATTCAATAAATAAAATTTAGCAAAAAGGCAATGGAAAAAAGGGAAAAAGGAGAAAAAGAGAGAGAGAGAGAGAGAGAGATCATGGAAGAGAAAAAGGAAGAAAAAGAAAAGTAAAGGTGGAGGAAAATCCTAATGCATTTTTGGAGAGGAGGGCTTTTCCTAGAAAAGAGATGGGCCACGCACTAGTAGGAAAATGTGGGGAATACAAAAGTTTGTAGAAGACATTTGGAGCTCAAGGAAAATCAGTTTTGGAGTGCCGTCTTTTGCTCTTGTAAACTGTCATACTTGGGCACCCAATGTAGGCCCAAGTAAACCACAACTTCATGTATTTTTATGGAAATTTTCCTTGCTGATTTTTGTTCCTCTTTTGGAGTGCCGTTATGGGGCTCCTCAAACCCTCAATCATCGGCACCATTGTACTATAGTAAGACAATCTTTTGGTATTCTACCCTCATGCTTAGATGCCCTATTACCGACATAAGATTAGAGCATTCTTATTGATATAAATCAGCCATAGTTTGTTCTCAAAATCATAATTGAAAAAACCAGCAAAAGCTGGCCAATCTTCCCAATACTCATGTGTCCAACAAGGACTAAAAGTAATCCACAAAAAGTCTCATGTTGAGTTATTGGCAAGGTTTTGCAGAAAAATAGACAAAAGACTCACCAGAAGATCCCAAGTCTAAGTTAACAACCTGATAGGTGATGGATAAACACAATCCACCCCAAAAAATGTCATTTTCACCAATTTTTGCATCAGATTTTTTGAGCATTCAGGCTGTTCGACTTATTGGAGCATTGCACATTTGTTTGCAGGCATTTGGCAGTTAAGATCGATCAAGATTGAAGAACTTAGCAGCACTGGTTCAACTACATTTCTCAAGTATGTAACACTACTCTAGTTTTTGTGTGCCTTCACTTTAAATTTATAGTGCTAGGGTTTAGTTATTTATTATTTCATTTGTGATTTTCAGTTAGTCTATAGTAATCATTAGGGTTTTATTTGAGTTTCTTTCTTTCTTTCCATTTTCTAGGGTTTTTTTAGTTTTTCTAAAGACGAAATGGCATCTGCAAGTAAGAGAAGTGGCGACAAGCTTGATGAGCCTACTTGAAATCATGGAGCAAGTACAAAACCAAGAATGATAATTTGCAACTATTGTGCTTTGCATATGAGAGGAGGCATAAATCGCCTCAAATATCACCTTGCACAAATTAATTCCTAAAATGTTTTGGTATGTAATACATCTCAAAGGACTAAACAAGAGACAAAAGTTCTCCTTGCATCCTATGGTCAAAAGAAAACTAAGATAAAGAGGACGATAGAGGCATTGGTAGGTCTCATGGGTCCTATAGAGTTAGAGGAAGATATAAAGGGCTCTTCTTCTTCCATTCAGCCACAGATATAAGGATTAGGTAATGTAGCTAGCCATATTTCTAGTTTTCTTGTTCCTTGTAAAACTCTTGGTTCACAACCTTTGTTGCAAGGTATTGTGTGGAATAAGAAATTGCAACATGAAGCCAAGTTGGCATGTGTCAATTTTTTTACTACAACATTCCATTTAATGTTATGGCAAGTCCTTATTGGAAACGGATGCTCACTACAATGACCATGATAGGATTAGGGGTTTGGAAAAAAAGAAAACAGTGCAACATAATAAAAAAATCAATGAAAAACTAGGAAAAATCCCTATTAAATTGCCAAATTATTGGTTTCTGCAATTTTGATGATTTAATCAGTCAAAACTTATGATTTCAGGGATATAATTGGCAAAAACTCAAACTAGGCAGGTTTTTCTATAAATTACAATTTTTGGGTTGAAAATATTGTGAAAAGGGATGACTGAAAAGGATGAGTGGCAGGAAATTGTGATTTTCTTGTTATTTTTGCTACCTAGAAACCATCATTTCTTGTTCTTTAACTTTAAATCCTCTTTTGTAGGTGTGATTTTAACTATTATAAATCTGCCCAAAAGGCACTATTAATGGATTTCATATTTTATTTAATAGGCACACAAGGGGATGTAGAAGAAACTCCATCCTTAGGAGGTGTTAAGAGTTAAGACCCTCTTTTGATTGCAGATTTGTCAGCTAAAGTTGTACTTTATGAATGTTTTATAAAATGGTTACTTGGGCAGTTTGATGTTGTTTTATGGATGTCGTAAAAAGCTACATTAATGCTTCTAAGAGTGTCATTGTGTGAAAAGCTTCCAAAAGGATTATTGAGGTTTCATTTTAACCTTGTTATTTAGAGAGAAAGGAAAATAGAAGTGGGAATTGACCTTTGATTTGGTTTGTGACAAATGACTTACATGAAGATATGGTTCAATTCTTGGTATTTGGCATTGTTAAGTAAGGAGGAATTCCTTGTTTTAAATAGTGATGAAAAGGGAGACTCTCGCTCTCAAATTTGATACCAAACACACATAAAACACTATGCAAGAAGGCAGAAAATTAACTTGAAGCACCTAAAATGGAAGAGAAATCTGCAACATATATTAATTCCAAAATCTGAAAATGAAATACATAATCATGGAGCTCATATGCTCACATACAACATGGGCTTCACACATACAAAAATCTGCAAATCAACATTCAAGCTTCATTCCGGTAGCATCTAGGTATGCAACCACAACTTCTCCAAAAGCTCCCTTCTCCAAATGAGCAAGCATCATTATATAGAAATCATAAGAGAAGAAACCACCATCGGTTTCCCAAAACAACCTCCACAAACCACCAAGAAATCCAACGCCCAACTTAAGGAGAGATAATAAAATAAAATCTAAAATAATTCATTGTCTTCAACACCTTCTCATGGGCACCTAACTTTAGGCCAATCATCTTGCTCAATCAAGACACCTTCTTTCACTCCCGGTGGCCCCGACAGCTCCAAAGACGGTTATGCAACAACATGCAAAAATTGTGGCACAAACATGCCATTACATGCAAGGCTTGCAATTGAACATGCAAGAACATGCACCCCAAATGGTCCCCACCAAGAATTCAACACCCAAAAGGGGTATTTTCCCAATTTTTCCTTAGAAAATATTCATAAATGCATAATTCCCACCAAAATTACAATTACAATTTCATCCCAAGGGAAATTACAAAGTTGCAAATCAAAAATATTTATTCTCCTATCCTCTAAGCCCTTATTGAAAATAAACCAATTAAAATAACAATATTTTTGGTGACACAGGATTGCCATTTCACCTTGGATGCTCCTGCATCAAGGAGGACGGTACATGGTGGATACAAGTCCATCAGAGGAGAGAAGAATGGAGTGCAGAGTTGTCAAAGGAGGAGGTTGCTTGTTCCAACTAAGTGTTGGAAGAGGAGAAAGAAGAATCAATTGCAAATACCAAATTCACTGATGGAGTTTGTTGAGGATTACTTGCAATCCGAAAGGGTGGTACTACCACTCAACTCCATTTCTTGAATCCATGAAATATCCCCTCACAATTTTTTTCAATTTTTTTCACAACAACTTCACCCGTTAGCATTAGCAAAGCCAAATAACCAATTGAAAAGAACCCTTTCACTTTTTGATCACCTAGATCCCAATGTGGGCAAGGTGAGAGAATACAATAGAAAGGAGATCGTTAGCATGTAAAACTGAAACTGCTGGAAAGTACAATGAAAGGACGGCCCAGTAAAGTATGGGCGGCTTGCTGACCCCTTCCGCTTGTTCAATGAGCAATATAGAAAAGTAAATGTTGAAAGTAAATGGATGGCGAGGCCTGTCCCTTCCACTAAAAGTGGGAATTACAAAGTAAAGTGCAGAAATATAAAGTGGTTGAATCATTACTATTGATTTCAGCCTTACAATGAGAAGTAATTTGCAAGTTACAAGAGTATTTAGCTGTCCAATCCACTACAAATAATATTAGATGATCTCCAAAACTTCACAAGCTAATCAACTACGGAAAACAAGCCAAAATTGGAACTTCTAACAATCTGATATGAAAAACCAACGTACAGAAAACTCAAACCAGAAAGCATGAATCACACCAAAATGCTCACAACTCATCCAATATTCCTCCAATTGACATGAAACAAAGTGCAAATGAAGCATAGGAGGTAGGCGCCAAGTCAAAGTCAAGAAACAACAATAAACCTGTGTTACAAAGGGACGCGTCCCTCCCCCCCACCCAAACCCTATGTCCCTGTCCCCTGTGTCGTTTCGAGGACGGGGGGACGGCAGGGGACGTCCCCTAGGCATCCCCTCCAATTTTTAAATAAACTATTTAGTTTTATTATCAAATTAAATAAAAATTGTTTGATAAATAATATAATCCACTTCAGGCAGAGAGTGATAGTGACACAAATAGTGCTTTTGATATTGATAGCCCAAATGAGGCATAGTGTCATAGATTGACAGATTTTTGTATTTAAACTTTAAAGTTTGAGACTTTGGTCTTTGAGTTATTTAACTTTAGTTTTCAAACTTGAACAAAATGCTTTTATATTTAATAGTTAAATTATTGGCATTGCTGTTAGTGTTTACCTTTATCTTTATAATGTTGTTACACTGATGTTATATCGTTGTTATACTGCTGTTATACTCTTTATCTATGCACATATTGTTATATTGCTATTGTTGCACATAACATATTTGATATTTCAAATTGCTCTCTTTCTCTCTCTATATATAATATATTTTTAAAAATTCATACATATATATATATATATATTTTATATCACCGTCCCCAAAAATCTGCCCTTAGACTGCCATCCCCGAAACTCGTCCCCTGCCGTCCCCTCGTCCCTGTCCCCGAAACGCCGTGGAACATAGCAATAAACACCTCTAAATAATTTATGCATGCCTTCCAAGGCACTGCAGGAGAGGTACGACCTTCAAGGAGAGGGTGACTAGCAAGAAGAAATTCATTTCACCATAATAAAATCCGAAACTCCACAAAGTGAGGCACCCAAGGAAGACTCAAACATGGGGTCAATACCCAAAATCATCAAAAAATCACCTAGTGAGCTACAAGCAAAAACGTGCTATAGCTAGCACAAAACCAACAACATTAAAAGACTAAGAAACACACCAAAACTTCAAAAAACATCAATTAAAAACTTCTCCATTATGCTCAATATGTTCTTCAATGTAAAGAACAGTCCAAGGCTTAACTAGGTGCTATCTTGCAAGCACAAAACTAAGTTTTGCTAGTAGGTATGCATTCCTCGAAGCGAGTGAGTAGCAATTTTTGTGGCAATTCATTATAATTTTCAATGGATGCCAACAATCAAGCCCAACACTCTTATTTATAACTCCTCCACAAATTCAAAATGCTTTTCCCTCCAATTAGGGTGCCCAAACTGAATTTCACATTCACATCATGTAAATGTATTTGCATTTCATTTGTAACTTCATTAGCCACCTAGACATGGCGTCCAAATATGGAGAGAAGACTTTATTAAAATTGCAAATATATCACAAGCTAGGCGTCCAAAATGATTAAGTGAAATACCTTATAAAATTGCCTTCTAATAAAATTAACTTATCTCTCCAAGCTAGGCATTCACCATGCCTTAGCAAAATATTTCACTTAAAATATAAATTCAATCAAAATATCAAATTTACCAAAAATGAACTCCAAGAGTGTAGGAGACCAACTGCTCAAACTAACTTACTTGAAATAGCCTATAAACTGAACTGTTGAAACCTTGCTAAAAATAGCACTGCTAAAAATAGTACTTACTATAAATAACATACTGCTAAAAATAGTAAATATCTCCAAAGGCATTTTAACCACATTCTGAGCAGCCGTCGCAACTTACTAAAAATAGTAAGTCCGAAAAAGTTACCTGTTTCAATTGCATGTCACACCATTGCGAAGCTCTCTGAAAACCTAGAAGGAATCCAAAATCCAAATTGCAAACTCCAACATGCAAACCCCCAAAACTGCCAAAACATACTCCTAGAAAATAGGAAACACTAATTTCTGCTTCCGACTAGCCTACAGGCCTCCAAGATAGGCTAACGACCAACTACGCTGATTACTGCTGAGAGGGGACATTACAATCAATATTCACAAAAAATTTCCTACCCCAAGTGTCTGATTGAAGAGCATCTAGGGGTACTAGCAACTTGCATCACCAAAAAAATTGCTATTTTATTCTTGTTATTTTCAATAAATGTTGTATGTGTGGAAAATAAATATTTTGATTTGCAATAATGTGATTTTCCCTTTTGGTGATATGTAAATGGAATTTTTGGAGGAAATATGTTGAGTTAATGTGACAAAATGCTACAAAATGTGGTAGAAATATTTCATAGTGAATGCAGTTGTCATGTCCCCCAAAATTGTGACACTAAGATATAAAGTATCAAGAAACAAATAAATAAGTAAAACATATATGGGATGTTGGCAATATAATCATTATATTAATTATCCAAAGATAATGTTATAATTACCAAATATAAAATATAAACCAATAACATAATAAAGTAATATATATATATATAATAATCTTTATCATCATTATTAATGTTATTGTCAAAATAAAATAATGATAAAGCATTACTATGAATACCTTGTTATCAAATAAAATAAAATATTATCAATATAAATATAAATGTTACCATATTATTAAAATAACGATAATGTTCTGATCACATTAAATAAATGAGATAAACAAATCATTAATAAAGATGATATTATTATTATTATTATATTTAATTAAATACATATAAATAAATACATATTGCATTAATTATACAAAATATATATAAAAAATAATAATAGTAATATGTTAAGCATAAAACAAGCAGCAGTAAATATACAACCAACAGCCACAATGATTATTAATAAAATCCAACAGCCACGATGGGTAAAGAGAGTGGCTACCATAAGACAAGGAGACGTCTTTCTAAAGGGGTGCGATTAGCACCAAGGAAGCATATAAAGAGGCAGCAATCAATACGTCTGAATGGGAAGACATAGTTTCAGAAATATAGTTCCCTCTTTGGAGAATTAAGGTTTAGATAAGATAACGATAAGGGATATAAAGGAAAGAAGAATATGGGAGAGAGGAGGGGACACGGTGGAAGGGAAACAGGAGTATTTGCAGACCGATCCAGGCAGAAAGGTAAGTAATGTCTGCTATAAAATAAGTAATGTCAATGTATGCTGGAAACTAATCAAAGAAAAACTAAATGGTAATAAATGAATATATTAGGAATTTAGTAATGGTTGATGTTTGTCATTTATATATTTAATATATATGATAAATATAATTATAGCAAATATAATATGTTTTCTATATATATTTCATATGTTGGTAAATATATTTTGTGGTAATTGATAATTATCTATTCAAGTATATATATATATATATATATATATATATTGAATAGATGGCGGACACAAACAATATATACATATAATATATATATATATATATATATAATATGTTATTTACGATTATCCAATAATGATGCTTGCAGCAATTATTGAGCCTTATAAATAATGACTCCTTTTATTCACTATGATGTTACAATGGTATAATAGAATTCCATTTATGGGATCTCGAAAGATGTTTAATATCTAATATACTCAAAAAATATATTATAGAGGAATCATTCAGAGTGGGTAATAGGGTGGAAATGAATAATCCTTTGACAAGAATGAAATACTTATATCATCTTCGATCCAATTAGATGTTGTCACTTAAATTTATTAATCTCTAACATTTCTAATGTCTCTTTGAGAAATATTTTGAACACAAGATTCGGGTTTAAGTGTTTCCATTAGAAAGGGGTCATTACAGCAGTCTCCAATTCAGCATTGTAACTGCTGCAAAAAGTCATAGATTGCATTTAATCATATTAGGGGTTCTTTAAAGTATAGTTTAACATGTCTCTCTAGTCATAAGTTTCTACAAAATTCCATTGCACTCCAGAGATGATAAAATTAGTGCCTCTGCCTTTGTTGTTGTGATAAATTTGTTTTGATCTTGAATCGGCCTCTTATAGGCTCTTTTTCTAGACACTTCTATAATTGTATTCATTTTGTCATTTCTCCTCTTCTAACCATCTTGGTAAGGAAACCTGAATTGTTGTTTGTTAAATATTAAGGTATTGTCAATATGGACTTAAGTAGTGAGTAAATGTTAATTTAAAAATGTAAGCAGCATCAAGTGTGGGTGGTAACTAAGTGATGCAAATGTTAGCCATTAAAGATATGTATATTCATCCATTTTGGAAGTTGTTTTTTGAGTGGTTAGTTTTTGGGCATTATTGAAAATGAGGAAAATGTAAATGGAAAATGAAGCATTGGGTCTGAATCATGTGTCCAATAAAAGGCTTTGAAAATATATCTAATTGATTTTTTTCGGGCAATATACTTGTAGACAAGTTACGCACCAAAGTAAAATGTATTATTCATATCAATTTGCTATTGTCAATTCAACAGTTAACACAATAATCCTTACCTATATCCTTTTTCAACTTTTTTTGCATGCACTTGAACTCAAGGATTTAACACGATGACAGAACACATATAAGTTCCATGTAGGATCAAATTCCATCAATATATTGTGTTGAAGAATAAATGAACCTTCTCTAAGAATAAGGTACAACACCAAGTAATCAATTACATAAACTGACAGAAAAGGTGCTAATAAAACAGTTTCAGAATAAAAGCTAACAAAGGCAATACTTGATGAAAAATAGAATGATGAATACTTCTAAGTTCTATCAATATGGTGATGAAATTCTGAAGAAGACCATATCCTAAATTTCAGAGTTAAGAATGTTTGACAAGATAAGGAATATCAAACAGGCACAATTACACAGACAATTTAGGAAGTGGTCTAGAAATATATCAATTTAGAAATTTTTTATCTTTAGCCAAACATAATAGAAGATTGCTGCAGTGAGTAATCAATGTACTTGAATTAATTGCTGCAGTGAGAAATCACTGTACTAGAATTAATTGATGAAGAGACTGAAATAGACTCTCTCTCTCTCTCTCTCTCTCTCTCTCTCTCTCTCTCTCTGTGGAGAGAGGGAAGCAAGGAATGAATGAAATAAATATGACAAGCTATTAAGTTTGGAATCGGACAAAAGATAGAGTACACTTAAAAGTTAACATGTTCAAATCAGGCCTGAAAACCAAGTTATGAAGTAATTACATCAGATTAAATAAGAAAACATAGTAAATAAATCAAATACTTTGTGGAACAAAATCTCGTACTTGATATAGACGAAGAAGGGACACCTGCATATTTTGATACTTAAAAAATATAGTTATCAGTTCCAACAGTGCATCCAAACTCATATTTAGTAACAGATTTACCATTAAGGAGCCATCTTTCCCTTGTCAAAACAAATCAAAGAAAAGAAGTGCACCTAAAAGTTTAAATAATTCATTAATCAACTTACTAAGTCAAATCTGCGTCGGCACTTATCAAAGCTATTATTGTTTCCACGAACAAATTTTCCATCTGGAAGATATTGGTCACCTCTTGGAAAATCAATCCACTCTATATGTATGTCAACCATCAAGAACCAAATTATGATTTGTATGGGTTAAATATTAGCATATCTGTATATTTGTAATCAATGAAACGTGGACAGTTCAAGGAAATTTTTAGCACCTGGGTGTCCAAATTCATTTCCCATGAAATTTAAATAGCCTTCACCACCTAATCCCATTGTGACAAGTCGAATCATCTTGTGGAGAGCTATTCCACGATCTATAGCTGGAGTTGCAGGCTTATCAAGTGCCATAAAATCATACATATCCTGCAGCATAAAGTCCAACATCTTTTGATTCAGAAAATAATGATGATTATTTCAATAAAGTTCAGTTTCAAATTTTGTAACCATTGACAATAACAGATCAACCACACCCCTCAATCCCTTGTAAACCAGACTAAGTTCAACCAATTTATAGATGACTTGGACAGCAGTCATAAGACTGCCTAATAGTATACTTTTACTCATTTAAACTTTAAATTTTTCAACTTAAAAAACTGTGATACAAATTCTCAACTCTACTCATATTACTTAAAAAAACTATTGAGGATCATTTTGACATTAGCCTAATAAAAATGGATGGGTTCTCCAGAACTAAAATCATAAATTACGAAGGCTATAAAAAGAAAAAGAAACTAAATAAAAATTCCAAGAAAGCAATGCCAATTGACCAATTGTTCAAAGGTTGAAATTCTCATCCTAGCTGAGACTCAATACTTATACTCTATTCCAGGAACCCTAATTTATCATTATCTACAGGAAAATAATTGGAAAGAAGATATCTTCACGTCCTCAGTTCTTAAGCATTACATACAGTCAAAACGAAACCTTCCACTTTACAAAATAAGACACTATATGGTAGAAGAAGAATTTTCATAAAAATGCATTAAGAAAACTATTACAAATGTTAAATTATAGAATAGGCAATGAAAATTAATGCAGCAAAGACATTACACTTAAATTCAACGTGCCAACACAAAGCTACATTACACTTATTAGAACAGAAAAAAACTCAGGCAATGTAAATATACATAATAATTGAATAATAACACATACTATTGGTGTTATATTTAACAGAAACTTAAAAAAGAGGACTCTAGGCTCCGTCAGATTATTATGTTTCAAGTTTATAACTCTAAAAAACCAAGACTACTTCCACATTAGTTACCACTCTCAGAAAGCTATTAAGAGTTCAACGAATACAGTAGGTGTTGCAGATCTAGATATAGCATGATTTTACTATAACTATTTTAAAATTCAGAAAAAAATCATTAGAAGTTTTAAATTTTATTACAAAGAGGAAAAAACTTTGATTTGATGGCTTATAGAAACAGAACAGTTTGAAGGCCATTTATATTCAATTTTCTCGACTTCTCAAATCTTTCACATGACTGTAATTTAAAAAGTAAGTAATTGATAAGTATCCAAAAAACTTCCAACTCCACAAGGAGGATAATAGCATTGGATGTTAGCACTACCTTATCCATAAGCCAAAAGGCTATTGTCTTATCACCAACAAGAGCTTGATCGTGACTCTCTGCATATACTACACATTTCTCCGACCATCGCCTGTTTGTGAGTGTGAATACAATATCACCCATTTGCCAATCCTCGTCTTGCTTCCTATATTAGAGAAACATGCAAGCTAAAGAAGTGAGAAAGAAAGAAGACAGAAAATATATAATGTACATAAATAACCAAAAGTAGGTCAACAAGTCTCAAAAAGTACATTTAAATAAAATAGAGATAGAAGGGATGATTTGATGTCCATTCCATGTCAAAGATAATTTAGTGCATGGGCAATCTATTCATATCATGACCAGCATAATAAGGAAATATGACAAATAGCTACCCAAAAGATGAATTTGTACCAGCCAAATGCCATGTATATCATATCAAATAGTTGTGCAATGACCTAATATTGTGAGAAGAATTATACTTTTCAAAACATTGCCAAATCAATATGTTCCAAAGCACATGCAAAAACCATGCTATTATGATACACTCACTTTGAAAGTAGTTCAATCCATTTGTCAGCCACTGCCATATGAAGTCGATAATCAAATCCAACCCCTCCATCTTGGACAGGAAGACAAAAGGTTGGCATGCCACTTACCTATTGCACAATGAGATTATCACATAATTGATGTTATTAACAGTGTCTAGAAAACATATCACACCCAAAAAGTGTTACATTGAACAAGGACTGGATTGTATAAACCAAACATGCATCCACATCGAAAGCACAAAAATAGCTTCAGCTTAAGAATCCTCATTTTTATAATTATTTAGCCAATCAAATGAAAAGATGCACAAAAAACAGTTTCTCAAACATGAAGCATGCCACTGACCTTTTCCATAATGAGATTTTGGCATGCATATAATTCCATTATCAGAATCCAGAAAATACATTACATCCAAATAAGTGACTGTTCAAGGTGTAACAAAGTCTATAAACTAAGCTAAATCCACATGAAAAGTACAAAAAACCTATCTTAACATAGCCTTCTTTTCATAATCATTTGACCAATCAAATGAAAAAAAGTGAAGAAATCTGTATCTCAAGCATGAGGTCCAGTCCATGACCATATATAATTAGATCGCTGTTATCAAGGTCATAATGTCATGGGCCACACCAAATGGTAATAATAACATCATATGTTAGTGGGTAACATCAGATGTCACTAGGTTATTCAATTTTGCCCAAGGCATATACAAGTAGTGTACTATCAATACCATATTTGCACAAGCAGAAGTAGAAAAATGGCTTGCAAGCCATGCATTTGTAATCAAAGAGGAAAATACGCACGTCTCCTGGGTACCAAGCATGGGCACTTGATGTTGCTGAAGCAAAGAAGTGTTGAAAAGCCTAGTTGAGTTCATTGATTAAGAGCATAAAAGAGGTTTCAAATTGCAGATAACTTGCTGTTAAAAATCAGAAATAAAACAAAGAAAACTGAAATATGAATGCAAAAATCAACAACTAAACAAGCATGGACACCATAACATGGAATTCACCCTGGAAAGTCTCTCTCGGGTAAAAATATCAAACTCAAATCTAGATCTGTACCATATTAACTTGAAAAAAGCTTACAAATACAATGAGCTGGTCAAACAAGTGATAGAGCAATAATATCCTCGATACTTGAATAATCCATCAGCTAATCCCCACACCTCAAACCTATGATGCTCAAACCACTATCCTATGGCATATATGTGTGTGAAAACCACCAAAACTAAGGATGTCCATGACCTCACCAATGAGATGCCACAAATCTCAATGACCTCTTTGCCTATTCCAAGATGCTCTTGCACATCATACCAATGGGATCAAACTAGATGATTCCTTGTGATTCATGCCTTCACCAATTTGTCCTCACATGGGATGTGGGACCCCATTCTAGCTAGGTGTCCTTGTCATTTAGCAAAAATTAACTCCCACAATCTCTACAACATGAGAAGTGTCATGTAGCCTGTCCTATTTAAGTGTGAAATATTTTCGATGTAAGGGTGTATTTCTCACAAGATAAATGCCTATATTCCATGGTGTGTCCAAGACAGGGAAGGCAGCAAATGCAAAGATGTATTTTTGGGGGTTGCAAGGGACATTAGGCCTTTGGGGGGAATAGCAGGGGATGATAGTTAAAAATATAGGAAATTTCACTTATTCATATGGTACGGTATACAACATATTCATTATATAGCTATACAATATATTACATAACATTAGAGTTCAATTGAAAAATCACAAGATTCAACATACCAATTAAAAAATTTCATTGTTTCCACTGGTGTTTCCTGATGTAGCCGACAACAAGGATGTCAGCTTCTCACGCCATCTATAAATATTGATTTTTCCCTTTTCTTCCATCAACAAGACAATCACGATCTTTATACTAAGATGGTGGCCTTTAAGCAATAACTATGTTGGAGTGGGATTATTACAAAATATTCCTTTTGATATTTTTAATTGTTATATTGTTATTTATATTTTATTATTTAATTTAATTGCATTTTAAAATTCGGGGACATGACATATGCAGAGAAGTGGAGTGACATTAAGTGATTTTATTGGCTGTTTGGAAGGTCGAGAGTCATCTAAATCATTCACCAAAGACTGGATAGAAGAGTGCCAAATCTGCCCACATCCATAGCAACAACCAGCTGGGCAAATATCACAGAGAGGTCAAGGAGAGTGCAGAGGGAACTATATCATTTGTATTGGTACGAAGGAAATAATTGATTGTCTTAATAGGAATTGGAACCTTGATTGGTCTAATTTTAAGTGGGCCTATGTGTTTAAAAATGTGTGGTCTAGGAAGGTAGAGCCAAAAAAGAGCATGCTTTATATGGCTTGTTTTGTTAACAAAATTGGTTGTTAATGTTGAACCAGCCTCTATTGGTACACTTGTTAGAATTTGTTCTCTATGTGAACAAGTGGAAACTATTGAACATCTTATTTTATTGTCAGTATGCTTTGCAACTTTGGTCCTCTTTTCTTGGTAATAAATTGGGGTGGGATAATAAAGAAGGTTTTACTTGTTTGAAAATTTATTTGGTTTTGTCAAATCCTTTTCTATTAAACTTAATGAGTTCAAGCTTCTTCTAACAAATGAGTTATGGCAATCTAGATAAAAAGGAATGAAGAGGTTTTCCAAGACAAAAGGAGGTTCCTTACTGAGACTCATTGTGAGCTCACCCCAAACCATATCATTTTGCATGTCTTGATGGTGTTGGGTATTCCAAAAGGGAGGTTCCTTTTTTGCTAGAGGATCTTAGCATTGTTTATAAGGAGGTGAAGACGGCTCAGTTTTGGCCACAAGGCAAGTAACAGGAAAAACCTAAATAAAGATGAGTTGATCAAGTTACAAGATTACAAGGAAGAGCATAATATTTAAAAATCAAAACAGAGAAGGAAAATGGAGGCCATGCTGAAGAACAGATTTGAGCCGATTATTAAGGAACTGAACCCAGAAGATGAAGCTGACCTTTGGCTGTGATCAGTTTGATCATAGTAGAAATCAATGATGTTGCTGGGAGTGATGATGATTGTGGAAAATTATATGTTCTTTTTGATATTCATTGCTAGTATATACAGTTTGTAATATCTGGGTTTTCTTCTAGACTATTAGCATTTTTAGTATCTAGATTGGGTATTATGAGTCCTGTTTGTTGCAAGTAGTTGGAGTAGTTGCTCCCATATTATAATAACTCCTTTTTGTATACGATTTCTAATATGAAAAAAAGCAAATGTCATTTCCGGTCATGTTCTATTCAGGGCAATTGATAAGGACCTTTTTTAGGCTGTTTTAGTTAGTTGTATTTTATTAGTTGTTCTACAATCAAGCATTCAAAGCAACATTTACTGCTGGGACTTGGTATATTTTAAATAAAACAACCAACATCTCATAACAGATAGCAATAATGCAGAATGGTTATCATTATCCCCAAGCAACAAAATGCTTCAACATGTTTGATATCATATTAGTTACTATCCATCAGTTATCAGAATAACATCAGTTTCAATTAGTCAAAGTTCAAGTTTCAAAAACAATACTCTCCATGTGATTCAAATGAACTCCATAGTCATCTTGAAGCAACCATACCTATTTCATCCTTTATAATTAAAAAGAATTATTTTGTTCAACATTGCATTTAAGGGTATTCACTCATATTTGGATTCTTTTTCCTTTTTCTTTTCAGACATACTAAAGAGCAAGAGAATAAAAGTAGGAAATGAATGATCACTATGCTTTCAGTAGAGCATTGCATGATAGCTCCTTTGAAACAAAAAACTACAACATCAGAAGAAATAAATGAAAATGAAATGCAGGTAAATAACTCACATCTTCTCCAATTGTTATGGCCTCAGGAAAAAGTCCATGAATCATGTCGTTTACTAGCATCAAATAAACCACGGCATCCACATCTGTAGCGAACCCAAAGTACTCAGCATAGTTTCCTGTGAATACCATCTTAACAGGTTCCAAAAAAAGTATCAGTTGAATTAAGTGTGTAGTTTTGAAAATCTTTTACAAGTAGCAGCAGCAAGTTCAAGATACATCCCAGAATAGAATTTTGGGAGCTACAGCCAAGTGAAAGCATCTACTGCATAGCATGACCTCAGGAAAAATTATCATTTAGAAATTGTCTTGAAACATATGTTTTCACTGAGTAACAGTAAAAATCTTCTGACAATCTTTAGAGCCAAATATTTCTTGAAAGATAATTCCTCTTGCAGTTCAGGAACCATGAAGGCAAATATAAAAATTGCTTTAGTTTGAAGATTGCAATATAAAGATAACCGATATCAATAAGCCAAACAGCATATAGAGAAAATTATTCTACATGTCAATCAATTCGTTCAAATTATTCATAACGCAAGACGAAGTGTTTTCCATTTTTAACTTTTGCATAAAAAGTAGTTTTCATACGTTACCCAACTTAGAAAGAAGATACATTAGAATGGTTGAATAGATACGGTTGACAAAGTAGACAATAATGAACTTTAGCCATCAGTCTAAAAACCTGAAAGGCAAATTTTAATGACCAGATATACCACTCTACCAATAATAAGAAGCATTTAGTAACCATGAAACTTGGTAGAAAATATGTTTACAGTTACTTTGGTATTCAGATTTATATACTTAAACATTCCTCAAACACCAAAAGAATCAATGGCATATCATCCTTCCGAAGAAGCGATGCAAAATTTTCCAGAAGAGCCTGAGTACATAAATTTTAGTGCATATTTTATGTGCAGTTTTCAGGTTTGGTTTAAGGATAAAGTGCTCAAAAGTGGATAAGCACTCCTGCAACAATTGAAGAAGAAAAGACTGTCAACTGAGATTCTGATTTGAAAAAACTTAGTTTCATTGTTTGGGCTTCTATATGTTGATGTTATTGTGCAGCTTCGGTCTGCACTTCCCATGAAGAAGACAAATCATATATGTAACCTTGAGCCGACCTTATGTTTCACATTTTCTTTGTATTAATCTTGAGCCGACCTAAAGCTATTTCTGTTTATTTTATAAAGGCCGACCTAAATGAAGAGGTGCCTATGATGTATAAGTACAAGGTCATTATCCTTGCAAAAGGTAATTCGATTTGACAAGCAAGTTCGCATCTATCCTCAAGAGCAGATTTCGCACTTTATAGCAGCAGGTCCGATTTCAAGGAAGAACTTATTCATTTGTATCTAGTGCATCTAGAAGAGGTGCGACCTCATTGCTTTCATTATTGGCCATTGCTGGGCCTGAGTTGTAAGCAGACTTCTGCCATTGTTCTATTTTATAGAAGAGATTCATTGCTGGGTTTTTCTCCCTCAAGAGGAGGGTTTTCCCAGGGTATCTTGTTGTGTTCATTGTCTTATGTGTTGCATTTCTATTGAGCAATTTATTATCCAATCTGATCTAAGAAACACTAACATGGTATGAGAGCGGGTGTGAAAAAGATCGTGATCAGATTCAGATCTGTTAGTTTGCAACTCTCATTATCTTTTTCTTTTCAGTCTATCTTCTAAATTTCTCAAGATGGTGAACGGTCTGAAAATCGAGGATAGACTCAAAGGGATCTCGAACTACACATCATGGAGGTTCAGGTTCATGCTAACTTTGGAAGAGAATGATTTGGCTGAGTTTGTGAAAACAAAAGTTCCCGAACCTGAGGGGGAAGAAGAGAAGTTGCAATGGAGAAAGAAAGACACTAGGGCAAAGAAAGTATTGGTTGATTCCGTCAAGGATCATATTGTACCAATTGTCTTCAAGTTGGATATAGCAAGAGAGATGTTTACAACCTTGGAAGAGATGTACGAAATCAACAACACCAGTCGAGCCCTTGCACTGAAGCAACAACTTCATCATGTGAAAATGGCGAAAGGAGAATCTGTTATTACATACTTCATGAAGATTTCAGAGATAAAAGATCAGCTCTCCACTATTGGTCACATGATTGATGATAAAGAACTGACTATGCTTGCTCTCAATGGTCTTCCGCTTTCATGGGAGGCGTTCATTCAAGGAATCAGTGCAAGATCTGAACTTCCTAAGTTTGATCGATTGAGGATTGACTGCATTCAAGAGGAGTCAAGACTAACTGCAAGAGGAATTGGTCAAAGCTCAAAGAATGAAGAATTACAAGTTCTTGCCTCTCATTCATCAAACAAAGGAAAAGGCTTTAAGAAAGGATTCTTCAAGAGGAATCGAGAAGATGGAAATGATGATGCTCCTACCTTCAAAAGGAAATGAGACATGTCCAAGATTCAATGTTTTCGTTGTGATAAGTATGGTCACTTTGCGAGGGTTTGCCCTCAACGACCCAAGCTTCAAGCTACCACTGCAGATGTTGAAGAAGTCGCTCCACAAAAGGACTCCAGTGATTATCTATTTTATTCAGCCTTGTCTAGCAATGTTTCTACTGACTCTAACACTTGGTTGATTGATAGTGGTGCTTCTAGGCACATCACTGGGTTCATAGGTCACCTTTCAAACTTAATAGAAAGCAACTACAGTGATCAAGTTGTTATTGGAGATGATGCTAGATATTCTGTAAAAGGGATTGGAAATTCCACTCTTCACTTGGATTCTGGAATTTCTTTGGAGTTGAATGATGTACTGTTCGTACCAGGGATAAAGAGGAACCTTGTTTCAATTTCAGCATTAGAAGACAAGGGTTATCAAGTTGCCTTCTCTAAAGGGAAAGTTCTTATATGGGAAAAGAACTCCAACTTCAAAACTGCTCAAGTGATTGGAGTTAGACATGAATGTCTCTATAGGTTGTGCACTCGTCCTCTTCAAGCACTTGTGCATATCAGTACTAGCATGTGTGATCTTTGGCATCGAAGATTGGCTCACATTCACTTTCGTGCTCTACCTATCATGGAGAAGATGGTCACCGGTCTTCCAAAATTCGATCAAGAACATGAAGGTACATGCAAGGGATGTGCCCTAGGCAAGAACACAAAAGGTACGTTTCATTCCAGTGAAAGTAGATCTAAATGTATTCTTGATCTCATTCATTCTGATTTGTGTGGTCCAATGTCTATTGCATCATCTAGTGGTTTCTTGTATTATATTATTTTTATTGATGATTACTCTAGAAAGACTTGGATTTATTTCTTGAGATCTAAAGAATTAGAAGAAGTATTAGAAAGATTCAGAGAATTCAAAGCACAGATTGAAAATCTGTTTGGGAAGAGAATCAAGGTATTGAGATCTGATAATGGTGGAGAATACACCTCTGGCACATTTCGAGACTTTTGTATTGAAGTAGGGATTAAGAGGGAGTTCAGTGTTCCCTATAATCCACAACAAAATGGTATTGCTGAAAGGAAGAATAGGTCTATTGTGGGAGCAATGAAAGCTATGATCCATGATCAAGACTTACAAATCTCTCTTTGGGTTGAAGCATCAAGAACAGCTGTCTATGTTCAAAACAGGAGTCCCCACAGGATCTTAGAGAATAAAACTCCTGAAGAAGCTTTCTCGGGCGTGAAGCCTGAAGTTAGTCATTTGAGGATCTTTGGCTGTCCAATCTATATTCATATTCCAAAGGAAAAGAGAACAAAGCTAGAACCTTCTGGGAAGAAAGGAATTCTTGTAGGCTACAGTGAGACATCAAAAGCTTACAGGATATACATTCCAGGACAGAAGTCTATTGAGATTAGTAGAGATGTCACATTTGAGGAAGATGTTGCTTACAGAAGGTCCAAAGGCACTCCTATGGAGATTGATGAAGAAGAACCTCCTCAAGATATGGAAGTTGACCATATTCCAGAGAATCTGAAGGAGGATACAGAACCTAAAGAAGATATTGATCCAACTGAGCCTTTGGATCCTACTGATGGGCCTCTAGACATTGTGATTGGAAAGAAAAGACCTCTTTGGGCTCGCAGGACAATGCAGGAAGCAGAAAGGTTTGCAGCTCCAAGAGGAGCTTTCAGAGAAAGCAAGAGACCTCACAAGTTCTCTAGTTATGTTGCCTTGATGAGTCAGATTATTGAGTCAGAGCCTTCAAATGTTGAAGAAGCTTCTAGTCAACAAGTATGGAAGGATGCCATGATTGAGGAGTATCAGTCTATACTTAAGAACGATGTTTGGGATATAGTTCCTAGACCCAAAGACAAATTTGTGGTGTCTTCTAAATGGCTCTTCAAGATAAAGCATGCAGCTGATGGGAGCATCGAGAAACACAAGGCTAGATTTGTGGCTAGAGGGTTCTCACAAAAAGAGGGAGTTGACTATGAAGAAACTTTTGCTCCTGTGGCTCGTTACACGTCTGTTAGAACCATCATTGCTATTGTTGCATCTAGAGGATGGAAGATTCACCAAATGGATGTAAAGACAGCTTTTCTGAATGGCATAATAGAAGAAGAGGTTTACATTGAGCAACCAGAAGGATTTGAGGTGCATGGGAAAGAGTCTCATGTCTGCAAGCTGAAGAAGGCTTTGTATGGTCTTAAACAAGCTCCTCGTGCTTGGTATGAAAGAATTGATCAGTATCTTTCAAGTCTGGGTTTCTCAAAGAATGATGCAGATTCTAACCTCTACTTCAAAGTAGTAAATGGTGAAGCATTAATTTTGGTTTTATATGTTGATGACTTGATCATTACTGGTGAAGAACATCTAATTCTAAAATGCAAGAAGGAATTAGCTTCAGAGTTTGAGATGAAGAATCTAGGTCTTATGCATTACTTTCTTGGCTTAGAAGTTTGGCAAAAGCCAGATGAGATGATTCTAAGTCAAGGAAAATACACTGTTGACATTCTCAAAAGGTTTGGTATGATTGACTGCAAACTTATGTCTACACCCATGGAAACTAATTTAGATAAGTTGAAAGAAGCTGCAGCTAGTTCAGAACCAGTGGATTCAACGATGTATAGACAGTTGATTGGTTCATTGATGTATCTAGTTAACACTAGACCTGATATTTGCTATACAGTGAGTGCACTTAGCCAGTTTATGTGTGAACCAAAGCAAATACATCTTGTAGCAGCGAAACATATCTTGAGATATTTATGTGGCACAATTGGATATGGGTTGAGATATTCTTCAAACATGGATTTGGAGCTGCATGGTTTTACTGATTCTGATTGGGCAGGATGTGTTTCAGATCGGAAGAGTACCTCTGATTGTTGCTTCAGTATGGGGACTGCTATGATCTCCTGGTGTAGCAGGAAACAGTCTTCAGTGGCCTTGAGTACAACTGAAGCAGAGTATATAGCAGCTTGTGTGGCAGCTCGTGAGGCAGTGTCGCTTCGTAAGCTCCTTGCAGGATTGTTTGGACAATCAATGGAGCCTACTATTATACACTGTGATAATCAAAGCTGTGTGAAGCTTTCTGTCAATCCTGTGTTTCATGACAGAACAAAACATGTTGAGATCAAGTACCACTATACTAGAGATATGGTGCAAAGGAAAGCTATATAGTTGAGGTATATCAGCACTGAAGAGCAAATGGAATACATTCTCACCAAGCCTCTCGCTAGGATTAAGTTTGTGTACTTCCGAGAGAAACTTGGTATGGTGGAGAATGCAGCCTTGACTGAGAAAGAGCCTTAGTAATCAGTGATCCTTGATTGATAATGCAATTCTCTGCTGAGTGAGAGTTGAGGTGCAATCCCTTGATAATGCAATTCTCTGCTGAGAGAGAGTTGAGGTGTAAGCCCTTGATAATGCAATTCTCTTCTGAGAGAGAGTTGAGGTGCAAGCCCTTGATAATGCAATTCTCTGCTGAGAGAGAGTTGAGGTGTAAGCCCTTGATAATGCAATTCTCTATTGAGAGAGATTTGAGGTGAAAGCCCTTGTTTCCACCCTCTGGGAGAAGCTATGGTGGATGTCATGTGTGTGACTCCACGACAGCATCACGTGAGGGAATCCGTGATGATTTTTTATTTATTTATACCATCTATGGAAGTAGCCATAATGGTTAATATCACATTGAGGTGATATTCTATTTTGTTTTCATTCTAATATGATGTGTCTTGTGCAGATGTAAGTTCATCCCTAGCTGAGAGGGAGTGTTGATGTTATTGTGCAGCTTCGGTCTGCACTTCCCATGAAGAAGACAAATCATATATGTAACCTTGAGCCGACCTTATGTTTCACATTTTCTTTGTATTAATCTTGAGCCGACCTAAAGCTATTTCTGTTTATTTTATAAAGGCCGACCTAAATGAAGAGGCGCCTATGATGTATAAGTACAAGGTCATTATCCTTGCAAAAGGTAATTCGATTTGACAAGCAAGTTCGCATCTATCCTCAAGAGCAGATTTCGCACTTTATAGCAGCAGGTCCGATTTCAAGGAAGAACTTATTCATTTGTATCTAGTGCATCTAGAAGAGGTGCGACCTCATTGCTTTCATTATTGGCCATTGCTGGGCCTAAGTTGTAAGCAGACTTCTGCCATTGTTCTATTTTATAGAAGAGATTCATTGTTGGGTTTTTCTCCCTCAAGAGGAGGGTTTTCCCAGGGTATCTTGTTGTGTTCATTGTCTTATGTGTTGCATTTCTATTGAGCAATTTATTATCTAATCTGATCTAAGAAACACTAACACTATATTTTCCAGAAAAGGAAATTCCATTAGATAAATATTCTAGCTTCAATTTTCACACTTGGAAAGTAAAAATCTAGATGCAATTGATGCACAAGAACCTATGGGGAATAGTAAATGGAAATTAAAAACTACCTACAGATGTGAGTTAAGTATTGGAATGGCAAAGCAGAGATAATAAATCCAAAGCCATTATTAGTCTTCCCCTCTCAAATTTTGAGTTACATCATATAGATCTGGCAAAACCATTTAAGGAAATTTGGGAAAATTGGAACACAATGTTTGAAGCAAAAGTAGTTAATGCTAAATTTTCCTTAAAGCTTCAGTTTTTTAAGTTCAAGATGACTGACAGAGTCACTATGTCAAGCCACATGAACAATCTAAGATCTCTTCTTCGACAACTAGCAGAAGTCAATGCTAAAGTGGATGATGAGGATGCTAAAGCCATTTTATTAAACAGATTATCTTCAAAATTCAGCAATGTCATCTTTACTCTTAGTCAACTTTCTTCTAAAAGTCTAGAAGATAAGATTTCAACTCTCCTAGCTGAAGAAAAGATAACTATTGCAAGAGATACAAAAAATGATCCACAAACTGAGGAAGCATTAAACTCTAATTGTAGAAGATCTAATAAGGACAAAAGGGGGACAAAATGCAATTATTGCAAGAAAATGAGTCACACAACTTGGAATTGTAGAAATCAGGCAAATAAGGTTCTCAAGGGAAAGATCAAGCTAATGCAACCATTGTTCAAGATCCTCCAAATGTTGACAATAGTGAAGAAGTTATTTTATGTATTTTAAAGAAGTCTAGTTCTTTGAAGAAAGTAACGAATCCAGTATAGATAAAGCTCAATATGGATGGTTGCCCAATTAGCTTGTGAGTTTGTGGTCTTGGGAGTCACACCCTTACAAGGGTCATGAAGCAACTTGATGGAGCTCTATGAGTGTAGCTCAGCATGAATTGTTGTTCAATGGTTTAGGAGATCAATGATTTGAGAGTTTGAGGAGGTTGTAATCTGAGAGCTTGGGAATTCAACATGAGAGCTACACCTTTACAAGGGTTCAACGCAGCTTAATGGCTTTTGAAGAATGGAAAATTCATGATTCAAGGTGTTGTTTATTTGATAAACTTTATGTTTGGTTTTTGCCAGTGTAGTAAGCCTTAAGAGGGGGTATTACAATGATATTAAATGATTATTAGAAGATAAAGCTAATTTTTGTGGTAATTTCACCTTAGTGACTTACATGAGTTTACTCTTTTTAGTTTGCTATTTTTAGCGTTTAGGGTGAGCCATGTCATGTTTATCATTTTGCATGTTTATTTGGTTTCGTCCTCAAAATTCAATATAAGGAGATGAACCTCATTGTAATATGTATCCTATTCCTGATATCTAATAGATTAAAATATTGTGACATATTTTGTTTTTACAACACGTAGCTGATTCAAAGGAGCCTTCTACAAAGCATATGGATTGAATACTGTATTTGTTGCCATGTCTAGGTCAACATCTATTGTGTTGAACCATTTGCCTATATTACCAAGCTTAGATGAGTCACTTGGAGATTTTAGCCTTGAGAGGTAAGCTTAGCGATCACAATTTGGGCTAGGTGTTGTGGATTTTCTCCTTTAAACAAAAGGTTTGTAATCCCTTATATCCCATGCTTTTGTTGTTACAGTAATTCTCAAAGTAAGGTGGAAAACATGGTATCCAGGTTTTGTATTGAGAGCATTGGCAATTGCGCCAATAGATTGGAGAATTGCAGCTCTTGTAACATTACCATTATAACTGGCTAAGAACTTGCTTGAGTGGAGCAAGCAAGATGTATTTTGTAACACATACACTTTGGATTTAGGGAGTGTAGGTGCTAGGAAACCTAGCATCCAATGTATAGGACAGGCTTCAAATGCAATAATTTCAGACAAAACAATGAGACTAAAGAGACCCTAATAGCATAAGTAAGGCCACTAGGTAGCATGGCTAAAGATCGAAGGGAGGGGCAGTGAAGATTTCAGAGCTGACTACCATAATCTCCAAGGGTAGGAAAAGGTGAGAATGATCATATGAATAGTGGAGGGGGATTTTATTTTGGGTTAGCCATTAAAAAAATATATATATAAAACATTGGTGTTTTGAGTATGTATCTCTTAATATATTTTGTGGAATAACAAGACTGTTTCAAATGTGATTACCTTCCTTAACCTTAATCTTCATGAAGCTAGGAGCATAATATTTCCACAATCCATATTATAGCACTCAAGAGTGCTTATGGATATCAATATGTGAGCCTTTTACATAACGTTTTGGATCACACTCTATGATCCATCATCAAGACATGTTCTCTTCATCATGGAGTGATCTAAAATGTTGATGTACGAACTCAATGAGGTTAGTTTTAGCTGGCATTTGAGCAGAATGAAAAGAGATACAAAACAATTTTCACAATTAATTCGATGAGGAAAGATGCTACAAGTTATTCAATCTATTAAAATTCTAGTAGCATTCTAGCATAATATCACATAACAAAAATGAAAGAGAAAAGACAAAGCACACAAGAGAGAAAAACACCAATATTCCCTAGAAAAAACCTTTCAAGAAAACCCTACCTTCAAAGCATCAAAACCAATATATTTTCAAAAATAAAACAATTGCAATGCAATATCAAGCTTTAAGCCTTCACATGGAGATCAACACTCTCAACTATGGAGGAAACCAAGCAAGATATGACATTCTTCAACAACAGTAAACATTTGTTGCTAAATTCCTCATGAGACCGATCCAAGAACAAATGAGATCCACATGTCCCACTCCATGCTCATCAAGATCTCCTCAATGGGTAACTCAAGGCTCTAAGTGGTTACACCAAGCTTTACTCACAATGAGCATATATAAGTAATGTCTATATATACCATAATTACAACCTAAAGACTTCTATATATACCATAATTACAACTCATCAAGACTCGCCCAGACTTGGTGAGTCCCAAGCCTAGTAGACCAAACCTAGGCCAAGGGACTCATGAACAAGGTACCATGCAAGTTCTGACCAATAGACTCGGCCAAGTATATTAAAAAATTAAAAAATAAAATTGAAAGCTTAAACATAAAAGAATGAAAGTCAAACATTTTTTTGAAGGGTTTGGAAGACATCTGGAAGATGGTCAAAAGCAATAAAACTATGAAAAATAGCATTGTACCACCCCACTAGGGGTGTTACCCCAAGATCCCCATAAGGGGTGCTGCCCCTCCACCCTACTGGGGGCACTACCCCCAAACCCCTACTATAATTTAAGAAAAGAAAAAACAAAAAAACACATTTTCGAGCCATGTTGGATGCAACAGCAACATTTTTTTGTTCTTTCGCCTTTTTCCATTTTTAATTCCTAGTAATTGAAGTACATTTATAATTCTAGTTTAAAAATCAAAAGCTATCCTGAATAATGCTCCTATGACTAAAGGAACATTTGTAGACTTGTCTAAGATACAATCACATGATTCCACATAAAGCTAGCAATGTTGCACTAAGGGATACAAGCTCCTTTCTACAGTAGTTCATGACTATATCGTGAATTTTGTTTTTGATACCATGGATATCATAATCCACAAGTTTTGTACACCAAAAACACTTCACAATATTTATAATTTTATATACTTACAAATGTCGTTTCCTTCAACTAAAATCCACTTTTATATTTGTGATTGATGTATATGCATGTGATCAAAGTAGCTTCTATTTGATTATTTGATTATGTCTTTAAAGTTTACTTATTGAAAGGTTCATGATAAAGATTTTAAATACTTAAAAATATCTATATTTTATGGTTTTTCCAATTTGTCGATTCTAAGTGTTGAGCCCGAGTCCAAGTCAAAAACCAGCTTGTCAAGTCTAAGTCGAGTCCAAGTCTTGTAATATCTCTATAGAGGAAAGAAAGCAACGACCAAGGGAAAACTCACTTGCCACCATTATTTAATGCCCAAGCACTAATAATCAATGCACTCAAAACACTCAAGTGCATCTCCAAGATGAGGGCCCAAGTATGCCGCTAGAACCAACTAAGAACACATTCTCAATGGCACCTTAATTGCACTCTCCAATCCTAATGCCCAAGATTGGCTTGCTATATGTGGGCTAAGAATTAAATGGTTTCCATCATACTAAATGCATTTCATACTAAACCTCATAAATTAAATGCATTCCTTTCATGAGCCCATGAGCCCATGAAAGCATGTGCTCATTAAACCATTACCCCCCAAATATTAAATGTATTTCTCCTAGTGTGTTACTGCCATTAAATTCATTTCCAATATTACACAACTCTTTGGGAAAATATTGATCTTCCCCAAAGTCTGGTGCCACATTTTGTCATGGACCACAACCTTATAGAATATCAAATACTATTATGCAAGGTATACAACACCTTATCCCAACATTCACCCAATTGTTATACACATTGCATAAGGGACTAAACATATGAAGAGGCCAACATAGAAAAAACAAGCTCATTGCAAAAGGAAAGCATCCACATAGTCATCATGCACTAGTTGAACTTCTTTGTGCCCATGGGCTTCATCAAGGAAACTACAACATCGAGAAAGTACACATTAATGTGCTTCATCCACACATAAAAAGTAGGGTTCTAGGCCATGCTAGCAACACTTTGTCATGCTAAATCCCACTTCAACCCAATATCCAAAGACACTCTTTGAAGTTAAATCTCCTCCTACAAGCCTTAGTAGCTACCATAGACTTCGCCTCTACAGTCAAAATAGCAACTACTAATAGTTTCTTGCTTATCCTACTAAATGCACCACAAAACAAGGTAAACACATACTCAATAGTAGACCTTTTGTTATCCACATCTCCTACCTAATCCAAATCCACAAATCCCTTATATCCATTGTCCTACTCAATGGTTTGTCCTCCTTAGTACCAAAACAAACACTCAAATGAATCTCAAAGATACTTGCAGACTCTCTTTACAATAGTCCAATAAACCTTGTCCAAAATGAACATATATGTACTTAGGACTCCCACTACTTGGGCAATTTTTGTTCTATTGCAAACCATAACAAAAGACCAATTTACTCACATAAAGGATGTGGCTCATGTCCTCTATCTCATCTCATATAAAAAAACACTAATCAATTGAAAACTTCATTCCCATAGAAAAGAGAAGACACACTAGGTCACATACCTACAACCATAATGAGTATCCTGTAACACTAACAAAGTATTCTAACTATGCAACATAGATCTACTCCTCCAAATCCCCATATAGAAAAGATGTCTTGGCAGCTAACCATTCAATCCTAAGGCAAAACACACTAACAACACATCAAAGAATCTGAAAGATGTAAGCTTCTTGATATGAGACAAGATCTCACAAACATTTATTCGCATATCCAAGGAATCAAGCCTCACTAGTAATTCACAAAATCATACTTGAACTAATAAAATTCATTATTATAACTAATTTCTTCACAATCCTAGACACATACATCAAAACCAAAAGAAAAACCAAAACACATCTAAAAAACAAGTGAGTTGTACCTATTAGGTTACATTCTTTGGTATCTGAACCTTTTACAGAGGGGGGTATGAGATTAATCCTCGTATTGTAATGCTCCAAACACACTAACTTGTTGAACAATCTCCTCATTAGCCCTATGTAAAACTTACATTTAGCCCCACATGTAGGCTCATCTATATTTTTGCTAAAACCTATCAATAGATTTGTCTCATTCCAACGCTTTATCTAAAACAACCAAGAGATTTCTACTCTTACCTCAATTGTCTAGCAATAACAAGTACACCTTTGATCATCTCATGCCAACCAAGCTCCAACTGATCATCTCTATTATGAAGATGTAAATCATGGTGTGATAAGAGAGTTCCTAGAGTTTACAAGAAGGGATTAAATTCATAGAAAGCAAATGAAGGGAGCACATAGTTGACAATAAAAGGTGGGTGCAAGCTGCAAATGGAGGGTATTGCATGTAATGTCCCCATTTTAAGCTATATTGATTGGTGAGCAATTAGTCAATTTCCAAGTTTTGTCGAAGAAGGCTAATTGGTCTACTAGGAAGAACTCCAAACTTCTTGGAGTGCTTAGAGTTGGTTAAACAATGACTTTGGTTTTTGGTAGTGAGCTCATTATCCTTGATGAGCCTTCTGACACTTTCGAAATTGATTTCTCACGTTCTAGGAGCTCTCCAAACTTCTTGGAAGAGCAGGCTAATTTTAGTCACCTAGTTGCTTCAGTTCACCGTCCTATGACTCTGGTATCATTTTGGCATGATCAGAAGTGCAAAATTATGTCATTTGGATACTTTCCACAACTTGGGTAAGCTATTGAGTTATTATTTAATTAATTTACTTAAGTTGTTCAATGTTGAAAATATTAAAAGGACAATTTTATGTAGTAGCTCATTGAAAAGGTATTAAGATGTATTTTAAGTTGAATGCCTAGGCCTGATGGACTTTGCACATGAAAAATAATATTAATTATCCTAAAAGGTCTTTGTGAAGGAAAAAAAAATTATATTTTACAAGTAGTTATTTCCATCTAGAAAAGTTATAAACATAAAATTGTATTTGGCTTTGCATATGGAGAGAACTTATATTCTTCTCAAAATTTCTTGAGGATGAAAACCTTCTTGAGATTGCTGGTTTTGGGGATGAAAACGTCCCTAGCTAGTCTTGGTGGTTTCATCCAGGAGCCACAACTATACTAAATAGTGGAGCTTCATCAATGTGGGTTTAACGATGAATATTTTTATGTATTTTGAATTCATATTTTGGATTGTTGATGTTATGTGTGTGAGCATTTTAAGTATTTGGATGGTTTATGGAGGGAATGAAGCTACTATTTGAGAGGTTGTACCATTAGCCTTGTTGGCCATACTTCCTCTCTTAGACCATACTTCTTGCCAGTGCATCATTTGATCATCGTTGAAGTGGATAAGAGGTTAGTATCAATATTTCCATGTTGTTGTGTTGATTACATCATTTGAAGGGAATCTATGCTGACCTGAGGGAGCGCCGTACATATTATGGAAGGTCATACTAAGTCAAAGAGGGACATGAGGATTGAAACTCCAAAGTGCCTCATATTTGGGATTTCTCTTACCTTGTTTGGAGTCCCTATACTACTGTTTGTTGTTCTTAACTCCATACAAGGCGAGAAAATGGAACTCTATTTAGTTTCTGAGATTTGGTTCTCGTTGTCCAGCTGCTCCAATAGTCAATTATCTTTGTTATCAGACCTGTTTAGGTATAGTTGATTTATCTAGCAAGATTTGATACTCTCTCAATAAGTTTGAGTTGTGTTTATGAGTATTTTTGAGTGGTATTTCAGATGAGGATTCAGTTTAGGTGTGTTCATTCTGGCTTGTTGCATCAGCAGATAGTGATGATTTGCAGAGTGTTTTAGTTTACATCAGACCCAATTTGACAATATTTTCAGAAGGTTTCAGTTCTTCTTAGTCAATAGTGTCAGCTGATCAATGTGCTATCAGACCTGCAATCAATCTGCGTTCATTTAATGGAAGTATATCTTCATGTTGGTTCTTAAATACACTGTTTACTTATAACTATATGGACTCTGTTTGAATGTTACAGCAGTTAATTGTTATCAGGCTTTATATCAGCATATGTCAGCAAGTTTATGATTTCCAATGACGATTTGGAATGGTTTTGTGTTATCTTGTAATACCTTGGATGGTAGTACCACCAGTGGTTTCATACTCGCTCTTAATGTATTTACTTACCCCACTGAATAAGTGGAAGGTATTAGATTTGCTTACCCCACTGAACAAGTGGTTGAAGTGTAATTTGTTTACCCACTGCATAAGCGGAAGTGCCCTTTGTTTCCCATTGAATAAGTGGATGATTTATAATTGCACTCCGCTGAATAAGCATGTAGTGTTCTTTCTTTCAGTATTGTATATGCACTCCACTGAAGAAGTGAGATTGACTAGCTTGCCGCTTAGTGCATTTCCATTTCAGTTGCAATGTTCTAGTTAATTGTATAGTCCTGAACATCGTATGCTCTCACCTTGCCATCTCAGGAACTGGGTGATCAGAAAGTGGAAAGGACATTGCATTATATCTCATTTCCAATTGGTAATATTTCAAAAAAAAAAATAAGGGTGGATATTACAATTGCATTGGTGGAAATCATGGAAGTGCATGTGTTTGTTTGAGGAAGGTAGCTAGACATTAAAACTATTAGGGATTAAGTAAAAAAGTGAAAGCAAGCCATAAAGAGAAGAGATTATGAGTTAGAAACAAAAGATATGGGCACAAATAAATTAAAGGTGTTCCAAGGAAAGTGGAAGACATAAAGAAGAAAAGGGAAATATGATGATAATGATGAAGATTTTTGATATCCTATGCACCTAATTGGTACATAGGACCTATTGAAATGTACCAATCAGTTTACTATTTAACATGCCATTTGACTTTGTTGTACAATTTATCTATGCTGCCCAGGGATAAGTCCCTACCCTAAATGCCCCCGTCCCCTATAGGGAACGTTTCAAGGATGCAACGATAGGTAGGAAATGTCCCCACCCCATCCCCCTTTTTTTGAAAAAGTAGGAGACATCCCCAAGAGATCTAAAGAAAAAATAGGTAATGCCTAGGGGACATAGGGAATGGCTGATCATCCCCAAGATGGCTAGGGGATGTCCAAACCATCTCAAGGACAACCGGCCATCCCCTATGACCCAAGCACATTTCTAATGTTTTTCTTTTTTATAAACACTTCAATTTTAAAAAAGGGATGGGTGGGCCATGAAGGTCTATTTGGTTTTGAACATGCCAAGGGCATTGACCCTAGACCTCACAAGCAACACTACCACTTGACCCCACTAGGGGCACTACCCCAAACCCCCATGAGGAGCATTGCCCCAAAACCACTACCAATTTACAAGTCTATCCAAGTAACAGACCAATCATTAATCATGATCACAAAATCTACAAAATACATATCCCCAATTGTAAATCTCTACATCTTCACAATTCAAATCATAGTTAAGCATTATCTTGTTTCACACATTGGACAACTTGTTTAGTATACAAGGATTGTTTCAAACAAAGTTGGCATGCTACAATCATTATATTATTGAATACAAGTTAAGTCATAGTCGGCAAGAAATGAAACTTTCATAATGCAAAAATTAAAATGTATCAATCATGATTTCCACAAACAACTAATAAAACAATCCCAGCTATTAGTATCCTAGTTGAGGTCAACTTGGAGCATAACCAATTATTTTTTGACTTTATCGTTCCTCTTTGTTAATCAGTTTGACAACGTAACATGTAGTCTTGAAGGCTTCATGAAAACTTCGATAATAAATCCCACCTAAATATACACACCAATCATGCATGTCTTTATTAACTCAAAATTCCTACCAGACAAGTCACTAAACTAATAAAGAAAGTAGCATCTTGATACATGCATTCATTAGGAATGTAAATGGAAGTAACGAGGCTATAACAAGATTACTTAGTTGTGGGGCTTTATGTAGACTTGTGGTGAATGTGGGAATGCAATAAATGAAATAATTAAATTAACATAATCTACAAAATAAGGACAAGAGTACTTATTTTGAAACATGTTAGCACAGTAATCTCTTTTATGGATTGGAGCAACCACATCATGGAAGAGGTGCCTATATGTGAAGTCACAAGGGATAGAAGAAATCTAATGGAACAAGCATACAAGAAACCTAAAACTACCATATGTGTCACTAGTGTTCTCTAATTCTTGAATTTAGACTTGCTTGCAAAAGATATAGTCTCTTAGTGAAGTCCCTTTGTGTTTATTAAGTCCTTAGTTTTCCCTACTTTTATGAATAGATGATTTGATGATCTAATTATAGAATAGAAAATCTAGGAAACCCATATATTCATGTCGAATCATGGATTGGCACTCCACAAAGCCAATGGGTTCACATGCAGAGAAACACGTTAGCCAATTATAATGTGCAAAAATGTCAAGGAGCAGCTTTGGTCCATGACAAACCTACCAGCAGCGAGTTCAATCTAGGATGAACTCATAAATAAGAGCCAAAAAGGAGTCTCAAAGACTAAAGGAGGATTAAAAAAGGCAAATGAGATCAAAGGATGTGATACAAAGGTGAAATGAGTGAAATAAAGCCTATGACCTATTGACATCTAAGGCTAAGGGAGAATTGGTTTCTCTAGCAGACCCAAAGTGTGATGTGCTCAAATGCCCCTCGTCCATGAAAAGATTTAGTAAGTAATTTTATATCTATACACGTTCTACTAACTTTCCCTTACAAACTTTGTGTCCTAAGATGGATTTCTAGGATAAGCATTTTCTACAAATTGTATTTATTACCATCATCCAACCTGATTTTCTCTATTTCTTTGGGATGATAGGATCTACCCAATCTTTTCTCTCCACGAGGTGAAGAATAAAGAAATTTTTTATTTTTAAGTGTTACGTTTGCTATGATATCTAGGGGTAGTTGCCATTTGTAATGAGATTTAACAAGTTTGTTTTCCATCTTTTGATATTTTACTCAAGCTTGTCCTTCTCTTATTCACAAGGATATTAATTTTAGGCATATGGATTAACAAGTCACCCTTAGGGTTTACCAGATTCATTATTCCCTGCTTTCAACCTATCAAAGAAATGGTAAGTGTTCATAACCAACTTGACCTTGAAGGGTCCCTACACTCATGGGCACATGTCTCTAAGACAATGTCTACATCCACATGTTGCTACCACAACACTCTAGACATCTCATTCTCATACTAAGCATTATGATCCAATTTATACAAAAAAATCAATCCATCTCAAAAGGAATATGATACCAATTTTCTTTCTACCTCACTAGGTTCATCAGTCTTGGGTGTTAGTAGAGATTCAATATGGAGCACCTTGCTTCCTCCCAAGATTATCTATCTTGGCCTCCTTTTCCATACATAACCTCATATGGTCATTACCAAATCCTATATTGGACCTATCGCATCAATTTATGGTCATTTCATCGGTTCCTCTTTTGTTCCAAGCTTTGCCACAAACTTGTGATGGTCTACTATCAATCCTCAATCTCCAACTTTAATCTTTATTAATTCATTTGTTTCCTTGAGGGGCCTTCCACCATCACATAGATATTTATACTACTATTTGCATCATGTGGTTTGGAATTACCACCCTCTTTATGTTCAATTTGTTTTAATTTATTATTTAATTACCTTTTGACATCCTAGAATTTTTTCTACTAAAGTACTTTTCTATTGTAATTGGATGTACTATCCATCTATTCACCTTGCTTGATCATTTGTAGACATTTATAAAACTTCTTTCTTCCATACCTCGTCATCTCCAAAAACTATGTTCTTATTAAAAGGAAAATGTTTTATCCAAATCTTCAAATGAATGGCCAAACAATTGATAGTAGAGAATTGGATTGGTGCGACTGCATGTAAAGAGAGAATTTGAATTTTTCTATGCATTCGACATAAGTTTGCTATTATAAAACATTTTTGGATTCCGATTAGAAGAAAATATTTTGATTACAATTTCTCTTTGAGAGGAGGTTTCTTATGAGTATGAAACATATTTTTTGCCCATATTTATAACAAGACCACATTAGTCACATGAAGAGGCTACTAAATGTGGCCCATGTCAACAAGTTCTTTAATGGTTTTTTCTATCTCTTCTTTAAATTTTTAGGGGTGTCTATAAGGTGTGGTGATTATGGATTTAGCCCCCTTTTCTAATTCTATAATGTGTTCAAACCCTCTTTTTGGAGGTAGGCCTAGTGGAATATCTCTTAATACCTTTTTATGTTCCTTAAGGATAGGTTGTATATCCACATCTATGGCTTTCCCTTGGGGGCAAATTTTGTCAAGGATCAAACATTGGGTGACCCATTCTCCTTGTTCGTGTCTAAGGATTCTTTCCATTTTCTTGGATGAGACTATTCTCGAAGACCCGTCAGATAGTCCTTGTAGGAGGACATCTTGTCCGTTATGTTTAAAGAAAAGTACTAACTTTAGGAAATCTAAATAGAAACGTCCCAAGTAGTGTAGCCATGAGGTGCCTAAGATTGCATCGATATCTTGCAAATTCACAATGTAGAAACCTTCTTTGATGGGGTGCTTCCCTAAGGTTATGTCTAGTTGTGGAATTTTCCTATTGCAAGGGCAGGTGGACCCATTGGCTAAGGCTACTTTAAAACCTTCAAAATCTTTGGTTTCCAATCTCATCTTTGCAACCAAGCTTTCATCAATGAAATTATGAGTTGCCCCACTATCTACGAGGGCGATTACTATTTGTCCCTTTAGAATACTTTTGATTCGAAAGGGGTGGTGTTTGGATGCTCTTGAGATAGCGGCTAAAGTTCCATGTTCTTCTTCATGACACCGTCTTCTTTTGTTTGGAGTTTGTTTCTCTTCTTCCCTTGCTTCATCGCTAGGTAATGCCTCTTTATTTTGTGCTTGGATTTTCCTTCCACACGTGTCTTGGCCCCCAATTCTCCTTGCATTTGAATAATAATATGTCCTTTTTGAGGTCATCTTGTTGTCTTTCCAGTTCATCCTATTCGCAAACATGACCACGCTCCCATTTTTCCTTATAGAGGTAGCATAGTTTCCTTCTTCAAAGCTCTTCACGTTCCCTTTTTAAAGGTAATTCCCTCTTATGCCAACTCTTCTCATATGGGGGTTTGGTATGTGTGTTTGATGAGAAATTATTTGAGTAGGTTTTGTCTTTTGATGATGTGTGTTCCAATCTTAATGCCTTTTGAATGGAATCCCCTAGCGTTATAGGTTTGTGAGCACTCAATAGGCCTCAGATTGATTCCTTTAGCCCTTCTACAAATAAGTATGTGAGTCTAATTTGGGAAACTTTTGGTACCATGACTGAAAGTTTTTGGAATTCAATGGCATAATCTTCCACGGTTCCATGTTGTTTTAGTTGTGTTAGTTCTTTAAAATACCATTCAGGATGCCTGTGATCAAATCTTGTAATAATTTTTTGAGTGAATTCATCATACGTTGTTATGTGTTGGTGGTCTTGGGTAATAAAGCCATGATGCCACCAGTCATGAGCAATTCCCTCCAAATGCAAAATGAGGAATTTAATAGCATCCTCTTTCGTCATGGGGCTATGTAATTGTCCCCAATTTTGCCCTATGCTCTTCATTTGGATTTAGCCTATTTTCGGAAATCTGTAGGCTACTCAGATGTGCAAATTTAGGGGTTTCCACTTTCAGTAAGTCTTGCTTCCAGCTCAGTTCAGCTTTCTGTTGGTTTTGAGGTGAACTTACTATTTTTGGCATTGGATATTTTTAGTAAGTCTAATTTTGGCAATGGCATCATCAACAGTTCAGCTCAAGTCATCATGCTATTTTTGGCAATCCATCAATTTCAGTATTGGCGTTGGTTTTGGTTATCTCCTTGGACTGAGGTTTATACTTAGTCATTTTCATGTTTTTAAGTTGTACCCCATGCCTAGGCTTGATGACTTCAAGTTGTTTAAAGAGGCAACATTAAGGGGTCAAGTTGAGCATTTAATGATTCAATAAATGCTTTATTGTTACATTTTGAAATGGATGCCAAAAGGGCAAGATGAATAATATTTTATTATTTCAAAATAAAGTGAATGGATTGAAGTGGCGTCCCTTTTGGAAGTTGAAGTGATTCGACTTCTTGGAATTCAGAGTGTTTCATTTTCCATTTGAAGCTTATTTATTGAGGCCTTGCTCATTCATTCTCATCTTTGGAAAATATTGTAAAGTTATGTTGCTGGTTTGAAATCCAAAATCCGGCTAAGGGAAAGCTTAGCAAATTTACTCCATTCTTCAGGCCTAAACCTATGGTTCCCTAGATGGTCATTTGTGAGTGTGCTTCATTCAAAAATGCATATTGAGCTTCATTGTTGGAAAATTTTAATGTTATTTTCAGTTTGGAGCTTGCTGGTTCAGTCATGGTTGAAGGACGTTTTTGATTGCAGCTCCTTGAGTAAATTTTATTTCATTATGGGTATTGATGCTACATGATTATGCTATGGGTGACTCAAATTGCAAAAGATCAGATTTTATTATGCTGCCTTTGATTTTCTAGAGAGGCCGTACCTTCTCTAGGGCCATACTTCTTCTTGCAGCTTGCCTTGGGATTCATGCAACACATTTAGTGGCTATTTTGGGGTCTAATTCTTGCTTGGAGCTGGTCGCCTTGACTCATGGGTATTGTAAGTTCAGTTTTGAAGTGTATCTTTGGAGTATGATGAAGATTTGAGCATTTTGATGTTTCTTAGGTTGTTGGTTCAGAACTTTCAGTTTTCTATTTGTCATATCAGATTTATATCAGTTCAGATTTTGGTTTGTATTTTCAATATTAGAGAGATTATTAAGTGTGGGAGATCATCTTCTATCGTTGTGCTTTGTTACCATTGTAAAACACTTGTAATTTTGCAGTTATTTTCAAATTGTAAGACCGTAAACAATAGTACTGTTCCAGTTATTTATTTGCTGCTTTACTTGTGTTAAGTATTCACATTTGTAACCCCTAGATGGTTTACCGCCAGTGTGGAAAAAGAACTTGTTAATCTCTCTTTGTACCCACTAAAAAGTGGTGAATTCCACTCACGAGTGGATGCCCGCCGCAACGGATGAATTAGTTTGTTTTGTAATTTCTTCCCCCCACTGAATTAGTGGAATTGCGGAATCATTTCATGGCTGGTTTACTGCCTCTTTACATTCAGCTGCAATTTACTTTCAATTATTGATCATTTATCTCTGCCATATGCTATCACCTCGCCTCTTGAAGGATCTTGGTGAACATTCTTGGCGTCGAGTGTATTCAATTTTCTTATCATTGTTGAAGCTAACACTAATCAGTTGGTGAAGTATTGGTTGTGTTGTGAGAAATCAAAGGAAAAAATTGGTAGGCATATTTCAAGCTAAGGGATACGTATGTGTCCATCTATTGAACCCATGAGCATGTTGTGACTTTCCCTGATCCATCATAGTTGGGTAGCGTCATTTTACTTACCCTTTGTCTTAAATCTTTGTTGCGTTCTCTTTTCTCTTTTATACGTAGTTTGTGATCTTCCATCACAATATGCCTCAAATGAGATATCTCTCTTAATTTCAGGGTCTAGTCTTGAGTATGTCGTAGCATATTCATCAAAGTTATCAGTTTGTGCATTGTCCTTTTCTTCCTCTCTTGTTAACCCTCCCCCAAGTAGGAATGAAGTTCATGTTGCCCTAGATGTTGATATTCTTGAATGGTTAAAGTTGGCGTCTCTCCCACTGGTTTGGTTGGGTTTTCGGTTATTGTTGTTCATGTTTTGAATGGTTTGGAGAAATAGTTGTCGTTCTCTCATTTTGCTCCATGAAGGTTTGGGGTGTGTGCTTCATGAAGGTCCTTAGTTTGTTTCCCATTTGTTCATCCATTGTGTTGTTTTGTGGAGAGTTATTGGTGGCTGCAAGTATCTTCTTTTCTCTCTCCAAGTCTCTTTGGGCTCTTTGGCTAAGTTGCATCCACTAGCTTTCATCCCTCAGGCTGGTAGGAACGATGCTCTAATACCAATTGTTATGCGTAATGTCCCCTTCTAATTGACATTGACATATTAGCATGATTAGCCTATCAGTGGCCCTCGTAGGCTAATAAGGCATGTTTAGAGGGTCTTCGTGGCAGTTACCCAGATGGTGGTTGGTTCCTTTCCTGATCATATGCAAGTTTTCTAATGTTATTAACAGTTATTTCTATTTTTAGAAATCTCATGTTATAAAATGATGTTATATTTGTACTTTATTATTATAATTTATAATTTTATTATAAAGAGCAAATATAAATTATAAAATAAAATAATATAATAATCTAGAAGCTTCTTGAAGGATTGGATATAAAAGAATAAATAGAGAGATTGGGTAAGCTTCTAATCATCCACTATTTAACATATGCATTTGTTGAGCAATTGTCGAGCCAAGGGTTTCTGCAGATTATTAACTTAGTCTTTGGGAATGAAAACTCCCTTAGATTGGCATAACTGAGGTGGTGAAATATCCTCCGAAGGGTTGCAGATTGGAGAGGATACTTTGGTCCTTTCATCAGTGCCAAAATTTGTGGCCAAAGGCCAATTTTTCCAAGGTTCGATTGGAGTTGGAGTTGAAGGCATTTTTGAGTGGGAATCTTCATCTATTTGGAGTCGACTTGCATACCTTCATAGGCAGATTTTGAAATCAGACTTTATGGTCATGCTCGCCGCTTCCTAGGATAACCACGATTTTGTCTCTACTTCCTCCAATGGGCATCAATTCCTTAAGGAGATTGGAGGGATACCTTCTAAGGTCGGTTATGATGATTTTACATGCTATGGGAAGGAGGATTGTGGTAACTATGAATTAATTATGAAGTTTGATCACCAAGAACAGGGGCGGCCAGGTTAGGAGTTTGATTTCCAACATAAAAGGAGAAATAAAATCCAAGAAAATTCTGAAGGCATCACCAAGGGATAAGAAGACTGGGTGCTACTTGGTTTGAGGCAAATTCGTTGGGCATTGGGAGAATTCAACCAATCTGTCAAGGCAGCCATCGTACTTCTAGGTTCTTCTATCTTATGTCATTGCAATGGGTGTTTCATTTCATTGTTATCCTTCTTGCTGTCTCTAACAGCATCTTTGCATTGTAAAGGAGGGTAGTTTGCATTATCATTTTAAGTATACTGCTGTAAGCAAACTTGTACTAAGAAAAATCATACTTAAGCATTATTGCATTCACTTGTGAGCCAAGAGTCTTGGCCAAATTATATGCATTACTGTATTGGACTTTATTGGGCAATTAAGGAGTTATAAGTTGCTGGGCAGAATTGTTGTAATGAGTGTTGTACCCCAAATTAAAAATTTCGCTACACATAGGCATTTCAAATAAATGAGTCAAAATACTAGTAAATCTGTCAAAAAGGGTCAAATTTGGGGTTTGCAAGTCTTGCATGGGGGGTCAAAAACTTGAAATTTTCAAAATCTAACAATCTAGGTCAGCTTAGGACGATCAAATCTATAAAACCCAGATGTCAATTTTTCAACCCTAAATTTTAGGAAAATTTATATTTTTAATAGTTTTCTAAAAATAGAAACTTTTTCTGGGTTTTTTTGGGTTTCTTAAGAAATGGATACTTAAAAAAAAATTCTAAAAATAGAAAGTTTGGCTTTTAGGGCTGAGACTGATTTTGATTGGCTTAAAATACTTCCTCATCAGGCTGGTGCAATCAAAATCACAAAAAGATCAGTTTTACCCTACTGGGTCTGTTCTACTTTTTCAGAAGCTTTTTCGGAGATCCAAGGTCATCAATGGAGGTCAGTCAACTGCCAATTGTCAGAATTAGACGTTCAAGCGTCAAACAGAAGCTGTCAACGAGGAACGTGCACAAAAAACGAAGAACGGAGAAAGGAAGATTGAAGAATTGAAAATGCAAAAATTTGTCTAAGTCTAGAGACTTCAGGTGCCCTAGTTAAGAAGAGGTGCCCATACTTCAATGCCTTAGAAAAAAATTATGTTCTGACAACCAACAACAAGGAAGGCACGTCAAACAAGGCAAAGCTTTGAAAATTGCATAAAAATGGTTGTCTGCCAGCCATGGGCGCCCCTGAAGGAGAAGGGTGCCCAGCTTTTCAAGGAGTCAAACGTCAAAGTTAGGGTTTTTTCCTCCAGACCGTTGTTGCTCAAAATCCTCCTAGCTCTGCAACAAATCAATCAGCACGACCATCTGACCATTCAATCAACTAGAATCTCAGATCAAACGGAAAAGTTTCACGATGGAGACAGAATGCAAATCATGAAAAAGATAAAAAAAATTGTAAGTCTGGTGAATCTGGGCACCCCTGAAGGAGACCCTTGTCCAAGTTTTTGAGGTGTCAAATAAGTCAATTTGTTGAAGGTGCCTCCAACATAACTTTGTCAAACTGGATCAAGCTTTCCAACGCAATCATCTGCACGTCTGTCGGAGTTGGCAGTCATCAGATGTCGCAAGCTGAACAGAGGAGAAAAAATGAATGGAACGACAAACGTCAGAAGCAACAGTCAAAAACTCAGAATAAAAACTATCTCTGGAAGAGATGGGTGCCCCTAAAGGAGAAGGGCACCCAGGGTTTAGAGCCATCAAATGTCAGTTTCCAGAGATCAAGTATCCAGAAGACCCCTTCCAGAATCTGCTTAGCAATCCAGTGAATCCGTCAACCAATCAGTCTCATCAGTACAACGCTCGGAATCATGAATGCATCTAAAGGTCGGAAGACAAGCAAAGTTTGAAGATCATTAAAGTGGCTAACACTGGAGAAAATGGGCACCCTAAGTGGAGATAGGCACCCGACAATTTGAAGGGTCAAACGAAGTTGTTGTTAGAAGACATCTGCAGAACAATGTCGTCAGATTCAATTAGGCTCTGTGATTAAACTTTCAGTTCGTCCATCGAATCAATCTGGAAGCCGGGAGACGAGATCAAACTAGGGTGGAAAATTGAAGAGAAGTTGAAAATGATGAAAATTTGGTTAAGTCCGGGGAGACTGGGCGCCTCACCTCAAGAAGGGTGCCCAGCTTCTCATGCCTTAGTAAAATTCTTGAAAATTTCAAAAATTGTGAAAGAAGGAAGAAACGCCTAAGTTCATTGCATGAACTAAATTTAGGGTTTCAAGAATTAGGGTTTTGAAGGTTGTTTCTCAAAGCTAAACTTATTTAAAGGCATCTTTGTGTTTTATTTTTCATATTTTCTTGTAGGTGGCTTCAAGAAGGAATAGAGCAACAACTTCAAAACCTATATTTTCAAGATTCAAGAACATAGACTTGCTGGTTTTTCATCAATTTTCAGATCAGTACTCAAAGAAGGCTTGCTTTTTCATATTTTGTCATCCAGAACATCAAATTTGTGAAGGAGCCCATTGTTTTCAATTTCCAGCAAGCTGGTTCATATTTGTTTCATCTTCTGGACAATTTTTGAAGGATTTTTCTCAAGGTTGCAGCAGCTGCTTTTTATTTTGCATGTCAGAGAAAATTTCAAAATCTACAATTTCTAATCTTCTAGGTCTATTTCAAACCTTCTTCTGGACAAAACCCATATCATAGCTTTTTCAAAGAAACTTAAAGTGGTTGCTTTTTCAATCAGAAGCCAGGGTTTTCAACATCTGATCAACTAGGTTCATCCAGAATATGCTCATAAACAATATACCCAAATGCCAGCTTTTTCTACTTTTTCGGAGAAAATTAGGGTTTGCTGTTTTTTCCGTCTTCACTCCAAATTTTCAAAAATGGACGATCTGGGTTTTTTTGTAACGGAATTCTAATCAAAACCCATATCTCAAAAAAAATTCCAAAAATTCATCCGTTTGACAAAAAAAAATCAGCAAACTAAAATTAGAAAGTTTGCCAAAGCTTGCCAGAACCTAGGCGTGTCCACAGTCAATCTTCGAGTTTTGCAGAATGGAGTACATCCCTACAGAGTTTAAGACCAAATCAGCTCTATACCATGATTTCATAGAAACAGCCGAGATTGACTTACACCATATTAAGCTAGTATTCAATCTGCGTCCTTTGGAAGATGCAGGCAACGCCACCATCAGGCATCTTGGCCATTCCTTGCAGCAGCATCCATACCTTTTTCAGTACAAAGCTTGGAATTCATAATTGTTTGTATCAAGCATTATAATCCTGCCACCAGGGAAATCTAGTCAGTAGATGGAAGAATATATGCAACTTAAAGCCGGACATGATCGAGAAATGCTTCTCAATTCCACCATGGCCTGGGAGTGTTACCATCAACATAGAAGAATGTGAAAGGATATGGGAAGAGCACCAAGAAAAGTATAGCAAGAAGATTGATAGCAAGAAGATTGCACACAAGTGGCTGAAAGAAAAACACAGTACATTGCCAAAGAACATCGTGAGAGGAGAGTTCAAAGATGAATTTGCCATAATAATCACCTTACTCAACCGAATTACTGGTCAAGCGGATGCAACGAAGTTTCAGCCTTGGATGTTCTACGTGATACCTCACATCATGAAGAAGACAGAGTTCTATGACTGGCCTACATTTATCAATGATTGCCTTCATCATCAAATAATGGAATACTTCAATAGACATGCATTCCACATGATCTCCTACCTAGTCTACTTGGTTGCCTTTCAGGGCAAATTCAAAGGGTTAAACACAGAGGGTTCTTTAAATGTACATGTTTATAAATACTACACTTAGTTGGAGTTCACTGTAGCATCACATCACTACAAAAGAGTGAATGAAGCGTTCCTAATATACATAGTGTGTGACCTAGACAATGAGCTACATGTACGCATTTCATCTATTGCAAGGGCAGCAATGTCAGAATGGGCGGATTGGTTTATTCAGTTTGCCACTTTCACTTACCTAAGGGTTTTATGGCTATTCAAAAGCTCCTCTTATGTTACCAAGGTATCCGTCGGATGAAGTTGTGTGTATGAAATTTCTCAGGCAAGTATCAGATGTTCACACTCGCCGGCCATGTCCCCTTCTAGTTGACATCTCTCAGAGCATATGATTAGCCTATTATGTGACCCTCGTAGGCTGATAGGATGGATAGAGGGTCTTGATGGAGCTTGGCTTGGTTTCAGTTGTCAGAATTTGATCAGTTGGCTTTCGTTCGGGCTCATTCGGACACCGCTTGCTTGAGTTGCTATTTTTAGCAGTATTTGACACTCAGCGAGGCACCCCTGCTATTTTTAGCAATACAGTTTGGTCACGTGCAGAATCACTCCATTATTCGCCAGCTTCAGACGGTTCATGAATCGGATATATTTTGAGGGAGATATTAATATTTAATTGATTTAATTAAATATTAATTATTGGAGCTTATATTATAAAGTTATAATATTTTAAATATTATAACTTAAGTGGTTTTGCTGAAGGGGTCGCCCATCATTGAAGGGGGCCATTTTTAATTATATTTTTATAATTAAAAATGTGATTTCAAACTATTGAAAAATTAAAAGGAAGAAGTTCGAATTTTTTTTAATGAAACCTAATTGAGAGAAATCGCACTTTTGAAGAATATAAGGGTTTTGCATTGAAATTGGAGCCATCATGTTTGGAGTCGACTTTTGCTGAGAATATTCTTCTGAAGACAGAGCCAAGGGTTCAAGTTTTCAATTTGCATTGGAGAACGTGCAATCTTCAGTGTGTGCGATTCAGAGGCTGTGAAATACCAGCTGATCTATTGCCAGGCAGAGAGAACTTTATTCTGAAGTTATCACAGAGCATCACAGACAAAATATATATAGGGTTTTGATCAAAAAATCATCCGGAAAGGGATCTTTCATATTGGCGCACCTTTTGTCAAGCTCTAGCATTCAATTCAAAGGTCGTACTATTTTATTTAATGCTGCTGTCAGAGGCCGTACATTTTTGTATCAGATCCGTACCAGCATTAAAAAGGGTCGTACTTCTGTTCTTGAGAAAGGCGCTTCATCATTTGGTCTCCAGCATTCATCAACAGGGGCGCACTTGCATCTGGATTTGATCGGGATCATCAGGCACAGGGAAAGAAAGATTCTACTTCAGCCGTACCATTCATGTTTCAATCAGTCACCTGCAAATCAGGTTTTTTGACTGAAAATTTGTCTTTGTTTAATAAAAATCTCAGAGATCTATTATTGTGATGGTTGTAGAACAATAATAAAGTTATTGACTATCGTTTTCGGAGTCTTTAAATGTTAGATCGGAACCATTTGTGATTATTAAATATTTATTAGCAATTTTATTTCAAAATCGCATTCTTCCTTTATACATGCAAAAACACAAAAAATCAAAATACACCAAAAACAGTCAAAACACAAACAGTTTCAGAAAACAGGGGAAACAAGGGTTTCACCAGTAAACAAAAAGAAACCAGCATTCAACTTCCCTTTTGCTTTAGGTATTTACAATTGCAAATCATCCGCAGATGCTAAAATAATGGGTAATGAGTTAGATAAACTTGGTCTCAAGACTTTCAACGAGAGACAATCTTATGATCCCCATGGTGTCTATGCAGCTCGACTTGGTCAAAACTATGCTCATGTGCCCGCACTTGAAGACTTTTGGGCTAACTGCAGAGATGAGTTTGAGGTGCGAAGGCGAAGCAATAGTAGACTCACCCTTCATCAAATGAAAGATTGTTTATCCGAAGACATTGAAGGGTTATCTGATGATGACGAGGATGTAATTCTCCCAGCGTATATTAGAAATTAGATTGAACAACAACCCCTTTCGCAGGTCAATTGGGCAAATAAAGAATGCCTCACAGTGGAAGAAAGGACTCATTAGGTTGTTGATTACAGCAAGACCTTCTTGACACTCAAAAGAATGAAGTCAATTCCAAGAGCAGAGCCGCCAAGGGTTCATCCATTGCTTCCTTCTTCGTATAAAGCTCAGTCAAAGACAAAAGGAAAAGGTCAAGAAGTTGTGAAGGGTAGTAGGTCTACAAAGAATGCAAAAGAGAGGTTGGATTTCACAGGAATTATCATCCACGAGCAGCCAATGAATGAAACAGAAGTTCCTTCACATGAGCCCATACTTCAAGAGGAAACAGCAGATATGCCTTTTATACAAGACCCTTTGCCATCTCCGAGGTCTTCACCAATTCACATTGATTTGGAAGACGAGGAGATAGAGGAAGATATTGTAGTTATTCCTCCCATGGATGTTAGTAGAGATACCACATCTTGGCTTAAGAGCTCTTTGGGAAGGACAAGAAGAAGGCCTTCTTATCAGGTAAATGTTGATGATCTCAACGTATATCAGGAAGCACCCAAGAAGAAGGCAAAGAAACAAATCCACTTTGAGAGAAATCCTAATGGTGAAATGGTCATGGAGACAGCTACGCCTCTTGAAGATAGAATCAAGGATGAGGTGGATGTTGATGATTTTATAATGGTCAAAGCAAATCTTGGTAAAAGTACCCGACATGCTGACATGAGTTTGCCTAACATAGTAACAAAGAATATTCAAGAAAGAGTGCAAAAGGATGGAGAAGAAAAAGCAGCCCTCAAGGTTGAAAATCGTCAACTCCGGTTGTGTATATCTAATCTCATTCATGGCACCTCACAAACAACACAGTTGCTGCCCCAAGTTTTAGAGACACCAGTTGATCAGCAACAATTAAGGTAGTTGATTATTTGTGGAAAACAAAATCAAGAATGGATTGAAGAGTTAATTATTAGAGGAAAAGAGATTCTAGCACAGGTCTTTCAGCTAAGATACAATACTCATGACTTACGTCAAGGTATCCAGGATTTTGAGTAGTTGATAGCCGAGTTCAAGCCAATACATGAAATCATAATTGCAGATTTAGATATGGCTTATGGCTCTACAATGGCAAGAGAACACAAAAGACAGATCCTAGAGTGGAAGGAAGGTCACCTTTTCAAGGTTAATACATATATGAGAATATCTGAAAAGTTTGTTGTGTATAATCAAAGGGTTATTGATACTCTTAGGTTCATCAGAGAATTTGTTGTAGCGATTCCTTGTCAGTATTGCCTTGAAGATGGTTCATACATTGGGCTTGACGTAGTCTAAGCAGAGTTTGAGAGTATTATGCATGACAGCGATGGCAATGTTGGAAGAATGAAGATGATTTCTATGATGATAGTAAAGTTCGAAAAAGCGGCATATGAGGGTGAAGATTTCTTGAGATCTATTGCAGATGGTGAAAAAATCTTGGAAAAGCGGAATTTTGCTATTAATAATATTGGCACTCCTACCAAGGATGAAGTTGCCTGCTTTTTAGCGGATGTGATTGAGATTTAAATCAGCTTTCTTCTAGAAGCTTCTTCCTAGCTTTCTTTCTATTCTTGTCTTGATTCTTATCTATTCTTTGAGGATAGAAAGAAAATGATTGTAATGAGTTGGCATTTTCTATTTTTGGATGCTTTCTAGGTTTTAGATGTTTTATTTTTTCTAGGATTAGAAATAAAGCTTGCATGTTGGCAAGTAGTAGTTGTAAAAGCAAGAAGATTTTAGGGTTCCCTACTCCTTTGCTTGTGTATAAATAAGAGCAGTGTTTGCTCATTTTAGTTTAACCGTGCTTGTGATAACAGAATTTTTGAGCCTATGCCTTCATGTTTGTTATCAATTAGTGTCAGTTCACTTTGTGTAAAGAGCAAGTTTGCATGCCTCCTTAGCTGCAAATCCTTGTTTAGTGCATGTGTTATGTGTCAATCGTAATCTGGTTTGATCGCATGTTGCAAGTATTTTGCTACAACTTGTTGTCCCGAAATTGTAATCTTTGTGCTCGAAGTGTGAGAAAATAAAGTCTTGAGCTTTCTTTGTTGCCCTAATATAAAGTCTCATATTTCCATTTATTGTGTAATACTTATATGATCTCCTTTATCAGCTTGCATTGAAATTCAGTAGATGTATGTTGAGAGAAGTTTATTTAAGTATCTTTCTCAGAAAATCAATCTCATCAATTTCTAACTCTCTTGCTTTGCGTTTACTTGAGAGGCTAGAAACGTCAATAGCGTAAGTTAGTTGTAGTTGTTAAGTTTCATTAAAGGGAAAACCTCAGCTGCAACATCTAGAGTTCTATAACCTTGTGTTCTCGCAGCTGAATCAAAAAGATAGGCAAAAATTAGTTTAGTTTACTTTCTTTATGCAACTCAGCAAAAGAGGGAGCTTCCCCTCCTAATTCGAAGAGCAATTTACTGCACATAGCTGTTCGTTTCCAAAACGCATTCCAGAGGTGCGATTTGAAACGCCAACAATGAGCATGGTTTATATCTTTCATGTAGTATGCATGCCAAGTGTTTGACAAAATGTTAACTGGCTGTAGATGCGTTTTCTTCATATAGTTCTCATTTATATGCATTTGAAAATACAAAAAGTGATTGCATTGCATTTAGAATTTTAGATATTAGCATAGACATTTTAGAAGTCCTTTCCAAGCTTTCATTTCAATTTAGCATTCATTTCAAGCATCAAACTTCAAACTGAAACTCCAAACCAGCAAACAAGAACATTGCACACAAACTATTCGACAAAATTACAAGGTAGCAAATTGAAGCAATTGAGGTCAGTTTGAGTAAGGCTCATTATAGTGGTATCAGAGCCAAGATTCTGTCATCCTGTGATTACCAAAATACAGCTGTCAGATGAGTGAAAGACCATACACTAGAAGTCAAGCAAGAAATCAGCATTTTCAGTTTCCACCAACTCCAGAGGTAAATACTTTTTCAGAAGCTTTGAGAGAGACAAGCAAAGCAATTGAAGGTTTTGAGGAAACAATTGAAAACATGTCAAACAGTAATAGGCAGAACATGTATGAAAGAGAAGCTCGGATTGAAAAGAAGTTCGATGGGATGATTGACATGATGTCACGCCTACTAGCAAGAATGGACTAGCAAACAATTCCAAATCAGAATCACCTCCAGAATCAAAACAATCATACAGGAGAGAATAGTGGTGTTAATGGCAACAATACAGAGGTCAATGGAAGAGATAGAGCAACAAATGCTAGAGGATCAGCCTCTAGACCTCTCTTCCCTACTTTCACTCCAAGAGAAGAACAACAAATGGAAGTTGCAGCACCTTTTGCAGATGATACTAGGCAAGCATACATGGAATATTCTACATTACCTCCTGATCTCAGAGAATAGTGGACCTTTGATCAATTCATGAATCAAAGGAATAGAATAAATGGTGGGAGGAATGATCACCGTCCTCCTGTAGCTCCAAGGACTGACTTTCAGCAAGCTCTTGGGAAGGTGACATTGGCCCATTTTGATGGAAGCGGTGAATGTACAGCTAAGTCTTGGGTGCAAAAGCTAGATAACTACCTCTCTTTGAGACTAATGCCTGAAGAGGACGCCATCAAATTTGCTACATTACATTTGGAGGGAGCTGCTCACGAATGGTGGTACCACAGTTTGGTCACTCTTGGCCATAAACTTGTCAATATTTATGAGGAGTTCACTAATGGACTGATAGACAGATTTGATAGCAAGGATCCTGAGGTGACATTCAGAGAGTTAGCACAATTGAAGCAACATGGAATGTTAGAAGCATATGTTGCAGATTTTCAGAGGTTGTCAGTGATGGTACCTAATATCAATGAAAAAAGGTTGGTAATTTTGTTCACTAAAGGATTGGCAGAACCATTGAAGGGTTGGTTAAAAGCCGTCGATCCACCAACACTGCAGGAGGCAATGAAAAAGGCTAGAAGCATGGAACTTGCAGCCCCACAAAGCAAGTTCTCATCGAAAGGATCTTCTTCATTTCGGGACAACAAATCTTTTTCTAAGAAGAAGAACAAACTAGAATTTAAGGGCAAATCAATAGCACCTCTAGATCATGATACACTCAATGATTTGCACAAAAAGAAGTTGTGTTTTTACTATAAGGGGCCCTATGATGCAAACCATGATTGTCCCTTGAGGCCTAAGGGCAAAGCTAATAGAGCAATGTGGGCATACTATGAGGATTCTAAGTCTGAGAAATCAAACCAGTAATCTGATTCGAAGGATTCAAGTGCTGATCATGATGAAGAAAAGCCTGAAAGTGAGGGAGAACATGAAAGGGCAGCAAGGCGACATGATGCACACATCACCAACATCCAGCAGGAAGGATCATTTAGGATGTGTGGAGATTTAGCAGGGCAAAATATCATCACTCTTCTTGTCACTGGAGCTACACATAATTTCATTGATTCCAAATTGGTTGAGAGGCGTGGAATTAGGACAGAAGAGTTTGAAGAGATAAGAGTTAAGGTTGCAGATGGATACACCCTCAAATGCGAAAGGATGATCTCAGATTTACCCATGCGCATAAACAACTATGAGTTTAAGACTAATTTCTATGTGGTGAATATGGGAGATACAGATATGGTTCTTGGCATAAGATGGTTGCATAATATTGGGAAATTCACCCTTGACCTCAGGGAGATGGAGATGACATTGCAGGTAGATGGGAAAACTCATATTCTTAAGGCAATCTAAGACTCTAGCTTCAAGATGATCTCATTCAAGAGGATGGAGAGGCTCATGAGACATGATATGGTTGAGTGGGCAATTGAATGTGTGTTGATGCCTACGCAAGGAGAGCAGCAGAAGCCAAAATACCATCCAGATATCCAGGAGTTGAGGATTAAGCACATGAAGGTATTCAATGAAATTCCTCTAGGTAGACCTCAAGATAGAGGGATTGAGCACATTATTGAATTGGAGGAGGGTGTTAAACTTGTGATAGTCACTCCCTACAGACATCCCAAGCAACTTAAGGATGAAATTGAGAAGACGATTAAGGAGATGCTTGCTATGGGGCACATCAGGCCTAGTAAGTCACCTTTCGCTTCATCTGTGGTTTTGGTCAAAAAGAAGCATGGTACTTTGCGGATGTGTATAGACTACCGGTTATTAAATAAGAGGACTATCAAAAATAGATATCCCATACCCAGGATTGACGAGCTGATAGACGAGCTACATGGTGCCCAGTATTTTTCAAAGATAGACTTGAGATCAAGGTATCATCAAATTCGGGTTAGGGAGTAGGACATTGAGAAGACAGCCTTCAGGTGTAATTGTGGGAATTTTTAGTTTGTGGTTATACCATTTGGGCTAACCAATGCACCTACGACATTTCAGTCCACGATGAATAGGGTCTTCCATTCACAGTTGCGGTGGTTTGTGCTAGTATTCTTTGATGATATCTTGGTGTACAGCAAAACATGGGAGGATCACATTGCTCATCTTGACATGCTCTTGGGTATTCTTGGAGAGGAGTCCTTGAATGCCAAGGAATCCAAGTGTGATTTGGATATGACAGAATTGTTGTATCTTGGCCACATCATCAGTGCAAAGGGATTACGCATGGATCCTGAGAAGATCAGGGCTATCATTGAGTGGCCCACACCAGAGAATCTCACTCAGCTTAGAGGTTTTTTGGGGCTGTGTGGCTTCTACCACAGATTTGTTAATGGGTATTCACAGCATGCAACACCACTCATAGACTTGACCAAGAAAGGGGCATTCGTTTGGACTCCAGAGGCTCAAGATTGTTTTGAATAGTTCAAACTAATCATGACTACTTGCCCAGTGCTTGCATTGCTAGATTTTTCTAAACCCTTTGAGCTATAGTGTGATGCCTCAAGCGAAGGAATAGGTGCAATCCTCATGCAGGACAAACATCCGATTGCTTTTGAGAGGCGCAAGCTCTGTGGTCCAGAGCGGGGTTACAGCATATATGATAAGGATATGTTGGCCATTATGCATGCATTGGCCAAGTTCATGCAGTATTTGGTGGGCAGTAAATTTGTAGTGAAGACAAACCATAACAGCTTGAGACATTTCCTAGGGCAGCAGGACCTTAATGGTCGTCAGTAGAAGTGGGTGAGCAAGCTGCAATCATATGACTTTGACATTTCCTTTGTCAAAGGGACACAAAATGTAGTCGCTGATGCTTTATCTCGTCGCCCACACTTGAGCTCCATGGCAGGGATTGCAGAGGATTAGAGGCATTTGATAGTGGCAGAGTATGCCAAGGACAGTTGGGCTTCAGGAATTGTTCGGGGGTCAGTGTAGGATGACAGATACACAGTTGTAAATGATCTTATCATTTACAAGGGGAGAATCTATTTGCCCCTAGGATCGGAGATGAAGAACACAATTTTGAGGACCTTTCATGATACACCCATGGTAGGACATCCCAAATATTTAAAAACCTACAAACAGATACGGGAGAGATTCACCTAGAAGGGACTTAAATCAGATGTTCTTCGATATGTCAGAGAGTGTCCTATTTGTCAACAGAATAAACAGGAGCACACATACCCTACGGGCTTACTTCAGCCACTTCCGATTCCTGATAGGAAGTGGGAGTGTTTGTCGATGGATTTCATTACTGGTTTGCCGAGAGCCCAAAGTCAGGATTGTATATATGTGTTTGTGGATTGTTTGACTAAATACGCTCACTTATTTCTAATCACATCTACATATTCAGCTACACAAGTAGCAGAGTTGTTTTTCCATGAGGTATTCAGGTTGCATGGGTTGCCTCAGAGTATCGTCAGTGACAAAGATAGCCGATTTATGAGTCATTTTTGGCAAGAGCTATTAAGGCTATGTGGGACAGAGCTGACTCCAAGTACTAGTTACCACCCGCAGACAGATGGACAGACGGAGATAGTGAACAAATGGGTGGAAGGGTACCTCAGGAATTACATAGCAGGGCAGCAGAAGGGTTGGGTCAAGTGGTTATATCTATGTGAGTATTACTAAAATACCACTTACCATCTCTCTATTCAGATGACACCATTCATGGATTTGTATGGATATGATGCGTCGAGCTTTCTAGACTTATTGTTGGGTGACAGCAAAGTGTCTAATGCTGGAGATTTATTGCAGGAAAACCAAGACATCATGAGAGCTCTACGTGAGAACATACAGAAGGCACAAAACCAACAGAAACAGTATGCGGATCAGAAGAGAGTTGAACGCTCATTTGAGGTTGGAGATATGGTGTACTTAATGTTGCAACCTTACAGATAGTCTTCACTTAAGAGGAGTGGTGCAAAGAAGCTTAAGCCACGTTACTATGGGCCATTCAAGATCATCAGGCGAGTGGGTGATGTGGCTTATCAACTTGAGTTGTCGGTAGACAGTAGAGTGCATAATGTTTTCCAAGTGTCACGCCTCAAGAAGGCGTTAGGACATCGTGTGGTTCCTTCCACGACTTTGCCACCCCTAGATGATGAGGGGAAGTTAATTGAGGTGCCCAAGGATATCTTGGATGTTAGGGAAAGGAATTTGGGGAGACGGGTTATCAGAGAATAATTAATCAAATAAAAGGACTTGTCAGTTGAGGATGGTACATGGGAGAGTGAGGAGATCTTACAGCATCCTGAGTTCACATTGCTTAGGGACAAGCAATTTCAGGAGGGGCGGACTGTAATGTCTCCTTCTAGTTGACATTGACATATCAACATGATTAGCCTATCAGTGGCCCTCGTAGGCTAATAAGGCATGTTTAGAGGGTCTTCATGGCAGTTACCCACATGGTGGTTGGTTCCTTTCTTGATCATATCGATGTTTTCTAATGTTATTAACAGTTATTTCTATTTTTGGAAACCTCATGTTATAAGATGGTGTTATATTTGTACTTTATGATTATAAGTTATAATTTTATTATAAACTGCAAATATAAATTATAAAATAAAATAATATAATAATCTAGAAGCTTCTTGAAGGATTGGAGAAAAAAGAATAAATAGAGAGGTTGGGTAAGCTTCTAATCATCTAGTATTTGACATATGCATTTGTTGGGCAATTGTGGAGCCAATGGTTTCTGCAGATTATTAACTTGGTCTTTGGGAACGAAAACTCCTTTAGATTGGCATAACTGAGGTGGTGAAATATCCTTCGAAGGGTTGCAGATTGGAGAGGATACTTTGGTCCTTTCATCAATGCCAAAATTTGTGGCCAAAGGCCAATTTTTCCAAGGTTCGATTGGAGTTGGAGTTGAAGGCATTTTTGAGTGGGAGTCTTCATCTATTTGGAGTCAACTTGCATATCTTCATAGGCAGATTTTGAAATCAGACTTTATGATCATGCTGGCAGCTTCCTAGGAGAACCACGATTTTGTCTCTACCTCCTCCATTGGGCATCAATTCCTTAAGGAGATTGCAGGGATACCTTCTAACATCAATTATGATGATTTTACATGCTATGGGAAGGAGGATTGTGGTAACTATGAATTAATTCTGAAGTCTGATCACCAAGAACAGGGGCGGCCAGGTTAGGAGTTTGATTTCCAGCATAGAAGGAGAAATAAAATCCAAGAAAATTCTAGAGGCACCACCGAGGGATAAGAAGGCTAGGCGCTACGTGGTTTGAGGCAAATTCGTTGGGAATTGGGAGAATCAAACCAATCTGTCAAGGCAGCCATCGTACTTCAAGGATATTCTATCTTATGTCATTGCAATAGGTGTTTCATTTCATTGTTATCCTTCTTGCTGTCTCTAACAGCATCTTTGCATTGTAAAGGAGGGTAGTTTGCATTATCATTTTAAGTATACTGCTGTAAGCAAACTTGTACTCAGAAAAATTATACTTGAGCATTATTGCATTCACTTGTGAGCCAAGAGTCATGGCCAATTTGTATGCATTACTGTATTGGACTTTATTGGGCAATTAAGGAGTTATAAGTTGCTGGGCAGAATTGTTGTAATGAGCATGGTTTATATCTTTCATGTACTATGCATGCCAAGTGTTTGACAAAATGTCAACTGGCTGTAGATGCATTTTCTTCATATAGTTCTCATTTATATGCATTTGAAAATACAAAAAGTGATTGCATTGCATTTAGATATTAGCTATACACCTACGCTTCTGGGACTGGGGACGCCTGGACGGGGACAAGTTCCTGATGGGGGGACAAAGGGGCCTCAATTTGGGGACGGCGGGGGGACGGCGGCGGGGGGGCGGGGGCTGTATATACTATATACTATACATATGGTACTTAAAATGCTAATTATGAAAAGATGTATAACAATATACTTGAACATTGAACATTAACAATGAACTAGTGAATAAACCATTGAACATTGAAGTTTTCAAATTTGAAATTAGAATACTCAATACTACAATGTAACTATTGTCGAATCAGCAAATGGAAGATTTCTATTATATGATATATCATAAAGATGATTACAATGAGTAGCATGATATGAATATCAAAACAAGTGCAAACTACAAAGTCAAAATGCCAAAATGTAGTGAAGCAGGCGGAGGCCTCTAATCATCCCTCGGGAGGTCGGCAAACTCCTCATCACTAGAACCACTAGACTCCCCAAGGTCAAGATCTGCCAAAGGAACACCAACCAGCCCTAAATCTGCAACATCCTCATCCTCATCAATCTGTGATGGCTCCTCTGGCTCTACATCCCATCGTGCTGCTGGGCTCTCCTTGTACACACGTGTCCTGCGATCAGTGATACGCAAGGCACTATGTACAGCCACTAGCTTCTCTGCTCTCCTAGAGGTAAGTCTGTTCCTCTTAAGAGAGTGGATGAAGCTATAAGTAGACCAGTTCCTCTCAGAAGCTGAAGAACTAAAAACCTGAGACAACACACGAATGGCTAGTGTTTGAGTCAGTGATTTCTGTCCATGACAAGTCCACCACAAAATCGGATCCTCCTGTGCCATAGTTCTTATATCCGCCTTTGCCGCAGCCTTGTAACCCCTAAGAGTAGCAAATTTTGTCCACTCAGTGCGAATGTTGCCAGCATCTTCAACATCATACATCGTATCAATGCACTTGAAGAACCCTTCCTTCACCTCCTCATCCCGAATCGGTGTAACTCTACCAGGCCTAGGCATGTACCACTTCAGATTCAATGAATAAGCAACCATGTGCAAGGGAGTGTTTAGGCTATCCCATCTGCGCTGAAAAATAGGCTGAATGTAAACATTGTAGAATGCTAGAGTGGGGTCCTTCTCTCGCACAATTGCCCTCATCTAGCCAAGCATCGAATCAATGCACTCATACACCTCTCCAAGGTTAGGTGCATCCCCATCCCCATATCTGATGACTTGGACAACTGGTTCAATGCTGGCAACAATATATTTTGCATCATTCCAAAATCCATCACTCTTCACTATCTCCTTCACCCTCTTCCCCTGCTCTGTCTTGGCCCCATCCCAACATTCCATTCTTGCGTCATAACCATGACTTGCAGTGGCTCTTGCAACTCAAGCATTCTCTCCATAAGAATGAAATAGGATGCATATCGGGTCTCAACTGGTTTCAAGAACTCCTTCTTCGCGAAGCTCCTGAAGATGGCATGTGAAGTGTGGTGGTTGCAGATATACATTTGCACATCTCTAGCATTGTTGACCACTCCTCTAATCCACTCAATCTTCCCCATGTCCTTGAGTGCATTGTTCATGGCATGCACACAACATGGAGTCCACCAAATATGTCTGTATGTTGTCTCGATAAGCCTCCCTGCAGCTCTATAGACATGTGCTGCATCTGTCACTACTTGGACCACATTTTGTGGCCCAATCTCCTCAATAGCTGCCCGAAGGATCTCAAACTGAAAATCAGCATCTTTTCAATGCCCTGAACAATCAACTGCCCTGAGAAAGAATGGGCCCTCTGAACATGTAACTATGACATTGATGAGTGGACAATGCCTAATGTCCGTCCACCCATCCATAACAATGTTGCATCCAGAATCCTCCCAACATGCCCTCATCGTCTCCATCAATGAACTGATCTTGGTATAGTTGTTATCCAAGATCGTTGTACTCAATTTGTGCTCACCTGGTGGCACATATGATGGTCCTCCCTTCGCCACCATCGACATCATCTCCTTATAATAAGGAGATCGAGCTACATGAAATGGGATGCCATTGGCAAAAAAGAACTTGCCAATGGAATCATCTATCTGATCCTTCTGGTGCACATTAAATAAATCAGCTATGGGGTTAGGCTGATTTTGTATCCTGCGTTTCCCCTTGCCCTGTTGCGATTCAAGCATAACACTATAGGTGGATGAAGGTCCTGAGGCTGCCCCTGACAATGTTCCTGCTCTAATATGTGGCTGCCTCTGCATATGCTGCTCCTGAATCTGCTGTATAGTCTGAATATTTTGCCTACCAGACAAGGTAGTAGGCATAGGAATTGCCACGTCATCTGGAACACCCCAAAGCTTGTTGAACTCAATTTTGTATTTCATATTTTTAGGGTCCTTCAAAAAAGCACATGCTCCCACACCTTTTCCTGGCCAAAAGAGGAAGTGAGCATTAACTCTGGTGATGCTCCCAAACCAATCATCACCACAAATGTTGTATTTCCATTTTCTCATACCACCAGATGATGATGTTGGGGCTGTTA
>CM021103.1:533247978-533275079 GCA_007115665.2 Sequoiadendron giganteum | reverse complement strand
AAGAACATTGCACACAAACTATTCGACAAAATTACAAGGTAGCAAATTGAAGCAATTGAGGTCAGTTTGAGTAAGGCTCATTATAGTGGTATCAGAGCCAAGATTCTGTCATCCTGTGATTACCAAAATACAGCTGTCAGATGAGTGAAAGACCATACACTAGAAGTCAAGCAAGAAATCAGCATTTTCAGTTTCCACCAACTCCAGAGGTAAATACTTTTTCAGAAGCTTTGAGAGAGACAAGCAAAGCAATTGAAGGTTTTGAGGAAACAATTGAAAACATGTCAAACAGTAATAGGCAGAACATGTATGAAAGAGAAGCTCGGATTGAAAAGAAGTTCGATGGGATGATTGACATGATGTCACGCCTACTAGCAAGAATGGACTAGCAAACAATTCCAAATCAGAATCACCTCCAGAATCAAAACAATCATACAGGAGAGAATAGTGGTGTTAATGGCAACAATACAGAGGTCAATGGAAGAGATAGAGCAACAAATGCTAGAGGATCAGCCTCTAGACCTCTCTTCCCTACTTTCACTCCAAGAGAAGAACAACAAATGGAAGTTGCAGCACCTTTTGCAGATGATACTAGGCAAGCATACATGGAATATTCTACATTACCTCCTGATCTCAGAGAATAGTGGACCTTTGATCAATTCATGAATCAAAGGAATAGAATAAATGGTGGGAGGAATGATCACCGTCCTCCTGTAGCTCCAAGGACTGACTTTCAGCAAGCTCTTGGGAAGGTGACATTGGCCCATTTTGATGGAAGCGGTGAATGTACAGCTAAGTCTTGGGTGCAAAAGCTAGATAACTACCTCTCTTTGAGACTAATGCCTGAAGAGGACGCCATCAAATTTGCTACATTACATTTGGAGGGAGCTGCTCACGAATGGTGGTACCACAGTTTGGTCACTCTTGGCCATAAACTTGTCAATATTTATGAGGAGTTCACTAATGGACTGATAGACAGATTTGATAGCAAGGATCCTGAGGTGACATTCAGAGAGTTAGCACAATTGAAGCAACATGGAATGTTAGAAGCATATGTTGCAGATTTTCAGAGGTTGTCAGTGATGGTACCTAATATCAATGAAAAAAGGTTGGTAATTTTGTTCACTAAAGGATTGGCAGAACCATTGAAGGGTTGGTTAAAAGCCGTCGATCCACCAACACTGCAGGAGGCAATGAAAAAGGCTAGAAGCATGGAACTTGCAGCCCCACAAAGCAAGTTCTCATCGAAAGGATCTTCTTCATTTCGGGACAACAAATCTTTTTCTAAGAAGAAGAACAAACTAGAATTTAAGGGCAAATCAATAGCACCTCTAGATCATGATACACTCAATGATTTGCACAAAAAGAAGTTGTGTTTTTACTATAAGGGGCCCTATGATGCAAACCATGATTGTCCCTTGAGGCCTAAGGGCAAAGCTAATAGAGCAATGTGGGCATACTATGAGGATTCTAAGTCTGAGAAATCAAACCAGTAATCTGATTCGAAGGATTCAAGTGCTGATCATGATGAAGAAAAGCCTGAAAGTGAGGGAGAACATGAAAGGGCAGCAAGGCGACATGATGCACACATCACCAACATCCAGCAGGAAGGATCATTTAGGATGTGTGGAGATTTAGCAGGGCAAAATATCATCACTCTTCTTGTCACTGGAGCTACACATAATTTCATTGATTCCAAATTGGTTGAGAGGCGTGGAATTAGGACAGAAGAGTTTGAAGAGATAAGAGTTAAGGTTGCAGATGGATACACCCTCAAATGCGAAAGGATGATCTCAGATTTACCCATGCGCATAAACAACTATGAGTTTAAGACTAATTTCTATGTGGTGAATATGGGAGATACAGATATGGTTCTTGGCATAAGATGGTTGCATAATATTGGGAAATTCACCCTTGACCTCAGGGAGATGGAGATGACATTGCAGGTAGATGGGAAAACTCATATTCTTAAGGCAATCTAAGACTCTAGCTTCAAGATGATCTCATTCAAGAGGATGGAGAGGCTCATGAGACATGATATGGTTGAGTGGGCAATTGAATGTGTGTTGATGCCTACGCAAGGAGAGCAGCAGAAGCCAAAATACCATCCAGATATCCAGGAGTTGAGGATTAAGCACATGAAGGTATTCAATGAAATTCCTCTAGGTAGACCTCAAGATAGAGGGATTGAGCACATTATTGAATTGGAGGAGGGTGTTAAACTTGTGATAGTCACTCCCTACAGACATCCCAAGCAACTTAAGGATGAAATTGAGAAGACGATTAAGGAGATGCTTGCTATGGGGCACATCAGGCCTAGTAAGTCACCTTTCGCTTCATCTGTGGTTTTGGTCAAAAAGAAGCATGGTACTTTGCGGATGTGTATAGACTACCGGTTATTAAATAAGAGGACTATCAAAAATAGATATCCCATACCCAGGATTGACGAGCTGATAGACGAGCTACATGGTGCCCAGTATTTTTCAAAGATAGACTTGAGATCAAGGTATCATCAAATTCGGGTTAGGGAGTAGGACATTGAGAAGACAGCCTTCAGGTGTAATTGTGGGAATTTTTAGTTTGTGGTTATACCATTTGGGCTAACCAATGCACCTACGACATTTCAGTCCACGATGAATAGGGTCTTCCATTCACAGTTGCGGTGGTTTGTGCTAGTATTCTTTGATGATATCTTGGTGTACAGCAAAACATGGGAGGATCACATTGCTCATCTTGACATGCTCTTGGGTATTCTTGGAGAGGAGTCCTTGAATGCCAAGGAATCCAAGTGTGATTTGGATATGACAGAATTGTTGTATCTTGGCCACATCATCAGTGCAAAGGGATTACGCATGGATCCTGAGAAGATCAGGGCTATCATTGAGTGGCCCACACCAGAGAATCTCACTCAGCTTAGAGGTTTTTTGGGGCTGTGTGGCTTCTACCACAGATTTGTTAATGGGTATTCACAGCATGCAACACCACTCATAGACTTGACCAAGAAAGGGGCATTCGTTTGGACTCCAGAGGCTCAAGATTGTTTTGAATAGTTCAAACTAATCATGACTACTTGCCCAGTGCTTGCATTGCTAGATTTTTCTAAACCCTTTGAGCTATAGTGTGATGCCTCAAGCGAAGGAATAGGTGCAATCCTCATGCAGGACAAACATCCGATTGCTTTTGAGAGGCGCAAGCTCTGTGGTCCAGAGCGGGGTTACAGCATATATGATAAGGATATGTTGGCCATTATGCATGCATTGGCCAAGTTCATGCAGTATTTGGTGGGCAGTAAATTTGTAGTGAAGACAAACCATAACAGCTTGAGACATTTCCTAGGGCAGCAGGACCTTAATGGTCGTCAGTAGAAGTGGGTGAGCAAGCTGCAATCATATGACTTTGACATTTCCTTTGTCAAAGGGACACAAAATGTAGTCGCTGATGCTTTATCTCGTCGCCCACACTTGAGCTCCATGGCAGGGATTGCAGAGGATTAGAGGCATTTGATAGTGGCAGAGTATGCCAAGGACAGTTGGGCTTCAGGAATTGTTCGGGGGTCAGTGTAGGATGACAGATACACAGTTGTAAATGATCTTATCATTTACAAGGGGAGAATCTATTTGCCCCTAGGATCGGAGATGAAGAACACAATTTTGAGGACCTTTCATGATACACCCATGGTAGGACATCCCAAATATTTAAAAACCTACAAACAGATACGGGAGAGATTCACCTAGAAGGGACTTAAATCAGATGTTCTTCGATATGTCAGAGAGTGTCCTATTTGTCAACAGAATAAACAGGAGCACACATACCCTACGGGCTTACTTCAGCCACTTCCGATTCCTGATAGGAAGTGGGAGTGTTTGTCGATGGATTTCATTACTGGTTTGCCGAGAGCCCAAAGTCAGGATTGTATATATGTGTTTGTGGATTGTTTGACTAAATACGCTCACTTATTTCTAATCACATCTACATATTCAGCTACACAAGTAGCAGAGTTGTTTTTCCATGAGGTATTCAGGTTGCATGGGTTGCCTCAGAGTATCGTCAGTGACAAAGATAGCCGATTTATGAGTCATTTTTGGCAAGAGCTATTAAGGCTATGTGGGACAGAGCTGACTCCAAGTACTAGTTACCACCCGCAGACAGATGGACAGACGGAGATAGTGAACAAATGGGTGGAAGGGTACCTCAGGAATTACATAGCAGGGCAGCAGAAGGGTTGGGTCAAGTGGTTATATCTATGTGAGTATTACTAAAATACCACTTACCATCTCTCTATTCAGATGACACCATTCATGGATTTGTATGGATATGATGCGTCGAGCTTTCTAGACTTATTGTTGGGTGACAGCAAAGTGTCTAATGCTGGAGATTTATTGCAGGAAAACCAAGACATCATGAGAGCTCTACGTGAGAACATACAGAAGGCACAAAACCAACAGAAACAGTATGCGGATCAGAAGAGAGTTGAACGCTCATTTGAGGTTGGAGATATGGTGTACTTAATGTTGCAACCTTACAGATAGTCTTCACTTAAGAGGAGTGGTGCAAAGAAGCTTAAGCCACGTTACTATGGGCCATTCAAGATCATCAGGCGAGTGGGTGATGTGGCTTATCAACTTGAGTTGTCGGTAGACAGTAGAGTGCATAATGTTTTCCAAGTGTCACGCCTCAAGAAGGCGTTAGGACATCGTGTGGTTCCTTCCACGACTTTGCCACCCCTAGATGATGAGGGGAAGTTAATTGAGGTGCCCAAGGATATCTTGGATGTTAGGGAAAGGAATTTGGGGAGACGGGTTATCAGAGAATAATTAATCAAATAAAAGGACTTGTCAGTTGAGGATGGTACATGGGAGAGTGAGGAGATCTTACAGCATCCTGAGTTCACATTGCTTAGGGACAAGCAATTTCAGGAGGGGCGGACTGTAATGTCTCCTTCTAGTTGACATTGACATATCAACATGATTAGCCTATCAGTGGCCCTCGTAGGCTAATAAGGCATGTTTAGAGGGTCTTCATGGCAGTTACCCACATGGTGGTTGGTTCCTTTCTTGATCATATCGATGTTTTCTAATGTTATTAACAGTTATTTCTATTTTTGGAAACCTCATGTTATAAGATGGTGTTATATTTGTACTTTATGATTATAAGTTATAATTTTATTATAAACTGCAAATATAAATTATAAAATAAAATAATATAATAATCTAGAAGCTTCTTGAAGGATTGGAGAAAAAAGAATAAATAGAGAGGTTGGGTAAGCTTCTAATCATCTAGTATTTGACATATGCATTTGTTGGGCAATTGTGGAGCCAATGGTTTCTGCAGATTATTAACTTGGTCTTTGGGAACGAAAACTCCTTTAGATTGGCATAACTGAGGTGGTGAAATATCCTTCGAAGGGTTGCAGATTGGAGAGGATACTTTGGTCCTTTCATCAATGCCAAAATTTGTGGCCAAAGGCCAATTTTTCCAAGGTTCGATTGGAGTTGGAGTTGAAGGCATTTTTGAGTGGGAGTCTTCATCTATTTGGAGTCAACTTGCATATCTTCATAGGCAGATTTTGAAATCAGACTTTATGATCATGCTGGCAGCTTCCTAGGAGAACCACGATTTTGTCTCTACCTCCTCCATTGGGCATCAATTCCTTAAGGAGATTGCAGGGATACCTTCTAACATCAATTATGATGATTTTACATGCTATGGGAAGGAGGATTGTGGTAACTATGAATTAATTCTGAAGTCTGATCACCAAGAACAGGGGCGGCCAGGTTAGGAGTTTGATTTCCAGCATAGAAGGAGAAATAAAATCCAAGAAAATTCTAGAGGCACCACCGAGGGATAAGAAGGCTAGGCGCTACGTGGTTTGAGGCAAATTCGTTGGGAATTGGGAGAATCAAACCAATCTGTCAAGGCAGCCATCGTACTTCAAGGATATTCTATCTTATGTCATTGCAATAGGTGTTTCATTTCATTGTTATCCTTCTTGCTGTCTCTAACAGCATCTTTGCATTGTAAAGGAGGGTAGTTTGCATTATCATTTTAAGTATACTGCTGTAAGCAAACTTGTACTCAGAAAAATTATACTTGAGCATTATTGCATTCACTTGTGAGCCAAGAGTCATGGCCAATTTGTATGCATTACTGTATTGGACTTTATTGGGCAATTAAGGAGTTATAAGTTGCTGGGCAGAATTGTTGTAATGAGCATGGTTTATATCTTTCATGTACTATGCATGCCAAGTGTTTGACAAAATGTCAACTGGCTGTAGATGCATTTTCTTCATATAGTTCTCATTTATATGCATTTGAAAATACAAAAAGTGATTGCATTGCATTTAGATATTAGCATAGACATTTTAGAAGTCCTTTCCAAGCTTTAATTTCAATTTAGCATTCGTTTCAAGCATCAAACTTCAAACTGAAACTCCAAACCAGCAAACAAGAACATTGCACACAAACTGTTTGACAAAATTACAAGGCAGAAAATTGAAGCACTTGAGGTTAGTTTGAGTAAGGCTCATTACATATTGTCCCCTATTTGGATATGCTTAGATTTTTTCCCTAAAATCACAATTTCAAAGAAAAAAATATATATTTTATTAAATTACAACTTCTGATAAACCCCGGTTTAACCCTGCAATAGTGTTAGCCAATGATTCATAAAACAATTAATTGATCATGTATATTGTTTGCACATCCATTACATTATTTGACATATGTATATTGATCTAGATGAGTAACTAACAATACTGATTTCAAGTTATTATTCCCCCAACAATTGACCATTGGGAAGATTGGAGATGAAACCTCAATAGGGTGCCCGGAGTATTTTCTATTTCTAAGCCCAAGGATGGATAGGCAACCCCCTTGGCCCACTAATGCTACCACACGGCCATCCATTAGGGGTGGTCTACTTAGCAAGGAATCTCTCCCCCCTCTTGCCTTCCGTCTCTTCTTCCCATGATCGATTATAGAGAGGCAATAATAATTTATAGTTAGATTGATAACTTAATATGAGTTACAATTCCTGTTAGGTCCTATATGAAATACATGGAATCAATTCTATTTGAAATAAATTCATAAAATAGCATACCACAATATCTATGATCTTATGTCACTGCTATATCTCAGTATGCAGATAACTATTAATGCAGATAATTATTCTAGATGATCTACTGTAGATATCAGTCTGCAGATATATCTTCAGATGCTGTTCGATGCTGATCCCTTCCTCCCTGATTGCCTTTTTATATGCTTTGTGTCCCATCCACAAGAGACATATCCTTTGGATTGGAGTGACCATTCGAATGGTCATGACTTTCTAGATTAGCTTAGTGTCATAACAAATCATTCTAATCGCTGTTCTTAACAATTACCAATTATTGCTATTTAATTTGTATTCTCTTGCTAGGGATCGCCAGCCTCTCTTGGTTATAATCGCTGATGTTTCTATCATTTCTTCTTTCCGTTTACTATCTAATCGTTGCATTATATTTAATCCCCATTAATTTAAGGAAATCATCCTATTCTTAATCCCACGATTCTCATGTGGAGGTCGACTAATATATTTATTCAGAATAGTTTAGCATAATTCACTTTTATTTTCTTGGACAAGTGAGGGGAATATTACACTTGTTCTTCCACGGGGGCATGACAGTGATTTATTTCCTTGTTCTTTCACGGGGGCATGGCACTATCGACACCAAAAGACATGATTGCATGATGTTCTTGAAATTTGAATCTTTTAACCTGGTATTGTGTTGTGTTTAAAGAATCAGATTGGTTCCAAATAAGGGATGAGTTATTTTTGCAATTATAGGGACTAATAGAGCAAGTTCTGGAGAATATGAGTACACAAAAGTATTCACAAAGTATATTATATTTCATACATTCCAAAAGAATATTTTAAATGCCTTGACAATGTCAAAACAAAGCTTTAGCTGGCAAGTTAATTTATTACTCATTAAATTTGTATTTCTTGATAGTGGAACCCATTATATCATAATGAATACATAGATTTAATCTAAATCTAGCAATGTCTGTGATCATTGTGGAAAAACTTAGGATATGGGCCAGAGGTTTTTAGTATTCCTGAGATAAGAAATCGTTTAGGGGATGCTAAAAGGAAACCTGAGGAGCATATTCTTGCACCAACAATTTTGGAAAGCTGAAGGATATATGTGTACATTGATGTACACAGCCCATAGACATGTACGAGGGTCCACAACCTTAGAGGGCCTAGGTGAACCCCATAGACATGTTTGAGGGTCTCATTTGGATAATATTGTGTTTGTTACATGAAAAACCATTTACAAATGACAAACACTTTGCTGTCAAACTTAGATGGCATTGACTTCATTCTAATATGAGTCATCCTTTCCTACCTGAACAAGCAAAGCTGTGACATAGGATTGAAAACTTCCAAAATACCATCTACCTAGGCAGAATAGGATGGTGCAAAATGAAGATGAGGAAGACCAGTAAGGTGCAAATCTAACATACCTCCAATCCATGGTGGGTGTACATCATTGATGTTACACCATCAAATCTAAACCCATCAAATTTATATTCCTCCAACCACCAACGAGCATTTGACAAGAGAAAACGAAGAACCTGCAGAAAGTGAAATGGCATAAAAAAGATGTTTATTTTTTTCATTCTTTTCATCTCATATCTTTCTGCCTTTGTCTATGCATGAATATGCAAAAACAAAGAAATGAAAGAAGGGAACTTATAAATTGAACACAAAATGACAGAGCAATGTAGCAACTGAATAGTAATAATACAATGAATCCACACAGCTACCATTGTTACAAAGCAAGTAAAAGTACAAAGTTAACGAAAAAATGGTTAATGATGTTTAATTTTGATAATTGTCATGTTCCATGTGATAATAAATTCCAGTATTGTACCTCCCAATGGCCATAGTTGAAGAGCCGTGAATCCCACATCCAATGATATCCTCGAGAGCCAGAGTGAAAATAATGAGAATCAGTTCCATCAAACATGTTCAATCCATCCAGGACATTATTTGAAGCATGACTGCATAATACATCAACCTTTATATGTCAATATCTTCAACCAATAATGTGTTAGCTATAAAAGGATAAAGCAACATGTCACTCCATGCATAAAATGCAATTCACCCTTTTACTACCTTTGTTTATCACTAAATTTTAAATAACTAACAAGAAGCATGTCATGTCCCCGGAATTGAAACACCAAATATGAAACATTGAATAACAAAATCCAACAAATATCAAAATACAAATATAAGTAATTTCAATAGAAATATAATATTATAAATATAAATATAAAATTGATAATACAAGATGGATATTCAATATCATTGTAATTACAATCATTGTAATATATAAATACTAAAGTTAAATAACAAATCAAATATTAAAATACAAATAACTAATAAAATAAATATCAAGGATATGAAAATAAATAATCACAATTTAAAGATTATTGTAATTTTAATTATCACAAATCATATTATAATTATATTATTATAATACAAAATAGAACAATTAATATTACTAATTGTAATTATTATAATAATAAAACTATTCACAATAAACTACTAAATACGATTATGCCTTAATTAAATAAATAATAATAATCATAGAGCTCATTCCTAACCATTATCATTAAGGTGTCAATTCTGAATTCATAAGCAACAAGCCACGATTAAGGAAGAAATGCGATAGTTATAAAAGAGCATGTCCCTCAAAGAATAAATGATGCAATCAGGTTATGACTGTTGGCAAATCAGATTATAAAAGAAGATAAGTCCAAAACAGATCAGCATCGATTAGGGGTAGAGAAAAGAAGATATTAGGCAGATATAATAATCTGCACTCAGAAGGGAGAGAACAAACTGGACGTGGCAGTCAATCAGATAGAGGGAATAAGATAAAAAGGGGGAATAAGACAAAAGGAATAAAATAGATATATATATATTGGAAGAATTGCGTCTTTCCTCTAGGAATCGCAATTAAGAGTATTTGACTGGAAATGATGTGTAGAGAAAGGAAAAGACTCAACGGCAGATCAACAATCATATTAAGGGGTAATATTATTAAATATTAATTATCCCCTATATGATTAGAAGATAATATTAGTTGCGATCTGTGTCACAAGGTTCGGCGAACTTCATCCTTGAAGTTTGAATTTTTCCAAATTTGAATTTTTTTTTTAAATTCGTTAATATTTGCATATTCGCCCATATTCGTACGGAAAAAATTTAAAGGCATTTTTAAAGACTTAAGTGTTTTCGAAACAATTTTTTAGGGTTCCATAAAGCGATTTTTAGGGTTGTCGAAGCATTTTTTTATAAAAGCATCACTCCCACACTCAATTAACATACAGCCAACTCATCTGAGAGCCGTCACGAATTGGAGTAAGCCGTCGCAAGTTGTTTATCTTCATCTAAGAGTTGTTGCGACACTGCAAATTGCATTTTTCGCGCAAGTTTGGTTGTGCTTTGTGTGCAAGTTCGGCATGCAATTTATGGGCAAGTTTCCACGCTCCTGCTCGCGACTTTGAGATTATTCAATCTTGCTCACGTTGCATTCTATTTCCTCGCTCCTGCTAGCTCCTCCTCGCGTGACAGAGATATCCAAGGACCAGGGTGCTCGCGCGACAGACACTTCCAAGGTGTCGCATTCTCCAAGTAGGTCTTCCGCTTGCATTCCCTGTTTGCTATTTCATTTCTTCTAAAAATGAATATAGTTTAGGTTTTAAACTTTTAGGTTTAATAAAAATATACGCCTTTTTAACTTTTGTTTATAATTTTTAAAATAAGATTTAGTATTTTAATATGTTAAAAACGTAGCTTTCTAATAAATAAAATATAATATTTTAGTATTTTTATTACATTATAATATGTTTTAATAATTAATATTATAGAATACAAACTATAAAACAATTTATATTAAAAAATAAAAAACTGTTTTATATTTTACAAATTGTAAAATAATTTATATTTTTAAAAATTGTTTTATTTTATGTATTTTAAATTTATAACATTATATATGTTTATTAATTATTATTACATTATAATATATTTTTATATTATAAAATATAAACTATAAAAGAATTTATATTAAAAACTGTTTTATATTTTATAAATTGTAAAATAATTTATATCTAAAAATTGTTTTATTTTATGTATTTTAAATTTATATGTTTAATAATTATAATATAGATGTGGTTATTTTATTTATGTTAAACTGTGAAACATTTAATGTTTTAAATACTAAATACTATTTTTCTTTTCAAACATGCAAATTTTCATTTAATGGCTCCAAACAAATCAACTTTTGAGGCATGGAAGCATGTGACCCGCGATGGTGTTAACATCAGTTGTAATTTATGCCAACATACTCTTACTGGAAGTTTGATGAGGGTTATGGACCACTTGCTTGGTATTACAGGGGGTGCAAGTGGAGGTGTTATTCCATGTTTAGGTGTTACTCCAGCAATTAGAGCTATTCTAGAGAAAGAGCAATCCTCTTCAATTGTAGGAAAAATGAAGAAAGCACAAAAAAAACAGAGAATTGAAGAAGATGTATCTAGATTCACTTTTGTTATGTCTCCCTCTTCTAGTCTATCGAAATCAGAAAGGGTATCAAAAGAGAGTGGAACATTGAATGCCTTGGAAATCAGTAGAGAAACAACAGGTGGATGATGCATTAACTGATTTTTTTTACTCAAGTGCTATTCCATTCAACGTTGCAAGAAATCCACATTTTCGTAATGCAATTCAGAAAGTTGCAAAGTTTGGCAAAGGGTACACACCCCCATCTTCAGAGGCTTTTAGGACAACTCTTTTGCAGAGGTCAAAGGATAGAGTGATTGAGAAACTAGTTGATGTCAAAGCCTTTTGGAATGAAACAGGTTGCACTATATTGAGCTAAGGATAGTCAGATATATGTCAAAGGCCATTGATTAATGTTTTGGTGTCTTCTCCTGATGGTGTTGTATTCTTGAAAGTGATTGACACAATGAACCACAAGAAAACTTCTGAGTACATCTTTCAAATATTAGAGGAAGCCATTCTTGAAGTAGGGGTCGAAAATGTGGTTCAAGTGGTAACTGATAGTGCAGCAAATTGTGTGGGAGTTGGGAAGCTGATTTCAGAGAAGTATCCACAAATATATAGGAGCCCATGTGCAGCCCATTGTCTCAATTTTTTGCTTCATGACTTGGCTAAATTCCCATGGGTACATGAAGCTATTCATAGAGGGAGAGCAATTGCAAATTTCATACGAAATCATCGTCTCACATTGAGTCTTTATAGGCAGCATGCATCCAGGGAGTTGTTGAGGCCTTGTGAAACAAGATTTGCATCATTTTATATCACTTTGAAAAGAGTGGTTGAAGAAAAAGCAGCTTTGAGGTCAGTTATTTGTTCCAATCAGTGGGAAAATTCAGTGCTTTCTAAAGGTCCTAAGGGGAAAAACATAGAACAAATCATTCTAAACAGCAATTTTTGGGAAAGTGCAACAAAGGTTTTGCTGATATGTGAACCAATGTTGATGTACTTCGTATGGTTGATGGTGACTCTCCTTGCCTTGGCATGCTTTATGAAAGCATGGACCGTTGTAAGGAAGCAATTCAAAACGCACTAAATAATGTAGAAGCAGAATATATGGAGATATGGGAGACAGTTGATTGCAGATGGAAAATGATGCACGCACCTTTACATGCAGCAGCTTGTTTTTTGGAGCCTAAGTTGTTTTCTATTAATAGAAAAGGCGATTTTGAGATTATGACAAGGCTTTATGATGCCATTGGAAAGTATGAATCAAATGCAGCAATTTCAGCACTAATCAGAGATCAATGTTGGGAATACAAGAAAGGAGAAGGAATGTTTGGAATGCAAGCAGCCAAATATGACTTGGCACGTATACCTGGATATAGATGGTGGATAAACTATGGAGCACAAACTCCTGAGCTACAACAGTTTGTTGTTCGAATTTTGAGTCAAGGAGCAAGTTCATCAGCTTGTGAGAGGAACTAGAGTTGCTTTGACCACATCCATTCCAAAAAGAGGAATAAATTATTGTCTGAAAAGTTGGGAGATCTCGTTTTTGTTTGCAGCAATTTAAAATTGTTCATGAACAAATCAACAAAGAACTCTTCCTCACAACAACAAATTCTTGAAGACACAGCAGTGCCAGTTGGAGATGACCCTGACTTTGCTGATGATGAATTGAGTAGTGATACAGATGATGATGATTTAGCATCTCAGCCAAGTGCTCTTGATGACTTGGAGCTATTTTGAAGTTCTAAAGTCTTGACTGTTATTGTACCTTTTTGACAAATGAACATCTTCGTAATCGTGATTTCACATGTCTCTTATGGTTTATATTTTGTAAATGTGTCATCTTTTTGTAATGATTTCAAATCTATTTATCAATGTTAAACTATTTATATGGATAAATTACTTATATTTATTAAAAATAAATAAAAAATTATATAAGACGAATTTAATCCGAATTTTATACTTTTCGAATTTTTTCCTTGTCGAACTTCATCCAAATTTCAATTCCCTTTCGCTAGCGCTCAACAAGGATAGGGAGTTTGTGGAGGGAAAGGCTGGTAATTCAATCCATTGAAGGACAGTCCCAAGACGGGTGGAACACCTTGAGGGAGTCCCATTTGAGATCGTTCACGTGCCCTTTGCACAGTCATTCTACCATCCAAAGAGGTTAGGAAAGAGGAAACAAGGCGAAGATCTATTCCGATCAAGAGTAATAAGTCATATCAGATTATGTTAGTTATGCACTAGTTGATAACAATGCACTTCATTTATCTTATTCCATCAAGCTTTCATTGCTCTTTATCAAACAATCTTTAAAATAAAAATTTTAATCTGTGCATTTTATGTCTCTAATATGGGGACATTACAAAGCAGAATCCATCTTTAATAGGACATGCAATTGTTAATTTCTAGTTTTACAAGCATTACTAGATCTAGAGAAATGCTAATCTCAAAAAAATACTATTTTCAGTTGCATTTTGCAAAGTAAACTTATTAAATGGATCCTCCAGAGATGTAACCAAGCAGAGCACAAGTAACACTCACTTATATCTCTTCTCACAAATGAATAGCATTGGGACATCTTGGATTACATCATTGTCAAGGTCAAGAAAACAAGTCGAAAATTTCACATAAATTGAACATTATTCATAGCATCTTCATGATCAATGCCAACGACTAAAAGAATTGGTCAACTAAAACATACAATTATTGCATGTACAAGATATACTAGTTTGGAAAACCTCAAACAAGAAGAATGCATGATTACATATGCCTACAAAGAGATAGACATGGATTATCAAAAAGAAATAAAACATGGAATATTTATGGGCTCATCAGCTTCTCCCAAAACACAATACTTATTGAGACTTATGCTAGATAGTAAAATTATGAAACTAGAAAAATTGGAAAAAAGGAATGGATTAATCTACATTTTCCCTAACCATAAAAGAAGTGAAGAGACAATCTAATCACCCTTCCATCAAATCCCATTATGCTAAAGTGGCTTGTGAAAATATAGTAGGAAAATTCCAACTTGAAATGCCACCAAAATAACCAATTATAGAAAAATTATAATGCTTGTCAACAAAACAATTTAGATATGACTTTCATAAGTTGTATTTCTAGAAGTGTGGCTTGAGGGGAATAGGACGGTGTTTGAAAATGTCTACCAAAATATAGAGTACGTGGTTAGATACTTCAGGTCCAAACTGAAACTCCAGTATATACTCAGAAAATAGATAGCAGGTCTAACTCAGGAAAAATGTTGGATGTCAACATAGCACAACATTGAATCATCCCATACAGATTTAGGCACACTAGAATTACAACGACTCCAAAATGAAATTGTGTCCGGCCTCTGGAAGCCTACTAATTTGAATAATGACTGCTTCCTCCAATTTTGGTCAACCTAATATAGGTGGGTTATGAGAAATAATGAATGAAAATGCCTAATTGCCATTCAAAGCTTCATGGATGACCAAAACTTTAATGTAGCTGTAAGTAACTAATTTTATAATTGGAAGAGACTCAAAAAGGCAATTCACTTTTGTCCCTAGAAGACACATAACAAATAATTTACTTGAAATACACGAGCTTGTATAGTCTGTGATGCTCTCTATCCATTTTTTTATATTTATTTATTAAACCAAAATGATGCTAGAAAAGAAAAAAGAATGTACCACATCAATATGCTAACAAAGTAAACCCTAACAATAATGCTAGAGCTGTATTTTATTAATAAAATCCGCTGGCATACATCAATAGAGGAAAAATAATATCTACCAAAATACATCAACAAAATAATAACAGTATGAAACTAATTAGAAATCAAACATTTGATGGAAGATCGTTCCCAGAATCAGGATTGAAGCTACTATATAATGCTGCTCTAGCCAGCCCACAAATCAGTTTGCCAATAGAAAACAGAATTTTTTCAGTTCAATGCAATCCCTGAATGAGATAATCCCTAAATTGGTAGATGAGTGCTGCCTAATGAAGTTGCATTCTCTAGGTTTAAAATGTGTGAAATGAGCAATACAATGAATGTCTCAAGGTTCGGCAACCTCTATTTATTTATTGACATGCTCCAAACCCTAGGCACCTAGCTCAAGTGTCAATAATAAAGGTTATTTTTATTTGATATGACACTACTATCACTTAATAATCAGGTACCACATAGCATGGTGCTAGTGTAATAACATTAAATTGCCCAAGTAGCCAATAAACCTTGACTACTCATCAATAAATCAATAATAGCTTATAAACCACTTGTTACATAGACTTGAGATAAAGCATTATGAATAGCTGATTCACACCTAAATCCAATGACAAGCTACATGAAATAGGAGTAATTTTTCCATTTGGCACTTATAATGGAAATGAATAATGTCAATAGTAATACGTCTCCTTAGGGTAAATCCCTAATGAGGAGACTAATGCTAAGGGTGTAGCCTCCAACCAACCTAAAATATAGGAAATGGTCCAAAACTCATAAAAATATTAGAAAGAAAAGAGAAAAACCAATCCTCACTAGTATATATTTCCCTAACAACCAAGCCTTGCCCACCAAGAAGTATAGAAATGGGCTCATGAGTCCCATATTTATTGATTCAATGAAAAGGAGACATTACAAGTCTACCTTTCCTAAAATCGCTTCCACACGAACAATTCAATGTCAGATGTCCAAGTATCTCTGACTCCTCCCTAGAAGTTCCTCCAATAAACCAAGTACTCTATGATGTTCCTATAGCTCAATTTCTTCTCTCATGTGTTCATAATGGCATCGGGGACCGATAATAGTTTTCCATTCTTGTCAACATGTTCCGCCATCATAAAAAACACAACTCTTTGCACAAAAGGTCAACAACAAGATTTAAGCTTCTTCCATAGTTATAAATGATATATGCTTCAAATATTGTAGTTGATCTTTGTAATGTCGTAAATTGCATTCTATGCAATTTCACATCCCATGAGCCTCCTCCCCTTTAGATATATTAAAGACAATAATGCAATGTTCCTTTTAACTAACTTTAAATTAATTCTTAATTTCTTAAACCGTTCATTTCCTATCATTAATGCAGATTTATGTCTCGAACAAACGCGCATCACGCAGACGTTTGTGCATCGCACGAACGTCCTGAATAGATTCCCGACTATAATAGCCATTGAGACGTTTTGGCTCTTGCCTATCAACGAACGTAACACCAGGACTAGCTCTCAGACATGCTAGGACGACTTTTGCATGCATAAACCTCCCTAAAACACTTCATTTTGGACTCTCTAAATACACAAGAGGGAATTCACTAGTTTTTCATTCTCTCTTGCTCTTTCTTCATCACAACAGCTTCTTTGCTTCCATTCCACTATCTCCATTGCATTTTCTTGCTCTCATAACCAAACTACACTGAAGCTTTGCTAATATCAGCATATTTCTCTCAAGCTTGGAGATTGCAGCCTCTCCCTTTTGGCATTCTCATTTTGCTAAAGGAGGGTAACTGAAATTTCTTCATTGCATTTGTGTTTTAATCTAGTTAGCATATTGTTCTAGTATATCTATTTCTTCTTCTATCACCTCTATTTTATTTATCTCTATCTTGTTTGGTTGTCCGTGGAGGAGCTGGAAACACCAAAGTGGCGATTTGACTAAGGCAAATCCCTAAACAGCCCCAACATTTTTCCTTGATCTTATATACGCAAGTACTAAAGATATTTCTTTACTGGAGACTTCATCTCTTGGTTCTCTATGAGTATTTTCTTCCTTTCCTCTTGCTTTATCATTTGTTTTTCATTTAGTTTAGATTACTTTAATTTCCATTACTCTTTGTCGCTTTCTCACATTATAATAGTTCCAATTATCAGAATTGTTAGCAATTACTTTGTTATTTTCTAAGACATTCTCAGTTTTCAGTCTATATGAGACGCCAACGCGTCACGCTATCGTCCTTGGCCGAGAGCTTGTTAGTTTGTCCAGAAGACCTCCATGACCTTCTCTTTCGATTTTTCGAACTCTTGCCTTTTAATTCCGCGTAAAACATAAATAGACACTCTTCATCATTTTATCTTGTCACCTGAGTTGTGTTTTTGAGGTAGTTGAGGGCTATTTTCTCCTTGCGACCTCGTTGTCTTGTGAGTAGCAAATCCCCTCTAAATTTTGGTGAACCTAACATGAATTCACCTTCTTCCAAAACCATGATCATTTTAAAATTTTCAAACTCTTCATTTCCTTTTGAGTCCTTATCTTGTTTCCTGGAGTTGGAAAGGTTGTGTGTTGCAAGCACTCTTCTATGAGCTTTACAACCCAATCTACTACCTCTGGACACACATAGTAAGAAGAAGCTTCAGGCCTACCATACCTCCAAATAGGTTTAGTCCTACTAGACCTGGTCCAATGTTTTTTGGAAATCTCGATCCTTCTGGCTCTCAACCAACGTTCGGTGGTCTTTATCCTTCGAATTCTCCTCCAGGATCTCCCTCCTCTGAAGATTACAAAGTTGATCTTAGGGGGGGCCTTTGAGCAGGTTCAATCTTTAGACGAGAGGCTTAAAGAATTTGAAGATTTTCTAAACCGTGGTAACCTATATGCTCAAGTTGCTCCTATTGTCAATAGCTTGAGAAACTTAGTTACCTCAAACCGCAAGGGCCTTGAGATGTTTTGTGCGCTAACCAACATAGTCAAGACCCATGTACCTTCATACATGTCGGTCTTGAGTCGATCCCAAGATGCCCAATCGGATGTCACTGGTATTTAGTTGAATCTTCTGATGCCTAAGGTATCTGTGCATATGGTAGTCACTAATCCTTCTATACCTTCCATGACTTCCCCTAATGATACAAACATTGTGTCTGCATCCCCCGTTAATCCTAGAATTAATGTATCTTGCATTCCTTTGGGGTATAATATCCCTCCTCCTGGATCCGCACCTCAAATCTCTATCGCGATGGCTAATCTGCCTCCCCTGCCATCTTATCCCATTTTAAATACTCAACTTTAACCAGATAGCTAACCCCACCTCTCATTCTACTTTGCAATCATATTATCATCGCAGTCCTTTGGCGTTGGACATTTTGAACGTCCCTATCCCCCAAGGATTGGAGGTTCTGAAGTTCGATAAATACATTGGCAAAGGTGATCTGCAGAAAAATATCTCTTCATTCACTGCTATGTATAGCAATTTCCTTTATCAAGCTAAGTTGCTAGCTAAACTGTTTCCATGGTCCCTGAAGGACACTGCGTTGGAATGGTTTTGCTCCTTTCCTGACAACTCTATTTTCACTTTTGAGCAATTAAACAACTAGTTCTTGCAGTAGTTCCAGGCTAATATCGGGCTAATGGTCACGTTCACTGACCTCATCCACTGTAAGCAGGGAGCTCATGAGAAAGTAACTGATTTTATTCCTTGTTATCAATCTTTATTTGCTCAAATCCCCTATTACTTGCCCGATTCTAATGTTCAACGTGTATTCATGGGGAATCTACAACCAGCATTAAGGGAAAAATTTCTTCTAATGAAATAACCATCCTTTGCTCATTTGTGTACTGCGCTTAGAGATTATCAGCAATTGGTGGCACATTACAAGGGTTCCTCCTCGTCCCCCCGTCTTGATAATCAGACAATTGTATTTGTTCCGAGAGAGTAAAAAGAATAAAGCAGTAGCGAATGTTGTTTCCATTCCTACTGAAAAGAACGTTATGCGACGTAATAGAATTTGTCCACAATAATCTAAATCTTATGCTAATGTTCTTCATAAATTGTTAAAAGATAGTTTAATTACCCTTCCAGAGATCAAACCGCTTCTTGATGATAAGCCATACCCTAGTTGGTATGATGTGCAAAAGTTTTGTCAATATCACCAAGTCCCAAGTCATGACACTGAACAATGTGTGCATCTCCGACATTTAATCTAGGACCACATAGATAGCGGTGCCATCCGACTTGGTGATAGGAAGCGAAACTCAAACAAATTTGTGGCTAAGGCTAATAGTCAACTACAGATTTACATTGATCCATTTCCATCCCATTCTGCTAATTTTATTACAGCTGCTTTACATCTTTTGAATCTGGCCATTGCGAGTATGTGAACATGGTCTCATTTACTCCTATGATTCGTATGGATAAGGTTCCTAACATAAATTTCACACCACACGACTTCCTCCTTAATAGGGAGCACTCTCCTCTTTACATCCCTACTTAGGTCAAATGGTAACATCATTACTAGTGTTATGGTTGACCCTACCAACAAGGTTAATGTTATCACAGAGGAGATGTTCTTTATTAATAGTTTGCATAAGGAGAAATACGAGAAGTCAAAGGCTATGATCCGCACTCATGATGGCGTTTTTGTACCACCTATCAATTATATTTCTTTGACCATCTTGGTTGGACCTAAGTCTACTGATGTTCCGTTTGTGGTGATTCCCGAATTTGACCTATAAAGAGTGAGATTAGGCATTCCATGCCTAGTTTCCATGAACGTGGTCGCATTGGTAGTCCACGAGTGTTTGAAGATCCCTCATAATGGCACAATGCACACTATTCATGACACTGGATACAAACCACTTATGTCACATGGGGGCTTTTCATTAGATCATTTTTGGCCTGCTACGGTTGGACCTTTACCGCCATGTGGAGATTTATTCTACAAGGCTTATTTTAAGTACAAGACTAGATTTTTGGCCCCTAGTGTTGTCTTTCCTCCTCCATCTCATGCTATTTCTATGAAGGCATCTATGTGTGCACAACAGCGTGCTTTGTCCTTTGTGCCTTCCTCCTCAAGGGCTACAGACAAGCAGGCTCTCGTGGATAGACCTTCTTTTGTTAAGGTTTCACAACTTCCAGTGGTGTCCTTTGTCCCTTCTACAGGGCCTAGCATAGGAAAAGGAAAGGCACCCGTCTTGGTGAAATTTAAGCCTCGGGCTTTCCAACTTCCGGTTTTGCCTACAATCTCTCGTCCTACATTGTATGGTAAGGGGAAGCATGCAGCAAGAGTTAGTTCTTCTCATGTTGCTCCTACGTCTCAGCCCCCGAAGCCTCCTCCCATTCCTCCACTTGCTTCCAAAGCAAAGAAAGGAAAGGAGCCTGTAGTAAAGACTCAAATCCTTGTTTCTGTGGCACCTCCTGTTACCCCTAAGGAGCCTATTCTAACGTCGGTAACGGCCATGAAGATTACTCGTCGGGTGGACCAAGAGACCCCGAACTCTTCTCACGCTTCTATTCCTGGTATTCATAACCATTGGAACCAACTTGAGCACGAGCGTAAGTGTTGCCGATGGGCACTGGCCCTGGCGCGTGATACCTTGCGAAAGACCGAGGGTGAGGCTTTTGTCTCTAATTCTCCTTATGTCCCTGATTCTATTGGTTCTATTTTCGTTCATGTTTCTATTTCTATTGCTTCAGTTTTGCTTTTGGCTTCCTAGATGGATCCTAATGAACCTTACCCTAAGTGGGTGCGAGTGTTCATCGCTCCCTCTTCAGAGCCTCCCCTAACCACTTCTCTACTTGATCTTCCTCCTTTTTGTGAACCCGTGTATATGCTCCACATCAAGGTCATATCTACTACGGCTCTTGCTTCTTCCCTTTCCTCCGCTTCTGACATGAGGGTTCCACATCCTCCTCTAAAGCGTAGATTAGAACACAGCCTCATTTCGAAGGACGGTTGTAAAAAGTTGTCTTCGTCTTCTCCACCTCATTCTAGTTTGGTTTGTTTCGTTCTTATGGCAAAGGAGTCTCCTTCCCCAGAGTTTGTCACTATTCCTCTTCTGAAGGTCGGCAATGACTCCTCGGCTTTGTTGTGACCTTTTTCACACATCACCCCATCAAGATGGGGACCCCCCTAAATTTTGCTCCATTCTGGTCTTTTGGCTTTGGTTCGCTCTCTCTCTGGTCTCTGGTCCTTCCGGGGATGTCCTGTCGTTTGACCCAGGTTAAAGTATTGGTTAAGTCTGTGTAATTAGAGTTTTCATCCTTCAGGCTTATTAAGGGTCAAACCGAGTCACAAAATTGAAATCTAAGCTTAGTGCAGCAGTCGGAAGACTTCCAGCAGAGTCCCCCTAAATTTTCACTGTATTCCGGCAACTTACTATTTTTAGTAAATATTCAATTTGGGACTATTTTATTGAGATTTTGGAATTCGGTCAGTTCCACTGCATCCGGGTAACATCAAGCTGCCTACACGTAAATTTTGAGCCAGATCAGACGACTTGCTATTTTTGGCAGTTCAAGGCTTCAAGAGCCATTCTCAGGGTTTCCACATGAGCTTTTCAGATGCATGTCTGGAGAATCCTTCTGGGTTTTCCAAAACCTTCGCAGTGATGTAACATGCAAACCGAGACGACCACTTTCAGAGTTCAGCCTTCGGAGGCTATTTTTAGGGTTCGCATGCAGTGTTTTTCAACGCATGTCGGGTTTTTCTTTATGGGTTTTTCGAGAGCTTCGCAACGGTGTGACTTGCAAGCGGAGAAGATCGAGTTTTGAGGACTTACTATTTTTAGCCAGTGCATGCAAAGTTTCGGTTTTTCTGGGTTTTTTGAGATCCCACGGGCAATATGACATCGCAAACCATCCGGCAGTGGATGAGTCACTTTCCAGCGTTTCTATTTTTAGCAGGTACACTCCGGCAGCCGCCCAACACTCCAGTTCAGCAAGCAGAACGACATGCAGAAGGAACGAAGTCAAACGAAGACCGTTCGGGATACATGCAAGTCAAATTAGGGTTTCCACTTTTATAGGGGGGGTAAAATCCAAAAATAGCCGAAACGAAGTACCCCACCCATGTCGGCACACTTCAAGGTACCTGCTGGCAAAATTTGAGCAAAGTCGGAGAACTTACTATTTTTAGTAAGTCAGGGCACGGCTATAAATAGCAGGTCTGCACCCGAGGTTGGCATCGAGTGACCCTCAAGCTATCAAGATCAAGCGTTGCAACTTTCAGGCAAAACGGAGCTACTGAAGTCAGAAAGTCAAACTTACTATAAATAGCAGGTGGCTATAAATAGCAGGTCAGGGCAGAGGACTGGCAAAACAGGTTCACAAGGTGAAGAAGATCATATGATGAAATTTTCAGGCAAAACGGAGCCTTAGAGGTTGAAAATCAAGGGACTTGCTAAAAATAGCACAACTTGCTAAAAATAGAATGCGTAAACAAAGGCAGGCAGAGGCATGGAAAATATTCTAAGTGTGGGAAATGAAAGTATCCCCTTCAAAATGCGCCCACCTCACAGATTGATAGCATCAAAATTTTCTAAGGCAAAAACAAAAGTGGGCATGTGAAAATGCGCCCAAGGTTGTGAGGCCAAGTCAAAATTTCCTAAGTGGTAAAATGAAAGCTTGAGGGGCAAAATGCGCCCATAAGCTCAAGGGGTATCAAAAAAATTTCTAAGTGTTAAGTTGAGAGCTAACCCCCCTAAATGCGCCCTCACCTTGAAGAAAGTGATGAAGGCATTGAAATTGCCTAAGGCATGGAAAGTGAAAGCACACCCATGAAAATGCGCCCTTGGCTTGAGGTGAGGGAGTTTAGAAAATTCCTAAGTTACGAAATAAAAGCTCACCTCATGAAATGCGCCCTCATCTTGAAGCTACCCCATCAAAATGCGCCCAAGGAAGATGTTGCTGGAGAAAAGCGGCTAAGGCATTGAAGATAGAAGTTCACCCTGTGAAGTGCGCCCTCAAGAAGGAGAAAAGGTGAAAAATATTCTAAGGCAAAACAAAACCTTGACACCCAAAATGCGCCCAGCTCCAGCAAGGAAATGCGCCCAAGTCAAAGTGTTGAGAGGGTGGAAAAACGCCTAAGGCAAAGTTGAAAGTTCACCCTATGAAATGCGCCCACAAGTGAAAGCTTGGCCTAGTAAATGCGCCCACCTTGCAAGTGTTGTTAAGTGAAATTCTTCTAAGGCATGAAACAAGAGGTTAGGTAAAAACGCCTATGTATGGAAAATGAAAGCTGGAAGTGGTGAATGCACCCAAGGTAATTGGAAGTGTTGAGAAGTTCGAAAATAAACTAAGGCGTGTAAAATGAAAGTAGACCCTTCAAAGTGCGCCCACCTCAAGTGTAAAAGGGGTTGCTGGAGAAAAAGCGGCTAAGGCATTGAAATGAAAGTGGAGGGGTAGAAATGCGCCCTCACTTGAGAATACCACCCCCTAAATGCGCCCACCATGGAGAGGTTAACGTGAAATATTCTAAGGCAAAAACAAAAGCACCACCCCTCATTTGCGCCCATGGAGGATTGAAGGTTAAAAATGCCTAAGGCAAAAGTGGGAGTTGACAAGGTTAAATGCGCCCAAGGGGTCAAGGGGGTTGAAAAAAAAAGTTCTAAGGCAAAATCGAAAGTTCAACATCTAAAATGCGCCCAAGTTGAAAGTGAGGACTTAGAAAAAGTTTCTAAGTGTTGAAAACGAAAGTGCCAAGGTAAGAATGCGCCCTTGAAGAGGGATTTAAATTTTAATTCCTAAGGCATGGAGATTTTTTTTTTATCAGAGAAAAATTATACCAAGGGAAATACGCCAAGAGAGAAAATGTTAGAAAATTTTTTCTAAGTGAGATAGCATTTCACTAGGGAAAAATACGCCCTTGGCATGGAAGGATGATTTGATGAGTTTTAGAAATTTCCAAAGGCAGTTGAAGGTTGACGAATATTTTTCAAGGGGAAGATTCGATATCGATGAATATTTTCCATGGGTCAAGTGAAAATCAAATGAACCCGTTTAAAATGCACCCATGAGTTAACAGAGTTTGAAAATTAATTTCCTAAGGGAAATTTTAATATTTTCAGAGGAAATTCGTTTTGCCTAGATTATTTTCCTGACGGAAGTTAAATCTCAAAGGATGAATTATTTCGAGCATGCAATAATTTTTAATCACCCGGAGTTGAACATTTTAATGAGAGAATTTAAAATGTCTAAGGCAAATTTTATGAAATCGAGGATTTAAATGACAGACATTTTAAAAGTTGGAAATAAATTTACAACTCCCACGAAATTTTTCGAGTTGAATTTATTTAAACACTGCGAGATTTTAAAATGGAATTTTAAATCAAGTCAAGTGATTTTTTTTTTTCTCGCGAGTTGTTTAAATCGCCAAGAGTTAACTGGCAGACTAGAAAGGAAAATTCGAAATTTGAAGAAGAAGGAATCATTATTAAAGGCAACTGCCATAATGACCGGCTGACGACTAGCCCACTACTGCGCTTGAATTAGAAGATTCCGAACGAAGAGAGTGGAAAATTGATGAAGGTGCTAAAAATAGCCCCAGCACTACTTAGCAGGATTCTCCGAGAAGAGTTATTTAAACAATCTCTTCTCTCATTTCTCCTCACATTGTTTCGAAGTTGAAGTTGCTGAAGAAGTTCTTGAGAGATTGAAATATTTTCGAAGTGGTTGAGGAGAGAAATTCTTTGAGAGTTTATTTTATTTCGGAGTTGAGTTGCTGAAAGTGCGAAGTGCTGGAGAAATTTTCATTTGCCGAGACTCTTTCTTTCGAAAAGCTGAAAGTGTGTTGCTGCAATTTCGAAGTTGAAGGTTGAAGTTGTTTTCCGGAGTTGCTGGAAGATTTATTTGTTGAAGTTGCTGCAGAGTGTTGAGTTGCAGAAATTTATATTGTGCTGGGGATTTATTTCGAAATTGCTGAGTATTGAAGTTGCACGAAAGTTGAAGCTTGCTGCAGATTTTACTTATTCGAGCTGCTAGAAGTTGAAAGTTGCTGAGGTTGACGAAGTCGAGACAAAGGATTTAATTCATTTTGTGCTGAGAAAGTATCCACATTACTGAAAGTTGGTAGTTGGCTGCAATTTTCTTCGCCAGTCGGAAGTGCAGTCGTTGAAAGCTTCTTTATAAGCTTGAAGTTTTTTTATACAGTACGAAGTTTGGAGTTAGTAATTTATGCTGAGAGTTTTTATTTTCAAAAAGCTAACTCCACGTTCGCAGCCGTCTCGGAGGTTACTTCATTTTATTTAAAAAATCTGCAGCCTAGCTTATTGCTATTCTATTTTATTTTGCAGATGGCCGGAGCAAAGGATGTTGCAGGAACAAGCAGAGCCGCAGGCAGAGCTGCAAACACTGAAGCAGGCAAGGCTAGCTCATCCCGGCAGGCAATGATTAAAAGGCTCGCTAAGCCATTTCTCCCAAAGTCAGCAATAGTTTCAAAGTTGGCGGGATTAAATGACACCAACCTTGGTTCATTTAATCTAAATGCACTCAAATCGAGGATGTTCGGGCTAGGGGGCCATCAACCATCAGTCACGGCACATAATATAATGAAGAGTGGGATCTACGCAGCTGCTAGTTTTCCGCCAGCAATTCAGTGTCCGGAGCTAATTATGGAGTGCGCCAATCACTACAAGCCAGAACGTAGGACGATTGTCTCTCCGGATGGTAAACTGCTCGCCAACTTCACGCCGGATGCCATCGGAGAGGCATTTGGGATTCCAACTGCTGAGGAGATGTTATACAAGACAAACAAAAGGGCAGATAAGATGTACTCTTCCTCTTTCGAAAGAGTCACTGCAGTCATCAACAGAGTTTGGATGCAGAAGCCGAGGCCACCCCGCACTAAGCTCCCAAAGCAGATAATTGCCGAGGACGTGAAACAAGAATACTGTGATTTGATAATGATGTTGAGCCGGGTAAATGGGAGTGCACAGGCTTACATTTTCGAACCTTGGATGTTCTACTTCATCGAGATCATCTTGGAAGGAAAGGAGTGTGTCGATTGGGCTAGGATGATTAGCAACCACATCGATGAACAATTTAGGAGCTTGAAGGTGACGAAGACTTTCTACATGAGCTCATATGTAATTTACATCTTGGCCAGAATGACTAAGTACAGAGGGATTTCGTACAAGGAGCCAATCGGCTGTGCCCCTGGTCAATTCAAAATCCACAAAGCCTGCACACAGCTACATTTAGCTAACATTGCCAACTATAAACGGGCAAATGATGCATTCACAATGCACATTGCGAGGACACTTCAGCAGAGGACGCAGCAGAGAATATCTAAAGAAGCACAGACACTGAGTGAGGAATATGGGTATTGGCTCATCCAATTCCCGAAATTCACATATATTAGGCTGCAGGGGTTAACTTCGTATCCGTATCGGTTACCACGATACCCCACTGATCACATAGTAATGCTTGAGGTATCTAGGCAATTGATTGCCTACGATAAGATTCAGAAAAGGAAAAAGAAGGGTGGACTTGATTTCCCTATCACCATGGGAAATTCCATTGAGATGTGTCCCTCTTTGCAGGCAGCCCGAGAGGTAGAGGACGAGCTGCAATCTTAGCCTGAGAGGCAGAGGACGAGCTGCAATCTTATCATTTGTCATATCACACAGGCAAGCAGGATTTCGATCCTTACAGGAACATCCGGATGGTACAGAACATTGAATACCGGCACAGAGCTCATCTGGAGGACTTTTGGGCAAATGCAGTGGATGAGGCTGAGATAAGAAAAAGGATGTTTTCCGGACTTCCTCTCAAGTTGATTAGAGAATGTGAGATTATTCCAGTTCTCGACCAGGTGGAGGAGGATGTCAACGTCATGCAAC
>CM021103.1:533098896-533247878 GCA_007115665.2 Sequoiadendron giganteum | reverse complement strand
AATCAAATTAGGGTTTCCACTTTTATAAGGGGGGTAAAATCCAAAAATAGCCGAAACAAAGTACCCCACCCATGTCAGCACACTTCAAGGTACCTGCTGGCAAAATTTGAGCAAAGTCGAAGAACTTACTATTTTTAGTAAGTCAGGGCACGGCTATAAATAGCAGGTCTGCACCCGAGGTTGGCATCAGAGTAACACTCAAGCTATCAAGATCAAGCGTTGCAACTTTCAGGCAAAACGGAGCTACTGAAGTCAGAAAGTCACAACTTGCTATAAATAGCAGGTCAGGGCAGAGGACTGGCAAAACAAGTTCACAAGGTGAAGAAGATCATATGATGAAATTTTCGGGCAAAACGGAGCCTTAGAGGTTGAAAATCAAGGGACTTGCTAAAAATAGCACAACTTGCTAAAAATAGAATGCGTAAACAAAGGCAGGCAGAGGCATGGAAAATATTCTAAGTGTGGGAAAATGAAGTATCCCCTTCAAAATGCACCCACCTCACAGATTGATAGCTTGAAAATTGTCTAAGGCAGAATTCAAAGTTGAGCATAGCAAATGCGCCCACCTTGATGGAAGCCTTGAAAGTTTCTAAGGCATAAAACAAAAGCTCATACCTCAAAATGCGCCCAAAGAGGAATAGGGGGAGCATCAAAATTTTCTAAGGCAAAAAACGAAAGCACACCCATGAAAATGCGCCCTCACCTTGGAGAAAATGATGCTTGGTAAAAAAACGCCTAAGGCATCAAAATAAAAGCATGGCATATGAAGTGCGCCCTCACATGAAACCTCACCTAGTGAAATGCGCCCTCACCTTGAGAAGGATAATGGAGGCCGAAATTCTTCTAAGGCATAAAATGAAAGTAGAGGGGTCAAAATGCGCCCTCAAGAAGATACATGGCTTGAAGAAATTCTAAGTGGTGAAAATAAAACCAGACACACCCATATGCGCCCAAGGCAAGATAAAGTGGCTAGGACTTGGAGAAATTTCTAAGTCAAGAAAATGAAAGCTCAAGACCCCATATGCGCCCAAGGAGGAATGGAAGTCTAGAAATTTCCTAAGGCAACGAAATGAAAGTGGAACCTATGAAATGCGCCCTCACCTTGAAAGGATATTCTAAGTGTTTGAAAATTTTCTAATTGTAAAGTGAAAGCTTGGCCTAGCAAATGCGCCCATGAGCTGAAGGTGAGTAAAGATGGGAGAATTCTCTAAGGCGTGTGAAAGTAAAAGCTTGCATATGTAAATGCGCCCACCTTGGAGTAAGAATGTTGAGGAAATTTCCTAAGTGTTAAAGAAAGCTTCCCCCTCTCAAATGCGCCTGAGGTGTAAACTAAAAAATTTTCCTAAGTGAAATAAAATTTCACTAGGTAAAGTGCGCCCAAGAAGAAAACAAGTGAAGAATTCCTAAGGCGTGGGAATTAAAATTTAAATTTGAAAGAAATACGCCCTTGAAGAGGGATTTAAATTTTAATTCATAAGGCATGGAGATTTTTTTTTTCAGAGAAAAATTATACCAAGGGAAATACGCCAAGAAAAAAAATGTTAGAAAATTTTTCTAAGTGAGATGGCACTTCACTAGGGAAAAATACGCCCTTGGCATGGAAGGATGATTTGATGAGTTTTAAAATTTTCCTAAGGCAGTTGAAAGTTGACGAATATTTTTCAAGGGGAAGATTTGATATCGATGAATATTTTCCATGGGTCAAGTGAAAATCAAATGAACCCGTTTAAAATACACCCATGAGTTAACAGAGTTTGAAAATTTAATTTCCTAAGGGAAATTTTAATATTTTCAGAGGAAACTCGTTTTGCCTAGATTATTTTCCTGACGGAAGTTAAATCTCAGAGGATGAATTATTTCGAGCAGGCGAATAATTTTAAATCACCCGGAGTTGAATATCTTAAAGAGAAAATTTAAAATGTCTAGGGCAAATTTTATGAAATCGAGGATTTAAATGACAGACATTTTAAAAGTTGGAAATATATTTACAACTCCCACGAATTTTTTTCGAGTTGAATTTATTTAAACACTGCGAGATTTTAAAATGGAATTTTAAATCAAGTCAAGTGATTGTTTCTCGCGAGTTGTTTAAATCGCCAAGAGTTAACTGGCAGACTAAGAGGAAAATTCGAATTTTTACAAGGAAGGAATCATTATTAATGGCAACTGCCATAATGACCGGCTGACGACTAGCCCACTACTGCGCTCGAATTAGAAGATTTCGAACGAAGAGAGTGGAAAATTGATGAAGGTGCTAAAAATAGCCCCAGCACTACTTAGCAGGATTCTCCGAGAAGAGTTATTTAAACAATCTCTTCTCTCATTTCTCCTCACATTGTTTCGAAGTTGAAGTTGCTGAAGAAGTTCTTGAGAGATTGAAATATTTCGAAGTGGTTGAGGAGAGAAATTCTTTGAGAGTTTATTTTATTTCGGAGTGTTTAGTTGCTGAAAGTACGAAGTGCTGGAGAAATTTTCATTTGCCGAGACTCTTTCTTTCGAAAAGCTGAAAGTGTGTTGCTGCAACTTCGAAGTTGAAGGTTGAAGTTGTTTTCCGGAGTTGCTGGAAGATTTATTTGTTGAAGTCGCTGCAGATTTGCGAAGTTGTAGAAGATTTCTTTTCTCTGGAGATCTTTATTTTCAAGCTACTGAAAGTCGAAGTGTTGAAGAAGTTTAAACGTTGAGAAGTTGAGGAAGTTGAAATTTCATATTGCTGGCAACTCTTTATTCCTCTAACTGCTGAAGTTGACAAAGTGAAGTCAAGGTTCGAACTATTTGTGCTGGAGAAATTAGCTACATTGCTAAAAGTTATTAACTTGCTGCGTTTTTTCTTCACCAGTCAGAAGTGCAGTTGCTGAGAGTTGTCTCCAAACTCGGAGATTTTTATATAGTTTGAGGTTTGGAGTTAGAAATTTATGCTGAGGAATTTTATTTTCAAAGCTAACTCCGTATTCGCAGCCATCTCGGGAATTGTTTTATTAATCTGCAGCCTAGCTTATTCTTCTATTTTATTTTTGCAGATGGCCGGAGCAAAGGATGTTGCAGGAACAAGCAGAGCCGCAGGCAGAGCTGCAAACACTGAAGCAGGCAAGGCTAGCTCATCTCGGCAGGCAATGATTAAAAGGCTCGCTAAGCCATTTCTCCCAAAATCAACAATAGTTTCAAAGTTGGCGGGATTAAATGACACCAACCTTGGTTCATTTAATCTAAATGCACTCAAATCGAGGATGTTCGGGCTAGGGGGCCATCAACCATCAGTCACGGCACATAATATAATGAAGAGTGGGATCTACGCAGCTGCTAGTTTTCCGCCAGCAATTCAGTGTCTGGAGCTAATTATGGAGTGCGCCAATCACTACAAGCCAGAACGTAGGACGATTGTCTCTCCGGATGGTAAACTGCTCGCCAACTTCACGCTGGATGCCATCGGAGAGGCATTTGGGATCCCAACTGCTGAGGAGATGTTATACAGGACAAACAAAAGGGCAGATAAGATGTACTCTTCCTCTTTCGAAAGAGTCACTGCAGTCATCAACAGAGTTTGGATGCAGAAGCCGAGGCCACCCCGCACTAAGGTCCCAAAGCAGATAATTGCTGAGGACGTGAAACAAGAATACTGTGATTTGATAATGATGTTGAGCCGGGTAAATGGGAGTGCACAGGCTTACATTTTCGAGCCTTGGATGTTCTACTTCATCGAGATCATATTGGAGGGAAAGGAGTGTGTCGATTGGGCTAGAATGATTAGCAACCACATCGATGAGCAATTCAGGAGCTTGAAGGTGACGAAGACTTTCTACATGAGCTCATATGTAATTTACATGTTGGCCAGAATGACTAAGTACAGAGGGATTTCGTACAAGGAGCCAATCGGCTGTGCCCCTGGTCAATTCAAAATCCATGAAGCCTGCACACAACTACATTTAGCTAACATTGCCAACTATAAGCGGGCAAATGATGCATTCACAATGCACATTGCGAGGACACTTCAGCAGAGGACGCAGCAGAGAATATCTAAAGAAGCATAGACACTGATTGAGGAATATGGGTATTGGCTCATCCAATTCCCGAAATTCACATATATTAGGCTGCAGGGGTTCACTTCGTATCCGTATCGGTTACCACGATACCCCACTGATCACATAGTAATGCTTAAGGTATCTAGGCAATTGATTGCCTACGATAAGATTCAGAAAAGGAAAAAGAAGGGTGGACTTGATTTCCCTATCACCATGGGAAATTCCATTGAGGTGTGTCCCTCTTTGCAGGCAGCCCGAGAGGCAGAGGACGAGCTGCAATCTTATCATTTGTCATATCACACAGGCAGGCAGGATTTCGATCCTTACGGGAACATCAGGATGGTACAGAACGTTGAATACCGGCACAGAGCTCATCTGGAGGACTTCTGGGCAAATGCAGTGGATGAGGCTGAGATAAGAAGAAGGATGTTTTCCAGACTTCCTCTCAAGTTGATTAGAGAATGTGAGATTATTCCAGTTCCCGACCAGGTGGAGGAGGATGTCAACGTTATGCAACCCGACTATGGTTCAGTTAGAGATACTCCTGTCCCACCACCTGATTGGTCCGAGCCAGAGATCATGGACTTGGACACTCTTTCTATCCCGGTGATGACTTTTACGAGGACTTGGGTCGACAGACATGTATGCAGACTTAAGAGCAAGTCGATCGCCCTTACTTACAGCTTGATGGGTGACCCAAGGCCGTTATCGGTAAAAAGAGGGAAACAAATTGCTCAGACATCGAGGGCACAAGTGGAAATGCCAACCCAGCCGATACCGTTGAGGATAGAACAAGCATCACCCGTGCACTCACAAACTCAATCTTCGAGTTTAAGAGTGGTTTCATTATTTGCCGATCAGAGGGCAGGATTAGAGGAAGAGCGGGGACTTGAGGATGTAGATCAGCCCAACGCCCGGGAATCAGCCAGTGTCAGTTTATCCAGGGGCGGCCAACAGGAAGAGGAAGAGGAAACAATGGCCGACACCCATTTTCAGCAGATGTTGGACACGGCTTTGGAAGAAGAGGAAAACACAGAACAGGGGACCCAAGGGTCGGGAGATACCCGGCTTATAGAGGAGGATGAGCCTGAGCAAACCAGTGCAAGAAGGGAGGAAGTGCACAAGATGGAGGCAACAGAAGAACAGCCCCTTGTCATTTGTAATCCACAGCAGACAGTGCCTGATTGGCTTTCCGACAGAATGAAGAGAGAACCCGAGGATGATACGGATCCGGCCATTGAGATGGAGGAGTTCCTCAGGAGGATCAGTGCGCCACCAGAGAAGAAAAGGGCCCGAAAGTTTTCAAAGATCTCAACTGACGAGTCAGGCTCTCGCACGCTTCAGGTGGCTATTCCGAGGGAAGATTGTGATCGAACCGAGGAGAGGCCTGAAAATTATGTGATCACCACAGTAGAGTTGGGTCGTCCTACGGGAGCCCAAGTTATCGAGGAGTTCGATAACTCCTATCAGGCATTGAAGGATCAGTTGCTCCGCACGGAGGGGAAGTATAAGAAAGTGAAGAAGGAGCACAAAACTTTGATAGGATACGTACAAAATCTAGCACATCCAGGTGAACCAGCAAACCCAGCAGTGGAACATCCATCAGAGCTTCCGAAGGAGTCAGTTGTTGCCTTAGAGGATTTGAAGAAAATGGAAACGGAGGCAGACAAGTGGGTTAGCCGTGTTCATACTGAGACAGGGAAATTCATGGAGGACCTCGCCGATGCTTATCGACAAGCCTCAAGTATTTTGGCACGGATGGATATAGTAGATCAAGCCTGGGGTGATACTCGCATCTATCAAACGAAGACTGTACTTCGTTTGGGGGCTTTGATGCATATACCTCTAGAAACCTTGGTGGATGGAGGTGTAATTCAGAGAGGTGATAGGTATGATTTCACCAGTTGGTACTCCTCGGTGGTCACAGGCCGTGGATTTCACGACGCAGCAAGGGCAGATTCAGCTAAAGTGAGGAAAGCAATGGGCAACATCTTGGGGGGAGTCCTCAATACATTAGAAGCCATATTTGCTAGAAAGTTGGTCCCAGAGGAGATAACTGCTGATGGCTTGAAAAGTAGACTGCCTCCATTCTTCTCAGCTGCGAGGTCACTTGTCCTGGATGACTTTGAGAATGTCTCCACATTCTCTAGTATAATTCAGCATACCCAGGACGCCTTAGTGACATGGAGAAAATCTTACACCAGATACGGACAGACGGTAGCAGTCTTGGAGTTCCAGCTCAACCATATTCCACCGATCTCTACACAGGAGGTTGAAGCAGTATTGGCCCGGTTGATCGAGTTTGCTATCCGGGAGAAGGCCAGTGGGAACGCGCTGCTTGATGAGGATCTTCTTGATGATGGTAGTGGGCATTAATTGCTCATTATGATTCCTGCAGGGGAGTGGAGAATATTCTGTGCATTCATTGCCCACTCCTCTCTGTGGCGGTTTTTAGGGCAGAAACCCTAATCAGGGCATAGGTGGCTCGATCTGAGCCCTTCATTGTAATTTGATCTAAACCGTCCACTGAATTGGACTTATTATAAAAGGGGCATCCCCCCTCATTTGTAAATTATTAGACATTAGATCAAGAGTTGAATCAGAGCTAGAGAGTAGAAGGCATATAGCATTTAGCTTAGAAGTTAGCTTTAGATTGAGGAGGGAAGAAAACTTTCCTTTGAAAGTTTTGTAAAAGGTTGTTGTGAACACTTTTCATAATACAAAGAGTTTCATTGCTTGGTGATTTCTTCTTTGTTATGAGTAGCTAGCAAGGCCATTTCGTCTTTCCAATTCAAGGTAGATAGAGTAAAGTAGATTTCTATTTCATGCAAGTAGTTGTTAATTGTGGAGTGTGGCGTTGTGATTTAAGCATATCTTCTTTCATCCATACCACTAGCGGGCTTACTGATGGTAAGTTCGCCTTGCGTGGTCAACTGGAGTATCAGCACTTAACTTCGATTATGGTTCATATGTTTGTATGCGTCGTATTGACGGTATGAACATGTTGCGTCATAGTTTGAACACTTTTCTCATCCTTTGAAGATTGCACCAACTTTGTCGGAGTTGTTCGAAAGGAGACAAAGCAAAGTTTGGTTTGAAGATTGTTTAAGTCGATCCTCGTCCTCCACCCTTTAGAAGTAGATTTGTAGAATCCCTATCCCTATCCCCTTTAAATTCTGCATTTTCCGAGTCAGTCTAGATACCAGAACAATATTGCCAAATCATTCATGTCCTAATTGCTTCACAGAGTCGAACAACTACGTAAGTCCCCTTGAAATAACCAGCAAAACACATCAACCAACTGAGTCTATTCGCGATAAAAGGAACCTTGGAGTCGAACACATGAACTTTCAAGCAATCTTAGCATGTGGGACACTTTGATCAAGAGAGAATAGAGTGACCGTTGGACAACTTTATTCTGTGCTGGCGTTGTCATAAAAAGCACGTCAACAGGCTTCTCAGCTTCCTTTTGTTTGGTCACTACACTCCACTCCAAAGAGGTGCATGTTTAACTCAGAGGATATTCCGACTCTATCATCCATCTTTCTTTAGTCGATGACGTTAGCCTCGCAAAAGATCCTGGATGAGGACATTCAGGTGGCCTCCTCCTTAATTCTTCCTATAGGTGATTCGCCCAACATTGCTCTCGTTGTCCTCACTCTACAAGCTCATCCTCCCTCCCCTTATGACAATCTATATTGGGAGCAAGATGACTTGTTAAAGGCGCTTGACTAGAGTAGTACCTCTTCTTATCTTTAGATTATATTTGTGTATTTGTTTGTGTTCCCTCGTACTTGTTTGTTTATGTTTCTGCTCTCCCCTGGACGACCCTCAATACCCTTGTAGGTACATCGATATAGGAGAGAAAATTTGTCGTAACTTCTTTTATTTGTCCTAAATTAATTTTCTTTTCACACCGGAGATGATACAAAGCGTCGAGGCATTTAGGCCTCTTCCATGTTGACCCGGCTTTTTATTTGTCTTCATGTGCTCTTCTTCTCATTCCAATCTATTTGAGGGGTGATGACAGTTCATATAATTTACACTATATATGCATTTATGATCAGTTTTGACCCCGAATACTTGGATCCCCCTGTGTTTTCAATCTCTTTACCTTTGCTTTTTCTTGATGTTGTGGATTCTATGGATACATCTCGCTATGTATGTCATGACACAACATCTCTCTTTGCCTCTCTTCTCCTTAGACTGACTTGTCCTCCTCTGTGTAGCACATATAATTTTCAGGGGGTCTACCATATCAAGTTATTCTTATTTTTCAGAGATATGTCTTAATATGTCTTAAAAATCTTAATGTCTTATGATCTTGTCGTCTACATTGGGGGAAACTTGACTAGACTTGTCTTTTTTGTGATTGTCCTGCAATGCAGTTTGCAATAGCCACAAACCTATCAGCTTGTCGTTTGGTCTCTAGCATAACATAGCTTGCTAGCCATACTTATCAGCACCATCTTTATATTTGATCAAATTTATCACATCTATTTTTCGCTTTTTCACCTAACATGTTTGTCTGCAGCTAACATGTTCGTGGTAAATTTCCAATGATGCACCAAGGAATGAGGTCCTTAGGAAGGTTATAATATTTTTGTTACTAAAAAAATGTAAATAAAGATGTCACCACCCACCAAGAAAATATTGATGTTGACGAGTTTCTTGATTATTCCCAGAATACATAAACAGGGCCTAGTGTTGGATAAACATCCAATGAAATGGATAGCAGCCTTGGTGAAAAGAATAGTAAACATATGCATTTTGTTAATGAAAAGGTCTACGATCAAATTAAAATCAATGTAACAAAGATCACAAGTAATTACCCTTTTCTACATGTCCAAAATGTGTCAATAGGAAGCAGCCTTTAAAGAAAGAGAATAGATGAAAAGCAAAGGAGAAATCTGCTTAAGTTATTGGAAAACTGAGTACTATATGTTGGCACACCATTTTCATGTGTCTCATCTTTGTTTTGTTTTTCTCCAAAGGTTGTGCACTTGACCTTATACACCATTTGTTGATATATCCTAAATGGGTCCCCTACATGTCAAAAGATGCAAAAATCCATCATGTTTCTAGTGTTTTCCTTCATGTTTTGTTTGTTTGTCGACCTTCCAAAATGTCAAGTTTGTCCATACCTGCATGCTTTCCCATCTAATCCCGAAAACTTGCTTAAATCCTTGTCTAAGTGTTGATTCGTCAAAGCTTCGCATTCTCCAATACCGTTCCTTTGGCATTCCCTAGCATTACAGCCCGAAAGTCCATTAAAAGCTTAAGTCCTTTGCATTTGTCAAACATTCGAACTTCTTCATCCTTCCATCTCTTAGTACCTATTCGCCTTCATCTTCACTCCTCGATCTCCAATCCCTTGCACTTCAAAAAATTTATAAGTCTTGCACAATCAAACTTATAGCCTTACCCTTAATCGGGTACCCATTTCACCAACTCCCAAAAGTCCAAAACTCCATCCCTTTCTCTATAACCCATCAGGGTAAGACTTTTAGCATTTTCCTCGCCTTGATACCAAGTCATATCCCATCCCAATTCCCCGATCCTGACATCCCAAAATCCTTTTCTTTGTCAAGGTTCCCTTGTCTTCCTTCCTCAATCTCACATCCCCTCTAGCACTTCCCTTTCACCCTCATTTCCTCAATGCTCTGATCCCTGGCCAGCGGTATGATTTCTCCCTAATCCCCGACAATCCAAAACTCCTACCAACTTCTAGTATCTCGACATACTTAAGAGGAAAGCATAGTACCTATTGAAGGTATGAGACTATTAATGCCTAACTTGTCCAAAGGCCTGATAAAGTAAAGGGAAAATATTTCAAAGGTTGTCAAGGCCAAAGGAAGCATGATAGTGTTAAATGGGTAGTATTTTAATATTTAATCAAGCTTTGCAAGAACCAAATGAGAATGGCACACTTCTCTTTTACCCACTCCATCTACTTGCCATTATTGTCATTGATCTCGCAACTACTACATTTATTCCAACATATCTCCTTAGCATCTTGGGCACCTATTTTGGAGGGAGTTCATATATTCCATCGATTTTCAACTTGCTACGGTGCTACGATTAGGGTTGATGCCCTATAACTGTTAAAGAGCAAGTTTTGGTCATTACTTAAATACGATGGAAAGAGAAAAAATATAGCGTATAGCATAGAAAAAGACTTAAACAATAGAACCCTAGGGTTCACAATTTCCAGATCTGGGTGTTGTATTTTGGTATTATAATGACTTGGGTTCATCTAAAATTTCTAGTAACACTTAAAAACTTTAAAGACTAAATGATTAAAGACATATTTGACCTTGATTGAGTGTCTCCTTGTGTTTAATGTACATTTCCAGATGTATTTTTGATTAGTTGGCTAGCCAAACGACTATAAAATCCCTGCAAAGCTTTTGCAATGTATCTTCTCAAAATTGTAAAGGGAATATATGGGTATGCTCATGGATTATTAAGTAGACTCATTTAATATTCTAAAAATATCCATTATTTTTCTAAATGTATGTGTAGAGCCCAGCTTGCTTGTGCATTTTGAGATGAGTCTTTTGTGATATCTTGATTAAAGTATCACCTTTGGTTTCAATTATTGCATGTTTTGCATGAACTCAAAGACTATGTTGCCCAACCGTTTAAAGGCACCAGTCTATTATTGGCTCCATCTCACCATCATCCCAACACACTCAAAGAAAATTAATATAAACATCTTTACAATTTTATCTATTTAGTGTGTTTCAATTGCCATGTCTAAATGTATTAACATCATAAGGGGTTAATATAACACACATTCATTGGTATTTATGTCAACTTACACCAACAAATGGTATTGTTGCCATGGAGATGATATAGCCATTGCCGGTGAAGTTTGAGCCCGATGCATATTTTGAAAACCTCTACAACTTGATTGTTAGTTTTAGCTAGTGGATTTAAGTTTGGGTAAGTTGGCAACATGTCAACTTATGCCAACAAATGGCATTGTTGTTGGGGACAAATTAGTTGTTGTCAAGTTATAGGCAATAGGAAGTATCTTAAAGACCTCTACAACTCATAACAGGAAGATAATCTTTGTTTGGTTCTTTGAATTTTCAGCTATTGGGAAATTTTTATTTTATCACTTCTTAGTGAAGAGTGTTGCCTCTATTTTAGTCAACCCAAAATTAACAATCAGATTAAAAGACTTTGTGATGGAGAGGAGGTAGCCCAAGTACCAACAAGAGCAAGGAGAACCTTCCACCAATGCACGAAGACATCCATTATAGGAGGCTTAGAATAATGGTAAGTCATTCATACCTATCTATCCAACTTCAGAAGTTAGAGTTTCGAGTAGAAATTATTTATTTATTGATTCAAGATATCAATACCTAAGTACTTCTAAAGACTCAAATGATAGAGGCATAATCAGAAAACAGAGCAACATGTATAGGTTTGGTTATGGAAGCATTGATATTGTTGTTGGTAAACGGGACGAGGATAAATATTGTATTGAACATCCTATTTACTAGTCTTCCCCTTCTTCTAGCATATCATATGATTGTAATGATGAAATAGATGAATTTCTATATCAACTCAAAGAGGAGAAACTAAAACAAGCAATGATTTTTAGTCAACTGAAGGCTCAATCAAAACGGAATATTATGCCTCTAGGTAGGACAAATAAGGATAAATACTATGGGTAGAAACATATGATATTGGACAATATCCTCTTCCTCCTAGGATGCAATACAGAGAAGATGTTGAGCATCATGAGGTGTGGTCTCACCTTATGTAAGGTGCCTTTCCTGGAGTGTAATGTTTTTTGCAATGTTTTAATCATTTGTATTTTTCAGTTGGAAAGATGTAAATATAACCACGCTCAAATCACACAGTATAATATTTTGACTGACATTCAAGGTGCATCACATAGGCAAAACTAGAAGTAATACTATAATTTTCTGACTTGAAAATGATTGATTTTCAATCAATAACCTCTCAGAAATTATTATCAGACTCATTGATACAACTCCCAGAATGTGCAGTAGCTTGGCAAACTTGCATTGAAAACAGAAAAGCATTGAAACAGCACTTCACATTACATTTCTCTTCCTAGACTGGACACTACAGCACTTGCAATGAATCTCATAAATAAGTATTACTGGAGACTCTAAAGTCAGGAAATTACAAGTCGTTCCAGAATGAAAGAGGGTTTAGATTGATTTGCAGGAAATAATCTAGACTCAGAATGAAGCAAGTTTCTTCCTATCGGTTAATGTCAATACATAAAAAGGAGTATGATTGCAATCCAACCTGGAAATATGCCAAAACTAAGAAATGACCTTCAACAAATGGAAGTCGACTAGTGCCAAGAAGAGCAAACATGTCCAGCATAAGGAAAATGTAAAAAAAAAACCCCAGAATGAGTTGAATCACCTTCTAATCAGTGCGCCTAGTCTATGTATGTTGAGGCAACTCTCATGACAGTTCCTTTGGTGCCCAGGCCCTCACGGAATAATACATCAAATTTGATGTCGAATATATGAGTGCGACTAAACCCAGAATGCCACACCTTTAATATCCCGTCTAAACCAAGAAATCCTCGCCTAAATCACATTTCTCACCAAGTATTGAGTTTGCAAGACCCCACAAGAAGCCATGATCTGATATGAGCACAGAACGCCCAGCAACGTGAATATTTCAGTAAATATATGACATCCCAGCAAGATAATCAATCCAAAAACTCTCAGCGCCAAATACTTCACCCAATAGTAATAATAAGCTTCAGAACTGAATGATAAATGGCTTGATTCCAACCTCCTTGCAAAAACTTGATTTTTACACAATGCTATCACCAGATTTGTCACATACAATATTTTTCCAACTGCAAATAAGTCCCAATAGGAAGCCTAAGTGACTCCCTCGATAAACCCCAGCTAGGATAGATCGTTGCACTATTGAAACTGGTATCTTACGGTTTTGAAACCCACAGACACGAATGCCTTCGAAAGCTCTCCAAGAAGTAGCGAGATAATAATGTCAAAGAATGTGAGGAATGAACTCCTTTTTCCCTTTTATATTTCCCCACATGATTTCCCGCTCACAAATATAAAGTGACTTTATAAAGTTCAATTTAAATATTTGACTTAAGCCATTTAATAACATTGCTTTGTTAATTACTTAATATCACCTTTTAAAATTAACTTGACACAAGGCAATATTAAATAATTAAGTAAAGGATTCCCTAAATATGACATTAGCCTTCAAGAATTAAAAAGGTTTAGTGATCACCCTGAGTGGCTACTGAGAAGGGGACATTACACCTTAAGCAAGAACACTATCAACTGTTAGTTTTAGACCAGAAATGCAAATAAGTATAAATACACAACTTAGAGACAATGAACACAATATTTTACCTTGGGAAAACCTCCTACTCGAGGGAGAAAAAACCCAGCAAAAGATCTCTTATATATTGGAAGAATAAAGGCAGAAATCTGCTTACAACAATCAAGCCCTATACAGGGCCAAATCTCATAGAATAATATATATCACTCCTTCTTGAATGAATGATAATGCTTCTTCAAAGAATTCGATCTGCTGCTAGAAAGAATGTGAACTTCTAGTGCTGCTTAGGAAATGTGAATTAAAGAGAATGAATTGATGTTGAAATGAGAGGACTTCACCTTCCTTATATACAATGCTAGGCGACCTCTTCTCTAGGTCAGCCCTAGAAAATATAACATTATTTGTAAATCAAAAGGCCGACCTGCCTTGGAGATTATTTATTTAATTTTTATTTTGGAGAAAATATCTTCCGCCACTATAAACATTAACACTCCCTCTTAGCTAGGGAGGTATTTTCCAGATATCCTAGTCATGGAGTCTCTCGACATGACGCCCACAATGGCTACACCCATTTGTGGAAAACCACATCTTAGTCTCAAAGTTGTACAATAATTGATCATGGAATCTCTCAACGTGATGTCGTCATGGAGTCTCTCAACATGACATCTACCATGGCTACTCCCATGTGTGGAAAGAAACACATATACAAGGGTTCATCACGGAGTCTCTCAACGTGATGTCATCATGGAGTCTCTCAACATGACATCCACAATGGCTACACCCATGTGTGGAAAGAAACACATATGCTGTATGTAATTGCAAAAGGTTCAACTTGCCACTCTCGTGAATAATTGTCCTCTAAATAAGTAGAGAGGAAGATCTTCATTATGGGGATGAATATCCATGTTGTTCATACAGCCCAGCATCAAATAAAATTTCACATTCAGACATACAGGCATTTATACAAAAGAAAAAGCAAGAAATTAATGAGCTTTCTAGGGAAGAAAAGGAGTGTGAAGAGAGAATCAAGGCATTGCAATCCAATGTTCACCCTACTACTACAAAAGTTCAAGTTACTTGATCCCCTATCATTTCCCCAGACAATCTTTACAAACAGCTAGACATTTCTTGGGTTGATTATGAAATGAAGCTAATGACAACCAAGGTCTACAACCAGATGCCTAGATTTGATGTGTGTGATATCAATGAAGGGAACACACATGCTAGGGCATTTTTAGAATTTATGAAAAAAAATCAATTTGAAGATGAGGACATGCAGATGAGATTTTTTGTTAGGTTCTTGCATTGAAAGCTACTAAGGTGGTATTAAAGTTTTCTAGAGCATTCCTTTGTTTCTTCGAATGACCTTGTGGCTACATTTGAAGAAGAATTTGCATTGCATCTAGACTCTGTTGTTCTTGTACAAGAGTTAAAACAAATCAAGTGGCAAGAAGGAGAGTCAAGCAAGGACTTCAACCACAGGTTTGACGTTACTCTTTCCAAAATTCCAAATGACTTTAGACCTAATACACTTGCCTATATAGATATGTTCCTTATGAACCTCGTTTAAGTTCAATAAGGGAAGAATTTAATTTGGTGAATATGCAGTAGGCAAACTTGTTCCTTGATTATGTTGTGAAAGTGAAAATGGATATGATTGCAAAAACATTATCCTCAAGTACAAATGTTGTTGGTAATGAAGAGGTTATTGTGAACAGTAATAGCATGGATATTGCATCAACTTTGAGCACAATATCAAGTGATGAAAGTGTTTGCAAGCAGGCAGAAGATAAGAGTAAGAACAACAATGTTGTTGGGAAGTTGACAAAGAAAAAGAAGGATCCAATGCAGAAGTGGATAGTAAAGAAGAGATAAGTACCAACAGCCCACAAACATGAAGTTTCAAAAGAAGAAAGTTTGAATTATGAGGCACAACTGGTTCAACCCCTACCGTTGAAAATGCAATGTGTGGACAAAGAAGAAGCAGTATGTACAAGTGAACAATCAAATGGATTAGCTTTTGAAGTTGATTGTACAGATTGTGCACATACTTGTGATGTATACAATGCACAAGAAAATAGCTTTTTGTTTGATATCTCACCCTCCTTTGTCTCTGATTTTGAATTTGTTAATGATGCTTGTGTAAGATGCTACCCCAAATTGCATCTAAATTTTTTTGATTTCTCACCAATAGGACAGTTCAGGCATTTCGTCAAACAGTTAGAATCAAGTGTTCCAGATTTGTTTCTAGTTTACTCCCAGGTGGACTAATGTTTTGCACTCCAAGCACATATAAACCCCTTCCTCAATATCAATTTACAGAACAAAGGATAAACACTGAATTGAAAGATAGTTTTATGCAAAGCTTCTTGTATTGTAAACAAATTGATTCCAATGGCACAAATAACAATTTATACGATGGACATGAAACTATTTACAAGCAGCTTTAAGATTAACAATATTGTTCAATACAATTCTCTGACTTGTTTAAAGTCCCAACATTCTACATATAGGCTTGTGCATAATGTACACCTTCCAATGAACAGCAGCTCATCCCTTAGAACATCACTTCCGAGAATGACAGCTACAGGCAATTGTTGACTTTCTTCAACACAAAGCAGCGACTCTTGTATTCAGCCTGACCTCTTAATAGTAACGGCTATTAGATAGGCTCTTCCTCCTGATGATGTATAGAACAATTCGATCATAGATGCAATAGTCTTCTCCTTCTCGATTGACTTCCACGTCACCTCCTTTGGATTCCTTTACCACGATTTCACAATTATAACTCCTTTAACTCTGTCGATGACTCATATGAAATAGTCATCCCTACTCTGTCATTTTCTTTCCCTCGGGCATTTACTTCAATATAGAAGCGGCCCGAATTTCCTAAAGCAGCTTTATTGAACACCAAGTCATATTGATGCGTTGTCATTATAATATCCACATCTCCTCTGATTTTTGCGGCAACCTCACATATGAGTAATTCCCGTCTTGACAACTCCTATCACATTTAAGCGACTCCTATCTGGATTTCACGTGGCTATATAATCAAATTGACATCTAAGTCTTCACGTGGATTCCAAAGTCCTCTCCACGTCGATGAATGGCCAAGGAACATCGGCTAACCTATATAGCAGCTCCCAAGATAATGCTAAAAGAATCTTGGAAAGCTACGGACCATCCAACTTCCTTGACTCCTTCCTTAAGCATCCAGAAAGGGAAGCATCTGCTTTAATTCTTCTCACGATAGCCCTCACAAGAGTCATAGGCAGATTGAATATTCTCGAACCTTCATTTTATTGATGTTATTCCTTAGGCTGGCATCTTGTATACAATTGTCCCACTAATATTTCCTTTGCATGAGTCGCCTTCTAAAACTCACGTCTTATTTGATTCATCATTAAATGAAACTAAGAATGGTTACACCGACTCCCATGATATCTTCTTCCACACACATTTCATCAAAAGTATTTTTGCTTGGTATAAAGGGCCCTTCCAAGTCAACATGGGTTTGAATTCGAATTCCCAAATCATTCCATTTAATCCCAGCCCATCGCATCGTTAATAGCATTCCAGGCTTATAAATGCTCGGCAGTTAAAGAAGCGATAGTAATAAGACCATGCAAACATTAATATTCTTTAGCCGTAATAAATCTCCACATCTTCCTTCATGGCGATGGCATTATTGGAAATTGACAAATTCCACTTGAACTTTACTAATCCGTCTCTTAACTCAAAAACTCTTAATTCATCACAAACTACAGCGATAGCCACAAAGATAATTAAAATCACTAAATCTCATTATTCTAAAGCGGTTACCTCCTTGTTAATCACGACTAATTCCTAACATGAAATCATCTCTCCACGCCACCATAGGGATGACCTTGACAACCCACCCTCTAACAATTTAAAAATTCTTCTGTAAAATCCTTCAACACTAGATTGTGTACACTAAATATAATAAACAATTTACTCAAAAGTGAAAACTCTGAAATTTGCTTTTCAAGGACTTTTAACAAATTTCTTTGAACTCCAAACGTTTAAATCAGCTGCAAAATCGGAATGACTTTGCTGGTACAGAAATTGGGTTTTCGTCCAATTCTGAAAGCATGAGGGTTTTCGTCCTCAAGTTACGAGAAAGCCAAGCTTCTCCAAACACAATCAACCAAGCCTATCTGCAATGAGCTTCCTGAAAACTTTTATTCGCCTTTGCCTTGCCCCTTGTCTTTTTGCTTGCCTAATTGTTCAAATTCTTTTCTCTTTTAATTTCCAAATTGTGACTTAATTTTAAATCTGCATTTAATAAGTTACTTTAAATATAATATTATTTAATTAATAACATTTCCTTTTCAAATTATTTTCTCTTTTAATTTCCAAATTGTGACTTAATTTTAAATCCGCATTTAATAAGTCACTTTAAATATAATATTATTTAATTAATAATATTTCCTTTTGACTTAACATTTGGACGAAAATATTAAATAATTCAAATAATATTATATTTCACTATGTAATCAAAAACGGGACATTACAACTTGTTTGCATCAGGATAGCATAGAGATGGTTGCACTTGATGATAAAGTTGTTGAAGTAAATATTAGTGTAGTCACTAATTTTCAATTTGAAGACCTTTCCCTTGAAGAATGTGAAGATGGTAATCATGTGAATGCATATGAAAACCTATTTGTTTGGTGCTTCTTCATGCATAGTGCACTTCAAAAAGATCATATGAAGAAGCTCCGGTATTGAACATGGAAGAAGAAATGTATCATAGATCTCATTTTAGCAGCATATATAACATAACAAACTGCTCACGTGCACTTGAAACAGCGCGACAATTTGAAGAATTTAGTTCTTCACCTAAAGTGCCTCATTGGTCTAATATTAGTGCTAATGAAATGTGCATTAGTACATGTGATAGTGAGGTACGTTGGTTACCTATTGTCCCTCAAATGAATAGAGTTGAGTAAGATGCTTTTCTTCATGATGTAGAAGCAACTTCTAATGTGACCTCTTATGTTGGGGATGATGGTGTGCCTGAGTTTGAGTATTCACTTGGGTCCAACATACAAGTACTGAAGAGGTTGAAAAGCAACACATGGGTCAAGAAGATAGTCAACTTATTGACTAGCTTTACAATATGTCAGAGCTTCAAAACTTTCAATTTGATGTGTATGAGGAAGAGTTTCCCTTGTGCAGATCAGCAAATTAGTGCAGCATATGTTTCATTGAAATGTGAATTGGAAGCATTTTATTTTTGCTTCAATTCAGTTGATAAGGTCAACAAGGGTGAGGAAGTTTGTGTTTCTGTTGATGCTGACCTCACTCTTCAAGTTGTGGCCCCAGCTGTTTTGGACTTCAATGATATAGCATGGCACAGTTAAGAGATATTGTTTTTCAAATTGTGCCCCATTTTTTATGTGTCTCATATTTGCTTTGTTCTGCTCCAAAGGTTGTGCATTTGACCTAATCCACCTTTTGTTGATAACCGATATGAGATATCCTAAATGGGTCCCCCAAACTGCTAGCCACAGCTCTCAGAGGAAAGAATAAGAAAATAATCTCTTTTGCAATAATTAAAGAAAACATGCCTAGAACCAAATATTTTCAAGAACACTTGCATAATACAAGTACAAAACTAAAACAATAAGAAGGATCTTCAACACATCTCAAGATCAACTTGCAAAATTACTTAACAGAGATGTTGAACAGAGACAAGCTTGAAATATTTAAAGACAGTAGTAAGAAGGAATAAAATATCATTAATGGATATTGACAGAAATAACGACTATTTTGTGTGCAATCTTAGTGTATATGTATTTTGTCAACCCTGCACTTTATAATCTGTGTTATGGTAATGTATTTCACAAGTTTATGGTGTTGCGTGATCACACAGAAGTAAAAGCGACCCCTAAAGCATAAATCAACTCATTTTGTTGGTGGAACATTCAGGGATTGCAGTGAACTAAAGCTGCAAATGCAGTGCATCTTATGTAGTCATTCTAGTGTGATAACATTGAAATAGTAAGCATCCTATAAATAAACAAAAGGCTTAATGTACATATGCTGTATGTAATAATTTTCTGGTTTTTAATAACACTTCAAGAATTAATGAAAAGAAATTGAAATAATTGACACAGTATTTGTCTTCTTCCTTTATAAATTAAAATATATCCTAAAAGTTGCTTTCATAATGCAAAAAAAATGTTCATGAGTTATCACTCTTACACCACTTACATCAATAGAAAAGGGTTCTTACAAATATCATCCAAAACAAAGGTGTCTGTGCCTATTACAAGATTCCACCCACTTTGCCAAAACTTGAGCATAAAATTGTCTTAAGAAAAAAAAATCTCCTTTCATGCAGTCCAAAAATTATGTTGACATATACCATAAAAAGCCTATTAAAATACCTTCTAAGGAGGCATATTCACAAGCAGCTAGAATTATGTAGCATAAACTTACATAGACCATGTATAAAGTACAGGAGTTGCAATCATTGAGTAAAATTAATAAAATATAAAACACAAAAAATAAAAAATAAAAAACTCCATTACAACACCTGTGCACAATATCCATGAGGACAATCAGACCCAACTCATGGGCTTTGTCAATAAGAGACTTCAGATCATCAGGAGTCCCACACCGACTACTAACAGCAAAACAATTTGTCACATGGTACCTGTTGGAAATGAAACATTCAACAAAACTATCAACAAAATATGCCTGAAGAAGCTTAATAAAATGATAAGTCAAGCCTCCAATGTTTTTTTTCTTGGCTCAAATTGCTGAAAATGATAGCATGATAAAAAAAAAAGACCAAAGTAGTTAATCTCCCAAAGACTTGCATCTCAAGATCAATGGGACACTGAAATGCATGTAAAGTGATAATTCTATGTTCATTGCTATCATCACAGAAAGTATAAGAAAAGGTAAAAGTCTCAAATATTTCTTTATGAACAAGCACTGAGTTCAAATGTGCCTCTGGAGCATATTATACAAACATTTGATGTTGATAGCATAAAATTCAAATCTAGGTCAGAAATTCAGAGTAATAATTTTAGTCTGACAAGTGATAACTGATAACATATATGCATATAGAACAGAGCATATTTATCTGATCAAAGCAACAATGAGATACCATGCATAAAACACACAATGGAAGCAAGCACGGAGTGAGTTTAACCCTTTGGAAATAACAGAAAGTTGCAGAATTTTAAATATACATGGACAAAAGTCAAATAAATTATATAAACTCAGTACAAGGAATAAACAGGAACAGATCAAGTAGAAAAACTGAAGCACATGGATGCATAGAACATTTTACAATTGATTATTAGATTTAAGCTTTTATATTTACTCTGAGAATATAAAAGGTGGTAGAAACTTATCAATGGAAACACCCATAAGACAATGACAGTCAAGTGTTGTAAATTTTATAACAGTCTGCATATCCAGTAATTTCACTTCGAACAACTCAAGTCTCACAGGCCAAATTGCATATGCCTGGAGGTTCCAATTAACAGAATTTTGAAATGGGGGGATAAGGGGGATGAGCATTGAGTTTTACGGACAGGGGGGCCAAGGACCTAAATTTGGAGTTGGCAGGAGAATGGTTGCACACATAATATATAATAATAATAGATATTTTAATATAATTAATAATAAATTATAATGTATAATATAGTAAATATATAATATTTATTTTCATATATATTAATAATAAACTATACTAAAAGTCTAAATATATTAAAAATTTGACTTGTGATATACTAAGTTATTTACAAAACACATAAAATTTTAAAATATATACGATTCTACGTAACTCTTTGACATCTCCAGCCAAATTACTTAAACATCTAATATGGTGATAAACGAACTGTCAGGATTGTGAAACCAGCCTTTGGCTTTTGAAAAAAATCGTTTATACTTGCACAATAATGGTCATGCACTCAATCAGTTGACAATGGATTTTGGTCAAGAAAAAACAATTTGTCTCTCATATTCTCAGTCACAAACAAGGAAATTTCTGGCAAAGAATTGCTCTAGATGTGTAGCAATAAATCCAAGAGCTTCACAGTTTTGTCAACAAATATTTGTGGAGAGAGCGGATGTATTGGTGAGACCAATCCATTACACAAAGCCACTTCCTCGACGTTCAAAGGTTTGCTTCTGGCCCCAACCCATATTCTATTATCATCAACTCTTCCTCCACCTCCATAGCAACTCCTTTCACTTCCTTCCCTAACTGCAAATGCATCTTCATGTAACATGAAGGACTTCCTACATTATTCATTGATTGATTTAGCCATGTCAATTACATTCTAAATCTTTTATTTAATTTTAAAATTGAATTTGATATATGATATGAATGTCGAAACCATAGTTTTACTACTCGCCAAGTACTCAACAAAAAATTCTAGCACCGATCACCAAGTTAGAGTCACAAGTTTTGAATGAGTTCCTAATGAGTAGATGTGGACAAAATGCAGAAAAAAGAGTCTAGACACATAAAATATATAGTCTAAATGCATAAAAAACATGAAAAAAATGCAATTTTCACATTCAAAAAATAAAATCTTTCTTCTTTTTAAAAATTATGAAAATGCCATGCACCAAGAAGGCCTATGTGATCCTAAAATCCTTCATACTTGGTGGTGGGGGCTCCACCCATTGACCCCGTTGGGGATGTTGCCCTGAGACCCTTGCTAGATGTGCTACCCCCAAACCCCCACCAAACTCATTTGATATATTTTATAACTGTATTTCTCATAAAATTTATATTTTTTTATTTTAAGAAGTTTAAGTATTTTTTTTAAGTTGTTCAGCTTTGGTCTACCAAGTCCGAGTATGTGAACTATGGTTTGTTGAGCACATGGTGATACTGAGAGGGGGCGACGGGGGTGAAGGGAGGGGGAGGTTAATCAGTATCTAACAATCTTTTTACTTTTCAAAATTTCACCAATCACAATAAGAACATTCAAATAAGATCTAGCAATTAGGAACACAATGAGAACACACGATTTACGTGGAAACCCTTTTGGGAGAAAACTACAACACAATATTGCTCATATATTATAGATTAATCTTCCTTTCAAATCTAATCACACACTTCCCTTCAAGTGTGATCCAAATCATGTATGAAACTGATCATAATCATGGCAATATCTTTACATAAATTTCTTCCTTACAATCTGCTCTAATTCTCTTTACAATCTGCTCTTAATTTTCACCTATATTTGTCATATATATTTGCAATTTTCTTTCACACATAGGCTGCATATATTCTCTAATATGAATCTGATATACTCTTCATTTCTGCCCTTTTATCTCTTTTAATCTGCTCCTTTTAGTCAGGTATAAATCATTTAAAATTATTCTTTATGTTTAATCACACATTTTCTATTTGAACACATCAGAATTAGACTTCATTTTCTGCTCTTTTCTTCCTTTAGATCTGCTTTTATTCACGTAATTTTTATTTGAATTTTTTGTTTTCCATTCACCATTTAATCTTCTTTTATACTATTTCCAAAAGGTGCAATTCAAAAGGTGTGTCTTCTAGAATAGGGTCGGCTTCATTACCATTATTTAGATTTATTTTTGACCACTCAAAAGAGAGCGCCACCATAGGGAAGGTTGGACCACAATTAAACCAAACTCAGCACTGCCTTTTTGTGTATATCATTCCTTCATTGGTCGGCCAGTATCATGATAATTTTAAATTTATTCATTAATAATTACTTCTATGGAATCGCTGCTTTTATATAATTCATTGCTTGTAATATTGAGTGCCCCTTTTGTCCAATATATTTGCAACCTTTGTTATTTTCTTTAATCATTGCATGTAGAATATGATTTTCTTTCTCTTAACTTTGGCAATGTAATCATAGTTGCCATCCAATCTATCAATGTCATAACATCTGGCTTATCATTGTCATTAAATCAACATAACATTCATTTTCTTTTGACATCAGCGACAACATTATTTCCAACAATCTCCTTGACAAACTCTTTGATATCAACAATCTTGTTCATGCATCTTGACATCAATGATAACATATTCCATCGATCTCTACATTAAACTCTTTGGCATCAATGATGACCTTGTCCACCTTTGACATCAATGATTAAAAATCCAACATGATCTAGACTTATATTTTGGTGTTATCTATAGTTAAACATGTAAAAATTTGAGTATCTCTTTATATATAAATTTATAAAATCTACCATCCCCCTACCATCCTACAAAAATTGTCCCCTAGATTGTCATCCCCGAAACACATCCGACCATCTCCTCTTGTCCCCATCCCCAAAACATCATGGAACATAGGAAAATTGAGATTGATGTTTGGATTTTGGAAAAATTAAGGTTGTTCATATACAGTGGGAGCCATTCTATGTTTATCAAGACAATGTTGGAAAAAGGTATCTTCCAAGGATTTCAATATGTTTTATGACAATCAATATTAAAGGTCTCATGTACTCTAGTCATATATCTAACACTACACTTGTTCCTCTAACTTAGTTTTGATAATATATATGGCTGTCTCTAATATCTATAGATGAGGCAACTTCAGTGTATGACATGGCTAGTCAGAGTGGCACTGTAGCTGATTGTGGTTCAAATGAAATTAAACAAAATGCTGGCTTTGATGTTCTTAACGAAGAGAAATATGAAAATTATTGAATATTGAATGTAATTTTCATTTTGTATTGACATTTGACAAATCATTGATTATCATATTGTGAATATATCAGTATTTTCTTTTCTAAAAATTATAAGGTATTTAAATATTTTATTTATAGGCAATTATGAATATTAATGGTTTTTATAATTTTTTAATTTTTAATATATATATATAAACCTGTCAACGTACCCAATGAAAAAAATGTTGTACCAGTGTACCCAAACTCTAAACTCATACCTATCCCTGTAGCAAGACCATCAACTTAGCCTAAATCCCATCACCTTGGCCTAATACCATGTAAAAAGTGTAAATTTAAAAATGTCAAAGACAATACAATAAAACAGTTAAAAACATTGATGTCAGACAAAGAAGTACTTTATTGATGTATAATGTCATAAATACCTCTACAAATGTTATATATATATTTCATTTGGTTACTATTCGCTCTTATGACATCTTTATTTACAACTCATATTTATTCATGTAAACTTATTCATTTGGTCACTACTGAATCTACTCTACTAAATGCTTTTGGTAAGGTTTTGCATTTTGTAGTTTGCTATAGAATAGATAGGGAGCAGTTTGAATTTTAAATTAGTCAGCCAGTGAGGGGGAGATTTGTGTATGGACAATCATTGTAAACCATCCGACCAATTAACTGCCATTCCTGCTATGCATAATTCATCAGCAAGGCAATCAAAGGTCTTATCCTAGAATAGACAATAACTAACCATGCACATTCAATCAAGAACTAATAATATAGAACATATTTCCAATACAGTTTGATTTATATGTGTTCTTTTAGATGTTAAATGTCTTCTGTATGAGTGGACTGTGTACTTAGTTGTTATATTCCTTTGCATCTACTATGCTGTTTCAAATGGTAACATCAAAACATGGCAAGCCAAACTAACAGTCACCTCCCACAAAAAGATCAACTAGACATCTGAGATCATTCAGAGAATTTTCTTCCCATGTTATTACATATACAAATATTTAATTGAAACAAAGAAATATCATCTGAGAATTAGCAAAGAAGTAAAGAGCCAAAGGAAGAACCCAAAGCTAGCATAGTAAGCATGCTCTTGAATAGCCATAAGTTGGATAGCATTGTAGCCAAGGTTTTTGACACGTGGTAGCACATCATCCCTGAACTCTGCGTATGTGTTGATTTTCGGTTCCTGCAGAAAAACCAAAAAAACACTTTTAGCAAGCACGAAACGTTTTGTAAGTCTTAACTATGTCACTCAAGAATAAATAAATGAAGAATGTCACATAACAACAGGAAAATGCTGACCAGGAGATTAAAAATTCAAAACAAACAAAGAAGCACATAAGACGAGATAAAAAATCCCAAGACTGACTTCAAAAATAAACAGAAACATATTACAACAGTGAACCTGATTTGCAGTCTAGGTAATCCTCACTAAAGCGTAGAATCGTGTTTGCAATATGGGTTTAGTAGATTAGGGCAAACTAATTAAATTTGCAGACTCATCTATTTGTGAACCCGACTAATAATATTAGGGTTTTCTGTTATTTGTGTCAATTTAAATGAAATTTGGGTTTACTAGCCTCTAGTAAGAATCAATTAGAGTTAGTTATTTTTTGCTTAAATACTTAACTCTGAAGAATAATATTAAATCAATAATGCTACTAGTTAAACGTTAAAATAGCCTAGGGTTTCATAAGTTTCCAACTTTAAATATTTAAATTCTGAAATTGAAATAGCCAAAATATTTGCCTTAATAATTAGGGGTTAATACGAGCCCAATTAAATACATTTAGATTTGCCCTAAAATATTTGCATTAACATTGGCCAGAATATTACAGTGGTATCAGAGCAATTAAGTTGATAATAGATAAAGGAGAAATTTTGTAGATGGATTAATATTCTCTTTTGAGATGCTAATGCTCAAATTCATATCAATGGTTCAATTAGATAAGGTTGTCCTTTAGCCCCTTCATATTTGTTATTGCTACAGAAGCCCTTCATTATTTAGTCAAAGATTAATTTTTTGTTCTTGCTATGAAAGGTCTTATGCTTCGTAATGGAAAAAATTTGATTGATAATCAATTTGCTAATGACACATCCATTTTTCTACTTATTGATGAAGATAACTTTTCAAACCTGACCAAAAATTGAATTTGTACTGTATTGCTTCTGTCTCTAAGCTGTCTACTTGGAAATTCATAGTTGTTAGCTGGAATAATTCTCCTCCAAATTGGTTAAATAAAATTTGATGGGCATGGAATGGTCCTAATAAAATTGTTAGAAATTGGGAATTCCTTGTGTTGTTTCTTCTCTAAAAGAAATGAAAATTGAAAAGAAATTTGGCAAACAGCAAGGTCATATGCTTTCTATTGCAAATAGGTTTCACGTTTGTATGAAATTTTTTGCATCATTCAATCTCTACTATGCTTCTGCATGGACTTTTAGGAGTTATCAAATGGAAAATATTCATAAAACAGTAAAAAAAAATCTTTGTGGGAAAGGAAATAGGAAATGACATGTGACATGGAAATGGTGTGGTCTTCCTAGGAAGTATGGTGAAAGGGGGTGGAAGAACCTAAAGGTTCATGGTATTGCTTTCACCGCTAAGTGGATCATTAAATATTTTGAAGGTGATGACCCTTGGAAAGCTCTCATCAAAAATAACATAAACAATGACGCCCTAAAATCTAATGTATTACAATGGTTTACATTTGCATAATATCTTGTTTGGAAATTTTGTTGTTATGCCTGCAAAAGTGGATGTTTTTCCTAAAAGCAAAATCAGATGTGTTTAAGGAATTTCAAAAGTTCAAAGTATTAGTAGAAAAAGAGTGGTTGTTCAATAATCACTCTTAGGTTTGATAATGGAGGTGAATTATGTTCAAATGAATTCACCGACTTTTGTGCTAAACATAGTATCAAACGTCAATTCACCACACCCTATACTCCACAACAGAATGGAGTGGTTGAGAGAAGGAGCAGTACTATTACAAAGATGGCCTGGTGAATGTTGAAGAACAGGAGTGCTCCCGAGATGTTTTGGGCAAAGATACTTTACACTGTAGTTTAACTTCTCAACAGTTCTCCGACATAGGCTGTGAAGGAGAAGACTCTAAAGGAAGCATGGTTTAGGAGGAAACCAAAGGTGAGACATCTTAAGGTTTTAGGTTTTATTGCATATGTATGGATTCCAAACGCAAAGAGAACCAAACTAGACTCCAAGAGTCAAAAGTTAATGCCTACAGGGTACAGTGAAACTCATAAAGCCTACAAGATGATTAGTGTGGACACTAATCGCTTGACATTCAACAAGGATGTAGTGATTGATGAAGAAGTTGGACCCTTTCAGCTCCCTTCTAACATCAAGAGTACTAAAGATCAGTCTCTGAAGGCTAATGATTTAGGTGTCTAACTTCCATTAGCTACATGTTCAGAATCATTAGAGTCCCCCCTTCATGTGTAGCTAATGGAAGTTCGGCACCGAAATCGTTAGCCTTCAATGGCTAATCTTCAGTAATCTTGATGTTAGAAGGCAGCTAAAAAGGTCCAAATTTTTCATCAATCACGATATCCCTATTGAATATCAAGCGATCACTGTCTACATCAATCAGCTTGTAGGAATTATGATTTTCACTATACCCTGTAAGCATTAACTTTTGACTCTCAGAGTTCAGTTTGGTTCTCTTTGTGTTTGGAATCCAGACATATGTAGTAGACCAAAAACCTTAAGATGACTCGCCTTTGGTTTCCTACCAGACCATGCTTCCTCTAGGGTCTTCTCCTTCATTGCCTGTCGGAGACCTGTTGAGAAGATAAACTGCAATGTCAATTGCCTCTAACCAAAACTTTTGGGAACACTCTTGTTCTCCAATATACACCAAGCCATCTTCGTAATAGTATGGTTCCTTCTCTCAACAACTCCATTTTGTTGTGGAGTATAGGGTGTGGTGAATTGACGTTTGATACCCGTGTTTAACACAAAAGTCTGTGAATTCATTTGAACAGAATTCACCTCCATTATCAGATCTAAGAGTGATTATTGAACAATCAGACTCTTTTTCTACTAATGCTTTGAACTTTTGAAATTCCTTAAACACATCTAATTTTTCTTTTAGGAAAAACACCCACATTTTCCTACTGAAATCGTCTACAAACAAAAGAAAATACCTGGCACCAGTAACCAATGTTGTATTCATTGGTCCACATTTTCCTACTGAAATCGTCTACAAACAAAAGAAAATACCTGGCACCAGTAACCAATGTTGTATTCATTGGTCCACATACATCTGCATGAACCAACTCTCGATGCTCTCCAAGGTTGTCTATCTAGTAATGAAGTTTTGTGTTGCTTCCCTACTTGGAAAGCTCCACAAACACTCTGTAGCTGCTAGTGGATTTCAAGTAAACCTTCTACCGTATACTCTCGAGCCAATTGAAAGAGATAAGACAAGTTGAGATGCCCAGAACGTTGATGCCAAAGAGTACTAATAGCAAATGAACTCTTGGTTGCCAATGCATGCTCTTGAACCTCTCCAGTATCAATAAGCCGATACAAACCATGATCCTCTATGCCAACTGCAATGGTTTTCTTGGACTCCTTGTCAAAAATATGGCACTTGTGTGTGCTGAAAATGGCGTCCAACTGAGGAAAGTGCCGCATAATCTAACTCACTGAGAATAAAATTGAGCTCCATGCCCAAGAACATAGTATACATTGAGGAAAAGAAGATTTTTCCCTCCAAAGGATATTTGAACATTGCCTCTACCAACAACTGTATATTCACCACCACCGAAGATCATTGAATTTAAGTCGTATACTCAGTGAACCAATCTTTCCTGTGTGTAAAATGTCGAGACACTCTAGAATCAATGTACCACGCAAAAGACTTGACTTGATCTATTGATTGTTTGGCCATGAAAGCAAAGAAGGATAACTCCCTCTGCTCAAAATGCTCTGCGACATGATCCTTTTGTGGAGGCCCTCCCAAGTTGGATTTTATATCAGCCAACCGCTTTTTGCAATGCTTCTTCATGTGACCAAGTTTACCACAATAATGACATGTGATAGTCTTCAGATTCTTTGAAGTATCATCGAAATTCCCTTGACCTTTATTCTGAGGCCACTTTCTTTTTCCCTTGTCCTTGGCTATAAAGGCATGTTCCACACTCAATGAATCGCTACTACTACCAAACTATTTCTTCCATCTATCCTGCTACAAGATTTTATTAAACAAATCATCGAACTTCAGGTCAACATTGATAGATGTGATGTTGAGTGTTTTGGTCAAATGCTCATACGACGTTGGTAAGATTTTCAACGGTATAACCACCATATCTTCTTCCATCTTGCGACCTATGGCCAAAAATTGGTCGCAAATGTCCTTGATCTTCATCAAATGATCCTACAAAGACATTTTCTTATCCATCATGATTGAGAACAAGATATTCTTCAGGAAGAAGGCCCTACCTTTATCTAACGTCTCATGCAAATCTCGCAGGTGTGTCCATATCTCCGCAAAAATTTTGCCTAATGGAACCTCTGGAAGCATTGCATCTATTACTGATAATTTAATGAGCATGACGGCTTTACGATTACGCTCATCAAACTTGTCCTGGTCTTTACTGGCAACTGTTGGACAAGTGTATGTACCAAGGATGATATGATCAAGGCACCTGTACTCAACAATCATGAGCACCCTTTGGTTCCAGGTGTTATAATTTTTGCCAATGAACCTCTAGTTGCAAAGCCATCCCTCCCACAATCTGATATCACAGAAAACAAAGAAACTCACTACTGTTAGAAAAAACACTAAAATTTTTGGGAAAAAATTGCAAAACCTAACCAGCGAAGTAAAAACCAACGATTTTATTAAAAAATCGGCAAAAAATATTGAAAAAAATCTGGAAAAAATTCTAGAAAAAATCTACAAAAATTCCACAAACAACAACAATTTTGTACAAAAATTGTCAAAAAAGAGATGAAAATTTACAATTTTTAAAGTCATCAAAAAACGGGTCTTAAAACCTTGTGCAATTTTTAATTGTTAAAAACCCACGAATTTTGTTAAAAAATCTGCAAAAAAATTACAAAAAATAGACCCACAAATTTATTGAAAAAATTGTCAAAAAACTTTGTATGAATCCGTACAGCTTCCTTTGGCATGTTCTTTTGTGTCTCTTGCATGCAATTCTTCATCGCAATACTCTGTAGATTTCATGCACTCACCAATCCCGAGAAAAAATACTGACAACTCATAAAGAAAAAAGGTAAATCTTATCCATAGAGGATGACGATGAAAAATATCTTATACACAAAGGATAAGAATGACAACTCAAGAAAAATATCTAAAGTCAACATCACTTTATTAAATAAGATTACTAAAGTCTATCCTAAAAGCTAATTGACCATTACAATTTATAACATTACTTTAATAGTTCTAATGTCTTTTGCAGCATTTAAAGGGCTTGAGAATCTATTAGGGGGTTTCTAAGAGATTGGGAACCTTTTTCTAAAGCTAGAAGCAAAGCTTATGTGTTCAGATCTATATGGTGGTGTTGGTATGTGTACCATGATCTTGCTCCAGGTTAATATTTTGGCCTCTTTGCTTGACACGGTTTCCCCCCAAAATAATTAACAAGGGAGTGAGGCAGGTATTGTGGGTCCAAGGGGACACCGCCCCTCCCCAACCGCCTCCCTCCCCCCGATGGAGTCCCAAGGTGAAAGATCCCTTACCAATTCAACCCTGAATTTTTCAGTTTTGCCCTCTTGCCATAATGTCAAGCAGTTGTCTTGCATGGTCTGATTTGATTTTGTTGATTGTTTGTTTGAGTTTCATTGTTTGTTTTTCATTGCAAAATCATAGAGGAAAGCATAGAAATGAAAGAGAACTATTGCATAAGTGAAAGACAGCAATTGCAACTCAATATAATCCCTTTTATTCAAATATATCAGATCTGATTACAAGTTTCAGAGGTTCGATATACATTATATCAGTCTGTAATAACAGTCTAAAACCCTTATATAATGCAATATTTGACTACCCAAAATGATAAACACATACCCAGATGTATAGCTCTAATTGTACCTTGATTATTGAAGTCAGATCATGAATCACTTCATTGTTACAACTTCAAACGGTATGGCTGAGTATGATGACGAAATAAGTGTTGTAAAGGATCACCAATAGGTTGGAAATAATGATAAAAATCAAGAACATCAACCTTTTACCAAACCCTAGGTGCCTCCCAAAATACCCAACAAGCAGCCTTGATCAAAACTCCACAAATAAGGTACCAAATCAAAGATAAATTGTTGTCGTGGAAAAATATGCAATAAAATCAAATACCCATGTGCCTTAGCTGCCATAAACTATCAAAATCTGCAAAATATATATCTGAAACTCATCCAAATAAGCCCAAATGAACACCCAAAGTAGGCCCTCCCCAAAGGTGAACTGGGTTCTCGTCCAATCCACAATAGCCTTTGAAAGTTTTCGTTCCCAGAAGGCTGAAGCAATGCTGAAACCCTTCTCCAAAGCTCAAACCTGCAAAGTGTTTTGTAAAAATGAAAGTAGAATGCTCAAAAAAGAGCCCAACACTTTGCTTTATAACCTCTCATGGACTTTTTTAATAAAAGTCAATAAAATAATTTTCTTGAGGGTCTTTCCTCATCCAAATAAAAGGGCCACTTTTTAAAAAACAACTTGAGTTGCTAGGATGGGGGCACTTTTCACTATTCACCTTATGATTTTTAGTTACTGTTCACCTTTTACTATTCCCATAAAGCAACTTTAATCTTTTCACTTTAGCTCTAGATTCATCAACTGAAATTTAAACTGAAAGGCTCGTAAGGCTTCCAGTTAGACTCCACAGCCCTCGGTTGGGTACCCTAATCATGTTGTTGACCTATGAGAACCCTAATAGTAGGCCAACCTTCGCTATAGATTGAATTGTCCAAGGAAGGGACATTACAGTCCTCCTTTCCCAAGATTGCTTGCCCCCAAGCAACCTGCAATTGCAATATCTCTCAACTGCCACAACATCTGACATCTAAATAACAAACCATCTGTGTCTGATCGCCAACCACCCGGATCCCAAATGATCCTAGAAAAAACTCCAACCGACATCCTCTATATACAGCTGAAATTCTTGTCACTATCAAGCCCTGTCAAGTGAAGCCAATTGTCCAACAAATAAACTCCTAGATCCCAATTCTGAAAATCATCTCTATATAAATTGTGCACACGGATCTCTACCATTTGTTGATCAGTGAGCTTTGCCACCCAAGAATTGTGGAGATGAACCACATGCATCCACACTATCCATAAGCAAACTCCATCTAGATCCCATGAATAAATTGGAAAGCCAACACTTGTGACGTTCCGTTGTGCCACTCTGAAAACCTCTAAAATCCAAATGTAGCAAATCTCTACGTCCTGATACAAAAGGCAATCAACAAGATGGAACAAAGTTGAAGACTTGCCAAATTTGGACTCATCACCTGTAGATGGAAATATATCATACCAAAGTGAATCAAAACACCCCTTATTCAACCCACCTCTCAGTGTCATCAAAGACATGGCCAAATCCTGTGTATGTGGGCTGAAAGGAAATTGATGAGCACACCTCATAATGCAAGCAAGGTGAAACTCCCCTAACTGCACCAATGGAAAACCAAAGTGGTCATGGGTACTCCATCCTATACTGCCATCATCAGAAGGAAACTCACAACTCACAACAGGATGTTTTGATGTCGTAGCAACATCATCATTATCCTTTGCAGCCGTGTCAACAAGACCTCTATCAAAAAGCAACTGCAAGTATCCTAACTTACTTCCAGGAGTAAGAAGAGTACCATCATGGATGCCACCAATCTCCTGAAAAGGGGTTGGAATAACACAAGGGTCCAACATGCAAAACTTAGAAGAAACCATCTTCTTCCTGATAAGACTGTCCAATGTCAATCTCAAAAGTACCAATGTAGAGTCTGGTGCTCAAATATCCCATGTGTACATAGATCAACTCACTAGGCCACCAAATACCATGGTTGTAACTCATGCCAAAAAATAAAATGAAGTCATAAGTGTCAACATACCAATACATGTCAAAGAAATCCATGTCATACTCCATGCCCATCAAATAGATATGCCTCCTCACACTCTAAAGCAATTGATTAGTTGATGTAGAATTTGAAAAATCGAAAAGTGCCATGGAGTTCCAAGTAGGACAGCTACTAACCCATGACGAATCAATGAAGATGAAGTCACCAATCAACAAATTGAAAGCTGTCATATCATAATAAATCGGTGACATTACCAATGATGAGTTATGGACGCCTTCAACACCCATCAAAGACAACTCTTGAGTGGTTGGTTCACTATGGGTGTTATCAACAAAATCACCAACTGAAAATTTTGGAGTCTTCATTAAACCATCCAAATGACATGTCTCATCAATATCATCACTACAAACATATGAACAACATGAATTTTCTGATTCATATAAATTTATTTGTTCATGGTGTTTGGCTGTCATAAAAGGCGTGTTCATGACATGATCAACCTCATTAACATCATTCTTTAGCAAAAGAGATCTAAGATAAGCCTCCTTTTGTTGTCTTGTTTGATTTATGCAGTGAACTTGTTCTTTGACTTGTAGTAGATGCTGCTTTGCAAGGGCAGCCACTAATTTAGCCTCTTTGGCCCTTTGTGACCATATATCGCACAAAATTTGTGTCTTTTCCACATCCTCCCAAGTCTGATATAAAAAATCAGAATTCTTATGATTTGAATTCATCTCAGAAAACCCATTTTTAACACCCAATTCTTGAGTGCCATCTTTAGAAGACTCCATGGTATTATCATCCTCATGTTCAAGGAGTTTTCTTTCATGATGGAGTAAAGAAATATGACTGTTGTCATCAAAATCAGAATACCTGTTATATTCTTGTGCCATGTCTTCAAGCTTCACAAAGGCATCTCCATCGAAAATTTCAAGCCCAACCTTTACACTTTGTGTACCAACACTTGTAGACTCATCTTCACAAGTTCTTCCATGTGTATGAGTAGCAATCTCATAAGAATGGGGAAGGATATCGCTGTCACAAATCAAACCTTTGGAATCTTCTTTTATGTTTACATTGTAGTCATTGAACACCGTAATATCTTCATTTGTTTCATCTTCCCAAGTGATTAGGGGTGGAAGTGGCTTAAAGAAGTCTTCATCACTAAATGTCATAAGGCTGCAAGGTACCTCATTGTATGGTTATTCAATCATTTCCTCAACTTGTTCAACTCCTACACCAATTGCCTTGTCATCTTGTACCCTAGGAGTAGCTGCTATAAAGAACTGATTTTCTAAATTATGAAATGAGTGATTATGCCCACTCAAAAGTAGACAAAGATCAGCAATCTCTCTATCTTGCTCTTTCACCAATTGGATAGCCATGTCTCTATCTCTAACCATTTGTAAATAGTCTTCTTTTATCAACTCCAAAGCCTCCTTGAAAGGGTGCAAATGCGTATGAGGAATACCATGTCCCATTCCTTTTTGTCTTTCCTCTCTTTGGGCTGTCCAAATGAGGTCTTCTAGGTGTTTGTGAGTGCTATCCATTCTTGACAATGCTTGAGTTATTCTATATTCGTTCACCACCATTTGATCTTGCAAATCTTCCCAAACCAAGGGCTTTTGTTCCAACTGTCCTTGGCTGCCATATACTGATTTTTCATCATGTGTAGGGGAAGAAGAATCAATTATCATTCTAGAAGAAGCATTAAGATTACCCAAAGAATCCATACAATTGTTGTCCATATCACTAGCATGTTCCATGCTTTTGTAATCTTCAAGGTTAGAGTGCACTTGCATACACTTTGCAACCCCAATTCGTAGCATTTCATGTCTTGAAACTTTGTCTTCAACATATTCAATCAAAGTATCATCACCATAAGCTGATATATTTTCCATTACTAACCAAACCCAAGATGTAGTATGCAAAACAAACCAAACATTATCAAAATGCAAGATCTTCTTAGTCGATAGCCTCTTAGTCTCCATAATCAACTCTTTAACACCAAATGCTTCATATGATCTTAACAATTGTTCTTTCATTGTAGGTGATGCATGACTAGCCAAATTGAAATGAAATATGTTCCATTCCACATAAATGGATATATCACTTGTGGCTGGTCCATCAAGTGTGTAACTACTATCATCATTGTTTTGAGCCTTCAAGGAGCTCTCTAAAAGAGGACAATCATAAACTCCAGGATGCAAACTAGACCAAATTGAATATCCTAAATCATTCCTCCTTTCTTCTTCACATAACTCAACATGCTCATCTTGTGGGCTTACCTCACGGAGCTCTTCCCTTGTATGCTCATCATCTACACATTCTTCCCTTGGAAGAAATGAGGACCTAATGTATGACTCTCTTTGCCTTCTTGCATTATCAAGCCGATTGCATCTTTCCTTGACCTCTTGCAAGTGTTGTCTTGCTTGGGCAGCAAGCATCTTGGCTTTTTTGGCTCTTAGTGACCACCCACCATACAACCCTTGTGTCCTTTTAACATCTCTAATGTGTTGATCCATGATTGTAACCTCTTCCACTTTGTGATCAACATGTTGACTCAATGGTGTGATATGAATCTCCACTTGATCCAAAGTTATTTCTTCTTTAGGACTCCCACCCGATGACTGATTTTCACATTCATTGTGATCACTTGTAGGCTGCAGATTACAAACAAGTGATTCTTCTACCGTTCCTTGTTCTTGCACATTAAGCTCTTCACTTTTCCCGATGGTTTCTCTCCTATCTTTTGATATTTCTTTCCTTTTTCGCTGCTGATATGGACTTGAAAACATCAAGTCATCTTCATCCTCATCCGGTATACCCAAGAATTGTGTGAAAGAAAGCATGTCTTGTATCTTTTGAGGAAGAGAGCGATACTTGTCATAGCTGGCCATAATTGCTTTATTTGTTGGTGAAGCATGAGAACTCTTAGCTGCTCTTGTAGATGGATATGAACCAATAGTGTGTCTAATTTTCCTCGAAAGGGAATCCTCAACATGCTGCAATTTACGAATGATCTTGTATTGTGTTTCTTCAAATTCTTTCCATGCTTGTTTATTGCTAAACAACCCTGCCATGATGACCTATCTTGCTGTCCAAATTGGAAACCAATCCACTGTAGTATACACAACTTGAATTCACCCAACAGGCTGGCAGAATCTAGGCTCTGATACCACTGAAAGATCCCTTACCAATTCAACCCTGAATTTTTCAGTTTTTCCCTCTTGCCATAATGTCAAGCAGTTGTCTTGCATGGTCTGATTTGATTTTGCTGATTGTCTGTTTGAGTTTCATTGCTTGTTTTTCGTTGCAAAATCATAGAGGAAAGCATAGAAATGAAAGAGAACTATTGCATAAGTGAAAGACAACAATTGCAACTCAATATAATCCTTTTTATTCAAATATATCAGATCTGATTACAAGTTTCAGAGGTTTGATATACATTATATCAGTCTGTAATAACAGTCTAAAACCCTTATATAATGCAATATTTGACTACCCAAAATGATAAACACATACCCGGATGTATAGCTCTAATTGTACCTTGATTATTGAAGTCAGATCATGAATCACTTCATTGTTACAACTTCAAACGGTATGGCTTAATATGATGACGAAATAAGTGTTGTAGAGGATCACCAATAGGTTAGAAATAATGATAAATATCAAGAACATCAACCTTTTACCAAACCCTAGGTGCCTCCCAAAATACCCAACAAGCAGCCTTGATCAAAACTCCACAAATAAGGTACCAAATCGAAGATAAATTGTTGCCGTGGAAAAATATGCAATAAAATCAAATACCCATGTGCCTTAGCTGCCATAAACTATCAAAATCTGCAAAATATATATCTGAAACTCATCCAAATAAGCCCAAATGAACACCCAAAGTAGGCCCTCCCCAAAGGTGAACTGGGTTCTCGTCCAATGCACGATAGCCTTTGAGAGTTTTCGTTCCCAGAAGGCTAAAGCAATGCTGAAACCCTTCTCCAAAGCTCAAACCTGCAAAGTGTTTTGTAAAAATGAAAGTAGAATGCTCAAAAAAGAGCCCAACACTTTGCTTTATAACCTCTCATGGACTTTTTCAATAAAAGTCAATAAAATAATTTTCTTGAGGGTCTTTCCTCATCCAAATAAAAGGGCCACTTTTTAAAAAACAACTTGAGTTGCTAGGATGGGGGCACTTTTCACTATTCACCTTATGATTTTCAGTTACTATTCACCTTTTACTATTCCCATAAAGCAACTTTAATCTTTTCACTTTAGCTCTAGATTCATCAACTGAAATTTAAACTGAAAGGCTCGTAAGGCTCCCAGCTAGACTCCACAGCCCTCGGTTGGGTACCCTAATCATGTTGACCTATGAGAACCCTAATAGTAGGCCAACCTTCGCTATAGATTGAATTGTCCAAGGAAGGGACATTACAGTCCTCCCTTCCCGAGATTGCTTGCCCCCAAGCAACCTGCAATTGTAATATCTCTCAATTGCCACAGCATCTGACATTTGAATAACAAACCATCTGTGTCTGATCGCCAACCACCCGGATCCCAAATGATCCTAGAAAGAACTCCAACCGGCATCCTCTGTATACAGCTGAAATTCTTGTCACTATCAAGCCCTGTCAAGTGAAGCCAATTGTCCAACAAATAAACTCCTAGATCCCAATTCTGAAAATCATCTCTATATAAATTGTGCACACGGATCTCTACCATTTGTTGCGGCCTAAAACCACTTAAGGAGGAGGGGCGGGCATATGGTCAGAGGATCCCTAGGATCTACTGAATTAATGAGTACGAGATTACACTGAAAGAAAAATATTAAACTCGACACCAAGAATGTGCACTCAAGATCCTTTGACAGGCGAGGTGATAACATATGGTGGAGTACTACTGTTGAATTCAAATGAAACAAGGCGGATAACCAGCCAAAGAGCTTTCCACACTACCACCAAACAATGGGGGGAAAAGATTACAAATGATTACTTCTTCTGCTGCGGCAGGCATCCACTGAAGAGTGGGGATTCACCACTTGAAAGTGGGCATGAAAGATATTACAAACAGAATTATCCACACTGGTGGTATACCATCCAGGGGTGCTTAATGTGAAGTTAATTAATTAATGCAGCAAAACTAAAACTAAAACAGTACTACTGTTAACAATTTGTACAAAGTGAAAAGATGCAAATTACATTGTTCATCACCATTTTTCTAAGCACCACTTTATACAATGTTTGGAAACAGCAAATGAATTGCTTTTATCTCAGAAAACTGTAATTCTGGAAATGGCAATCAGCAACTACAGAAATATATAAAATGCTCACAACTCAATCAAAATACCTCTAAATGGCGTGAAATCAATGGCAAAGGTCAATTGGGAGATAGGCGCCCCTGTTGAAACACAGAAACAGCTCCAAAACACCTACGATATTTAATGGCACAATTCCCAATGCATGCTGAAAGGTACGGCCCTTGAGAGGGGCGATTTTTCATTATAAAATTCCACACTCCAAAATAAAATCTGAAAATGAATAGAGATGGTTGCCTAGACCTTAGGAATTTTATTAGCAAATGCCCAAAATCAAATTAAAATCTTACAATCAGCCATGAACAAAATCGAGTTTCAGCTATGTGCAAACAGCAACTGCAAAACTAGAAAAACACTTCAAAATTCACCTTGAAAACTCTATCTGCTAGTCTGGATGAGAAACAGCAATAATTCAATTAGGTGTTATCTTGCAAACACGAAATTGAAGTAGGAACTAGGAGGTCAGCATTCCTCGGAACATAAAATGATAAATCATTTCGACAACATAAATTTAGCAAAATAATGGATGACCAATGTTGGAGCCAAGCCTCAATTTTAAAGGAAGAGAGGAGACTGTTCAAATCCTCCAAGAAGGTATGCCAAAAGCCATCACCTTTTCATTTTCCAAAAAGAGATATAATTCTTCACAAAAATGCATCCCACTTGAGACAAGGAAGAATTAATTAAAATCACTTTAATTCCCTTCATAAGGCGCCACCCTTAAAGTCCCCTTTTTTAAAATAACTTTAAGTTAATACCTTAGGCCAAGGGGTCAACTGCAAATTAGAATAATTTGCCTTTTTAATGAAGAGATTCATTAAAACAATATTTTTAAACGACCAAGGCTTAGTACTGAATACTGCTTCCAATAACGTGATGAACTGAAGGCTGACAACTGCTAACTGCCAGAAATAGTATTTACTATAAATAGTAAATACTGAGGAAAGATCACAAAACCTCCAAACTTGGAATCCTTTGATTCACCTCAACAAGCCTACAGGATTCCGGAATAGGCTGATAAGCCACTGACAAAAGGGGAACATTACAATACCTCACTCTCAAAAGAGAATTTTTATATACTTTTCAAGGCTATTGGGGGACTATTTCACAATCCTCAATTGAATTTCAATACAATGATCATGGAAGATTACTTATCACAATTTAACTAATACCCAGGCGATTTAAACATAACTCAACCTCAAGTGGGATGTTGAGTTTAGTAATTCTATATAGAATAATATTTGTCAAATTATCTAGTCTTCCTTTCTTGAGACTTAAAAGCCTGTTTTACATGGATAATGGTTTTATATTTGTCTCTTGTAGTAAATGTAATGTCAATGAATCTTATAAGAATTTATTTTTTGATTATCCTTCTGCAAAAGAAATATGGAGTTTGTTCGTTGGTACTAGGACGGGATGGGATAGGGATATTTCTATTTCTTGGGAGGATATATTTTTGGTTACATAAAAGGTCTTGATAGAAAGTTAAATAAAGTTTGGTTAGCGCTATCCACTGAAATTTTATGGTTCATCTAGAAAGCTAGAACAATGATATTTTCCAAGGTAGAGTGAGAATGATTTCTGACTTCATCCATGAAGTTACCTCTTTCTTAATTGTTTCATACACAACTATTACCCTAGACATTTGTAAAGCGGGTCATTTTAAGCTAATGAATAAAGGATCAATTAAACTTAAAAGGGAAGGCATGGCTCAAGCTAAGTGGTGCCTTGATTTTAAATCAAATGATGATAATAATGAAGCCATGTCATGCCCCCGCCAGAATTAACTTCCAAAAACAGATCACAGATGAACCAATGTAATTTTTTTCCGCCAACATATAGCCAATAATTATAGCAATTAAAGGAAATAAAGATGGCAATTGATGGAGATCATGTTTTTAAAAAGAGACGCAAGTTTCATACTATCGCTTGGTTTAACATAGTTAAATTAACATTCAATTATTAATTACTAAAGCCAGCAATTGTATGAAGCGGTGTTTAAATTATAATTATCAAGGGCAGCGACTTATAGAAGGGTTGTGACTCCTTCCAATGATAAGATAATAAAGGTAAATCATTTCAATGAGAGGAGCATATAAAATTGGAAAAAAATATTATGTAACTTCGCAAATAAATATTACAGCCAAGAAGACGAAAACCCTCCAAGGAAATTAAGAGACTTAAGGATGAAAACCATTACTTCTCCTATCAAGTTATTGGATGAAAACCCATAAGTTGTCTAGATATCAAGGACAAAATTGAGGCCCCTAAAATTATTAACCAATATCAAAGTTTCTCAGATCATGCAAAAGCTCGTGTTCCCTTAGATGAGTACTTGGAGGCACTCGGATACCAGTTTCCCAACAAAAGAGGTCTATATGAATATATAAGAAAAATGGTTGAGGAGATCAAGGAGCAAGATACAAGAGAATCATTAATTACAGCAAAAAGTTAGAATCATAATCACAAGAAGTTGCTAAAACCAAAGAAGAAGAAGAGCCAATATTGTGTGTCGAAGAAGTGTCAATAATTGCAAATGATCTCCAAGAAACATCCATCCGATTTCAAGTATGGAGATAATTGATACATGCAAAAATGATTTTTAAGGTATGGAAACGATTTGACCATGTAACGATGATGTCCAAAATATTACTTATGCTATTGTGAGTAATGATTTGTCTAAAAGATTAACCCCCATAAGGAGAAATTGCACATTTATCGAGAAAACTCTATGACAATACATATTGACTACATGGAAGTTAACCAAGGTGTCGCAAGTATGAGCAGTCGGTGTTGTCATTGATGTCAACAAGCCTATGTTGGCATTGATGTCTATTGATGGGTGAGAGTATGAGCAGTTGATGTTATCCATGCTTTGATTAGTTGCATTACATTGTCACTAATAAAGCTACTAGTGTCAGACTTTGGTGTTGTTGTGATAAGCTTATGGGATCTATGGTTGAGTTGCTATTGGTTCAGTTGTGTTGAGGAAGTGCTGAAGAGGATGAGGATGTGTTTTCGGTGCTTGGTTTCCAAGTGCTTTTCAGAAAATTTAAGAAAAAGAGGAAACAGTGTGTTGCAGTGGTGTTTTGGGTTACAGAGGTGTGTTCTTGTGCTGCATTTCTTCTAGGTTGAAGATCTGCCTGTGCGATTCGGATATGTTGATGAGAGGTGTTTAGAAGTGTTATATTCAAGAATTGGTGTGTCAGATCGCTGTACAGAAGAAGTTGTGTTCACCAGTGTGTGAACTGTGCATTGCAGGGGTGTCTAGGAGAAATGTTTTTGCTCCGCATTTTTCCACAATTATGTTTAGACTCTTGCGAATCTGAAGGAGTGTTGAAGTTGTTGATATCTTTGTTCAGTCAAGGTGGTTCAAGGTTTGGTGCTTCATAAGTCAGTTTCTCAAGTAACAGTGTATGGTAGAATTGTCTGAGTGTACTAGGTGTACATTCTTCAAGTGGAAGTTGTTGTGAAGGATTTTGTTGGATTTCATGGTGTTTGAGGAATATTCTAGATCATGTTTAAGCATGGTGTGTGGTTTGGCAATTCGTTCTTTGGTTTAAGGAAGCATGTACTTAAATGTTTAATGGTGTGTGCACGAGTAATGGTCGACCTGATGTTTACACTAATTGCGGGGAATGTTTGTTGTTTATAGAAGCGTGTGGTTGAGTGATGTTATAGATTTGTGTCCCAATTAAAGTGTGATGTGGTTTGCTTTCACTTCTATCCGCCATGGAAGTGTTTTGGCGTCGACCTAATTTGAATTTGCACGGTTGATGTGCATAGAAAACCTTGGAGAAGGGTTTCAAAGTTGAGAACGGTATAAGTATGAGTTGAGTTGTTGAGAGATGTTAAGATAGATACAAGAGATGCAAATGATGTGAATTGCAGAGTTGTAAAGTGTGAAATTGATAAATGCAGTGTGAGCTTTCATGTGTTAGGTTACTAGATGCAGTGAGCAAAAGGTGTCTACAATTCTTCATTTAGGCTGCAAAAGTGTTGATGTCATTGTGGTGGATTCTCTATTGCCTAGAACAAAACCAAACCAAGAAGAAGAGTTAAATCAAGAAGCATTTGGTGCCCAAATAGATGAATATTCAAGGATTAATCATTATGTTAGATGTGATAATGGATCTAGGGGAAGACAAACCATGCTACAAGGCAATAGAGATCTACAACAAAGATTAAGCAAGATGAGACTTCCCACATTCGATGGTTCAAGAAGAGTCACAGTGAGAGCTTGGGTCCAAAAGTTGGACACATATCTATCTCTTAGTCCTATGATAGAAGAGAAAGCCATTAAGTTCTATATTTTTCATTTGGATGGGATTGCACATGAGTGGTGGCATCATGGAATTGTCACACAAAGACATCAACATATTGGGACATATGCCAAATTTACACAAAGACTTATAGATGGATTTGATCAAAAGCATCCGGAGAGGCATTTCAAAGAATTAACACGATTGAGGCAACAAGGATCAATAGAGGATTATGTGGCAAAATTTCAAAGAATTTCAATCATGGAGATGGATGTTACTGAGGAAAGATTTACTTGTTCAATGAAGGGTTTGATGAAGTCACTTCAAGGCTTGGTGAGCACTCTTGACACTACATCTCTACAAGATGCAATTCAAAAGGCATTGAGGTTGGAGGATTCAACAACCAAGAACAAATTCCATCTCAAGAGCACACCAACAGAACAACATGAGGAACCCTTCCAAAAAGATACCCCTCAACCAATACCATTTCCTCCAAATCCAAACAAGGGTGAGGAAACTAAGAATTAGCTTCGTAGGAAGAAGTTGTGCTTTTCTTGTAGAGAGCCATGGGAGCTAGGCCATAAATGCTCAGGGAAGGGGCAAATACACTCTATAAAGGTTTATCCTGAGGTGGACTTAGAGACAGAAGAACTCGAGTCTAGGGCTATGTTAATGAGACAGAGTACAAAAGTAGAGTAGAGGAGATTCCAGGAGGCACTCTTGCTACTCTTCTTGAGGCCCTCGAGTACCATGCTTTTAGAGTTTAGGGTGTCCGGCAGGGTCACAAGGTGATAGTGTTGATTAACAATGGTACTACTCATAATTTCATAGATACAAATTTGGTTGCTAGGAGAGGCTTGGTGATAGTGTTGATTGAGAATGGTACTACTCATAATTTCATAGATGCAAATTTGGTTGCTAGGACAAGCTTGGGTATTCACAAGTTTAATGGTTTTAATGTTCCTTGTAGGAGAGGAATACAAAAGCCTATCCTTGGGAAAGTATCAAGTTAAGGATGATTTCTATGTGATAGGCAATGGTGATACGGATATAGTTTTGGTAATTTAGTGGTTACATTCTCTTGGTAGATAGTAGATACTATAAGCCTATCCTTGGGAAGATATCAAGTTAAGGATGATTTCTATATGATAGGCAATGGTGATACGGATATAGTTTTGGTAATTTAGTGGTCACATTCTCTTGGTAGATACTATCAAGATTTTCAAAAGGTGGAGCTAAGTTTCCAACATAACAAGGAGGTGATGCTTCAAGGCATTTCAAATGGAGTGCCAAGCACGATGAAGATGAAAAGAATGGAGGTGCATGTTTAAGAAACTTGAGCCACTCAATGCATGGAGATAGTCAAGGATCCTCTCCAAACATTGGCAACATAGGACCTTTTGGGAAGGAATCGATATTTTAACATGACTGATTGGAATTTTAATGTAGGGGTCATAATAACTGTTATCTTCCTTCTTAGTACTGTTGCTAGCTATTTTATCAGCTTTCCTATCCCTTTGGGACAGACATAAAGAAGAATTTGAAGTTGCATCTTCCACCTTTATTCCTTGAGGAGGCATTCGGTAACGATAAAAGAAGGTTTCCAGCCAACATTTCTTTATTTTTTAGCAAAGAGATACAAAATGACAGCCATGACAAAATATTTTAGTTGAGGGTACTATTTTCGAACAATTTTATACCAGCAAAGGGAATAGTATGGCCCATGGGATATCATGATCAGAAAATGCAAATTCCCATGTGAAATTCATAACAATAATTTGGAAGAGATATTTGTTCATGATGTTGAAGATTACTCACATGATGATAAGGTCATAATGGAAGCAAGGGCATTATGGAAACCAAGATTAGTGAGAATTACTGCTAAAGAAGATAGTTTAATTATTGAAATGCCTAGGATCAATGAGGATCAGGGAAACCCGGGGACGCGTCCCCCCCCCCCAAATGCCCCGTACCCGTTTCCGGGACGTACCGGGTACCGGGGGACGGCAGGGGGACGGCAGGGGACCGTCCCTCTTTTGTCAAAAAACTCAGGAAACATGCCGGGGACGGGGGGACGGTGTGGACTAAAAGAGGGACGGCTGACCGTCCCCGGGGACGGCCAGGGGACGGCTGAGCCGTCCCTCGACCGCCCAGGGGACAGCCGGCCGTCCCCCGCGCTTTAGACACTTGTAACTTGAAAAAAAAATCACAATTTTTAAAAATTTCGGCCAAGCATACATGGCATGTGTGGGCCCCATTTATTTTGACTCTCTTATGAAAGGAAAAGGGCCTCTCTAACCTCATTATGTGCATTTTGTTTGTTTGAGCAGCCAAGGGTTTGAGAGCAAAAGAAGTTGCAGCCATTGAAGGAGAAGGAGCAGCAGCTTGAAGGAGAAGAGGAGGTTGAAATAGTGTTGAAGGGAGTGCAAATCCACTAAAGAGGTATGCATTTTCTTTCTCTATTTTTTTTTTTTCATTTTTTTGCAAAATATGAAGCATACATTGTCTGATTTTTTTTATTTTTTTGCATTTTCAGTTTAAACTTGCATTCTAAAAACAAAAAACATGAGCAGCAGTGAGAATGGAAGTGATAGTGAAGTTGAAATGCAAATTAGAAGGCAAAGTGGTGGGGGTGGTAGTAGAACTAGAGAGCAAAGAAGTGAAAGAACCCCAATCCAATGCCATCCTTCATCAACCAATACCAAAACTATGGAAGACTATGCAAGACACCCATTAAACCCAAAAAAACCATTCCTTCGATATGTTACACCCGTGGGTGAAAGACAAAAAAATTCAGGGGGGAGTAGGGTTTGGTTTTGCCATATTTGTGAAAAAGACTTTAGGGGCAGCTACACAAGAATTAGGTCTCATTTTTTGGGTGAGGTGGGCCATGGAGTTAGAATGTGTCCTTCATTGACAGATGCCCTATTTTTAGAATGCCAACAAATTCAAATAGAGTGTGATGGTGGGGTTCAAGGTGGGTCTCCTTCTTTCCCAAGTGCACAATCATCCATGCCTACTCCCAGTCCTTCCACGGTTGGTAGTAGTGGAGTTCTCTTAAGAGCAAAGAGGAAGGTGAGTGGTAGTGGTAGTGAAAAGGCAACCTCAGTTGAGTCCCTGTTTAATAACCAAGCACGAGAGAGTACTGAATCCGCCATTGCCAAATTCTTTTTTGCACATGCCATTCCATTTCATGTGGCCCGTTCCTCTTATTTTAAACAAATGGTGAGAGAATTAACCACAGTTGGTCCTTCATTCATACCCCCTGGAGATCATAAGCTACGCACCACCCTCCTAGACAAAGAGTACTCCAAAGTTAATGTGTTAATGGAGGACATGAGGCAAACGTGGATGAGGACGGGGTGCTCTATAGTGATGGATGGGTGGACTGATTGTAGACGTCGGCCACTCATCAATGTCATAGTCACATGCCCTGCTGGTTCTTATTTTCTTAGAGCCATAGATTGTTCGGGGAAACGTAAGGATGCAGAATTTCAGTTTTCCATTTTGAGAGATGCTATAGAGGAGGTTGGGGCTGCAAATGTGGTGCAAGTGATCACCGATTCTGCACGTGTGTGCAAATCGGCTGGGTTGATGGTGGAGGGTCAGTACAGGCACATATTTTGGACCCCATGTTGTGTTCATGCATTGAACAATGCATTGAAAGACATAGGGAAGCTGGATTGGGTGAAGAAAATAGTGGCAGAAGCTAGAGATATTCAAATGTTTATTTGCAATCACCACACCTCACTTGCTCTCTTCAGAACATTTTCAAAGAAGGAATTTCTCAAACCTGTTGAGACAAGGTATGCCACTCACTTCATTTTGTTTCACTTTCAATTTGTATTCATAATCTGATTTTGTTTTAAATTTTTAATTTTTAATGAATCAATGAATGAACATTGAATGTAGATATGCCACATACTTCATCTTGTTAGAGAGGATGGTAGAGGTGTATGAGCCTCTACAAGCAATGATGGTCAATGCAGAGTGGGCTAGATGGCCTAATGCAAGTTCCACGGACGGAAAGAATGTCAAACAAAAGATCCTCGATGACGATTGGTGGGCCAATGTGAGGTAAGACATTAGATGGCTGATTTTCATATTAAATTTCTGATTTTAATATTTTAATTTTATTGTCCAATGTTCCAATTTTTGAAGTTTCTAACATGTCAATTAACTTGTCAACTAATTATTTTGAACTTTTTGTTTGCATTTTGCAAATATATTTGCTCCTTCATCTCCCCTATTGTAGATGTCATCAGATATGCTGATACAGACTCTCCTAGTCTTGGAGAGATTTATGAGACATTTGACAGTATGCTTGGGAAGATCAAGCAAGTTATTTCGACAAAGGACCCCACTTTGGATTTATATGAGCAACACATTGGGCCCATTGTGACTCGAAGGTGGAATATAATGAACACCCCACTTCACATGGCTGCCTTTGATCTAAATCCAAAATGGTATGCACCAAGGCCTGGTAGGGTGCCTCCATGTGATGATAGTGAGGTTTTAGATGGGTTCACACGGGCCATTGAAAAGATTTATCCAGCAGAGCAGGCTTCACTAGTTCGGTCACAATTCCTAGACTTTGCAAATCTTTCGGGCCCAAACTTGAGTAAACCACAAGCGAGGTTGGATAGAGCTATATTAGCTCAATCAAACCCTATTGGATGGTGGACCTATCATGGGAGGGATACACCGCAGTTGAAGACACTTGCTACTCGCCTTCTTGCACAGGTTGCTAGTTCCTCTGCTGCAGAGAGGAATTGGTCCACGTATAGCTTTATCCACTCCCTCAAGAGGAATAGACTTACCTCTAGACGAGCGGAGAAGCTAGTGGCCGTTCATAGTGCTCTTCGGCTTCAGGATCGGCAGACTCCAGAGTATCGACAGACTCCAGCTCTACGGTGGGATATTGATCCCGAGGATGTGGCCCAGGTAGATGAGGAGGAGACAGTTGAGGGTTTGGTTGGGGTTCCGTTGGTTGAGGAGGAGCATCACAGTGGCAGTGACTCAGAGGATGACTCTGATTTTGATGCGGTTATGAGGGATGATTAGGGGCAGCAGTGCTCTTTGACTTTGTTTATTCTGTATTCATTACTGACATTGTATTTTGATTTTCATAGCAAACTTGAAAACTATATGGCAGCAATGTAGCCTTTGGGCATTTTGATATAAGTTTATAAATTATAACTTGGAGGTTGTTTCATGATTCGTGTATGTTAATTTTGAATGCGTATTGAGTATTGGCATAATGTTGGACACAAATGTTATATGTTAGTGTTCTATAATGTGTATTATGCATGCCTTATCCATGTTATCATATGAATATTTAAGATTTCCCTATATTTTTATATAGCCGTCCCCTGCCGTCCCTAATTTTGGCCTCAAAAATCGGAAACTTGGGGACTCGTCCCGCCGTCCCCTGCCGTCCCCGTCCCGGAAACTTGGGGTAACCTTGATGAGGATGGATCCATGGTATGTCATCTTAGCATGAATTGGATAGAGTTTTTGGAGTTGTCATTGCATGAGGACAAGCAATATTGGGAAGGGCGGACTGTCATGCCCCTGCCAGAATTAAATTCCAAACCAGATTACAGATGAACCAATGTAATTTTCTGCCACCAACATGTAGCCAATAATTATAGCGATTAAAGAAAATAAGGATGGCAATCAATGGAGATCATGCTTTTAAAAAGAGACGCTAGTTCTATACTAGTTCCTAGAGTTAAACATAGTTTAATTAATATTCAATTATTAATTACTAAAGCCAACGATTGCATGAAGGGGTGTTTAAATTAAAAATTAAATTATAATTACCAAAGGCAGCAACTTATGGAAGGTTTGTTGTTAATGTTAATAGCAGCGTTGGGTGTTCTCTTACAGCCGATCTCCTTACATGATAAATTAAATTATAGCCGATAGCTATTTAATTTATGCAAATAGCGATTGGATGAAGAAGCACATCCATTTCTACATAATGTTTTATTTACTAATTGAGGCCGCAATCTATTTTATGAAGAGGCACGATTTGTATCAAATAATATTTAATTATTGAGAAGGCCGACATCTTCCTTGGACGCGATTTACAAAGGGTCATACTCCTTCATTGGGACGCGATTTAATGAAGGGATGTAGGCCGACTTGTTTTGAAGGGTCAAGTCCTCTTCTCCCTCCTTGTATATATGCAAAGTGATAATCGTTCATTTGATCATGAAGTTCAATCATCATAATCGCATATCAAGAGAAGTTTGCACTTACAGCAGATTGGTTAAATCTGTAGCAGCAGGTCGATTGAAAGGAGAAACATATTCATTTGTATCTTGCATCTAAGAGAGGTGCTATTATTCATTGTATCAAATCGGCATTGTATTGTGCCTGAGTTGTAAGCAGATTTCTGCTATTATTCTATCAATATATGAGAGATATATTGGCTGGGTTTTTCTCCCTCAGGTTGGAGGGTTTTCCCAGGGTATCTTGTGGTGTTCATTGTCTTATGTGTTGCATTTTCTGATTATTTTTTGTTTTATAATATCTGGTCATGAAAAACTAACATGGTATCAGAGCGGGTTTAAATGAAGGATTTGATCAGATTTATTCAAGTCAAGGCATTGCCTCATTTGAGGTAGCCACAAATTTCAGAAAGGTGGCATTGATGGTGTTTTTTCAAGGACTCTGTGAAAGGAGCTTAGCCGTCAGTGGAGCGGAAGCATTTGCATTCTGGAGTTTGATTACTATCGAAACTTTCATAGTGGTATTAATTTTGGAAATCGAGGAAGACATTACCCGCATAAGATAGCCAATATCTGGTGATTGACGCCATCCTGGGCGGAAATCGGTGGGTGTGATAAGCACTACATCTTGGTTCAGAATCGCATCCACATTCCTTGTAACGGGCTTAGCAAGGAGCTTATCGTAGATAAGAGTCTTGCCGCTGAGCTTTGCCAGACGATCAATGGAGAATAGTTTGGGTTCCAAGCATTCTCATATCCCGATTTTGAGCCTGTGCCTTACAAAATGTTATTCCCGTTGCCTTCGTGAAATTCCATCTTGGTAGGATGTGTCGAGGCTCATTCTTGTTGTGTGGGGGAAGTATTCAATCTCATTGAAGTCTTCATCATCCTTGGCGCAGAAGTTCTCACAGTCAAATGTAATCAAGTTATATTTGAAAAGGTCGATAGTTGGAGAAGTGAGAAGGTATATATGCCTACGACATATCTCCTGAAGATGTCGTGGCCTATCAAATGGCGGAATTCAAAAAGAGTCTTAATCTGTAAATTCTTTCCTTAAAGGCAGATTGAGATAAGTATTCTTTTTTTGTTTATACTTTTGAAATCTAGGGTAAAATTCAGTCTGCTGAGTTGTGCAAATCAGCAATAATTTTTTATTGTGATTTGTAAAAGGTCGTGGTTTCTTTTGAGTAGGTGATCTCTGACATAAGATCCCTTGAAGTTACCATTAGTTCATTTCAAACTGTTTCATGTCAATTGTGTAGGTCTCTAAGTGTGACTCTGAGATGAAAAAGAGAACTGCTTTTTCGTTGTAATAGGATGATCACTTTGATACCATTCTCTTGTGCATGGACTGTGATAGTACCTTGAGGGGCCTGGTTCTATGTTAAATATGCTAACTGCATAATGCATTCAAGAAATCTCTATTTGTGCAGATTGTCTTTTGTTGTGCTGAGTTTAGCACTCTCGAGAGGAGTAAAAGATGGAAGAAAGAGTTATGTCATAATTCAATAAAGATAAGTTTCTTTATCCCTTCATTCTGATCTTTTGATATATTTCTCTTATAGTTTGATTTATTTAGTTTAATATTGTTCATAAATTCTTATGTATTCATGCTATAACCTGAGATAGTGAACCTTGTATGATTCTAGTCTTGGTATTTCTTTGGATAGTTATAAACTGTTAGTAATATCTCTCTAAAATACTTCCAGGACAGATCTAGGAGCAAGAAGGTGATGAGAGATTGCTTAGTGATGAAAACCTTGCGGCATCTTGTGAGGAAGTCATGTCGACCAAAGAAATGATCAAGCGTGAAGTCACAACTTGCATCCATGGGACTGAGTTGGTGGCTAGAGGGAGTTCACTTCTAGAAGTCTTCTTTGCAATCTTTGAGGCAGGGATTAAGAGGGAGTTTTGTGACTCACTGAGAAGAAGTGAAGGTTGCAATGTTGCAAGGCCAAGTGTTAAATCCTTGAAAGACCTCTTCAGTTGTTGAGATCATAATTGCACAAAATAGTCATCTGGATTTGATATTGGTAGCTCCGCAAACCTATTCAAAATAGTGTGATCTGGGATGAGGTCGATAAGGACAGCCTTGAATCTCTGCAGATTCAGAGGGAGTCTATTGAACCTAAAGAAGATGCTTGGCAGAAACCGGATGGGATTATTCTGAGTCAAGATTGCCATCTTGAAGAGATTTGGTATGATGGATTGCAAATCCATGGAAACCAACTTTCAGAAGCTTAAGGAGGCTGTAGCTAGTTTAGATCTAGTGGATCCTACTATGTACAGACAGTTGATTGGATCATTGATGTATCTAGTCAATACTAGACCGGATATTTGCTATGCAGTCAGTGCACTTAGTTAGTTCATGTGTAAACCAAGGCAAATACATCTAGTTGCAGCAAAGCATATCCTGAAATACTTGCGTGGCACAGTTGGATATGGCTTGAGGTATTCTTCTAGTGTGGACTTGGAGCTGCATGATTATACTATTTTTGATTGGGCAGGATGTGTTACTGATCAGAAGAGCACCTCTGGATGTTGTTTTAGGTTGAGGTTTGCGATGATATCCTGGTGTAGCAGGAAGCAGTCTTTTGTGGCACTGAGTACAACAGAGGTCGAGTACATTACAGTGTGTGTGACAGCTCGAGAAGCAGTGTGGCTTCGAAAGCTCCTTGCAGGATTGTTTGGACAATCATTGGAGCCGACTGTCATCCTTTGTGATAATCAAAGCTTTGAGAAGCTTTTTGTCATTCCAGTGTTTCATGACAGAAATAAGCATACCACTATATCAGAGATATGGTATTGAGGAAAGTAATTCAATTGAGGTAATCAACACTAATGAGCAGACGACAGACATTCTCACCAAGCCTCTCTCTAGGATAAAGTTTGTGTACTTTCGAGATAAGCTTGGTATGGTGGAGAATCAAGCCCTAGCTAAGAAGTCGTCTCGGTATCAATGATCATCTTTAATGCATTTCTCTTTGAGAGAGATTTGAGGTGCAAGCCCTTGTTAATGCATTTCTCTTTGAGATTTGAGGTGAAAGCCCTTGTTTCCACCCTCTGGGAGAGCCATGGTGAACGTCATGATGAGGTGACAACATCACGTTAAGTGATGAACACTTGTACATACCATACATGGGTGTAGCCATGATATCTGATATCACGATGAGGTGATATTGTCATGTCCCCAAAATGAAACACTAAAATACAAAAGAAACCAATCAGCAATCAAAATAAAATAATAAAATAAATATAACTATTACTAATAATATTTCAATTATAAATGTTATAAATAATAAATTGTCATAGAAATAATCAAATATTGAAATGCAAATAAATATACATATAGGTTATTAGAAAATTTATTATAATATTATGGTTATAAATATAATCACCATTTAACCATTATTCTCATCATAAAATCACATATATTAAAATAAATATCATAAATATGGTATTATACAAATATAAAATCATAAATATAATAACTAAATAATCAAACATAAAGTATAATAAATAAATAACAAATAAACCAAACAAATACCAATTCCTAAAGTAGCCTCTAAGAAAACAACGAAACATTCACAAGGGATGCAGCGATTCCTAGCAATGCAATAATTAGTATTAAATAGACCAACAATTATAGGAAAAGCAGCGATCATTGTTTCCAATTAGGGGCTGCTTGGTAACTTTTTAGATAACCACGTGGCCATAAAGGGAAATAATGTATCCCTTCAAAACTAAAAGACATGACCCTTTCAACACATCGGGTATTTAGGGAGAATGAATCTCAAGCAAAAGGGGGGAAGTAATTGAATTTAATTTTCGATGGAGAGCAGAAGTAAGAAGAGAGTTGGAGCCGAAAACTGGAAGGGGGTCTGCACATTAGACATTGATCAGCAATAAGGATTATGATAGTAAGTAAGTATTTTCTAAGATGTAAATAATTAACTAAATATATTAATAGATAAGTAATTCTATCAACTTATGAATTAAGGATTTAAATATAATAAATTAATATTCTAAGTATATATATATATATATAGATATATGTATTCATACCAAGAAATTATTGTAAATTGAAATCAGTTGGAAATAATTCTATATATATACTTATATAGAATATATATATATATATATATTATAAAATCATATGTATACATATATATAGATGCATGGGTAAGTAGATATGTGAATCAATATACAATAATGATACTTATAATTAATGATGACTCTTTAATATAAACATAAGTAGATTATGTATTATTATGAGTTGTCCTCATCCTATGATTAAATGTAAGGTTGAAGGAAGACGATTAAGGAATAAGGAGACATGGGAAGACATAGCTGATCAGGTGATGTAGTCACTTAGCAATAATATTTAGCATATTTTGAATATAAGAAATAAATATTGTTAATCTGATTATTGATATAATGCTTTCTTTAATCTTATCATAATGAGAATCATTCTAGGAAATAATGAAATTAAAGAATCATTGATACATGAAAATATATTTGATTTAGGCATGAAATAGATCTTGGATGAACGCAAGTATATCTATTTGTGTAAAGATTGTCTTCCCCGTGTTTGTTACCCTATTAGGAAGTGGTGAAGCAAAGTCCAAGTGGAAAGCCTAAAAACCCCCCTCTCATGTTCATAGGCCCATGAAACAGGAAAGACATAGGGAGGTGGGGGTCCCACCATAGGAAACTACATTGTTATAGGGGTGGTAGGTCGTAGGCCCTTGGATCATAGGGTTTCACCATTCCCTCCTAATAGGGCAAGTGTTTTCCGAGGTTCTGTTGTGTATGGAGTATGCAGGTACTAAGCCGTTGGGAAATGAGGATTGTGAGGTTCAACCTCCCGTGCCCAACACCAAGGCTTCAGGGAGGATCCATACAGGGCACTCCTCTTGCTTGTTAAAATTGCATATATGATTATGCTTATATTTTGGATATCTAGATATTAATGCTAATGGATATATGTGTATGTGGAAATTTTGTTAATATGATGAATACAGATTTCAAATCAAGATTGCTTCATTAAAAAGAACATTCATGGAGAAGGAAGAAACCCTAAACCTAATCAACAAATGAATTCTAGGGCAAAATAGGTAAGGGACATTACAGATATCTGATATCACAATGAGGTGATATCTTTCCTTTCCACATATGGGTGTAGCCATTGTGGTAGACATCACGATGAGGTGATATGTCTTATGCAGCTGGAAGTATCCTCCCTAGCTGAGAGGGAGTGTTGATGTTAATAGCAACGTCACGTGTTCTCTTCCAGCCAATCTCCTTACATGATAAATTAAATTATAGCCGAAGGCTATTTAATTTATGCAGATAACGATTGGATGAAGAAGCACATCCATTTCTACATAATGTTTTATTTATTAATTGAGGTTGACATCTATTTTATAAAGAGGCACGATTTGTATCAAATAATATTTAATTATTGAGAAGGCCGACATCTTCCTTGGATGCGATTTACAAAGGGTCATACTCCATTGGGACGCGATTTAATGAAGGGATGTAGGCCGATTTGTTTTGAAGGGTCACGTCCTCTTCTCCCTCCTTGTATATATGCAAAGTGATGATCGTTCATTTGATCATGAAGTTCAATCATCATAACCGCATATCAAGAGAAGTTCGCACTTACAACAGATTGGTTAAATCTGTAGCAGCAGGTTGATTGAAAGGAGAAACATATTCATTTGTATCTTGCATCTAAGAGAGGTGCTATTATTCATTGTATCAAATCGGCATTGCATTGTGCCTGAGTTGTAAGCAGATTTCTGCTCTTATTCTATCAATATATGAGAGATATATTGGCTGGGTTTTTGTTCCTCAGTTTGGAGGGTTTTCCCAGGGTATCTTGTGGTATTCATTGTCTTATGTGTTGCATTTTCTGATTATTTTCTGTTTTATGATATCTGATCATGAAAAACTAACAGTTGTGACTCTTCCAACCATAAGATATTAAAGGTCAATCATTTCAATGAGGAGCATATAAAATTGGAAAAAAATATTATGTGACTTTGCAAGTAAATATTACAGCCAAGAGAATAAAAACCCTCAAAGGAAATTAAGAGACTTAAGGATGAAAACCCATAACTTTTCTAGATATCAAGGACAAACACTGAAGGAAAAGTAGCTGCAAATAGGGAGGAGAATTATAACAGAAAATCAATATAAGTCTATTTTCAGAATTATGTCAAAGTGATAAAACTGAATATTATAATAAAATTCATAATTTTTAATTCACTTATATTTATAAATATAAATACAAGTATCATTTCTAAGTTAGAATTATTGTTTAAATGCAAAGATAAGAAATGTTCTAGAATGGGACATTACAAGCCAAGAGCAATTCTGTTATTCTTAGAAATTCTAATGTCAATGATGATGAAATTCCTGATTGGATTTGCAATGAATAGACAGATGAAAAGGTAGAAGATTAAAGACATGATATTTCTACAGTACATATAATGTATTGAACCACTTGTGGCAAAAAACTCTGTATAACTTTTTTGGCATCAACATTTCAGATTACCCTCCATGATCCATCATCAGGAAGAGGATGCAAAAACAATAGAAGATTGGTTTAAAAGAAATTTTATTGATTACCAAGCTAGGCTTTCTTTAGAAGAACACCTGGCTCTTGACATTTAGGAGAATGAAATAGGTAAGTGATACTAATTTACCAATTTGTGAATGAAAAAAAATGGATATTTTGCCTCCATTGCTGAACTTTCTCTCTTGCTTGCACAAGCTTATATAGACTTGAAGGTTGATCATAGATTGTTCGAAGTTGGTTGTTGTGCTATTCCTAAGCACTTGCAAGTGCCTGTTCGTTGCCAAGAAGATCGTAGAGCAATATTTCTTCAAAAGAGGTAGGTTTCTTTAAGTTTTTTAATTTTTTTTTTACATTTTTTTTTTTAACAAATGAACTTCAACTCTTTTGTTTTGTTTTTTAGTTTTTGTTTTGTTTTATTTTTCATTCCTCTAAATGTCTATAACACATGTTCAATTTTTTCATTTTTTTGAAATTAATTAAGTCTCTTAGTTTCAAATTCAATGAATCAATACCAAAATTTCAATATGTTGTGTCTTAGGTATTCCGTATTACAATGGCAACTGGTGCCTGAGACAATGGCAACCGGTGCCTTCTCAGGCTCAATCCAATCTCATTTCAAAACAAACCCAAACTCTCCCCTTTGGAAATATGTAGGAAATGGTTCAGCAACTTCCAAGTGGTGAAGCATATGTTTGGATTTGTAGTCATTGCCATGTTCAATATTCAAGCTCATACAGTCGAGTGAAAGGACACTTGTGCGAGATCCCTGAAACAGGCATCAAAAATTGTCCAGGTGAAAACAACAAAGGCATTCCAAAAGATATAGCGTTGAAATATATTGGTGAGCAAGAAAAAGAAAACCAAAAAGTAGCTAGTGTTAAAACAAGCCATCCTTTGAAGAAAGGATCTCGTTCCATGAAACCCCCTACACCGCCTTCTTATTTTCCACCTACAGAAAGTCATCCATTTATGGACATCCCTCAAGAGCAAACTGTGCCCTCTTCAAAAAAAAGATCTAAGGGACCGTTGGAAGCTTCATTTCAGAATGAAGCAAGAGAGATTGTTGATCACGACATAGCAAGATGTGTCTATGCCAATGGATTGGCATTCAACGTTGTTCGTTCACTATATTGGCAAAAAAGGTGTAATCTATTAATGAGGCTCCAAAGGGGTATAAGGGCCCAGGTTTTGTGAAGGTGTGTTGCACCATATTGGAGAAAGAGGTGAAACATGTAGCAAACTCTTTGAAGCCCATAAGGGATTCGTGGATCGAAACAGGGTGACCATCATTTCTAATGAATGGAAAGATGCAAAAAATTGCCCATTGATCAATGTTATTGCCATGTCCCCTAACAAGGCAATGTTTTTGAGCGCAATGGATTATGAAGGATGGGTGAAGGACGGTCCATTTATTGCTAACATCCTTTGCCAAGCTATTGAAGAAGTGGGCCATCAAAATGTTGTGCAAGTTGTAACCGACAATGCCAAAAATTGTAGGGTTGTTGGGTTATTGGTTGAGGAGAAGTATCCACACATTTTTTGGACACCTTGTGTTGTCCACTCCCTCAATCTAATGCTACAAAAAATTGGATCCAAAATTCAGTGGATCAAACAGGTGTATGTTGAGGGCGAAGACATCCAAATGTTTGTCACCAACCACCATATGATACAAGGAATATTTAGATAATTATCAAAATTGGAGTTGTTGAAGGTAAGTTAATTCTCAATATTTTTAAATTTTTGAATTTTGTTTTAATTTTAAATTTTGATTTTGTAAATTTAAATTATATTTTAATTTTAATTTTGATTTTCAAACAGGTTGTCGAGACCCTTTTTGCCTCCAACACAATTGTGTTGAGACGACTTATAAAGGTTCGTGAGGCATTCTATGCCATGGTAATCAACCCTAATTGGACCATATGGAGGCAATCTAGCAGTGAAAGGGAAAATAGGGTCAAGTAAAGGATCCTAGATGATAGTTAGTGGGATCGTGTTGAGTATCTCATCAATTTCACTGAGCCCATATTGAGCATGATCCATTACACTGACATGGATAGACCTTGTTTGGGTGAAGTATATGATGGTATCGACTCAATGATTGAGAAGACGAAATCCATCATCAATGCAAAAGAGGAAGATCCTGAAGAAAATTCATTCAAAGAGCGCTACAGGAAATCATTGTTGATAGATGGAACAAAATGACCACTCCATTGCATCTTCTCGCTTTTGCATTGAGTCCCAAATATAATAGTCCTGAGATACTTTCTGCTTCATCAAGAGTTGCTCCATATAGGGATGTTGAAGTGGCTCAAGGGTACAAGGCAGCACTTCGTAGACTCTTCACTGATCATGACCAACATGATCAAGTGAGGGCTGAGTTCATGGCTTTTGCATGCTCTGGTAGTGTTGATTAGAATCTTGATGCTCTTCGAGACAAGGTCAGGGTGGATGCTCATAGTTGGTGGTACTTACATGGGCAAGAATACAAGCACCTCCAACCTATTGCAATAAAAAATTTATCCAAAGTGAGTTTTATATTTTGTAATTTTAATTTTAATTTATATTAATTAATAATTTTGTTGAATTAAATTTTGTAACTCTTAACTATTTAAATTTAGTCTTAATAGGTTGCTAGTTCATCTTATTCTGAGAGGAATTGGAGCACATACTCTAACATCCACTCAATAAAACGCAATAGGCTACATTCAAAAAAGGCAGAGGACTTGGTGTATGTGCATTCAAACTTGTGCCTCCTTACACACAAGCATAGTTCCTACAAAGAAGGAGACACAAGGAGGTGGGATATTGAGCCAGAGCAGCTTGACTTGGATGCTTCCACAAGTCACTTAGCTGCACTTGATATTGATGATGACTATCAGCCTGAAGCAGCTACCGAGCATGAGAGTGGTAGTGTTAGTGCTAGTGGCAGTGCTTGTGCGAGTGCCACTGATGCTATTTGTGGTTCTACACATAATGTAGCATCTAATGATGCTGATGATGCTACTTTTTTTGATGACCCATATGACATTTGAGTATAAAGTGGTGGTGTATTTTTGCTATGTTATTTGACTATTAATATGGTGGTGTATTTTGAACTTAATTACTACTGCAAATATGTATATATTTCTGATTTTTATATGTTTTTGTATTACCAAACCCAAAACGAACCCAACCCCAAAAACAAAAAATCCCGAACCGGCAAACCAGGTTCTCAAACCCGAACTCGAACCCAAAACCGAACCAGTAACTTAGGATTGGACCAATGGTTTTTGATTAAATTAGTAGGTAAAGGGCCCTAAACTCAAAGTTCAAAACATCAGCAACTTAAACAAGAAGAAAAAACCAAAGCAAAGCCACGTCGGCCTGCTAGATAACAACACAACAGCAAAACTAGAACCAGCAAAACAAGAAACAACACCACAAACAGAAGGAAGGAAACAGCACCCTAGAGCCAAAAACAGCTTTTTGATTAGGTTCCAGTTATCAATCAGAGCATCTGGCGACTCCTCCCAGTCCTCTTTGACCTGGACCTTTTCACCTTCTTATTGTTCGCTTCGACCAATTTTGGGTCTTTGTCCTTTCCCTGTTTCTTCCTTTGTTTGTTGATTTTGGATTTACCCAACACAGTCCCCATCACAACCTTCATCACAATTCACTCAGTACCAAAAATAAGATTCTAGAGGGTCGATTCCGTTCTCTACATTTTGTCATAGCAATTGTTGACATTTATCTTACTCTCCATTTCCTTCATTTTCATCTGTAGAACCTCCAAGTGTGTTCTAACAGACATGAGCAAGTTCTTCTCAAACTCAGTTTCATCATTTGTATTGCTCTTCTCAACCTCTTCTTTTTGTTTGTCTAGAGGAACAAAGATTAACTATTCATCCTCCTTCAAGTTTCCATCTTCTTCATCTTCATTTCCTTCTCCATCCTCTTCTTCACCTTCATCTTCAATGTCCTTTTTTCTCCATCCTCCTCTTCCTCATACAACTGCTCCTTCTCAGCATCATCATAGTGCTCCTCCTTTGCATCCTCACATTGCTCCTCCTCAACATCAATCTACAAATACTCCTCTTGATCCTCACTAGGGTTGTCATCCTCAAAAATTTCCTCAAAATGAAGGAGGAACTCCTCATCCTCATAGGCTTCCTCTTTCTTATCCGAAATGGAAACAAGTTTTTTAGCTTTAGTAGCCAACAAATTACCTACAACAGAGGCTTTGGCTAACCTAGCGGACCTCTGACCCCTAGAAGAAATCAAGCTATTCTTCTCCAAGTTCTAAATAGCTCTCAGCTCACCTTCAACATCAAAAATATCAATAGGTCCCCCCTCTTCCAATAGCAAAGCTAATTTTCTTCTTCTTTCCTTTTCTAGTCTTAACAAAAAGAGGGGCTTTCCTTTTGATAGGGGTAATAGCCAGGGTATTCAAACTCTCACTCTCCTTACATATTTTGGCAATTGGAGAGATTTTGCTACCAATTTTTATAAACCATTTCCTCTTATCCGGGGTAATGATAAGAATACCTCTAACAAAGCATGGCTAGTGCTATCACAAGGACCAAAGACCCCTCCATACTTTTACTACCCTTCTTCCCCCCAAAATTAGTAATCGAGCTATTGCTCCTTTTCAAAACTTTTGCAGAGGTAGGAGGGGGCTCAATTTCTTGAATCTTCACATTGCTTTTCCTAAAAACAGGGTTTTTCTTACGTTCCATCGACAGGTTGAATCTATAAAGAGCCATTATTAAGCCCTCATGCAGAGGGGAGGACAACAAATAAAAAGGAAGATTTATCCTATGACCATGCCTAATATGGTTTAAAATAGGAAATTGATAACCATGAAATGTTTAGAGTCCCCCTTCCAAAGTAAAATATTTCATAATGGGGAGACTTACCAAGGACAATGGTGCCGATATTCTTTCTCTGTTGTATCCTTTCTAGAATTTCACCACCATTTCCCCTTTTTCGAAGAAAGGGTCAATAAACTTGTCATAGTTTCCATTACTCCTCTTTTGGATTCTTAAACCATCACACCATAGACTAGTCTCTTTAGCAATTAATTCTTCTATGGCCTGGAACCTCACTCCCTCAATAATCACAACCCCCTACTCCTAGGAATTGACAAAGATGGAGATCAGTTTGTCATTGTGCCCCTTTCATGGCCTTAAAGAAAGGGAAGCATCCCCCTTTTCCAAATAATTCCCATAGCTCAATACTTTGCATCAACGCTTCACAAGACTATGGCTCGGTTCTTTTTCATGGACCCCCCATCTTCTCCCTCTCTATTTTGTTCTTTCCAATCCCACAATAAATATCATTATTTCCCTTCCATTACAAGAGACGGACTTGAAATAGATAGAAAACCAATCAACGATAACAAGCTTGAAGGGCTGCCACGTTTCTTCATAAAATTCATCATCCTAATGTCCCATCATCAACCACTTGTCATGACTTCTCTCGTCGAAATTATCATTACCATCATTAATTCACACCCCTTCCTCCATCATATCTTTCTTATTATTACATTTTGCAAAACTCCCTTGAGAATTAACCTCACACACAAGGGAGATAATTAATAAAATTCATAACAAACTTTGAGAGAAGAGATAGGTACAATCGAAATTCCAATCAATACAATAAAATATTTTTCCATTATTTTCTTCATTACAAATATAATCCATCGTGCAGTTTGTCTATCCACCGCATATGTCATGTCCCCGAATTTTAAAATGCAAATAAATTAAATAATAAAATATAAATAACAATATAACAATTAAAAATATCAAAAGAAATATTTTGAAATAATCCTACTCCAACATAGTTATTTCTTAAAGGACACCGTCTTAGTATAAAGACTGTGATTATCTTGTTGACGAAAAAATGGGGAAAAATCAATATTTACAAATGGTGTGAGAAGCCGACATCCTTGTTGTCGGCTAGGTCAGGAAACACAAGTATATAGGAAATGGTCGACACTATTGTTCTAGCCGACCCCATTTGTCACTATCGCTCCATCGAAGGCATAGCCAAGTTCATCTTCACCATAGACCTCGATCGTAGGAATGGTGACGATACATATTATGAAGCATTCAAATATCATCTGCTGTGACTAATTCTATCGTTTCCTTAGACAAAGCACGCAGCGTAGATATTAAAAGGTAGTCAATGATATCCACAGAAACTATCGAAGAACCGTATTGTGAATTCAAAGGTTAATTATTAAAGACAAAATTGTTACGATTAATCAAAACAGGAAATCAACCCATGATAACTAAATTAAACGTGCTAAACAACTTAGTAATTAGTTAAGGATCGATTAAGGTGAAGAGACATGGCTGTGAGATATAACTTCTCACATCATGACCGCCAATAAACTACATAAGATTACAATTCCTCCAAAAGGGAGGGAGTTGGTCTAAATATTCATTTTTTTCAAGCGCTAAGTAGTACCTTAGAGCATCGAAGAGGATAGAAAATAAAGGAAATAAAAATAAAGAATCCGATAGTGTCTGAAGAAGGAGACTAGGCATGCCAGTCGGGTGATGCTTTCACTTAAGACATAAGCAACTTGGCTTATAAGTTAGGATCATTGAACCAGAATTGCGAATTGATTTCTGAATTACATGACTGCTTATTCACATGTGCATCCATGATCTTACCCTGTCTGCAAATGCAATCTGTTCTATTTATTAAACTGAAATTGTATAAGTGCGAATCTAAGTTATTTTATTATGCAAATCTGAATATCAACTTGTTTAGATAATCTGATCAATCTGGTTAACAACATAGAATCGTTTATGAATCTGCAGTCTAACCTTCTGTATAAATAGATTTTGACATAAAGGCAGACTAACATATGAGTGCATTGTTCAAAGTTACATTCTAAGCAAACAATCTGATACATATAGATGTGGTTTGGTTATTTATGTCTGATTACCAAATCCGGTTGATTGCATAAAATAAATCCAATTATCTGTTCAATGTCATCTCCTACCTGTAACTGCATTTCAACTTAGGTAAATATTTGAGTGTATTCATGATAGCAGATTGTGTTACACTATTTAGGTATCCATGTAATAATCTGATTATAAGTATCAAAGGATTGTAATAATATACATGTGTAAATGCTTACTTTTGCATCATCTGAATTCCTTTACAATAACCATTCTTTATTATTTCAGTCTGAATGTATGTACAAGTCAGCTAATGCCATAATAACAATCTGACTGTAAGCAAGATAATCTGCATAGCTTTCCAACTAGTAGTGGATCTTGATGATATTTTGAGGAAATAATGTTATGCTACCATATTTTAATGCCTAAAGATAATCAGTGTGTTTGAAAACCTGCTCAAGAGGAAGGGCCTGAGAAAGTGGTGTGTGCCTAGAGACCCCACTTAAGATCCGCCCAATCCTAAGGCAAAGATGGGCCATGGATGAGTGGAAATTCCACTTAAGATCCACCCAGTCCAAAGGCAGGGATGGGCCATGGATGGGTGGATGTCCCCACTCAAGTCCACGCAGACCAAGAAAGGGATGGGCCATGGAGGGGTGGTAGGCCTAGACCACTTGTAAGCTCCGTTGACTTCCTCCAGTAGGCGAGATGTTACTCCTCCTAGTTCATAATAGTTGCATTTGTGATAAAACTATAAATGGATACCATGATGCTAATGCTAACAGATATGTGTATGTGTGGAAATATTGTTCATGTGGTGAATGCAAGGCTCAACCAGGAATATATCATTAAAGAGTTATCCAATTGACAAGGAAAAAAAGCCTAATCAATAACCGAATTCTAGGGCAAAGTAGGATAGGGGACATTACATCATACAGCTTTTAAAATTCCTTCCAACTAATGGCCACATCACCCTTCAACCATAAAGAGGACAAACGCATTTTTGGCTTACTTGGACTCAATCAAATTTTGTCTTTCATTTGACTCTATCTCCTTCTCTTTGCTCGGGACATTAGAATACAACCAATCATTCCAAACTTGACAATTCAGCCCTTCATTGGAAACAGCATCTACAACCGAGTTACCTTCTTCGTAGATATGATTGATTTTAATTTGAGAGAAACCCATAAGTAGTCTTCAGCAAACAACCATCATATTTCTTATCTTCCAAGGAGATATCATATTAACTTTCAAATTTTGAATAATCATTTTTGAATCTCCTTCAAGCTCTAAATAATGAAAACCCTTCTCCTTCATCCTTTTTATACCCCACAAAACAACAATAGCTTATGCCTCATTATTGGATCTTTTACCAATACTTTTAGCATGCCCCTCAATCAGGAACCTCTTCTCGTCACCTATAACTCCTCCAGCAACAACACCTGGATTTCCTTTCGAACATCCATCAAAGTTAAGCTTCATCCAACCCTTATCAGGTAGTTCCATTTAACACTTTTCCTTAAGAGAATTATTCCCCAGTTGACCTTAGTCAAATCTTGCCTAACCCCTCAATTTAGTTTAATCATTAATTCTATATATGAAGGTATCTTCTTAGCATAACCAAAATTCAAAGCATTAATATTTTCTTTCATATTATGTTGAATACTTTGAAATACTTCTTTGTTGTTTCTTGAAATTTCTCTAAAAATCCTATTCTTTCTTTCCATAAACCCTAGGAAACAAAAGAAGGAATCTGCTTCCAAATTTCAAAAATCACATCATGAGAGAAAGGGGAACTCCCATACTAGGAGATAACAAAGTCTCTTAAGGACTTAGGAAAGATCTAATCAAAATTAAGATTTTGCAACACCTCAGCCCAAACTTCTCTTGAGGAATCATAGCGAAGAAAGCTATGGTCAACAATTTCCTCCTCCTTATAACACAGAGTGTGTCTATTAATCAAATGAAAGCCTCTCTACTTTAGGTTGTCAATATTAAGAATTTTATTGTGCATGCCTACCCACCAAAAGCAGTTAACCTTAGGAAGCAATCTATTGTTCCAAACAATATTCCAATTAAAGGAAGGATCCCCATTCCAATTAACCACCAGAGAATAAGCAGAACTAATAGAGAAGGAGCAAGAAGAATGCCTTACCCAAATGTATTCATCTTTCTTATTCAAGGAGAAAAACAGGCAATCTCCAATTATTTTCTTTAACTGCTCGATGTCTTCTTGATGTCTTTGTTGCCTTCCATCTCTCAAAATTCTTCCTCCAAAAATTTGTTCCCAAAAATTCTTCCACTTAGGCTTCTGCCCATCCCAATCAATATATTTGTGAAGCTTTTCACGATTATGTCTAACAAGCAACTCTTTAATCCGATCAAATTTTTGAAAAAAAGGCAAAATTTGACCATCAAGCCAAGGGTCATTCCAAAAAATTTCTTTCCATCTCCCACTCTCCAAAATACACCTTGCTTAACAATATTTCTGACTTTAAGCAAGTTGTTCCAAACAACCAAACCATGAGGAATATAAGAGGAATTTAATAAACAAACGTGATCCTTATTATTCGAATATATAGCTTTATGGATAAGACCCCAATCTTTATTACTTTCTATCAAGTTCCAACCCACCTTAGCTAGAAGGGCTTTATTAAACCATTGCAACCTTCTAATTCCCAACCCACCCTGCTTCTTCAAATTACAAACCATTTCCCAGCTAACTAGGGCAATCCTAGTTCTTAGTTCTTTCCTCAATACCAGACCACAAGAATTTCTTTTGAATTTGTTTTGTCCTATCAGCCATATAAGCTAGAATTTTAAACAAAGAAATATAGTAGACCAAGATATTTCGTAAAGAAACTTTCAATAATTGAAGTTTTCCAGCTTGGCTTCGCAATTTCCCTTTCCAACTAGCCAACTTTTTTTGCATCCTTTCCACTATACTATTCCAGTAATTATTTCAAACTTTCTTATTAGATAAAGGAAGCCCCAAATAGGTAGAAGGAAGGTCGGCCATTTGACAACGAGAATTCTCATTATTCTATCTCTAAGAGGGGCATCAGTGATAAAGAAGAGCATGCTTTTATTGTAATTGATATACTTACCAAACACCTTAGCATAATCATCGAGAAGAGCTTTCCAATAAGTAGCTTCCACCACAAAGGCAACTCCAAAAAGGATAGTATCATCCACAAACTACTGATGAAAGGATGGAGGCAAAGAAGCAACTTCAATCCCTTTCAGCAAACCAGCATTAATCAACTTTTGAATATTTCTTCCCAGAACTTCAACCACGATAATAAACATGTAGAGGGACAAAGGGTCACCTTGTCTAAGACCTCTTCCACATGAAAAGAACCCCTTAGGGAAACCATTGACTAACGCTGAGCATTTAGGAGTTGTAACACAAGCTTTAATAAGCTTCAAGATCTTTCCTTTAAAACCAAACTTTTGCAGAACAGCAAATAAAAAAGACCAAGACACTCTATATTAGGCCTTAGATATATCCAACTTAAGCACCATAGCAATTTTTTTATTATACTCCATGGAGTGAATAAATTCATGAGTAGACAAAACAACATCCAGAATTTGTCCACCCAGAACAAACCCTTTCTGATTAGAAATTATCAACCTATGGAGCACAGGTTTAAGTATATTGACAATCAATTTAGAAAAGATCTTATAGACAGTGATGCATAAACTAATAGGCCTGATGTCCTACATAGAAGAGGCCTCCATTTTCTTAGGAACCAAAACAATAAAAGTAGAGCTTAGCTGCCCTAATAACTTTCCCATTCTGAAAAAATCTCTCACAGCCATAAGAAGATCCTCTGAGATAATCTCCCAGAAATCTTGAAAAAAGGAGGGAGAGAACCCATCTGGCCCCGAGGCTTTGAAATCACCAAAGGAAAAAACAATAGATTTAACCTCTTCTAAGGAAATAGCCTTCACAAAGTCAGCAATATCTTGATCATTCAAGATCAAAGGAATAACATCCATAACTTCCTCCAGGCCAAACATATCCTAATTGGAATCAGCCAATGTTTCCTTAATGAAGGAAATAGCAACGTCAACAATATCTTCTTCCTCCATAAGCACAACACCATTTTGAAGGGTCAAAGTTCTAACATTTCTTCTCCTATGCTTCAAAGTGGATTGCTGGAAAAACTTTGTATTCCAATCTCCTTTAGTAAGCCACTGAATTCTAGATTTTTGTTGCCAAAATATCTCCTCATTTTTACTAAGTTTGTACCACTCAGTCCTCAAATCTCTTTCTTTACCACAAGTATCCATATCAATCATACCTCTCTCCATACTTTCTTGAACTTCTTTCAGATCTTTGATCAACTTTTCTTTTTTGTGGAAGAAATTCCCAAAACACAATTTATTCCATTCTTTGACACTCTTTAACAATCTTCAGCTTTTTAGCAAAGCGAAACATATGGGTATTGTTACAAGGAGTATTCCATTTCTCCACAAGATCTCTAAAATCAGGGTGAGAGGCCCCCATGATTTCATACCTGAAAGGATAAGGACCTTTAGTCGTAGCATCAGTCCAACTCAGCAAAATAGCATTGTGACCTGAACATGTCCTTGGCAAAGTAGACAAATAAAATCTAGGTAAAATATTCCAACCATTAGAAATAAGAAACCTGTCCAACTTTACCTGTATCAGATTGTTAACTTGCCTTCTATTAGACCACACAATGGCCGGCCCTTGGAAATCAATATCAATCAGACCAACAAAAGAGAGAAAATCAGCAAAATCAACCATACTTTCAAAGTAGTCTTCTAACCCTCCTAATTTTTCTGAGGGAAATAAAGGAGCATTAAAGTCCCCTCCTAGCAACCAGTTCTCTCCTTGCTTAGCTTTCACCACACTAGATATATTGTCCCACAATTGTTTTCTAGCAGGATTAGTGTTAATAGTATGAATATTCATAAGGTTCCACTTAGTAGAGTAAGTTAAGTCTTCAAAAGGGACTATGAGACTATTCTTATATTGTTGTCCTTTGGACCAATAGATGTTTGTTCTAATCCTTGATACTTTGTTATAGCTCTTGGCTATTAAATTGTAACTCCTTTTTGTGAACTATTTTACAGTATTAAAAAAAGAAAAAAAAAATTGGGGGTAGTCAAGGGACCCTATTCGTTTTGGTAACAGCCAAACATTATCATGGGATGGTGATTCCCAAATGCATCCCCGGTTTCCCCATGGATAGAAAAAGCATACAACACCATAGAAGCAACAAATAACTCATGTGGTTGCAAACTTTCTTGTCTCGACTCAGATTTCCTCATGAGAACCCAAACATTATTAAAATGATTACAATCCAATACATCATCAATACAAGAGGCACATTGAAATTCACATGAATAGCATCAAGCAATTGTTTCAAGAGGGCGAGCTTGATTTCCTCCATGTCCCATATGAGTCTTAACTAGCAAACATTTTTACCAAAGTACTTCTAAATAAAACATTCCTCGTTCTCCATGAGCGCATTGGATTTCAAGTGCCTCCCTCAATGGGAATTTATAGCAGAGTACACACTAACAAGTTCAGCTATCAACTTTAAGATTGAATGTTAGCATTGTATAATTTTGACTTTTTTTATAAAGTATATTGAGTCAAGTCAGCCCCTATGGTCACTTGTCATAATATGTTATATTGTTTTGGGTCAAGTCAGCCCCTTCACTTGCGCATGACTTCAATGTGCACATATACACATAACAATCTCATTGTTTATCACCTCATTTGTTTCATACTGGATGTACAAAGCATTTTTCGTCTGGGATTTTCTACAAAATCCCTCTTGTGCATGCATTGGCTTTCTATTTAAATCTTATGTCACTTTGTTCCTAGCTCAGCCTTTGTACATTTCTATGCTACCTCAGATCTTAGGATATATCATGGAGCAACACTCTAAATTACTAGAACCTAGAGGTGTAATATTCCTAAGGACTATTAAACAATCATTTAAAAATGATAAATAGAAACAAGAGAGTGACGCATTGGAAAGATAGTAGAACAATAACAGAAAAAATTATTGATCTTTGCATTTTGTACATCAAATACTCCCGAACGAGATGTATGGCTGTCTATCTTCAACTAGCTACATCACTTCTGTATGATAATCACCATCTAGATAAGTATAAGTAATTATATAATGCTGCTGAAGGAAAATTATTGTTATGGAAGATGAAACAATTGATTTTTCCGAATATGGCTCTTCAAGTTCCAATGGTTAGGATATAGGGGGATCTACCCTTCTTAATCACTCCTGATTTCTCCAAGCCCTTCATCATCTAATGTCATACTTCTATATTTGAGATTGGTGTACTACTTTCTCAAAATGACCATGCTGTCTCCTTCGAAAATAAGAACCTAAATAACATGAAAAGATGCATGTCAATGCACATGGAGGAGGTGATAGAAACTCTACATGCAGTGATCATTCTTTCATGCAGTGACCAAATGAAATCAATTTCTGTTGGGAAGCAATTTCAATATTGACAATCTAAGACTCAAGCACCTTCTTACTCAGTCAATGCTTGTAAAGGAACAACAAAAGTGAATTGATCATTTACAAGCATATGAATTTGAGATTCTCTATATAAAAGGAGAAGAGAATGTGGTGGCAAATGCACTGTCACACCAAAAAAGTCAACTATCTTTTATACTATCTCCTCAAGCCAAACTGCTTGGCTATAAGGTATTCTTCACATATACTCAAATGAACCTGCTACAATTCACCTCATACAAGAAATTGTAGACGAAAAGAAAGAGAAGGCTTAGTCAATTCACAATGGCAACACCTTGTTCAAAGACCAAGTTTAGAAAGGCCAGATTCCCTTTGGTTCAGAAAGCACTTCAGCATTGACGTATGTCCCCATCTTTAGGATGTAAAGGTTTCTAGAAAATCTACAAAAGCATCACCTCCAATGTCTTCTGGCAGAACATGAAGAATGACACTCTGCACTTTATAGTTAAAAGCATAATATCACAGGGTTTTCTACAACATTCTTAATCAGAAGTGGGGAATTGTGTCTATGGAATTTATCTTATGACTACCATGTTTGGAAGGTAAGGTTGAAATCTTTGTTGTGATAGACCAGTCATTTAAGTTTGCTTGTTTCATTCCTGTGATAAAGGCTGGGTTTGGTGGTCCTAACGTTTCTAAGTTGTATTTCTAACATCCATTTGAGCTATACAGGATCCCACAGTGGATTACTGTGATCAAAATCATATCTTTCAGAGTACATTTGGGCAAGACCTGCTTCAATGAGCAGGGCTGACATTCAACGTGAGCAATTCCTGTCATGTTAAAACTTGGACAAACAAAGATAGTGAACAAATGCTCAAAAGGGTACTTGAGGATGTATGCAAGGAACAAATAGACAAAGTGGAATGATCATATTTGGTTAAGTACAAGTACAACACCAAATCTTACAATGCATAAAGATGTCCCCATTTAAGGCTTAACACAGTTTCTGCTTTTGTCAAATATGAACTAGGAAGCATTTTTTTTGTAGTCATAAATACATTGAAAGAGGTAAGAAATTCTCAGACAGCAGATAGTGCTGAATTGAAGTGGGGTATATGATCTCCATTCTATTGCAAACATATAAACAAATAACATTGAAGGAGAAGGGAGAAAAACTTTAACCTGGATAGCATAGGCTATACAGGATTTGGGCAAAGGTTGGGCAAGTGCTTCAATCTCTAAATACTTTGAACAAAGAGAAGATTCATGATGTTTTCTACGTCATGTCTGAAGAAAAAAGTAGGAGCCCATTTAGTTCTACATAGAAATTCTGGCCAAATAATAATGAAAATTGGTCTTAGAGCCTAAAATGATAATTGGGAAGGATATTAAAGTTCTCTTAAATAATACACTTTGATAGTCAAAAATCAAATGGAAGGGGCTACTCACACAAGATAAAATGCTGGAAAATGAATATTTACACGGAAAACGTCCTAATCCTAATCTTCAATGACTACACAAAAGTTTCAAAAAAAATTAAGGAGATTTTCCTTTTAGTTTCTTATTTAAAACCCCATCTTCATTCATGTGTTTTGTTGAATTGAACAGTTTTGTATGTTTGTTTGGACTATATCTTTTGACTTAGTGATCATAGGGTCAATTCTTAACATCTACACCACTTATATGTAAGAGCATAGCTCAAAATCTTGCATGTTTGCTACTTCTCGGGAGGCCACCCATCCTAGGCTACTCTAGGTTGAGCATGCTAAACTACAGAATTTTTACAAACTTCAGAGTTGAATCTCTTTAATAGGGATGGCATATTGTGTACCTAAGAACAACATATTATTAGCTTTATGTTAGGATTCTTATCCCTAAGTCCACTGCCTTAGTATCATAATTTAAGTTATTTATAAAGTACCTAGAATAAATGAAAGTTCAACTAATGAGCTAAGGTTGCCTTTTTTCATTGAGAATAAAATGAGGGAAAAATCTAAATGATATCTTTCATTCTCATTTTCCTAATGTGATACAAACTACAAAGAACCACAATTGTGTGAAAACTCATGTTTTAACAGTCAGATTTGCAGATGAGATTCATTTCGAGCAATCAAGTGCCCATATTTTCTGAATAAATGCATCTGTCAGCTAATATTTTTGCATATTTTGTCAGCTAATAGATTGCAACAGAACACATTGCCTTGTATTTTTTGGATTTTTATTGTTCTTTCTTGTGCTTTTGTCCTGTAGTTTGCAAAACTTTACCAAAAGACAAAGTTCACCAGAATGCATCGAAATCATAACCAATTAATGGTTATGACTAGCAATTATGAAAAGTAGAAAAACAGGCATATACTAATCTACCTCTAATAAATTAATAATATAATATTTGCACATTAAAGCTTTAACTTTCATATCTGATTTATTACACATACTGCTAAAGTAATAGAAAACTACTAAAAGCATCATAATGGTAAAATGGAAGGAAATGACTGACCGTACTGCTCATGCCAACATGTGCTTCATAAATTCGCAAGGATTCACACTGCTTTGGTTGAGGATGCTTAAATTGATATTTTTCCTGAAAAAATATAGTAGTAAACTTTGAGCAACAAAATAAACATATCCAGTGCAAAACCATACAATGTTCTTGATGAAATAAGGACTCCCATGTCAGTCAACAGTATATATTTGCTTTTTATACAGTTATTAACTTATTTGCAACAATATTTGTTTATGTCTTACAAAAACATTCATGGATCAATGGAAAGCCATACCTCAGGTGGGGGATCGTAGAATATTGCATTGTATGGAATCTCACCCGGAGCCTGGACAGCAAACTTAATCCATGCAGGAATAGCATCCTTTGGACCAGAGGGAGTATCCATATGTATCTTTAAAATAAGAAACCATAATAATTAATTGTCCAGATTGTCTAAACTTCAAATACACTAGACTTAACTATGAGGGAAGAACAGAAACACAATGAAATAACTCAATCTGATTCATTCAAACTGAAGAATGATTGAAAAAATGAAAAGACTATTAGCAGATATCATATTTCACATGCAAAAGCTTGGAAATGTATGCATTCCAGGAGTTTCTCGAACTATCATTGTCATTACTGAAGAAATGGAATAAATAGTAGCTGCCATACAGATATTCATGTATAGTGAGATTGACATTAAATGGGTCACATTTAAGTTTTTATAATTTAATAAGAAGAATGAAGATTTTATTCACAGACCTCCAACCACTAACTTTTGAATCTTAGATAACATACTAAAGAGGTACTCATACACTCAACAACAGATTATCCATCAATCAATGCATGACAAAAGATAGAAAGAAATTACACTAATGTCCAAGAAAAGTCATAAAAGGTCAGCAAAATTCCAAAATACAATCAGTTATAAAACTGAAGTAAAAAAACTTGGTCATAAAATATAACTAGACACAAATACAAAGAAAGGTGAATAGGGAAAAAGGGGTAAACATAAAATACCTAAACGCAAGCCATAACACAAAGTACACAGACAAATAGCTAAGTTGCCAGTCCTGATATAGGGATGGGTATGGGTTCAAGTATGCCAGTATGGCATTTTTTTTGCTTGGGTATGGGTACAGGTTCATATATATTAATGAAAAACTATTAAATTATAAAAATAGTAATACTCATAATTGCCAATAAACAAAATATTTAAACACCTCATACTTTGCCTAAACAAAACACTAATAAACTCACAATATGATAATTCAATGATTTGTCAAATGTCAATACAAATTGAAAATTACATTATATTCAATAATTTTCATATTGCTCTTCATCAACAACATCAAGGTCAGCATTTTGTCCAATCGCATTTGAACCACAATCAATTGTAGTGGCACTCCACTTTGTAAATGTAATCAAATCTCAATCAGACTAGGAGCCTAAAACTAAGGAAATTCTAAAGTATAAAATTCTGTTCAAAATTCTAAGTCAGATTTATTTCTCCTTTTATGAAAGTGCTGATTGCAGAACATTTATCGATTTCAATGTTTGCAGATCAACAAAAGAACCACCATATATACAAAGGGAGACACACCTCTACAAGAGACGCGTCTCATGAGAGGACATGTCTCCACAAAGTGGAGACACGTCCGCTCATGGGACGTGTCCCTTGGGCACGCGGCCTCCAAACAAACCGAAATATTTCGGTTAACACACATAAACTAATGTCTGGGTAGTAGTATATATATAATATGAATTCTGATTTTATTAAATGCAGATTTCGATTTTTATTCAAATGCAAATTTTGATCATCTCAATTTGAATAACTTATTTGAAGGTATTTTATATTTAAGAGCAGATCGATTAAATATAAATGATGATGATGCATAAATGCAATCATCATTTATATCCGACCGATGCTATCTTAAATCAACACTACCTCTTAGCTAGGGAAGATACAAAACAAATAAGTGTTGATATCACCTTCACACGTGATATCGAAGATATGATATGTTTTCTTAAATTTGTCAAGTCCCATGACATTCTTCATAACACATCTTCATTATGGTATGTGCACTAACATCAAGTCACATGATGTCTACCATTATAGTTCATGGCATATCCATGGATATAATTATCCACCACGATTATCTCTTAAGGATCACAATGATCTTCAAATGACATCAAGTCCCATGATATCCATCAAAAGTGTCCAGGAGATGCTATCATGACATGTCCACAGATATCAAGTCACATTATATCTATCATAATAGTCCAACTCATCATTGTAGAGTCATCACTTTACAATGTCACATACAAGTGTTCATTATTAGAAAGATCGTCACCTTTCAATAATGTACACAGGGGGAGTAGGCCCATAAGCTCATGGAGTCACACACATGACAAAAGAGTTTACACATTAAACATCTTTATATATTAGTACAACTTATAAACAATTTGAATTTCAAACATAATATCAAATTACATTTCAGCCATACCAAGTTTCTTCCTGAAGTGCTCTACCTTGATTCGGGAGAGAGGTTTGGTGAGAATGTCTGATGTTTGATCATTTGTACTAGCATACTCCAACTGAATCACTTTCCTTTCTACCATGTCTCTTACATAATGATAGGGGATCTCAAGGTGCTTAGATCTATCATGGAAGACAAGATTTACAGAGAGTTTGATGCAGCTCTGATTATCACAATGAATAATTGTAGGATTCAAGGGCTCGCCAAAGAGTCCCACAAGCAATTTACGAAGCCAAACTGCTTCTCTTGCCCCCATAGAGGCTGCAATGTATTCAGCTTTTGTTGAGCTCTGTGCTACTGAAGACTATTTTCTGCAAATCCAGGAGATCATAGCCGATCCTAAACTGAAGCAACATCTTGATGTGCTTTTCCGATCGGTTACACTTCCAGCCCAATCTGAATCAGAGTATCCATGTAGATCTAGTTGGTCATTTTTGTAAAGAAGACCATATCCAATAGTGCCTTGAAGATATCTCAAAATATGTTTCACAGCCATAAGGTGAATTTCCTTTGGCTCACACATGAACTGGCTAAGAGCATTCACTGCATAGCAAATATCAGGTCTGGTGTTAACCAGATACATCAATGATCCTATCATTTTTCTATATAGGGTTGGATCTGCACACTTGGATTCTGCTACTACTTCTTTCAGTTTGTGAAGGTTGGTTTCCATAGGTGTAGACATGGGTCTATAGTCCAACATTCCAAATCTCTTCAGAATATCAATAGTATACTTTCCTTGGTTTAGTATAATGCCCTATGATTCCTGCCATACTTCCAAACCTAGGAAGTAGTGTAAAATGCCCAAGTCTTTCATGTCAAATTCGGAAGTTAGATCCTTCTTTCCTTGAGCAATGAGGTGATCTTCTCCTGTTATCAGCAGGTCATCAACATATAAAATAATTATTAACATATCACCTTTGATTACCTTGCAGTAGAGCTTAGAGTCTGCATCATTCTTGGAAAATCCTAGTCCCAAGAGATAGCTGTCAATTCTTTCATACCAGACCCTGGGAGCCTATTTAAGTCCATAGAGGGCTTTCTTCAATCTGCACACATGTGAGTCAGGTTTATGTATCACAAAACCTTCAAGTTGTTCCAGATATACTTCCTATTCAATGGTTCGATTTAGGAAGGCAGTTTTCACATCCATTTGATGGATCTTCCAGCCTTTAGCTGCAGCAATGGCTAACACTGCTCTCACAGATGTGTAACGGCCAACAGGTGCAAATGTTTCTTCATAATCAATGCCTTCCTTTTGAGAAAAACCTCTTGCCACAAAACGTGCCTTATGTTTTTCTATACTGCCATCAGCAGCATGCTTGATTTTGAAGAGCCATTTGGAAGAGAACAGATTTCTCTTTTGGTCTAGGCACTATATCCCATACATCATTCTTTAGAATGGACTGCTATTCCTCCATCATTGCATCCTTCCATGCTTGATGTCTGAAGGCTTCTGTAACATTGACAGGTTCTGAATTTATGATGTTGTTCATTAGAGCAACATAGCTAGAGAACCGTTTGGGTCTTTTACTTTCCCTAAACGTTCCTTTGGGTGCTGCATGATTCTTGGCTTCTTTGATCATCTTTCTAGCCCAAAGTGGCCTTTTTCTGCCGTTGTCATTTGTATTCTCATCTGAAATAGATTGAAGTTCATTTGGCAATTCCTCATGATACTCCCTCTAAATCTCAGGAGCAGGTTCCATTTCAAGTACTCTAGGAGAATAGGTTTCTATCTCACTAGAGCTTCTTGCCCTTTTCAATGCAATGTCTTCTTCAAAGATGAAATCTCTACTCAATTCAATTTGTTTCTACCCGGGTATGAATATCCTGTAGGCTTTGGAGGTTTCACTATATCCCACAAATACCCCTTTCTTTCCGGAAGGTTCTAGTTTGAATCTCTTCTCTTTAGGCACATGGATATAGACAGGGCAACCAAAAATCCTAAAATGACTAATATCAGGTTTTATGTCGGTAAAAGCTTCTTCAGGAGTTTTGTTATCTAGATGAGAATGAGGACATCTATTTTGAATGTAGACAGCAGTTCTAGAGGCTTCTGCCCAGAAAGAAGTTTCAATGTTTTGGTCAAGCAACATAGCTTTAGCAACTTCTACAATGGTTCTATTTTTCCTTTCAGCAACCCCATTTTGTTGAGGGTTGTAGGCAACTGTGAACTCCCTCTTAATTCCAGCACTCATGCAGAATTCCTTAAAAATTTCAGAGGTGTATTCTTTCCCATTGTCTGTCCTTAAGATTTTTATTTTCTTCCCGGAGAAGTTTTCAGTAAGGGCTTTAAATTTTTTGAACCTTTTGAAGATTTCTATTGATTCTTTACACTTAAGGAAATAGATCCAGGTTTTCCTAGAGAAGTCATCTATAAATATGACATAGTATAGAAATCTTGCCTTGGAAGGTACAGACATGGGTCCACATAAATTAGAGTGAACCAGTTCTAATACATTTTGGGTTTTACTCAAGCTATTGTGAAAGGATCCCTTTGTATTCTTTCCTAGGGCACAACCTTTACAAGTTCCTTCATGAGATGGTTTTAACTTAGGTAAGCCTATTACAAGTTTTTCCATAGAAGGTAGGGCACAAAAATGAAGGTGTCCTAATCTTCTATGCCAAATCTCATTTGAATCAAAAGTGTCAAGGGTAAGGGCTTGCTTAACCTCAGTGCATAATTTGTAAAGATACCCTTGTCTTAAACCTATGGTTTGGGCTTTCTTGATAGTTGAGTTTTTAGGCCATGCTAGAACTTTCCCACCCATAAAAGTAACTCTATATCCATTGTCTTCAAGGGCAGAGATGGATATTAGATTTCTCTTTATTCCAAGTACAAATAAGACTCCAGTGAGTTGAAGAGAAAGACCAGATTTCAATTTGATGGAGCAAGTTCCAACCCCTTTTACAAGGTGTGCAGAATCATCCCCAATGGTTACTTCTTCATCAATCTTTTCAGTCATAGTGTCTAGGTGTTCTCTGAACCCTGTGATATGTCTAGAGGAACCACTATCAATTACCCAGTTGTGGGTGTTGTTAGATACTTGACTAGATAAGGCTGAATAGAACACAAAGTTCTCAGATTCATGATCTAAATTTGACTTTCCTACTTTAGCAAAAGATGCTTGTTGTTTAGATCTGTCAGGGCACTTCATTGCATAGTGGCCATATTGATCACATCTAGAAAATTGTACTTGAGAGATGTCTTTCTTTTTAGAAGATCCCTTTCCATTGGAATTTCTCTTTCTTTTAAAAGATCCTCTCTTGTAGGAGTTTTTCTTATTCCTTTTATTAGATGTTGTGTTGAGCACATGAATGTCTTCATCTATGTTCTTCGGTTTATTTTCTTTTGTTGAGAGTCTTGTTTCCTCTTGAAAGTTTGTTCTTAGCCTATCAAACTTGGGGAGTTTAGATCTCGCACTTATTCCTTGAACAAATGACTCCCATGAGTTTGGTAGGCCTCCTAGTGCAATTAGAGTTAACTCTTTGCTATCAATCTGATATCCAATTGTGGATAATTCATCCCTTAGTTCAATGATCCCCATGAAGTATGCATTAATAGTTTCTCCTTTGTTTATTTGGAAATTGTTGATTTGCCTCTTTAATGCAAGAGTCCTACTGGTGTTGTTGATCTCATAGGTGCTCTCAAGAGATTTGAACATTTGATATGCAGTTTCATGTTTTGCTAGGATGGGCACTATATGATCCCTAACTGCATCTACTAATATTTTCATGGCCTTTTCATTGTTTTCAATCCATTGAGTTTTCTCAGGATCAGCCTCTGGTTCCTTTTTGTTTTCTCTCACAAGTGAGTCTAATTTATTCTCTTTAAGAATCATCATGATTCTAAATTTCCATGATGTGAAGTTGTTTGCTCCTACAAGACAATCTTCAAATCTGATCACACTTGACATTATGAAGAATGTGATGTGAATTCGATTTTTTTTTAAATTCGAATTTTTTAAGCAATCTGATATCTAGATTTGATTTGGATTCACTCAACTTGGCTCTGATACCATGTAAATGTAATCAAATCTCAATCAGACTAGGAGCCTAAAACTAAGGAAAATCTTAGTATAAAATTTTGTTCAAAATTCTAAGTCAGATTTATTTCTCCTTTTATGAATGTGCTGATTGCAGAACATTTATCGATTTCAATGTTTGCAGATCAACAAAAGAACCACCATATATACAAAGGGAGACACGCCTCTACAAGAGACGCGTCTCATGAGAGGACGTGTCTCCACAAAGTGGAGACACATCCGCTCATGGGATGTGTCCCTTGGGCACGCGCCCTCCAAACAAACCAAAATATTTCAGTTAACACACATAAACTAATGTGTGGGTAGTAGTATATGTATAATACGAATTCCGATTTTATTAAATGCAGATTTCGATTTTTATTCAAATGCAAATTTCGATCATCTCAATTTGAATAACTTATTTGAAGGTATTTTATATTTAAGAGTAGATCAATTAAATATAAATGATGATGATGCATAAATGTAATCATCATTTATATCTGACCGATGCTATCTTAAATCAACACACTTCCTATGTCATATGCAGAAGTTGCCTAATCTATAGAGACTTTGGCAAGTTGTGCAACTCTGGCATCTAAGTGGGCACACTTAGGAGTTTATATCCCAATTCCTAATCACCCCCTCATGGTATTATGTAACAAGAGATGCAAGTTGGAGTGCACAAAGACCAAATATTTAGCTATTTTCCCACCCACTAAATTGCACTTAACCAACTAGATAAAGGAGTATGTGTTCCAATTTTTCTCAGCTAAAGAACAACTTGCAACCTATTCAATTTGCATGCATCATTTACAATTACAAAACATAAATTATAATATATAGCAGCAAATAAAAACTTATAAAATTAAAAACCAAAAAGATATTTACTTGAGAGAGATTTTTTATTACAAGAAGTTGCAAGTAAATAGGACCTTGGCCATGTATGTACCACAATTCATGAGCATCTGTCCTATACTTGTCTCGAAGAGCACAAACATCATGATCTTTTGAATATATGAAATGGCCAAACTCACTCAAAATAACACTTTGTACATCTACATCTAAGGAATAGTCTTCTAAACGCAATCTTGTACCCAAAGTCATCTCTATATGGTGCCACCCTCCTCGGCAAAGAAGGTATCTATGAGCTATAATATTTGGGAGCCTAAACCAATGCTAACAAATGCTAGGGCATGGTCATTTGTTCCAACAGTCAACAATGATCTTTTGCATCCTTTTGAAAAAAGCTTTCTATGCAGTCATGCCCCTTGGCTTATATTATAATATTTGGGAGCCTAAACCAATGCTAACAAATGCTAGGGCATGGATCTTGTTCCAACAGTCAACAATGATCTTTTGCATCCTTTTGAAAAATGCTTTCTATGCGGTCATGCCCCTTGGCTTATATTATGGTCCTTATTTTTTCAACCAAGGAGTCCATGCCATCATAAATTTCACCTAAACATGGGTGATCTATATCAATGTACCTAATCATACTAATGATGAACTCAATGAAATTCAAAACATATTCCACACAAGCCCGCCACTCATCATCTAGGATCAATGCTTTCACCTTTTTGGGCTCTCTTTGTATTTGATTGCCTCCACACACTCCAAAGAGTGTTGATGACCATGCGATGACCATACCACTCAATGCCTCTTGCACCTTCACACGCTGTCTAAAAACGATCGTATGATACAAATCGAGTCTCGACAACCTAACATGGAGTAAAAAGTAAAACAAATTAAAATGTTAAAAATAGATGACATCAAAAATTTAAAAAATTTAAATAACTAAAAAATAAAATTTAAATTACCTTCAACAACTCCAGCTTGCAAAAGATCCTAAAGATGGCTTGTGGCATATGATGATTTGTCACAAACATTCAAATCTCCTTGGAATCCGTGTAGATTTTTTTAACCCACTCAATCTCTATGCCAATATTTTGCAATATCAAGTTGATTGAGAGGACAACACATGTAGCCAAAAACTATACCCATATGCACCCTCCACGATTGAAATAGTTTCCCTACAATTTTTAGTGTTGTTTTTCATAGAATAGAATAGATTAGAAGACTTTTAACATCCACGAGGCCAAAGAAAGCCTATGGGATAGTAGACCCTATTATTTTAGCATTGTGAAATGTTGATCTTCTACAATTTAATTTGATAATGAGCTCTCCCGTTCTACGCTAAATAAATCTTGAGAAGAAGCTACTACTAAATCATTTATGTAGTTGTCTCTAATGTCACCGAATGCTTTGTAATCTAAAGTAAAATGTTTTTCAGTTTCCACAATCCCCATTGTACACAAGATACAAACCCTCTCTTCCCAAACCTCTTTTCACTTTTTTTACCTTCCTGTTTCACATCGAAGACGATGTGGGATAGTCCTCAACTAGGCAATGAGAATCTTTGACCTCCCAGGGATATTGGCCTCTATATATGTCTTTTGTTGATAGTCCATGTTGGGGTTAAATTCTTCACAGTAATACCTCTTCTTCCTCCCAACCACCTTTGTCCACATAACCTTACGAAATTTCTCAACCACATAAGTCTCTATTTCTTTACTATTATTAGGAAGCGCATTCAAGTGAATATGCCACTTGTTAACTTACAATTTTGTTTCATCCATGTCTTCTTTCTTTCACCCAAGGCATCTTTAAATACAACAATGGGCCAACGATGTGTTTCATCCACTTTATGACTTGGACAACTTTTCTTGGGCACACCATCTCAATAAATTGTATGGAATTATTGACAATGAAAGTTACTTCTTTCACTTGTCCTTCACAATCTACTACCTTCAAAAACATCGCCCCGTTAGGGGACACTACAATGACATTGATTAGTTGTCTATTTTTGCAATCTTTCCATCCATCAAAAATGAGAAAACACCTATTTCAAGCCATATATCCTTGATTGCTCTCATTGATTCCTATACAAACCTTGGCCAATAAGTGGTGAGCACTTTTTCACACCTAGGACTAGTGTAATCAGTACGTACATTGGCAATCGCCGACACCATATCCTGCCAATATGGTGATCTAACAAGGTTGAAAGGAAGCCCATTGCCATGAATGCAATGTGCAGTGCTCCAATTCACAACCTCCATCACCTTATTCTTAAAGGCCTTTTCCAATGGGCCTCTTTTATGGGAAAGAAAGGGGGTATTCTTTTCTTGGGAAGATGGTTTCATGAAAGGATGTGGGCAAGCTAGTTGTGTTAAGTCAATAGGAGGTTTCTACAATCCTTTCTTAAAAAGAGGATCTACTCTTTCCTTTGATCCATTAATTAACATATTGCCATCCTCCTATTTTGACAACCCCCTTTTTTAAAAAGAGGGTCTCAAAATGGAGGGAAATGGGTAAAGGGAGCTTAGAGGGAATGGCATGCCAAGAAGGTAACCTCCAAAATCCAAACCAAGCTAGGAAAATGATCTAAAAACCCTCACATTCAAAATTTTCAAAACCTAGCTTCATGACAAAGTAATAAAGGGGGATAAAGCACAACAAACACAGAAAAACCCAAAAAGATCTAAGAAAACCTAGAAAAATCTGGAAAAAAGTAGCGTCCCCTTTTCCTAGGCAATGGTCAGACGCAATGGTTAGTCTACCAACTGGTCCCTATAGGCTAACAAGGTGTTCAAGGGACCCCTTTGAGGGTGATCTTTGGTTCTTCAGCAGGCCTTTTTGGTGCTTATTTCAATACTCTTCAACTCAGTGTCCCAATTTATTTGTCATGTGCCTTTCAGAGGCCATTCTGGACACTTTGACCCACACTTACTATTTTTAGTAAGTCACTCGAATGTGTTGCTCATACTTACTATTTATAGTAAGTCACTGGTATAGTCAGCTGGCAGAGTTTCTATATTTGGCATGGTGGCATAATTATATCCTAGAGTTATATTGATTAATATTGGTCCTATGCATATAATATTAATAACGTCAAATAATAAAGTTAAATTAAATAATTTACTTTATGCGTTATTAAAATATTTTAAAAAGGGACTTTATTATAAAGGGGATATAAGTGATTGTAAAGTATACTTTATAATATAAGTTAAAGTGCTATTTTAAAAGGGGAGATATAAGTGACTTTTAAGGTATACTTTATACTATAGAGTTGTGCACCAAAATTAAAAAGTAAATTGAATGAAATGAAATTTAAATGTGAATTTGAGGTGAAATTGAGAATTATAAAAGGGCATTTGAAGCTCATTTTATTCATTCATGATTATTATACTTGTTTTGGAGAAATTTGGTGAAGAGCTTCAACAAGGGTTTGTTGGTTGAAAGCCATAGTTTTTTGTGGATGAAATCCCTCAGGAAGAATAGCTCGGTATAGGAGTGAGAGATCTCTCAAGTCAACTTGCAAACAATTCCATTTCAAGGATTGTACTTGTGCTTCATCGATTTACAGGAAAGGATTCAAAATAAGGTTTGAAATTAGGAAATCTGAGTTTAATTACTTGAGCTTTTTGTTGTGGAAGAAAACCAAGGGTTTCTGGCAGAAAATCAATCTTGGACAACGATAATTCTCTTTGATTTAGTGATCTAGAGGTGTGCAATATCACCCAAGGATTTCTCTACAGGTAGCTTCATTCAGGAGCTGCAATTGTGCTGATTCGAGATTATTATTCAAAGTCTTTCAGAGGTTTATTGAGTAGATCAGAAATAAGTTGCAGAACATATTTGTTGACCATCATTTATTGCTGGCATGTGGGAGATCAAAGAAGCCCGCACCATTTCATAGCTGGTCGTACAACATCTCAACTGGCATGTGGGAGTCCTAGGGTCAAACGCCTAGGCATTACACCTGCAAATTCGTCCTTTGTGGCGTCCAAGACAAGAGAACATTTGTGCATCAATTTCGAAGCATGATCATGAGGTTATGAGGAGTGGCGTTCAGTTTTGCAAGCTTCCAATTTGCTTGTTTAAACATTTTCAGGCTTGCAATATTGCATACTTGTAATACGGGTATGATGTTCATACATTTTCTAAGGCAACAACAAAATCTGAGTTGATAGATTAAAATATTTGCTTAAGTATTTCTTTATTTTGCAATTATATGCATTTCCTGCATTCCTAGCAAAAACTGAAAACAACATAAAACAAAAAAAAAAACACAGACAAACAAAATCAGGAAGTAAATATCCTATCAGGGGTGGGATATTTCAAAAAATCTGTCATGAATCCTTCTTACAAATCTTCCTTCAACCTTTCTTTAATGATTTTCCTTTTATCTTCTCATTTGCAGATCTGCAAGTGTTAGTCTGATATAAACTCTTATTCCTCACACACACCCTTCTTCACATTTGCAAACTTGCTTTTATATCTTCCAAGCAGGGCTATTTCACTCATTAGACACACTCAATCACAAAGGAGGTAACTCTTGTGAAATACATGCCTTTTCATTACATTCTTTAAATGGGACGATTTTGTCCTTATACAAGAGCGCTCTTTTTAGGGGTCGGCCCCATAAGTAATGATTAACTTTATTTATTTTAATTTAAACTTCCTTTTTAAAAAGTCGGCTGTATTTGTCTTAGCGCTGCCTTTTATAATCATATCATTCTTTGACTTGGCTGATTTAATATATATTTATATCTGCTTTGTAAAAACAATATCATTATTTGACTTGGCCGATCAATATGTATTTATATCTGTTTTTTTTTACTTAGAGGCCAATATGAGGGAGGTCGGCCAACAATAGCAAAGATTAGATTGTGATAAGTACTCTTCACATAGTCGGACAGGATTCATAATAAATACTCTACACTAAGTGCTTCTCACATAGTACGATTTGGTGCAAAAACTGTCTTGCATATGATGAAGGATATCTATGATCATAAACTTGCCTATTGTTTATCATTAATTTTCACTTGTAATGTGATCTGCTCTTGACTGATTTTGTTTGTTCTCTAGCCATCAATTAGTGGCCTTTGGCCTTTTGTCCTTCACACCTTTGACATCAATGATAATTGCATCCTTATGTGATTTCCTTCTTGACATTAATGATAACAATGTGCCATTCCTCAACAATCTCCCATATGCTTTTGACATCAATGACAACAATCTTCTAACAATTTCATTTGTACATCAACGATAATAAACTTAGACAGCTAATCCCTTCTTGACATCAATGAAAACATTTGCAAGAATGTTTCTTTGTTTGTTTTGCCTAGTTTTTTTCTGAATTCCAAATCTGAGTCAAAAATTTGGATTACCAAATCTTTGTTTTCCAACTATTGTACAAAATACTAGAGATAAGTCCAGGATAACTAATGGAGACTCTAATGAACCAAACAGAATAGTTGACTGCTTAATGTTCATTGCAAATGACAGATTATTGATGTCAATCTTAAATATGAGAAAATGCTTTATACGATATTAAGAGTCATCTTGTTTGTAGCTGTAAAAGTTATGGCTGCACAATTAAGGTCCACAGGCAACTATGGGCCAAAAAAGATAATCCTAGAAATAGAGATGGTCAAATTAGAAACAAGATGCATCTTTATGGTATGCACACACTAACCATATGGCACAAATATTTATCTACATGCATATATATTGCACATGAACATAAATAATATGAACACTTTCTTTACTCTTGTATATATTGTACACAATCTCCAAATGAAACTGAGCTTTTGTGTAAATGTAAGAGAATAAGTATATTAGTGTCCACAAGAGACCAAAAGTAAGTCAATGGAACTCAAGAATATATCAGTGAATGGTAGAAAGTTCTACGAAGGGAGCATCCAAGGAACCAAAGCACTAAAAACAAAAAGAAGCAATGCAACACCCACACAAGAAATTAAGAAACCAATACAACTAGCCATGTGGGAGAAACAAAATCTACAGAGGACAAAGGTTGTTGAAGACTAGAAGGATTTCATCAAATATCTCTATCAGGGCTTGGGAGGGAGGAATTACCAGTGCCATCATCAATCACTGTGAAAGGACTGGTACATAATCTGGTAATGCTCACCAGGGATTGTTTAATGCCAGGGGGACCAACCATGGTGGTGCAAGGAGGAAACAAACCACATCCTCCAGAATTTCTCCTAACATCCAAGGCTAGTGTATCTCCCATTGTATTGAAGAAACTCATAATGTGTATCTAACCTTGTGGCCCAAGGGGCAGTTGGGAAGGAGTTGGTTATGATGGTTGAAGAGCTATGTTCATCAATGGCACACAATCAATGTGATAAACATAGGAAAATCTATAGGTTATGGTGGTTTAACAGTGTTGATGTTATATAGCAGCTTCGGTCTGCACTTCCAAGAAGAAGACAAATTATTATATAACCAAGAGCCGACCTTTTCCTTGTATCAAACTTGAGCCAACCTAAAGTTATATTAATTATTTATCTTTTATTTTGTATTCCAAGAAAGGCCGACCTAAGTCAAGAGGCGCCTAATGATGTATATATACAAGGTCACTTTGGCATTGTAATTATTCGAATTCAAGCAAGTTCGCACTTACCTTTGAAGAGCAGAAATTCGCACTTAGAGCAGAAGTCGCACCTTAGAAGCAGCAGTCCGATTTCCAGAAAGAAGACAGTCATTTATACCTTGAAGGAGGGCGAATATATTATCATTGTATTGGCCATTGTTGGGCCTGAGTTGTAAGCAGATTTCTGTCACTGTGTTATCATATATAAGAGAATCATTTGCTGGGTTTTTCTCCCTCGAGTAGGAGGGTTTTCCCAGGGTATCTTGTTGTGTTCATTGTCTTATGTGTTGCAATTCTATTGAGTAATTTATTATCTAATTTGATCTAAGAAACATTAACATGGTATCAGAGTGGGTGTGAAAAAGATCGTGATCAGATTCAGATCTGTTAGTTTGCAACTCTCATTATCTTTTCTTTTCAGTCTATCTTCTAAATTTCTCAAGATGGTGAACGGTCTGAAAATCGAGGATAGACTCGAAGGGATCTCGAACTACACATCATGGAGGTTCAGGTTCATGCTAACTTTGGAAGAGAATGATTTGGCTGAGTTTGTGAAAACAAAAGTTCCCGAACCTGAGGGGGAAGAAGAGAAGCTGCAATGGAGAAAGAAAGACACTAGGGCAAAGAAAGTATTGGTTGATTCCGTCAAGGATCATATTGTACCAATTGTCTTCAAGTTGGATACAGCAAGAGAGATGTTTACAACCTTGGAAGAGATGTACGAAATCAACAACACCAGTCGAGCCCTTGCACTGAAGCAACAACTTCATCATGTGAAAATGGTGAAAGGAGAATCTGTTATTACATACTTCATGAGGATTTCAGAGATAAAAGATCAGCTCTCCACTATTGGTCACATGATTGATGATAAAGAACTGACTATGCTTGCTCTCAATGGTCTTCCGCTTTCATGGGAGGCGTTCATTCAAGGAATCAGTGCAAGATCTGAACTTCCCAAGTTTGATCGATTGAGGATTGATTGCATTCAAGAGGAGTCAAGACTAACAGCAAGAGGAATTGGTCAAAGCTCAAAGAATGAAGAATTTCAAGTTCTTGCCTCTCATTCATCAAACAAAGGAAAAGGCTTTAAGAAAGGATTCTTCAAGAGGAATCGAGAAGATGGAAATGATGATGCTCCTACCTTCAAAAGGAAACGAGACATGTCCAAGATTCAATGTTTTCGTTGTGATAAGTATGGTCACTTTGCGAGGGTTTGCCCTCAACGACCTAAGCTTCAAGTTGCCACTGCAGATGTTGAAGAAGTCGCTCCACAAAAGGACTCCAGTGATTATCTATTTTATTCAGCCTTGTCTAGCAATGTTTCTACTGACTCTAACACTTGGTTGATTGATAGTGGTGCTTCTAGGCACATCACCGGTTCAGAGGTCACCTTTCAAACTTAATGGAAAGCAACTCCAGTGATCAAGTTGTTATTGGAGATGATGCTAGATATTCTGTAAAAGGGATTGGAAATTCCACTCTTCACTTGGATTCTGGAATTTCTTTGGAGTTGAATGATGTACTGTTCGTACCAGGGATAAAGAGGAACCTTGTTTCAATTTCAGCATTAGAAGACAAGGGTTATCAAGTTGCCTTCTCTAAAGGGAAAGTTCTTATATGGGCAAAGAACTCCAGCTTCAAAACTGCTCAAGTGATTGGGGTTAGACATGAATGTCTCTACAGGCTGTGCACTCGTCCTCTTCAAGCACTTGTGCATAACAGTACCAGCATGTGTGATCTTTGGCATCGAAGATTGGCTCACATTCACTTTCATGCTCTACCTATCATGGAGAAGATGGTCACCGGTCTTCCGAAATTCGATCAAGAACATGAAGGTACATGCAAGGGATGTGCCCTAGGCAAGAACACAAAAGGTACGTTTCATTCCAGTGAAAGTAGATCTAAATGTATTATTGATCTCATTCATTCTGATTTGTGTGGTCCAATGTCTATTGCATCATCTAGTGGTTTCTTGTATTATATTATTTTCATTGATGATTACTCTAGAAAGACTTGGATCTATTTCTTGAGATCTAAAGAATCAGAAGAAGTATTAGAAAGATTCAGAGAATTCAAAGCACAGATTGAAAATCTGTCTGGGAAGAGGATCAAAGTATTGAGATCTGATAATGGTGGAGAATACACTTCTGGCACATTTCGAGACTTTTGTATTGAAGCAGGGATTAAGAGGGAGTTCAGTGTTCCCTATAATCCACAACAAAATGGTATTGCTAAAAGGAAGAATAGGTCTATTGTGGAAGCAGTGAAAGCTATGATCCATGATCAAGACTTACAAATCTCTCTTTGGGCTGAAGCATCAAGAACAACGTCTATGTTCAAAACAGGAGTCCCCACAGGATCTTAGAGAATAAAACTCCTGAAGAAGCATTCTCAGGCGTGAAGCCTGAAGTTAGTCATTTGAGGATCTTTGGCTGTCCAGTCTATGTTCATATTCCAAAGGAAAAGAGAACAAAGCTAGAACCTTCTGGGAAGAAAGGAATTCTTGTAGGCTACAGTGAGACATCAAAAGCTTACAGGATATACATTCCAGGACAGAAGTCTATTGAGATTAGTAGAGATGTCACATTTGAGGAAGATGTTGCTTACAGAAGGTCCAAAGGCACTCCTATGGAGATTGATGAAGAAGAACCTCCTCAAGATATGGAAGTTGACCATATTCCAGAGAATCTGAAGGAGGATACATAACCTAAAGAAGATATTGATCCAGCTGAGCCTTTGGATCCTACTGATGGGCCTCTAGACATTGTGATTGGAAAGAAAATACCTCTTTGGGCTCGCAGGACAATGCAGGAAGCAGAAAGGTTTGCAGCTCCAAGAGGAGCCTTCAGAGAAAGCAAGAGACCTCACAAGTTCTCTAGTTATGTTGCCTTGATGAGTCAGATTATTGAGTCAGAGCCTTCAAATGTTGAAGAAGCTTCTAGTCAACAAGTATGGAAAGATGCCATGATTGAGGAGTATCAGTCTATACTTAAGAACGATGTTTGGGATATAGTTCCTAGACCCAAAGACAAATTTGTGGTGTCTTCTAAGTGGCTCTTCAAGATCAAGCATGCAGCTGATGGGAGCATTGAGAAACACAAGGCTAGATTTGTGGCTAGAGGGTTCTCACAAAAAGAGGGAGTTGACTATGAAGAAACTTTTGCTCCTGTGGCTCGTTACACGTCTGTTAGAACCATCATTGCTATTGCTGCATCTAGAGGATGGAAGATTCACCAAATGGATGTAAAGACAGCTTTTCTGAATGGCATAATAGAAGAAGAGGTTTACATTGAGCAACCAGAAGGATTTGAGGTGCATGGGAAAGAGTCTCATGTCTGCAAGCTGAAGAAGGCCTTGTATGGTCTTAAACAAGCTCCTCGTGCTTGGTATGAAAGAATTGATCAGTATCTTTCAAGTCTGGGTTTCTCAAAGAATGATGTAGATTCTAACCTCTACTTCAAAGTAGTAAATGGTGAAGCATTAATTTTGGTTTTATATGTTGATGACTTGATCATTACTGGTGAAGAACATCTAATTCTAAAATGCAAGAAGGAATTAGCTTCAGAGTTTGAGATGAAGAATCTAGGTCTTATGCATTACTTTCTTGGCTTAGAAGTTTGGCAAAAGCCAGATGAGATGATTCTAAGTCAAGGCAAGTACACTGTTGACATTCTCAAAAGGTTTGGTATGATTGACTGCAAACCTATGTCTACACCCATGGAGACTAATTTAGATAAGTTGAAAGAAGCTGCAGCTAGTTCAGAACCAGTGGATTCTACGATGTATAGACAGTTGATTGGTTCATTGATGTATCTAGTTAACACTAGACCTGATATCTGCTATGCAGTGAGTGCACTTAGCCAGTTTATGTGTGAACCAAAGCAAATACATCTTGTAGCAGCTAAACATATCCTAAGATATTTATGTGGCACAATTGGATATGGGTTGAGATATTCTTCAAACGTGGATTTGGAGCTGCATGGTTTTACTGATTCTGATTGGGCAGGATGTGTTTCAGATCGGAAGAGTACTTCTGGTTGTTGCTTCAGTTTGGGGACTGCTATGATCTCCTGGTGTAGCAGGAAACAGTCTTCAGTGGCCTTGAGTACAACTGAAGCAGAGTATATTGCAGCTTGTGTGGCAGCTCGTGAGGCAGTGTGGCTTCGTAAGCTCCTTGCAGGATTGTTTGGACAATCAATGGAGCCTACTATTATACACTGTGATAATCAAAGCTGTGTTAAGCTTTCTGTCAATCCTGTGTTTCATGACAGAACAAAACATGTTGAGATCAAGTATCACTATATTAGAGATATGGTGCAAAGGAAAGCTATACAGTTGAGGTATATCAGCACTGAAGAGCAAACGGCAGACATTCTCACCAAGCCTCTCGCCAGGATTAAGTTTGTGTACTTCCGAGAGAAACTTGGTATGGTGGAGAATGCAGCCTTGACTGAGAAAGAGTCTCAGTAATCAGTGATCCTTGATTGATAATGCAATTCTCTGCTGAGAGAGAGTTGAGGTGTAAGCCCTTGATAATGCAATTCTCTGATGAGAGAGAGTTGAGGTGAAAGCCCTTGATATGCAAATCTCTATTGAGAGAGATTTGAGGTGAAAGCCCTTGTTTCCACCCTCTGGGAGAAGCTATGGTGGATGTCATGTGTGTGACTCCATGACAACATCACGTGAGGGAATCCGTGATGAGTTTATACCATCTATGGGAGTAGCCATAATGGTTAATATCACGTTGAGGTGATATTCTATTTTGTTTTCATTCTAATATAATGTGTCTTGTGCAGATGGAAGTTCATCCCTAGCTGAGAGGGAGTGTTGATGTTATATAGCAGCTTCGGTCTGCACTTCCAAGAAGAAGACAAATTATTATATAACCAAGAGCCGACCTTTTCCTTGTATCAAACTTGAGCCGACCTAAAGTTATATTAATTATTTATCTTTTATTTTGTATTCCAAGAAAGGCCGACCTAAGTCAAGAGGCGCCTAATGATGTATATATACAAGGTCACTTTGGCATTGTAATTATTCGAATTCAAGCAAGTTCGCACTTACCTTTGAAGAGCAGAAATTCGCACTTAGAGCAGAAGTCGCACCTTAGAAGCAGCAGTCCGATTTCCAGAAAGAAGACAGTCATTTATACCTTGAAGGAGGGCGAATATATTATCATTGTATTGGCCATTGTTGGGCCTGAGTTGTAAGCAGATTTCTGTCACTGTGTTATCATATATAAGAGAATCATTTGCTGGGTTTTTCTCCCTCGAGTAGGAGGGTTTTCCCAGGGTATCTTGTTGTGTTCATTGTCTTATGTGTTGCAATTCTATTGAGTAATTTATTATCTAATCTGATCTAAGAAACACTAACAAACAGAAATGTCCATACATAACCATAACATAATGGAAATTAGTCAATAAACAAGAAGGGGTCTGAGCATATTCCACTTTGTTTGTTCATTCATTTATTGAAACCATGTTATTTAACTACATGTAAATAGTACACTATAACAACCTAAACAGTCTACGTCTAGTACAATTCATCTAGAGATATCTAACTATTTTAGCAAAAAACACATACTTACTGGACTTACATTTTGTCGACTTATGATTAGTATGTCAAAATTGTTGACTCATTATTAAATGTCAGAAAAATCTGCGAATGAACTATTACAGGCAATTATAACATAAATTGTCTTTCTTAATATTATAGTTTGGCTACATCAAATATCTTGACGCTCTCAATAATCTCTATTCTACATGAATAAACCCAACAGACAGCAATGCAAGATACAATATAGGATAGCTAACAAAACTCAAGTCCCTCTAGAAATGACAAGACCCTAGCCTCCCTACCACCAGCAGATCTAAAATCCAAAATAACAATGAGATAATAAATGCCCTCACTGATCATACGGCGAGTGATGAGTCTTTTGAAGAGTTAATCAAAGGACCTCTGGTTGGCAAAAGCCGCATGCCAAACACTTTGTTAGTCAGCAGTTGTGTGGAAACATATTAAAAACATCTAGTGTTGCAGGTTTTTTAGTGAGAATGTCATATAAGAATAAAATATCTACATTCCGGAATAAAATTACATTGAACCCTGGCATAGAAATAATGACATATTGCCCAAGATGTGATGGAGGCATATTTTGTCATTACAGGACCAGAATAAATGACGTCTGGTAGGTGAAACTCGTCTACAAATCATTACATGATTCCATTAGTTGTCCACAAAACACCCTAAAAGTATCAATTTAGACATTGACTTATGATAATCAAAAAAGATGAAAAGATATACCTTCACACGAGATCCATGGGCAATTGGTGGAGATCCATCTGCATTGTTTGGTAGAAATATCTCCCACACTCCAAATTCATTCTGTTAACTCCATGAGAAAAGCACAAATCAACTAAAACCCAGAAATAAAACATATGATCTTAGGAACCATTATGAAAGTTTAAATTCACACCATAGAAATCATACTAGTAGTCCATTGACAAAGCATCAACAAGGCATCATGAAAGTATAAATGGAATTCAATTACCTGGGTTTGAAACAGGGACCACCCACCAAAAACTCAGAAACTAAAAGACAATGTATTATTTGCAAAAAATAAATGAATAAACTAATTTTGTTATCTCATGTCAAATATAGTGAATATTAATAAAAACAGGCATTATACATTATAAAAAACATTAATTATAAAAAAATTGCATAGGAATTTTAAAACATTTTAATTTCACCTAAGAGTGTATATGTAAAAGAACAAATGGCAGCCCCTAAAATAGTAGGCTGTTCTGTCAGGAAGCATGGCGTACTATTTTGGGGGCAGCCTTAGTACTTTTTACCAAACCCACATTAGAGTATACGTTAAAAGAAAACATTCATTGTGGATAACTCAGGAAACAGAATGACAGATGCAGCTGGTCATGATTACTCTGGATTAATCACAGTTTTTCAAGTATAATGCTCCTGATGGAAATAGTCAAAACTCTCCAAATGTTTACAGAATTGAGAACCATTCAGTAAAACTGAATTCACTTTACGGATATGCATTAACCTCTGAAACAACATTTTCCCTTCACCACTGTATTTCCTTCCATTTCAATGACATTATCCATTGGTTTAAATTCATATGAGTTTAATATTTAAAGAGACACCAAGTTCAATAGTGTAGGAAATCTTGCACAACAGAAACATAACAAGACATAATATCATAACATTTAGTATATAGATGCTACAGTAATTCAACACACAGAGACATGAACAATGAGTCCAATATTTGCAATACCTAATATCCCAACAGGAGAACGGCTCCCATTTTATATGTTTTCTTAGACCATATACTCATTGGCTTATCTATCTTACCCACGAGATCTTGACTAAATAATCTCTTCAAAACACAATCCTATCACATCATATCCAATCATCTAAGATATGGTATGAGGCATTTTGTCACAAACCATATCTTGCCCATTAGAAACATAAAAAGACTAATAATATTATAATATTTAGCATATACAAATCATAGTAATTCAACATCTAGAATCAGGTTCCATTATTATGGGTGCAATGAGCACCGTTTATGAAATCACCCATATCCCAATAAGGGGATGCTTCAATTTTTTTAAATATGCTTAGACCGTGTAAACATTAACTTGTCCACCTTACCCATATAATCTTGACTTAATAATAGCTTCAAGCCCATAATCATATCACATCACATCCCAAAATCAAAGATATGGGATGTGATATTCTGTCATATAGGTAAGTATGTTAAATATCTCCAGCTACTCATCTTCAATGTTGACAAATTTATAATGTGTGTGAGAATATAGACAGACCTCCAAAATGTATGATCAAGATTGCAACATTGCCACATCATCACCCACTTGCCATTCTTGCCACTTAATAAAATTATCATAATATTCTAACAGACTGAATGTTGAAAGTGACCTTTAACATCGGACGGATACAAACTGGATTATTGTGAACACAAGATTCATCTCCAATTCCATGATTCAGTGTAATGCCCCAATTTTACGCCACGTTGTTCCGTGACCATTGGCCATTTTCCAAGGTTTTTCGTAAGTTCAGGTAAGCCGGGGGAACTCCAATATTCTTGGAGAGTTCAAGTTCACGGTTTCTTGGCATTTGGGGTTGTTTTCATGTCCAGATGGTATTCAAGATTGTGGTGATGCTCTTTATAGTGTTTTTGGCCATCTAGTTTGTTCTCCACATTCCTTGGAGAACATTGCTATTTTTAGTAAGTGTCCATTTTGGCACTTGACAACATTCTTCGACATCAGCTTCTTCTTGGCATGATCAGTTTCAATTTTCAGTGCCTTGGTGGTGCTTCCTACAAAGCGATTTGGATTATTTAAATTATTACATTAAAGTTATAAAGTTAACATTATAATATTTATTTTAGTGTTTTAATTTAATAAAGTTATGTTATGTCCCCTCAAGTGAATGCCTAGGTGAAAAGGGGACTTAGACATAAAGTTCTTCTAAAAAAGCAAAAAAATGATTTTTTTTTTAAACAGCTATAAAAGGAGGTTTGGGGCTCTCATTTGGATTAGTCAAGTTTGCACACATAGCAGGATGTTGTTGGAGTGAACAAAGAAGTTCTTCCAAGGTTGATTGACGACGAAAACCCTCGTCAAATATTATCTTCTTCCTAGATATGGGAATATAAAGAAGCACAACTGCATAGAATAACTCAAAATGGCCTCGCAGCATTTCTAATAGCTAATTGCAATTTAAAAATTTTGTTCTCAACTAGAATTCTGACCACCATTATCATAGAATCCTATGCAAAGCTCATTGGTTTTTGGAACAGAATTTTAATTTCACAAATCAAATTGCAAGCGTTGAACCCGATTTGACTTAGTGTTTGCATTGCAAGCAGGCCTTTTGTTTTGCATCTAGTTCAAAGTTAAATCATAGGTTACCCTCTCTCAAACAAAGACCATCACCAATCAGTTGGTATTATGTTGGTCTCTTTCCATCTACAAGCTAAAGGAGAAAGTGTTATTTTGATGATACCATGTTAATTGGTCTTATAGAAGAGAGAAAGAAAGAAAGAAAGAAATTATATTAATGTCTAGAAATGACCAAAAGTAGGTCAATAGGATAAAAGAGTACAGCAACATACAATGGAAAGTTCTAGGAAGAGAAACATAGAGAGAAGCCCAACAGAGGGGAAAAGTAAAAGAAAAGAAATACAAAACAAGGGCCCACCAATGCAAGTGGTCAAGAAACTAGTACGTATAGCCAAGAAGGGGAACAAGAACCCCAAATAGTAAACACAAAAGAAAATTGGGGATCATTAAGTATCACTATCAGGAATAGAAACGATGAAGTCACTGATGCCATCATTGATCACTCTGAAGGAACTAATACAAGATTGGATAATGCTCATCGAGGAGTGCCAAGGACCAAGAGAGTTAAGCAAGATACTCCCCCCTAGGATCACATCTAACATCCAAGGCCGAAGTAACTCCTTTATTAGTGAAAATTTTCATAATATGCATCTGCCACTATGACTATGGTGTCGCCAAAGAGTAGCAGATCTATGCCAATAGTAGGAAGAAACAAGACCACGATGCTAAACGGAACATGTTGGTGTAGAGGTTGTGAGAGGTTGTGAGAGACGTTGTCTCATAGGTCTATCTACATCTATAAAAGAAGTAGCGGTATCCAATGGTCATTTAGAGTTATCGAGCTCTTGTATGTGCTAGAAGGAGGCAATCAACTTGTATGCTCTAGAATCCCAGGAGACCTTATGTGAGAATCTATGTCGAAGAGTGATAGCCTCCTAAAGACAAAGAGCCAAACACCACTAGTCCAAATATCTAAAGAAAGTAGAGTGATTGTAAATGAGGCATTTGAAGATAAAATGCTCCTTGGTCTCCACCTCCTAGAGGGAGTAAAAATGATAGATCCACTCAAAGCAAGGAATATGATGGTCCACCTCGACCCATAACTAGTGGAAGCACACTTCATTTGGCCAAGGGGAAACCTCATGCCATGTGACCAAGGACATTGGAGATAATGAGGGTAGCATAAAATGCCATCCTCCACCTGCAAGAAATGCTCAATATAAAAACCAATCTTCAGGCTGAGTGCCCCCCTATGAAATTGGAGCTACATGTTTATGGAGTGGGCATCAAAAGAAACCAATGAAATTTTGAACCTAAGGTTATTCCAAATGAGGTAGGCCACCCCTCCAAAACCACAAACACCACCAAACCTACAATTCTAATGATGAAAAGTCGAGACTCCAAAATAACCAATGACAAGGGGAAGATATTGTTCAAGGTCTTGTGAGTCTTAGTGAGGAAGATGAAATCGTGGGAAGCAATCACATCTTGAAAGGTTCCTGGATAGTTCCAGCGAGTGATGGAGATGACATCACCACCCATTGAGACTCAAGGTCCTCGTCATATCAACAATCTAGAGTGTGACCATCCAAGGGGGGTTCATAGATGATGGTTCTACCATCCTAAATAACAGCCCACTTGTTCTCTTTCCAATGTTCCTCCACTTGGACCATCATAAAGCCCACATCATGATAAATATTTTGAGAGAAGAAGAGCTTTCTCCTTTCCCTGAGAGCTTGTAGATGGCCTTCATAATTTTTGTATCGGATGACAACAGTGTTGTCAAATAGGGCCCAAGCCTTGTGAAGAGAAGTATCTCTCAAATCTAAGGATCCATGCAAGAAAGCATGATCATCCTTCAAGTAATCAATGAGCTTAGGGCGGCCATTGTTTACTTGCTCTACGGATGTACAATTAATAAAGCACAATGAACTGAATTATACATGCATGATTGATTTACATAAGAATAATAGGAGAATAACATACTAATTGAGAAGATATACTAGTTGTTTTTGTATTCATCAATACTCTTCATACAAAATTGGGATAGGGAAACTCTTCCAACAAAGTGGTCCCTTTTCCCAACTACAAGGGAGGTATTTAAATTTGTCGACAATTGCCAAGGAACTCCAACTATTAGCAACTACCTAAAACTAATTTAATCAATCAACGAGTCATAACCACATTTGCTCACCATACAAGATAACTAATGTCACATACATGAAAATTTTATGCCTTAGCTTATCACACCCTTTCTTCTTCGAATTTGGTTTCAACAACCATCTCAACAACAAGAGGCACCTTCTTTCCCTTTTGGAAGACCATTGTTGGTCTTCAATTTCCTTTCAAGATGGGTAATGATCTTTGGTTGTTTATGCTAAATTTCAAAAACTAAATCAACTTGATGTAAGAAAGGAGAGTCATCGGTAGCTTGAGCCTATTAGAGATGGGTGATTTGGATTTAATTTGCAATGATGTCATTCTTTTCCTATAGCTACTTTGGAATAGCGACATTAACTCTTGTAGTTCATGGACAATGGTTTCAACCCCATACAACCTTCTACTAAGGTTGGTGCTTTTATTGTGTGGGCATAGTGTTGTCAGAAGGTGAGGAGTTAAAAATTCTACCTACATAGGAAAACTAGAAAATTTGTGTACAACAAAAAGCTCCATGCTAGTACCCTCCCTTACCTCAAACCAATGCAATTGTGAAAAGAATGAGTGAAATGTGAAAACACAAACTGGAAATGAATGATAAAAAGTGGGTTGTAATTTTTTGTGGATAAATCTGTGCTCATATCTAAGAAAACCATGTCCTTGGTTGGAAATGCTCGACTAGTAGCTTCTAGAACCATTTGAAAGAAGCCCTTGAACAAACCAAAAAGTAGAGGAAAACATAAAGTGCCGATGCAAATGTTATGTACCAAACAAATATTTTGGAGGAATAAGTTTCAACTTTATGTGTTTTACCTAGATCTAGCAAAAGCCAAATATTTCCTTTCCCATTTACACAGTAACATTTATAACCTAGATTGCAAGTTGGGCTCACAAATATGTAAGACAAACTGTGAAACCTTCCTTATATTAAATGAGTTAAAATTACATTACCATACATTGCTGGAGCAGCAACAACCAGCTGAAAATACTATATTGAAAACTACAACAAACAACTATTGATTAAAGTTAAACAAACTTGTGATAGCTGGAACCTACAACTCGTGAAGCACGTTTACAATCTTTGGATGAGATTATCATACAAAATTGAATGGAGGCTTCATCCTCTAATCCTCAAAACCAAAAGGGTTTTTGTCCTCTGATCTTCCACAAATCTAAGGTCTTTCGTCCTCAAATTTGAATTACTCAAACACTAGGCTCAAAAAAATGTTGATAAGGGGTTTTAGCTATAAAACCATTGATTCTTGAATAATCCCGAAATCTCACAATATATCTCATTCAACATGTTTGTGTGACCTTGGGAGAAGAAACATGGTCACTATGTGCTACAGTAGTCACCCATGCCCTTGACATCATCTTCAATGCCCTTAAGTAGAAATAACCTTGTTGGGATGTGCAAAGGTACCTAGAGCTGAGAGGATACCCTTCTCCATCCAATCATAGCCATGAAATATGAAACAGCGGCCTAGAGATAGCATGAGGACCATCAAGGCCTGAGACCCTAACCACAACATTAATGGTTGCATGGGGGTTTTGAGCTTTTTCATCACTAAGAGTGCAAGTGAATATGCACCCTTGAGATGAACGGTTGTTTCTCGGTGGGAAAACGCTTAAGGAGTAGATGCACCATCAAATCAAGTCAACAATGAAATCCTAGGTCATGTAGGGAGCTAGATAGGAGAGAACAATACCATCGTAGTAAAAGTTTCAGAGTTCGAGAGTTGGGGATACCTCATGACTCTTGCAACGGTAGGAATCAGTATTCAAGACCTCCAAGGAAATCATGACTGAAGGAAGAAATTCTTGGGTATAGGAATGAGCAAAGGTCTAACTCTGAAAAGATGTATAAAGGAAACAATGGATTTTGAGGTTTGCAAATAACAAAGAATAGGTACCCAAGTAGAAGTAAGGCCACAACACTAACTCCAATAAAGTAAGTGAAAATATCGGATTAGGAGTCGGGCGTAGAGGATTATCCTGACGAGGTACCAAGTAAGGATAAGGCCAAAACTCCAATACTAAAAGAAGAATTAAAGCAAATGATTGAGGTTTCAAGTGAAATGGTACTCTATGAAGGCAAACACTAAAACTCCAAAAATGCAAATTCCTTCAAAATTTGAACAATTAAACCTCCACACTTATAATATTTGAGAGAAGGTTCCATCAAGCTTACCTCACCAAATATAGAAAATGGGTTTTTGCTCCACAAACATAATTATTGATAAGGGGACATGATAGTGAGTACAACGAGTGACAAGAATATGGGATCCAAAACCAAAACTCAAAAATGCAACCATGAATGTGCCACCACCAACACATGCAATATCAAGAAATATCCCTTAAAAAATGACACTACTCCACTATCCAATTGACAAAAGAACCAGAATTGAATGGATCACTAGCTTTCCTTAATCTTCTTATCTCTAAAAAGGGTGATGGTTTTTTAGCTTGCCAAGTATACAAATAGACTACTCACACCAAATTATATCTCCAAGCATCTTTTCATCACAATCAAGAAAAGAAGATTTGAGTTCTTTACACTCTTGAGAACAAAATTTTTAGGAGTACCAACATAAAGTGACATCAATGAAGAAAAGATACACCTATCCAAAGTATTCTGATCAAATGGATATGGAACGAGGTAAATTCTAGGGGTCTTCAAGAATGTGGAACAGAAAGGGAATGTAAGGTTAAACCATTTTCATGCCATAAATTAACATTGGAAATGTATATCAATAAACTACGGATCCCCTTGAACCAACCCTATATTGGGAATTCTATCGCATTAATTGTATGTGTGACAACCTGTGATGTCCCACCCCAATCTGAGTTTTGGCTTTGAAAATTTGCTCGATTAATTTTCAGTTTTACACATGGGACATTTTGTCAAACACTTTCATTCCATTGCATATGTTAGGTCAATATGTAAATGATATGCATATCACATTTGACAACCAGGTTTCATAATTTAATTTGAACAGTCATACAAAGTATCTATTTGCTGATATACAAATGCAGACCCAAATGATCCAAATCTGAGTGATAGAAAGTACTGATTTTCCAATGTAATGTTGCTCAGAAAATTATAATCAGACCTCCCAGAAATGCCCAGAAATTAATATTGTTCAAGTACAATGCTGATAGGTCGTTTCTATTGCTCAGAAACAAAGGTAACAACACCATAATCACCCAGACTTCATAAAAGCAAATTACAGATTGACTAGACTCAGATTTCAGACTTCTAAAAGACTATTTCTGAGAATTATGCTCACCTGATATGAAATATTATGACTCAGAAAACCATGGAAGTTAATAATGGACTGGTTACAATGGGTTTTTGTGATTACATAGAGCATAGCAATGGTAACGTGACTCTCAGGAATGTACAGTAACATTCAATGTTCTGATTTTCAATCAAACAACACTCAGAGCTACAGTAGGACTGAGAGAATGGTAGCAAATACAAACAGCAATATATAAATAGTCTGATTGCTGATTACAAACACCAACAGTCTTTAATAACAGAGAATTCTGAATGTAACGAAGGATAACAAGTTCAGTTTATCACATACTCAAACTTGGCACAGCAACCGCCTCAATCTGGAAGTGCATGAAATGGACATAGCAATACTCAGAATGTACGAACAGCAACTCAGTAGTTATTATCTTTAAAGACCAGATCAGTATTAAACTCTTGCTTCAATATTCACCATGTCAGTGTAGCGAATCACTGTAGCGTGGCACTATTCACATGGGTACTGTAGCTTGCTCTTAATAATCTTAAAAAATACAAATCTTCAAACCCTTTCTGATCTGCAATCCAAATATGAACAGTCTGATTTATTCTTCAAACCCTAGCTCTGAAAATCTGATCAATCTATCTCCAATGAAGCTCAGATGTGACCTCCGTGTGAAGCCACCAGCACAATCGAAGAGAGGCTACGTTCTCCAAGATTGAATTTACAGCAAAACCTTACGTTTCTTTTTCAAAGCCAAAGCTTCTTCAGAATAGACAGAATGTTGAATGATTCAAGAATGAATTCATTTGCATTTCAAAACCTTTTTATACTCTCCTTCATTGGGTCGATTTCTCCAAGAGGCCCCTTTTTAATCATTTAATAATATATTATAATGTTTACTTGCCTTTTGATTTGACTTTATAATATTTAATTACTTGGGCACCAATATCAAGGTATTTTATAATTTGTCTTTTATCATTAAATGGCCCCCACTTATAATAAAGTCAAAATAAAACATTATAATATGCACTTTATAATTAATTATTAATAAAGTATTACTTTATTAATAATTAAAATGTTATAACTCCAAAGATATTATTTCTCAATTCCGTCAAAACCAGGTGGTCAACCACAGAAACCACTACTCATCCAGATGCCTTTCCCAAAATAGAAAGGTTGGCCATTGACACTCAACTGACTTAATATAAATAGTAAATGCCTCAAAACGGAACCAAATACCTCTGAATAGCTTAGCCTCAGAATATACCAACAATTTGGAGAGGTAAACATTGTCAACTGCCACCTAAAGAGCTCATTAACGCCCAACTAGACCCTCTAATCACTGAACACAAGCCTACGAGGGTCAACTGATAGGCTAATCCTCCGAACTCTGATGCTCACGAAAATGGGGACATTACAGTCCGCCCTCCCTGAAATTTCTTGTCCCCAAACAATCTCCACTGCAAAGAAACTCCACTCCACTGGAGGTCCAAAGGAAGAACTGTGAAATGTCCCACACATCTCTAGCCAACTCTTGCAACACCAGCATAATCACAATTGCACAAGGATAAACATCATATCGAATAGGCTAAGCACCAAAAGGGGACATTACACTTTATCTCCAACTTAAATATTCTCATATCTCCTTTTATTATCATGGGATTCAATTACATACCTCAAAACTAGCTAAATGTGCACGAATGGGCTAAGCACCAGAAGGGGACATTACACTTTATCTCCAAGTTAAATATTCTCATATCTCCTTTTATTATCATGGGATTCAATTACATACCTCAAAACTAGCTAAATGTGCATGAATGGGCTAAGCAACAAAAGGGGACATTACACTTTATCTCCAACTTAAATATTCTCATATCTCCTTTTATTATCATGGGATTCAATTACATACCTTGAGGATGAACAACACACTCGAAATGTTTGCAACCTGATAAACCTACAGTTGTCACCTCATCTTATGACTTAAACCCCTTAGACCTAAAACCTATAAAATAAATGATTTATTTGCCTATATAAGTTACACAATGGCATGAAACCATGAAGGACAAATTTGAGTTGTTCACTTGGAAACTCATAAAGATTGATAGAAACAAAAAAGCAATAGGACACAAGGTATATGCTGCAAAATATTGATCCAAAGTACTGTGACGAACATTTGATCAAGCCCATTGTCAACAGTTATGCTCAGTTAGAAAGTGCAGAGATTAGGACGAAAACTGCACTAGTAGCAGAGTTGACACAAACTATATTTTTGATGGGTGCAACAGCACAATTTGGCTAGGAGGTGCATCAAATGGATGCTAAGAGCACATTGCTCAATGCTGCAACTAACAGCTTTTGAAGAAAAGGGACAAGAGCGTCTTTTCTCTAACTCTAAATGTTTTTGGGTATATGGAGGTTCAAAGTTCAAACAGTTAAAATATATTAATCACAAAGAATAGAACATGTATTTTTATTAAAATTGAGAATAGAAGAGATCCATTTTGTGGATTAAGCTCCTCATTACTTACTATGTCCACCACATGTTGAAGGTCCTTTAAAAAGTACATAAGGGTGCAAATCCTCCAACTGAAGTAGAATGTCCTTCTATTGGTACCTAAGGATACCATCCCTAACAGTCACAATGGTTAGTTAGAAGCAACAATCCACATACAAGTAATCCTTTACTCGATTGTTTTAGGCTCTTACCCTACAAGCATCTTGTCTACAAAATTAAAGAAATCTTTTATTGGTTCACAACTAGAATCACCCAAACTGTTCCTTGCATTACATTTGAACTCAGAATGTGGGCATGTCTCAAGGGCAAGCCCAGTCATTCTTGGGATATGGGAAGCAACAGGGGATGTGGCAAGGTACATTGCCCTTCAAAACCAGGTACTTGAACAGATTTCTTAGAATGAAAACAAAAAGAATAAAAGTATGTAATGTCCCGTTTTATTATAAATAAAACCGTCGATAAAAGATTTAAGTCCACCAAAGAGTGGACCAAAGATTATAGTGAGATCAGATTAAAATCACCACCGCTCCCAAATACCCAGCCGCATATAATTATTATCCTAAGCTGAAGGAAGCGCTAGAATAATATTCTTTCTACCGTATATGTTGAAAAGAGGCTTATGAATAATAAAGGAGCTTTTGTGGAATCCTAAGAATTGTGGACTCTTAATCTCAATTGGTCGCCTCCATCCAGGTTTACCATTTCACAATAGAAGGAATCAACTCATTTTTAATTGTTTATGAAGACATTATGCTAGCCTTTATATCTGCTGCCAACCATTAGAGCTGTTTAAATATTCAAGGGAGGCGTTTTGTTTCTTAAAGAACTTGATTAAAGATCTGAGTTTATAATAATTGTTTGTGAACTTATGTACTGATATCAGTCGCCATTTCCTAAAGACTTTGCATATCTTATGTCTTAGATAGCTGTGCATTCATTGAGGAAAAAATGGGTGGGCCCTTTCAAGTTTCCTAGTCTGCCATCCATGTTTCAAAGGAAATTGCAAGACAATATTGTGGAGGGCGTGAGCTGTTAAGAGAAAATCAAGTCATTTTTTTAAAACTTTCAAGCCTTTGCCTCAGCCGCCACCTTTGGAGAGGTTTAGAACAAGTTTAAGAAAGCGCCCAAGGAAGATAATTAATATTACACAAATATGGAAATAAATAAAAATTAAGCTGTTAAGAATGGTCGACCAGCATATGAAAGGTTGCATCTCCTAAAAAGACAAGGAATATAAGGAAGATAAATCAAGAAGAAAGGGAGATCATCATATCAATTGTGAAGAAATAATAAGACATATTCCAAGTGAATCATACAGCCAAAGAGGACAAAGCCCCTCTAAGGTTCATGAAGAAAATTTAAGGACAAAAACGCTTAACTTCTCCTATCAAGTTAGTGGAGGAAAACCCATAACTTGACCAGAAATTAGAGACATTCATACAAAGGAAATTGTTGCAAATTTAAGGAAAAATCACAGCACAAAATAAGGATAAGATATATTTTTAGAAATATTTCATGATCTTTATGTTTGAATATTACAATAAGAACTACAAATTTTAGATAAATTAGTACTTGTAAATATAATGCAACTATCATTTTGAGTCAGAATTATTGTTTAAAGGCAAAAATAAGGAATGTTATTGAAAGGGACATTACAAAGTAACCAATTTTTCAAATTTATAAGTACCTCTATAAAGCCCAAAGGTGCATTTGTCATGTTTAAGAACAGATCAAAAGTTAATCTGGGGAGATAAACAAACAGAAATAATTTCTACATATCAGCAGCCAACAAGAGATGGGTTCACAACACTGATGGAAGCAGAGAAGCGACATTATTTTACTGAATCTTAACATACAAACTATCCATTTTTATTGTATTTAACTTTAATTTAGTTATGAGAAATACAACAGCTAACCCAGCTTTTATTTAGTTATTAATAATTTCATTGGGTTAATTTCCGATTAAGCATTAACTAAAAAAATTGTTTGATTTTTCAATTTCTATTATTTATAGGTTTAAGGCTGTATTCTCTATAACAAAGACTGCAGCATCTCCCAATCTTTTGTGAAGGGAAATGGGGAGTGTGGTGATGCTCATCCTTCCCAGAACTTTGGGATCATTCTTCAAATCCTATTTTATATATGTTGCTGTATAAAGCCTGACGGAGAGTAATACCAGGTTGATCAAAGAATTGAAAGGTAAACTGCTAGAGACGTTAGATAACAGAGAATGATCTTCCACACTACTATATTGGTATTGGGATATAGCACTATGTATGTGATGTCAAAATTATAAGAAAGATTTGTTGCATTAATTTCATATGTAGGATCCAGGTCAATTACTGGCACTAAGTTGACTAGCTATGAAAATGAAAAAACAATTTACATTCTAAAGTTTAAACAGACATTGATCAGGAGTTTAATGTAGCTGATAGCATTGATACTTCAATTTGATATCACTTATGCAATTAAAATGGTGTTAATATTTATATTGAGTCTCTAAATTTTTCATTGAAAGGCTTCCACAATATATACTATATGAAGGAACTATTAATTTGGGACTTGAATTTAAGAAGATAAAAGATTTCAAGCTGATAGGATTCATAAATTAGGCTATAGATATGGATAAGAGGGAGTATAGATTCTATATCAGCAAATGTGTTCCGCCAGTTTCTAGTGCAATTTCCCAGATAAACAAGAAACAAGCAAAAATTAAATATTATCTACAGCTGAGTAGAAAGAAGTGGTGAAAGCAACAAGTCAAGCAACTATTTCTTATCAGTTGCTAGCAAAACAACTTCTCAATTTTCTTCCAACATTTATAGTTTTCAATGCCACAGTCGGAGGCTTCAGAATTTGTATTGCAGCTTTGGTTTCTTGAATAAAATATTAAGTATAGGAAAGAAGATTTACTGTATGAATATATGTCAAAAACTTAGCTCTATGGTTAGAGGATGAACACATAAAGAAACAAAGACAAAATAAAATTGTAAATTTGATGATCTTTGACTACTCCACATGCAATTTATTTGTATAAAACATTCTGGGGTAAAATGCATATTAATGTAGACTATTTATTTTTAAGAACTGATTTTTATATGGATATGCTAGAAAGAAATAGAAATGCATATAATGTGACAAACACATGGTCCAGACTCCAAACAGCAAGGTTTGCCATTAGGTTTCCAATTAGAAGAAAACTACCAACCTTAGTCATCACATCAGCATTGGGATTCCAGTTATTGAAATCTCCTATAAGTGATGCCCGCTGAAAAAAACTATAAAAAATGATTAGTTAACAGAAAAGACCTTATTAGAGACACAAAATGTGCAAATTTTAGTTGACAGAGGCATGTGAAAAAAAAGAGTTCACTAACAGAAGCGGACCATTAAAATATAATAACATACTTATTGGACACAATAAAAGATACAAAATATAAACAATGTAAGTTAAAAAATGTTCATAAAAATGATATTGACCTTAGCACCAGGTGCCCATTCTCTATAGGTTATTCCAGCCGCACTGCAACCATGCTATACAACGAGCTCTCAGAAAAATCACAAAGAATCACTGTTCTCATTTACAGAAATTCCATACCATATAAACCAGTTTGAACAATTTTCCCACAATCCAACATAGGAAATACATTTATGTGAGTTTAACTGATAAATGAATGTGAAGGAAAAACTTATTGCAACAAGAAGTAATTATGTGGCAGGATACATTTCAGAATATCATAAGAAAATCTTATTTCCTACAAAGTGTTCTAAGTTAGTATTGTAAAGAATCCAGGATATCAATCTGAAGAGACCAAATCATATTCCCTAGCTCAATGTCGAGCTTGCGATTTAGGAAAGATTCAGATGAGGCACAAGCTTTTATAGTATATATTTTTCCAATATATCCCAGCCAAACTAGGCGAGTAAAATGCATTGAGTAAATCCATTAACATAAGACTTTTACCTGCATTTCTCTTGGTACCTTAAAGGAATTTATTTACCCTTAAATTCATAAACTCCATTATTCCTTAATTATTCCAATTATTTCCTATTTATAGACACATAAAAATGACATCGGACCATAGCACAGGGACATTTGGGTGCATTTGTGAGTGTGAAGTTCCAAATTCAATCCCAAACCATGATAAAGTAGACCATCCACCCAATAGACTCCTTGTTAATGGGGCGTTGTGATAAGGCAGGACATCCTCTTGATGAACTCCCAGTTAAAGTTATGCCTTGATAATGCAGTTAAAATCGTAGGGGCACTTGCTTTAAATTCGCATCCTTAATATTGCGCCATGCCATGGCTTAGGCCCCATGGTGTCCCTAGATACTCTTTGGAAAAAGAATAGAAGGCATTGAGATAAAATGATTTCAATAGTATCCACATATAGAGAGCTGACAAAGAAAATTGTTAACATTACCTGCGAATAAATCCCATCTTCTCATAACCCCTAGAAAATGTTTCCAATCCACCTTCATGTTTGTCAATCAACTCTCTTGTTTTCCTATACTGTGAATATCTGGGACAGAAACATGGCATTGTCAAATGGTTGTTTATTTCATCTATAGCCAAAACCATACATTAAATAAAGACCTCGTAGATATGCATAGGCATACCAAAATATTGAATAAAATAGATAATTGGAGATAAAATTGTTCCTTAGAAAGTAGATAAAGTAATTTTGCTTGATATAATAAACTGCAGAAAAGCAAACTATATTGCCATTGGTTTGCCTAAAATATTTGCTTTGTCTATATTCTCAATCAATTTAGTACAGTTTCTTGAACACCTTACCTCCTTCAATTGGTAAAGAAATGCCATTGCTACGGCCAAGTAATATCTGTAAAAGAGTTCTAGGTGACAGCTGGATGATCAGGGATCATGCAAAAGAAATAGGGAAATTAATAATTATACAACCTGTTACAATATCTTTCTCTAAGAAATTATGGTGAATGTCATTTTTTCTTTAGTATCACTATCAATCTCCTTTAATTAGAAGAGACTGGCTCCTTTAAGGTGGACTTAGCCTGAACATATTTTCTAGATTTGAACAATTGACAGAATATATTGACTCTGCAAGCTGATTCAACATTAGAGATGCTGGATCTCCTCTCTCATAGGCACAGAGCCTCAGAGCCTCTAAAATATGACACATACATTTGCAACTTTTTAGTTCTTGTTGATTTAATACAACATGACTAGTTTCAAAAACAATTATTACACAGTTAATGAAGTGATCAAAAATCCCATTCTTGGTGATAGTCAAATTAAAATTATTAGTCTACTTAAGCCCAAGTAACGCTAAAACACTAGCAGGAAACGTGTTTTTGTTGTTTGTAAGCTGCCTTGTTGCGTTAATCTTTGTTGGCATTAGATAGTGATGCGAATGCTTGTGATTTGGTGCTTGTTGGTTGTGTAACCAATAATTGTAAGTCTTGACATTCAAAAGGTAACTCTTATGATAGGTGAGGTGCACTGTTAGTCCTAAGTGTTGATTAAGAATTTAAGATAGCATCGGTCAGATATAAATGATGATTGCATTTATGCATCATCATCATTTATATTTAATCGACCTGCTCTTAAAATATAAAACCTTCAAATAAGTTATTCAAATTTCATATGTTGATGATCGAAATTTGCAAATGGATAAAATCGGAATTCATATTATATCATTGTTGTTGGTTAAACACGCACATCTTAGTTTATGAGTAACACCGAATGGTATCGGTTGTTAAGAGAGCTCGCGTGCTCAAGGGACATGTCCTCTCATGAGACGCGTCTCTCCTTGAGGCGTATCTCTCTCATATAAATGGAACTTCATTCCCTTACTTGCAAACATCGATATACAATGTTCTGCAATCAGAACATTTGATATACAAGAAATAAAATCCGACTGGAATTCTTGAACAGAATTTCAGACTTAGAATTTCCATAGGTCTTTTAGGATCCAAATTTGATAAGATTTGATTTACATTTACATGGTATCAGAGCCAAGTTGAGTGAATCAAAATCAAATCTAGATATCAGATTACTTAGAAAAAATTTGTATTTTTGAGAAATCGAATTCACATCACATTCTTCATAATGTCAAGTGTGATCAGATTTGAAGATCGCCTTGAAGGAGCAAACAACTTCACATCATGGAAATTCAGAATCATGATGATTCTTAAACAAAATAAGTTAGACTCATTTGTGAGAGAAAACAAAAGGGAACCAGAGGATTATCCTGAGAAAACTCAATGGATTGAGAACAATGAAAAGGCCATGAAAATCTTAGTAGATGCAATTAGGGACCATAGAGTACCCATTCTAGCAAAACATGAAACTGCATATCTAATGTTCAAATCCCTTGAGAGCACCTATGAGATAAACAACACCAGTAGGACTCTTGCATTAAAAAGGCAAATCAACAATGTCCAAATAAACAAAGGAGAAACTATTAACGCATACTTCATGAGGATTATTGAACTAAGGGATCAATTATCTACAATTGGATATCAAATTGATAGCAAAGAGTTAACACTAATTGCACTAAGAGGCCTACCAAACTCATGGGAGTCATTTGTTCAAGGAATAAGTGCGAGATCTAAACTCCCCAAGTTTGATAGGCTAAGAATTGACTACCTACAAGAGGAAACAAGACTCTCAACAAAAGAAAACAAACAAAAGAACATAGATGAAGACATTCATGTGCTCAACGCAACATCTAATAAAAGGAGTAAGAAAAACTCTTACGGGAAAGGATCATTTAAGAGAAAGAGAAATTCCTATGGAAAAGGATCATCCAAGAAGAGGAAAGACATCTCTCAAATACAATGTTTTAGATGTGATCGATATGGGCACTATGCAATGAAGTGCCCTGACAGATCAAAACAACAAGCATCCTTTGCTAAAGTAGGAAAGTCAAATTCAGACCATGAATCTAAGAAATTTGTATTCTATTCAGCCTTATCAAGCCAAGTATCTAACAATACCAACAACTGGGTAATTGATAGTGGCTCTTCAAGGCACATCACAGGGTTCAGAGAACACTTAGACACTATGACTGAAGAGACTAATGAAGAAGTAACCATTGGGGATGATTTTGCACACCCTGTAAAGGGGGTTGGAACTTGCTCCATCAAATTGAAATCTGGTCTCTCCCTTCAACTCACTGGAGTTTTATTTGTACCTGGAATAAAGAGGAATCTAATATCCATCTCTGCTCTTGAAGACAATGGATATAGGGTTACCTTCATGAATGGTAAAGTTTTGGCATGGCCTAAGAACTCAACTATAAAGAAAGCTCAAACCATAGGCATAAGACAAGGTTATCTTTATAAACTATGCACTGAAGTCAAGCAAGCCCTTACCCTTGATACTTCAGATTCAAATGAAATTTGGCATAGAAGATTAGGACACCTTCATTTCCGTGCCCTACCCTCTGTGGAAAAACTTGTAACAGGATTAGGTAAGTTAAAACCAACTCATGAAGGAGCTTGTAAAGGTTGTGCCCTAGGAAAAAATACAAAGGGATCCTTTCACAATAGCTTAAGTAAAACCCAAAATGTGTTAGAACTGGTTCACTCTAATTTATGTGGACCCATGTCTGTACCCTCCAAGGCAGGCTTCCTATACTATGTCATATTTATAGATGACTTCTCTAGGAGGACTTGGATTTATTTTCTTAAGTGTAAAGAGTCAATAGAAATCCTTAAAAGGTTCAAGGAGTTCAAAGCTCTTACTAAAAACTTCTCTGGGAAGAAAATCAAAATTTTAAGGACAGACAATGGGAAAAAATACACCTCTGAAATCTTTAAGGAATTCTGCATGAATGTTGGGATTAAGAGGGAGTTCACAGTAGCCTACAACCCTCAATAAAATGGGGTTGTTGAAAGGAAAAATAGAACCATTGTAGAAGCTGCAAAAGCAATGTTACTTGACCAGAACATAGAAACCTCATTCTGGGCAGAAGCCTCTAAAACTGTTGTCTACATCCAAAATAGATGTCCACATTCTCATTTAGATAACAAAACTCTTGAAGAAGCATTTACTAGCATAAAACCTGATATTAGTCACTTTAGGATTATTGGTTGCCCAGTCTATATTCATGTGCCCAAGGAGAAGAGATTCAAACTAGAACCTTCCGAAAAGAAAGGGGTATTTGTGGGATTTAGTGAAACCTCCAAAGCCTACAGGATATTCATACCCGAGAAGAAACAAATTGAATTGAGCAGAGATGTCATCTTTGAAGAAGACATTGCATTCAAAAGGGCAAGAAGTTCAAATGAAATAGAAACTTATTCACCTAGAGTCTTAGAGGAGAATCCTACCCCTGAGATTCAGAGGCAGTATCCTGAGGAAATACCAAATGAACTTCTATCTACTTCAGATGAGAATACAAATGACAACGGTAAGAAGAGGCCACTTTGGGCTAGAAAGATGATCAAAGAAGCTGTGAATCATGCAGCACCCAAAGGAACGTTTAGGGAGAGTAAAAGACCCAAACGGTTCTCAACCTATGTTGCTCTAATGGATGACATCATAAATTCAGAACCCACCAGTGTTTCAGAAGCCTTTAGACATCAAGTATGGAAGGATGTTATGACAGAAGAGTATCAATCCATTCTAAAAAATGATGTATGGGATATAATGCCTAGACCAAAAGAGAAATCTATTGTCTCTTCTAAATGGCTCTTCAAAATCAAACATGCTGCTGATGGCAGTATAGAAAAACATAAGGCACATTTTGTGGCCAGAGGTTTATCACAAAAGGAAGGCATTGATTATGAAGAAACATTTGCACCTGTTGCCCGTTACACGTTTGTGAGAGCAGTGATAGCCATTGCAACAGCTAAAGGCTAGAAGATTCATCAGATGGATGTGAAAACTGCCTTCCTAAATGGAACCATTGAAGAGGAAGTCTATCTAGAACAGCTTGAAGGTTTTGCGATACATAAACCTGACTCACATGTATGCAGACTAAAGAAAGCACTGTATGGACTTAAATAGGCTCCCAGAGCCTGGTATGAAAGAATTGGCAGCTACCTCTTGGGACTAGGATTTTCCAAGAATGATGCAGACCCAAATCTTTACTTTAAGTTAATTAAAGGTGAGATGTTAATAATTATTTTATATGTTGATGACCTGCTAATAACAGGAGAAGATCACCTCATTGCTCAAGGAAAGAAGGATCTAACTTCAGAATTTGACATGAAAGACTTGGGCATTTTACACTACTTCCTAGGTTTGGAAGTCTGGCAGAAATCAGATAGCATCATACTAAATCAAGGAAAGTATACTATTGATATTCTGAAGAGATTTGGAATGTTGGATTGTAGACCCATGTCTACACCTATGGAAACCAACCTTCACAAACTAAAAGAAGCAACAACAGAATCTAAGTGTGCAGATTCCACTCTATATAGACAAATGATTGGATCATTGATGTATCTGGTTAACACCAGACCTGATATTTGCTATGCAGTGAATGCTCTAAGCCAGTTCATGTGTGAGCCAAAGGAAATTCACCTTATGGTTGTGAAACATATATTGAGATATCTTCAAGGCACTATTGGATATGGTCTTCTTTACAGAAATGACCAACTAGATCTACATGGATACTCTGATTCAAATTGGGCTGGAAGTGTAACCGATCGGAAAAGCACATCAAGATGTTGCTTCAGTTTAGGATCGGCTATGATCTCTTGGATCTGCAGAAAACAGTCTTCAGTAGCACAAAGCTCGACAGAAGTTGAATACATTGCAGCCTCTATGGGGGCAAGAGAAGCAGTTTGGCTCCGAAAATTGCTTGTGGCACTCTTTGGTGAACCCTTGAATCCTACTATCATTCATTGTGATAATCAGAGTTGCATTAAGCTCTTTGTAAATCCAGTATTCCATGATAGATCTAAGCATATTAAGATCCCCTACCATTATGTAAGAGACATGGTAGAAAGGAATGTAATCCAGTTGGAGTATATTAGTACAAATGATCAAACAGCAGACATTCTCACCAAACCTCTCTCCAGAATCAAGGTTGAACACTTCAGGAAGAAACTTGGTATGGTTGAAATGTAATTTGATATTATGTTTGAAATTCAAATTGTTTAGAAGTTGTACTAATATATTTAAAGATGTTTAATGTGTAAACTCTTTTGTCATGTGTGTGACTCCATGACCTTATGGGCCCGCTCCCCCTGTGTACATTATTGAAAGGTGACGATCTTTCTAATAATGAACACTTGTATGTGACATTGTAAAGTGACGACTCTACAATGATGAGTTGAACTATCATGATAGATATCATGTGACTTGATATTTGTGGACATGTCATGATAGTATCTCTTGGACACTTTGATGGATATCATGGGACTTCATGTCATTTGAAGATCATTGTGATCCTTAAGAGATAATCATGGTGGACAATCATATATCCGTGTATATGCCATGAATTATTATGGTAGACATCATGTGACTTGATGTCAGTGCACATACCATAATAAAGATGTGTTATGAAGAATGTCATGTGACTTGACAATATTGAGAAAACATATCATATCTTCGATATCACATGTGAAGGTGATATCTCCACTTATTTGTTTTGAAATATCTTCACTAGCTAAGAGGGAGTGTTGATTAAGATAGCATCGGTCAAATATAAATGATGATTGCATTTATGCATCATCATCATTTATATTTAATCGACCTGCTCTTAAAATATAAAACCTTCAAATAAGTTATTCAAATTTCATATGTTGATGATCGAAATTTGCAAATGGATAAAATCGGAATTCATATTATATGATTGTTGTTGGTTAAACACACGCATCTTAGTTTATGAGTAAACCGAATGGTATCGGTTGTTAAGAGAGCCCGCGTGCTCAAGGGACACGTCCTCTCATGAGACGTGTCTCTCCTTGAGGCGAATCTCTCTCATATAAATGGAACTTCATTCCCTTACTTGCAAACATCGAAATTGATAAATGTTCTGCAATCAGCACATTTGATATACAAGAAATAAAATCTGACTTAGAATTCTTGAACAGAATTTCAGACTTAGAATTTCCATAGGTCTTTTAGGATCCAAATTTGATAAGATTTGATTTGCATTTACACTAAGCAACACTCTCCAGCATTGAAACCAAAAGAGGATAATTTGGCAACAGAGGGGGTTGATACAAAGATGGATCGTAAGATTGCAACTCCTAGAGATAGAGTTCCGCTGATAGTCCAAATCCTGCTAATCCATATGGGATTTTGTCTCAATTCTTGCATGGCAGGGGATCCATGGTCCAAGCATTACACAACATTTCTGAGGTAGCAGGTCATTTAGATGCTAGAATGTTTGCTAATAAATTCTAAACTACCAGATAATAACAATTTAAAAGGTATCAGAGCTAACTATAACACAATGAACATGGAATGATGAGAATTTTTATATTTAAAGTTAGTGATTGATACAATTGTTTCATACAGGGAGGACCCAAGAAACAAGACCTCTCACCTGTCTTAAGAATTACAATTTGAATGTCACAATTTAAGGTTCTTGGTTACACAGCCACCAACAACCAAATCACAAGCAGTTACATTACTACCTAATGCCAACAAAGATTAACATAAACAACTCCGCATACAAATAGAACTTTATTTATTGCTGCAGTCTACATGGTACTTTCCCCATCAATAAAATTGGTTTCATTTTATCCACAGGCTAACCAGGCTATAATTATGTGATCAATGAAAGGCACCAATCCATTATACATGTACAATCTTGACCCGGGTGAGAGTCACCTTACTATAGATAAGTCAAGTACCAGGTAGATCCTTTTCTTGCTTCAACTGGGGTCCCTGTTGACGCTCCCTCCCATTCTACACCCCCTATTTCTATTTTCAATCAAAATCAGAATCTCAGTGACATTTGACCAAATATTCCAACATGCCAATCCTTTTGCAAAGTACCCATTGGTTGACCCAGAAGATCCATTCCAAATAGTTTGATCAGACAGCAAGAAAGGCTTCTGTTATCAGCGGTGTTTCTTATATACATTAAGCTTTCTCTAGTGCATATCATATGAAAGTATGAATTAGAGCACACTATCACATTAGATATAAGGTGGGTCCATTGCTTTGCAGGGTAGAAACTATCTTCCTCCTTTTGGTTTAACCATCAAAGAGCATTAATTGGGCCAAGATGTATTCAAAGACACTGAAAGCTTGCACAACATAATAATCTTCAGACTTGAACAAAATAATGCAAACCTTGACCTAGAATATTGTCACCTAAAAGAGGATAATTTTACAAAAGTAAGAAGCTGCAACTAAAGAAAAAGCTGCAAAATTCAAAAGCTCTCTGATTTGTTTTTTCTTTCCCACTATTCAGAGCAGTTGCATATTGTAAAAAAAAATTAATTGTTTGATAATCTCAAAGAAAGCGGTTGAAATTTAAAATCTGTCATGTAGCAATTTATAAAGCATGATACTTTTTACCATAGATTCTTATATTTTGAAATGTTTTGTCAAGAGGAATATTTCACTAATATATTTGCAAATTCCATCACAATAACCAGATTAGACAAACTACATCCTTTTTCAGGAAGTCTCCAAGCAATTTCAGACAAGGAACTTGGAATGACTACACAAGGAATGTCTAGATAAAACCGGCAATATTTTAACTACAAATCTGCATAGTGATTGACAGAATATAGGATATGCAGTATTCCTTGTGTAAGAAGACAAATAAAAAGCTAGAGTTCATACACAAATATGCATTGTTGAATGATAATATGGAGATGTTGTCCATCTTCAAATAATCATAACATGAAATATCTTTCAATAAAAATTATCTGAATATTTCAGGCCACTTGGATACTAAGTAACTTCTAATAACTTTCAGTTTTAAGTTTTTAACCATAGCACAATGATGCCAACAAGAACACAGAAATACATTATTAGAAACAAAGGTTCCATTCTTACCGATACTCAAGATGTGCACGATGTTTATTCAACAATGGGTCTATTTCATATATTCTTTGGCCACGCCCAGGTGGGGGCACAACTTTGGGTTGATTTGTAGGATCTCTTCCAACTCGTATTGACTTGGTAGTATCTACTTCGATGTCCTGAAACAAGATACAACAACCAAAAACACTGCATAAAAGGAGACCATTAAGAAAAACAGTTAACCCAATCCTTCCTTGCAAAAAAGAACAGAAATCACTCATAACTTATTCAGAAAAGCTGTTTAATCATGGCAGCAATTTATCTTCAACAAAAATTAACTTGCATATGATGTAAGTATTAGAATATCTATAACAGTCATATTATACTTAGTTATAAACTTATAACAGTTATGAACAAATTTTTAGTATGAGTTAGTGGGTAGTTGTTAGTTTGCTGACTATTACGAGTTAGCTGAGGGTTACATAGTTCAGCTGAAGAACACTTTAAGCATTGTTACCAGTTCATCCAGGAAAACCCCCAGATCCAGATCTGATTTGAACATGCTCTGGGTCCTGGTTCTGATCCCCAGCAGGTCTGCCCAGGGCACTGCCAAACAGCCCCAGTCCTAGTTCGGATTCTATTGCAGGCCAAATATGGGTCTGTTTTGCAGGACTTAGACAGAACCGGTGTCAGGAAATTAACAGGCAGCCATTGGAAAGGAGTTTTGAATTTTCTTGCCATGCACAAACAGAATTTGACTGAGAGCACAGAAATACACAGTGTGCAAGGGATTTAAGTTGCTCAGATATATCAATTTAATTTAGTTGTCATTAAATTGCTATTAGGTAATCAAAGAAATGAGGGTTTCAACAAAAGGGGGAGTGGGGGGTGGCCTTTGTTCTCATTGCTTGGCATCTCTAGACAGTAGAACATTTTCTAGTGCCCTAGAAGTCAGTGCACTGTGCAACAATCTAACAGATTTAGTGGCCCTCAGACTGGCCAGGATGTGTACCATTTCTGCACACAGCCATATTTGTGCCCTTTGTATGCATTGATTAAAACACATTGATTGATTGAAGATTTATGATTTGGTTTTGGATGGTGGCTTGAATATCTTGACATTAGCTGTTGTTACAGTGATTTTTCTCAAGAGAGGAGGCAAAAAATTCGTAGCATTCAGATTGCCACTTCATTTCCAAGGTTTTAACTGTTTTCTAATGTTAAATGTTTTTCCCCATATTTTCAATGTATTTCATTAACTAATTTTTTCCCGACTTTTTAAATATTTTTCCTTTAACAAAGTTGAGAATTAAGATGATGATCAAGATGCCTTGGTTGTTTCTCAACTGAGAAATAATGCAGTCTGTATTTTGATTCTGGTTCAAGTAAACACACGAGTAGAAATTAAATTAAAATGATTGATTTGTATCCTTTGTTGCATACCAACTTGTTTGAAAATTTCATTCTCACCAATGGCTGAACACATTATCTACATGAGCATGGAAATATTCAAACCAAACTGTCAAAGTTTAAGAAAATCACATTTTAGATATTTTCCATATATTCTGGACATAAGTTAAAAATTTAAATCTTCTCTCAGTCAAATCACTAGACATGGATATTTAGAGATACATGTTGTAGAAATTAGTGTTTGTGAAGGATACGAGGTGTGATAAGGTTATAACCACGTGTTGGAAGGCATAGTCCCTACCAGTTTCAAAAATGTGACCCTTCAAAAATGCATGCCTTGATTGGTGTTTTTAACACTAACATGTTTTGGCACCAACAGTGTAATCATCTGAATTTCGAATATCTATCTACTTTGAAGAAACATTAAATGGTACGATAATTTACTCGCATGCAGGAAAAACAAAAGGCTTGTCCAAACATGTCTGGTAACAAAACAATGCAATCATTTGAATTTTCAGTGTCTTTCTGCTTTGGAGAAACCTTGAATGGTATATAATTACCTCACATGAAGGAAAATACAAGGATTGTCTAACATATTTGGTAATTAAACAGTGTAATCATTTGAATTTTCAATATATTTCTACCTTAGAGTAACAATGAATGGTTAATGATTACCTTACATGCAGGCTAACACAAGGTGAGCGACCTGCAAAAGATGTGATAGAACACAGAGAGATTGAATTAATAATGGAAATGAATTATTATAAAATGGTGAGATGTCAATGTTGGCAGTGGAAGAAGCTCTTGTGGGAACAACTGCAAGTGGAACTGTCAAAGAAACTGTAAAAGAGGATGAGATGGTGGTAGTAGACAGAGCAAATAGTAAGAGATGATGATGCTCTGGCAGTGATCGTGGTGTTAATGTAAATAGTGTCTTTATCCATCTAGATAGGATATCACCTTTCTAGGATTGACCTATTCACACTTAGCTTAAGTTTACTTAGGCTTATTTTGCTTTTTGTCTCACTTCATAGCATTGAGACATGTGTCCTCATGAGTCCTCTTGACTTGAGATACCTATTGCATGTACACTTGCCACTTGCTCACCCACTTGTCAAGTGAGCTCACAAGTGTCCCATCTTTGGAGGGGTAGTTAGAGTTTCACTCCTACCTTCTCACCTTCTCATCCTTGCCTATTTATGCAAGGATTGATCATTGTATTTACACACTCTTCATTTGTATATTGATAGACATACTATTGTGCTCATTTTGTTCACTTGTGGAAGTTTATTGCATGCTCTTGATCTTGGCATTCTCCAACATGGTATTAGAGTCATATGAGCAAGTTTCTTCCCACATTGAGGTGATTCCAGCACTTAGCCCTATCAACAAAGCGTCATAGAGCAAAATGGATAGTGCCATTGCGTTCAGAAGGCTCGAGCACTGAAAAAATACCTTTTATTTCGTCAAATTTGGTAACTTTGAATTTTTACAATTTTTTGGGCCTTTGTACCAATTGTACAGAAGTTGTAAAAATTTAAAAAAAAAATTAGCAGAGGGCCAAATCTGCCCTCAGCCAATCTGGCATTCAGTAGAAAATTGTTGTTTGTAAGCATTTTCAAGCCTATTTGCAAAATTTGCAAAATTGGCAGATTCGCCATTGTTGATTGTTTGTAGGCTTCAAACCAACAACATTGGAGGCAGACAATAAATTTAAGTTGTTTGCAGCCTCTATGCCCACAACTTCATCTATTGTCAGGAGCATTTATATTTGGCTGCATAAAGTCTAATCCGGAAGGCAAGTTTAAAAGACTTTTGAAGCCGACCTCTCAAGCCACGCCCAGGCAAAGACTCCATCTCTCCTCACATCCATACGCCAATCTGCATGGCACAGAGTCATTCGATCTGCATTCTCCCCCTCTTCCTCGTTGAATACAGAGTCATAGTAGTTGTCTTCATGTTAAATTGGGATAGAAGAAGATATCGATATTGCTTGGGAGCCTTGCATCTCCTTCATCAGCAAAGCCACGGGCCACTGTGCAGATCGAATTCCAGATCTAGCACCTCCACATAGCATCAAAAGAGCAATTCAACCTTAACCAAGTGAAGGCATAGACTTTTTGGCATCTTTCAGAAGAAACATTTGAAGGTTTAATATTCAACAAAGAAGCTGAGTCAATTTTGGACAAGCTACATGGCAAGCATCTTCCCTATGACCAGGTCAAAGATTTGATTCTTGAAATTTGTTCCTCAACACGGGTATCATTCTCTGCCTTTTCCCATGCACCTTTCACAACAAAGGCGTCTCCAACTCATCAAACGATTACAAAGCTTTTTGAATGGGTCTCTAAAGTAGTCATCTTCTACTCGGTTTGTTGTTTTTCAATGGCCACATAAGCTTTGACCTCTCCTCCACAAGTCTTCAAAAGACTTAGTCAACCCCACCTTGCTCATTAATACAGGCATTTTGCATTATAATTGCTTTGACAAATAGTTTTTTCATTTAAAGTTTTTTTTTTTTAATATTTAATTTAATTGTCCAGCAATCATCAAAAGCTTATCAAAGGGGGTTTTTTGTTTTGCGATAATTTGCAAACGGGAGGGTATTTTTTCAAATGTAAATAGTTGTCCGAAAGCTGGTTCAGTCATCAACACTTTGACATCAAGACGTTCTCAAAATTGTACTTTTTTAATCTGTTTTTAAAACTTTGAAAATCAGTGTAATTTGTGCAATTTTCGACGGGGCATAACTTTCACTCCTCGTTTATCAAAAATTGACAAACCTTTTTTTGAAATTCATTAGAATTTTGCAAGGATTCCAGATTTGTAATCAATTTTAAATTTTGGATAGCCTTTTTTTTATTTGTAGAAGTCTCTGTGAGTTATAAACGAACAATTTGGCTTCCAAACTTGACACAAGCTTGTAATTCTTGTTGTGCATCTTTTTGGGGGGGTCTACAATCAGATATAATACAATTTTGGGTGGTTTGCTAAGGCACAATTCAAGTGCCTTGTTGTGTTCGCTTCATGGATCCAAAAATTGATTTGTTAACACCACATAACTTTCACACATGGAAAGTCAAAGTACAACAACTACTTCAATCTAAGGGATTATGACAAATGATCAATGGACAACAAATGTAGTTTACTAGAGAGTTTGAGCAATTCACTTATTGAAACAAGTTAGATGAAGCAATGGGAATAATAGGTCTTCTTGTTTCCGATAATTTGCAATTTCACATTTCTAGTTGTACAACTCCTAAGCAAATGTGGGACAAATTTGAAGCTCTCTTTGGTAAAGTTGATGAGTTCAAGATTTTACAATTGGATGCAAAATTAAGAACGTTGTCTCCTGATTCATTTCCATCTATTGAAGACTTCTTGGTGCAGTTCAAGTCTTTGCTTTCTAGACTTCAAGGTTGTGGTAAAACAAAAACAGATAACGAATGTGTCTTCTTGATTCTACCAAAGCTCAAAGGTCCATATCAAATGTTTGCTTCTTCTTTCTACTCTATAATGGATGCTCTTGGAACCGCACATGTAATGCCTTCTTTTGAACAATTTTGTGATAGAATCACAAGAGAACAATCTAAATTAATCTCTATGGTTGCTATCACCTCTTCAAAAAGTCAAGCACTAGTTGATCAATCATCTAAGGTAAAGAAACAAACTAAGGATCAAGCAAAAGGATCAAAATCAGGCACTTCATTGGATTCATCTCCCTCGTCAAAAGGGAAAATTTACAAGGATAAGCCCAAATGTACTTATTGTACAAGAATGTGAAAAGATAATTGATATTCATAATTGCTTGATTACAAAAGGAGAGGAAACCTCCTTATAAAGAAATTTACAAGACGATGTTTCTAAAATGAAACAATCGTTAACTGAAGCAAACTAACACAAAAAACAGAAAGAAGCTAAAACGAACTAAAGTGCAAACGGAAGTCACTAAACATTAACTAAGTTAACTGATGACTAACTAAAGCTAAGATGACCATTAATATTACATTTAATATTATAATACCCTCCCTTAATGATCATCGTACATTAAAAAACTAAGTCTACCCATAATCTTGTCATGTCCCCAAAATAGCAGAACTATAAAGACCAAGTGTTAAAATACAAATAAATTAATAATTAAAATAAATAGCAATATTAATATTAAAATATAAAATAAATGTGTATCATATCAATATAAAAATATAATAATAATATATAGGCAAATTATTGTTATTACATTCTATTATTAAATAACTTAATATCAAAAATAATAATAATAAATAAATATTATAATCATTACACATCAAAGATTGTAATACATTAGAATGAAATAATAATAAGATATTAGCAAATTGTTTTATTATTATACTTTAATGTTAAAATATGTTCAATAAAACATCAAAATAAAATAATAAAATAAATAGAAATCTGAAATATCATAATTATAGTAATAATATATTATTTTAAAAATAGATATTATTGTGATAATAAAGGCAGCAATTAAATCTAACAAAGGGATGTATTTTATGAAAAGTCACTTCTTTCACCAAACAATGCATTCCCCCCATGAGTCACCTACCTTGAATGGTATAAATAGAAGGAAGGAAAATAAGGAAGGGGGAGAAAACATTGAGAAATACAATCTGCAATTTAGAACAGCAGCAACAATGATTGTTATGCATTGGAATATAGTCATTTAATATATATATAATTTAATAGGCATAGAAGTATATATGCATAGATACTGATAAATTTTCTAATGAATAATATTCAATAAATAAAGAATATATATGATATATATACTAATGGATATAAGTAAAAGATTAATTATGTATATGTATATAAAGTATATACATATATATAGATATAAATACATATACATGATTATGCAATAATGATACTTATAAGTAATGATGACTCTTTAATATAAACATAAATAGATTATATATTTATGAATTGTCCTCATCCTATGATCAATTTAGTATAAGGTTGAAGGAGGCGAGTAAGGAAACATGGAGAGATATAGCAACTCAGGTGATGTACTCACTTAGCAATAATATTTTGCATATTTTGAATATAAGAAATTGATATTGCTAATTTGATTATTGATATAATGTTTTCTTTAATCTTATCATAATCAGAATTATTCTAGGAAATGATGAACTTAAAGCACCATTGATAAATGAAGATATATTTGATTATAGGCATGAAATAAATCTTGGATGAATGCAAATATAGCTGATCATGTAAAGATTGTCTTCTTTGTGCTTGTAACCCTATCAGGAAGGGTGAACCATGGTTTAAGTGGATTGTCTAAAAACCCCACTTTCAACCCCTTAGGCCCTAGACAAGGGATTGGGCCCTGTAGCCCCTTAGGCCCTTGACTAGGGATTGGGTTATAGAAGGTTGGGGGTCCCGCCTAGGCTTGTGCCCCTTAGGCCCTAGACAAGGGATTGGGCCTTGCAGCCCCTTAGGCCCTTGACTAGGGATTGGGCGAATAGGAGGTGGTAGACCTTAGGCTACTTAAGGATTCCATGATTCCTCTCCCCCTGATAGGATGAGTGTCTTCGAGGTGTTGCCATGAATGGAGTATGTAGGTACTAAGCCACTAGGCAAGAAGGATTGGGATGGACAACCTCTTGAGATTTATTTGAAGGCTTCAGGGCGGATCCACCCATGGCATCCTCTTGCTTGTTAAATTGCATTTATGATTATGCTCGTTAAATTACATTTATGTGATGTCCCCACTCTAGTCAGTCACCTGATGCAGTGTGTTAGCCCTTTCTTGGACCCTTGTGGGCTAACTGGTTTGGTTAGAGGGTCAGTGGTACCTTCTGGAGAGTTCCGTCTATTTCATTTTCTGAGATCGTGGATGGGCTCATTGTGTGCCTTGGCAGTACTGGAGTCTGAGTTGCTTCTGACGGCACTGAACTCGGTGAAGTATGGAGGGAGATAGGCTTACTTAAGTGATTTATTAGAAATTGACTTTAATATTTCTAATTTTTCATTTAAATAAGTCTAAAGTAAATATTTTAATATATTTCATTTAAGTCACTAAAGGAGGCGCCAAAAATCAAAGAGAACTATGGAAAGTGACTTTGGTTTATATCTCATCAATTTAAAAGATGCAAAACCCTAAAATGTGCGCCACTTTTAGGTTTTGACCTCCTTGGTTATAAAGGAGACTTGGGCAATGAGAAACACATATATTTTGATCATTTCAACTTTGCCTTAAGGGTTTTCTACCTTGCTTCCTTCCTGTGATCAGGTTGCTGCAAATCCACCATTGGAGAACGAAATCTCTTCAGTGAGTGCACTTCTGAGGCTGTGAGAGATCAGCTGAATTGGTGCTGTTTTAGAGGACTTCATTTCAGGGGTTCTATATGTTTTCAACAGATTTTTGGAGTGTTCTTCATCAGAAATCAGAGGGCTTGATTGGGGTGTTCTTCCTTCAGCATAGCAAACATCAAATCTGCTAGGGCACACCTTTTTCTAGGGTTTCAAAGTTTCTTGCTTGAAAAGGCGTGGGTTTTCAAGCTAAGGCGTGTTTCCTCCTTGGAGAAGCGCCTAACTTCTCAAGAGTTTAACTTCATCAAATTCAGCACTTTGTATTCCCTCTTCTATAGCTTCAGTTTCACAGTTGGATTCAGACCTTGTTTCATCTTATTATGAATCTTGTCAGATTTTCATGTATAGACTGGCAAACTGGCTACGTTTTTTAATCAAATAAACTAGAGGCTTTCGGGTATGTTTGTATGTATTAAATCCATTGTTGATGCAAATAAACACCTTCTGCAATTTCAGTTTGAATAGAATAGCTCAAGTTTTCATTCTATGAGCAATTATATGATGTGCCCCTTCTCTTCTATCTATTAAAAATTCTCTAAAAAACTCAAAAACACAAATACTCTTAAAAACAAGACAGGTATTGGATAGTGAGCTAGCTAGGCTCATCACAGTGGTATCAAAGCTCTGATTCTGCCAGCTTGTGGAGTTAGAAAAATTATGAAGTCACACCAGGAGGGTTATGACAGGTACTATTCTCGCAGGGGCCCTAGAAATCAAAGAGGTGATGATAATCCTTTTCCAGCATTTCCATTTGAAGAACAGGAGGAGGAAATAGACTTGGACAATATGGCTAACAGGGAAGGAGAAAGTTCTCACAGGAACAATGAGGATTTAGAAGCTCAAAATGTGCTAAGAGGTATGGTTGCAGGCCAAGAAAAGGTGGCGTACATCCTTGAAAAGCTTAGCACAAATGTAGAGAACTTAACTCTTCAGATAGGCCAGCATACAGGGCATAATCATGAGGGCAGTATCCATGGCGCACCTCATAGACCCATTGTTCCAGCTCGCACTTTTGAGAGGGCAACATGTCCTACCTTCACTAGAAATGATCCAGAGGGTGAGGAAGAGGTTGAACAGGGTGGTCAGATTAGCTTTATAGATAACATCGTGGCTATGCATGATGAATGGGATACATTACCACCAAGAGTTAAGGAGCACCTTAACTTTGACAGATTCATGAATCAGAGGTGTGATCACAACAGAAACAGGAATGACAGAAGACCTAGATACCAGCACAGTGATCTTAGACACGCTACCAACAAACTCACCTTGGTGAACTATGATGGCAATGGTAGAGTCACAGCACGTGCTTGGGTCAGCAAGTTAGATACATTCTTGTCTCTACGTCCCATGCCCGAGGAGGATGCCATTAGATTTGCAGCATTACACCTTGATGGCGTAGCTCATGATTGGTGGATTCATGGCATGGCTACTCTTCACCATGATCAGATTACTTCATACCAGGAGTTCACAGATAGACTGGTAGAGAGGTTTGACAAACGTGACCCCGAGCTATTTTTCAGAGACCTAGCACAGCTGAAACAGCTAGGTAGTTTGGAGTCATATATTGGAGAGTTTCAGAAGTTGTCAGTTATGGTTACAGGCATTTATGAGAGAAGGCTGATCATACTCTTTATTGAGGGACTTTTTGAGCCTATGAAGGGATGGATCAAAGCATTTGATCCACCAACATTACAGGAAACCATGAGGAAAGCTCGCAGCATGGAGCTCTCTAATCCTCGAAAGCAATTTGGCACCAAACCTTCTACTTCTTACAATGAAAATAAATCTGATTCGAAAAGAGCTGATAATGCTGATCAGAAAAAGAAATATACAGCACCTTTGGATCGGGAAACAATGAATGATCTACGTAGAAGGAAACTTTGTTTTTACTGCAAAGGCCCTTATGACCTTTCTCATGATTGCCCCCTCAAACCCAAAGGGCAAAACAGAAACATGGAGTGGTGTTATGAGGGAGAAAAAGTGACTGATTTTTCTAATCAGCAAGCTCCAATTTATGATACAGATGGAGATGAGTCAGAAGATGAGGCTGAAATTGTAGTAGAAATTGAGTTAAAGGAGGCTCATTTATCCAACATGCAAAGAGAAGGATCCTTTAGACTCCGTGGGGTCTTGGCTGGTCAAAGAGTCATATCCCTTTTAGATATAGGTGCAACTCACAATTTTATTGACTCACGTTTAGTGGAGAAGAGAGGAATTCAAACTCAGCAGTTTGAAGGCATTAGAGTCAAGGTTGCTGATGGATATACTCTCAATTGCGAAAGGATGATTTCAGACTTGCCTTTGAAACTCAATAACTATGAGTTTAAGGCAGATTTTTATGTTGTGAACATGGGAGGAACTGATATAGTTCTCGGCATGAAGTGGCTTCATGCTATAGGAGAGTTCACACTCAATTTGATCGACATGGAGATGAAATTCAAAGTTGATGGCACAAACCATGTTCTTAAAGCCATCAAGGACAGCAATGTGAAAGAAATCTCACTCAAAAGAATGGAACGTTTGGTTCAACATGACATGGTAGATTGGGTTCCTGAATGCAAGTTAATGCCTTCACAGTTGGATCAGCAAGCTTCCTCTTACCATCCTGATGTACAAAAACTCAGAATCAAACATACAAAGGTTTTCAGTGCAATTCCACCAGGTAGACCTCCTGATAGAGGTATTGAGCACATCATAGAGCTGGAAGAGGGCACAAAACCTATAATGATCACTCCTTACCGGCACTCCAAGCGCTTGAAAGATGAAATTGAGAAAACCATCAAAGAACTGTTGGCTATGGGGCACATAAGGCCGAGTAAGTCACCCTTTGCTTCATCAGTTGTCTTGGTGAAGAAAAAAGATGGTACACTCCGAATGTGTATTGATTATAGAGTGCTGAACAAGAGAACTATAAAGAACAGATATCCTATTCCGCGGATTGATGAGTTGATAGATGAGCTTCATGGAACTTGCTATTTCTCTAAGATTGATTTGAGGACAGGCTATCATCAGATCAGAGTCCGAGAGGAGGACATAGAGAAAACCGCATTCAGATGTCACTGTGGACACTTTGATTTCTTGGTTATGCCTTTCGGTTTAACCAATGCTCCAGCTACATTTCAGTCCACTATGAACAGGGTTTTCCATCCTCAACTGAGGAAACATGTGTTGGTATTCTTCGATGACATCTTAGTTTACAGTAGATCATGGGAAGAACACATGGTTCACCTAGATGAGGTTTTGTGCATACTTGACAGGGAGTCCTTGTACGCCAAGGAGTCCAAGTGTGCGTTGGGCATGGCCGAGCTTCTTTATTTGGGTCACATTATCAGCAGTGAGGGAGTTAGCATGGATCCAGAGAAGGTTCGAGCTATTATTGATTGGCCTACACCTGAGACATTGACACAGCTCAGGGGTTTTGTAGGGTTGTGTGCCTTCTATCGTCGGTTCGTTAGTGGATTCTCACGGCATGCTGCGCCACTAACTGATTTGACTAAGAAGGGTGCATTTGTGTGGACACCATTAGCACAGGCGTGCTTTGAGAAGTTCAAACTTCTCATGACTTCATGTCCAGTGTTGGCTTTGCCGGATTTCACCAAACCCTTTGAGTTACATTGTGATGCTAGTGGTGAAGGGATTGGTGCAGTCATTATGCAGGATCGTCATCCCATAGCTTTCGAGAGCAGGAAGCTGAGAGGTCCTGAGAGAAGCTTTAGCATCTATGATAAGGAGATGTTGGCCATCATGCATGCCATGGCCAAATTTAGGCAATACTTGATTGGTAGTAAATTTTGTGTTAAAACCGATCATAATAGTCTGAAACATTTCCTTGGACAGCGGGATTTGAATGAAAGACAGCAGAAATGGGTCAGCAAACTTCAGTCTTATGATTTTGACATCCCCTATGTCAAGGGTACTCAGAATGTAGTTGCTGATGCATTATCTCGCCGTCCTCACTTGAGCTCCCTTACTCAGATTTCAGAGGATTGGAGACATATGATTGTAGCTGAGTATGCTAAGAACCCGTGGGCTTCTAGCATAGTGGATGGAACAGTGCAGGATGCCAGGTACTCTCTTGTAGATGATCTTATTATCTACAAAGGGAGGATATTTCTAGTTCCAGATTCAGAGATGAGGAACCATGTTTTGAGATCATTTCATGATGCACCCATGGCAGGACATCCCGGGTACTTTAAGACCTATAGGCAGGTATGGGAAAGATTCACTTGGAAGGGTCTCAAATCCTTTGTTCTCCAGTATGTCAGGGAATGCCTTGTTTGTCAGCAGAACAAGCAAGAGCACACATACCCTGCAGGATTACTCCAACCGCTTCCTATCCCTGAGAGGAAGTGGGAATGCTTGTCTATGGATTTCATTACGGGCTTGCCGAAAGCTCAAGGGAAAGACAGCATTTTTGTGGTGGTAGATCGATTGACGAAGTATGCTCACTTCTTCTCAATCACTACTACGCACACAGCTATTCAGGTAGCTGATTTGTTCTTTCGTGAGGTATTCAGATCGCATGGTTTGCCTCGGAGTATAGTCAGTGATAGGGACAGCAGGTTTATGAGTAACTTCTGGCAAGAGTTATTCAAGCTATGCGGAACAGAACTCACTCCGAGTACTAGCTACCACCCCCAGACAGATGGACAAACTGAGATAGTTAACAAATGGGTGGAGGGATACTTGCGGAATTACAGTTCAGGGCAGCAGAAGGCATGGGTGAGATGGTTATACCTTTGTGAGTATTGCTACAATACCACTCATCACATGAGCATTCAGATGACTCCCTACCGAGCATTATATGGTTATGATGCTCCGAGTTTTCTAGATTTGCTACTGAGTGACAGTAGAGTACCCAGTGCTGGTGATCTATTACAGGAAAACCAGGATATTATGAGGACACTCAGAGAGAATATACAGAAAGCTCAGAATCAGCAAAAGCAATATGCTGATCAGAGGCGAGTGGAGCGATCTTTCGAGATCGATGATTTGGTGTATTTGATGCTCCAGCCTTATAGGCAGTCCACCCTTCGTAAGAAGGGCGCAGAGAAACTTAAGCCGCGATACTATGGACCATTCAGAGTTGTCAGACGGGTCGGTGAAGTGGCTTATGAGTTGGATCTTCCGATGGATAGCAAGGTTCACAATGTGTTCCATGTTTCACGCCTCAAAAAGGCATTGGGACCACATGTGATTCCTTCTATTGATTTACCACCCCTAGATGATGAGGGGAAGTTGATATTGGTTCCTGAGGCCATTCTGGATTCCAGAGAGCGTCATCTTCGGAGAGGGGTTATCAGGGAATACTTGGTGAAGTGGAAGGATCTACCAGCAGAGGATGCGACTTGGGAGGGTGACAATGTTTTACAGCATCCAGCTTTGAGTTTGCTTGCGGACAAGCAAATTCGGGGAGGGCGGACTGTGATGTCCCCACTCTAGTCAATCACCTGATGCAGTGTGTTAGCCCTTTCTTGGACCCTTGTGGGCTAACTGGTTTGGTTAGAGGGTCAGTGGTACCTTCTGGAGAGTTCGGTCTATTTCATTTTATGAGATCGTGGATGGGCTCATTGTGTGCCTTGGCAGTACTGGAGTCTGAGTTGCTTCTGACGGCACTGAACTCGGTGAAGTATGGAGGGAGATAGGCTTACTTAAGTGATTTATTAGAAATTGACTTTAGTATTTCTACTTTTTCATTTAAATAAGTCTAAAGTGAATATTTTAATATATTTCATTTAAGTCACTAAAGGAGGCGCCAAAAATCAAAGAGAACTATGGAAAGTGACTTTGGTTTATATCTCATCAATTTAAAAGATGCAAAACCCTAAAATGTGCGCCACTTTTAGGTTTTGACCTCCTTGGTTATAAAGGAGACTTGGGCAATGAGAAACACATATATTTTGATCATTTCAACTTTGCCTTAAGGGTTTTCTACCTTGCTTCCTTCCTGTGATCAGGTTGCTGCAAATCCACCATTGGAGAACGAAATCTCTTCAGTGAGTGCACTTCTGAGGTTGTGAGAGATCAACTGAATTGGTAATGTTTTAGAGGACTTCATTTCAGGGGTTCTATATGTTTTCAACAGATTTTTGGAGTGTTCTTCATCAGAAATTAGAGGGCTTGATTGGGGTGTTCTTCCTTCAGCATAGCAAACATCAAATCTGCTAGGGCACACCTTTTTCTAGGGTTTCAAAGTTTCTTGCTTGAAAAGGCGTGGGTTTTCAAGCTAAGGCATGTTTCCTCCTTGGAGAAGCGCCTAACTTCTCAAGAGTTTAACTTCATCAAATTCAGCACTTTGTATTCCCTCTTCTATAGCTTCAGTTTCACAGTTGGATTCAGACCTTGTTTCATCTTATTCTGAATCTTGTCAGATTTTCATGTATAGACTGGCAAACTGGCTACGTTTTTTAATCAAATAAACTGGAGGCTTTCGGGTATGTTTGTATGTATTAAATCCACTGTTGATGCAAATAAACACCTTCTGCAATTTCAGTTTGAATAGAATAGCTCAAGTTTTCATTCTATGAGCAATTATATGATGCGCCCCTTCTCTTCTATCTATTAAAAATTCTCTAAAAAACTCAAAAACACAAATACTCTTAAAAACAAGACAGGTATTGGATAGTGAGCTAGCTAGGCTCATCACAATTTATGATTATGCTTATATTTTGGATATCTAGATATTAATGCTAACAAATATATGTGTGTGTGGGAATGTTGTTAATATGGTGAATGCAGATTTCAAATCAAGATTACTTAATTAAAAAGAACAATCATGTGGAAAGAAGGAACCCTAAACCTAATCAACAAATGAATACTAGGGCAAACCGGGCAAGGGACATTACAATGGTATCAGAGCATCTTTCCTGCCATCCTGTGCGTGCTTGAGCTAGATGCTTGCATGCTTGAGCTACCTGCTTGCCTACTTGAGCTAGTTGCCCACTTGCTTGAGCTACTTGTGTACTTGAGCTACTTGCTTGTCTACTTGAGCTACTTGCTTGTCTACTTGCCTACTTGCTTGAGCTGGTTGCTTGTGTGCTTGAGCTGGTTGCCTACTTGTTTGAGCTGGTTGCTTGTGTGCTTGAGCTACTTGAGCTAGTTGCCTACTCGTTTGAGCTGGTTGCATGTGTGTTTTAGTTGGTTGCCTACTCACTTGAGCTAGTTGTTTGCATGCTTGAGCTAGTTGTTTGCATGCTTGAGCTAGCTGCTTGTGTGCTTGAGCTACCTGCTTGTCTACTTGAGTTGGTTGCTTGTGTGCTTGAGCTATTTGCTTGTCTACTTGAGCTGGTTGCTTGTATGCTTGAGCTACTTGCCTATGTGCTTGAAGCCTTGAACTACCTGCTTGGTTGAGCTACTTGTTTGCCTAGTTGAACTACTTGCTTGCTTGGTTGAGCTACTTGTTTGCCTAGTTGAGCTACTTGGGTGTTTGCTTTAATTTTTGATTCATGTGGTTTTAAGTTGTACTGAGTCACAAACTCTAACTCGTTGCTTTTGAAAATGGAGAAATAGTAGAACTTAAGAATATTAGTCAATATATTGTCCTCATAACCAAAGTAACCATCACTTGGGTTAGAACTTCAAACTCCTATCAAAGATAATAGCATCAACACAAGAAACGTCTTAAAATCACACATCTTAGATCATGATTGCTTGAGGGCAAGCAATCTTGGGCGGGCAGGACTGTCATGTCCCCAAAATAGCAGAACTATAATGACCAAGTGTTAAAATACAAATAAATTAATAATTAAAATAAATAGCAATATTAATATTAAAATATAAAATAAATGTGTATCATATCAATATAAAAATATAATAATAATATATAGGCAAATTATTGTTATTACATTTTATTATTAAATAACTTAATATCAAAAATAATAATAATAAATAAATATTATAATCATTACACATCAAAGATTGTAATACATTAGAATAAAATAATAATAAGATATTAGCAAATTGTTTTATTATTATACTTTAATGTTAAAATATGTTCAATAAAAATCAAAATAAAATAATAAAATAAATAGAAATCTGAAATATCATAATTATAGTAATAATATATTATTTTAAAAATAGATATTATTGTGATAATAAAGGCAGCAATTAAATCTAACAAAGGGATGTATTTTATGAAAAGTCACTTCTTTCACCAAACAATGCATTCCCCCCATGAGTCACCTACCTTGAATGGTATAAATAGAAGGAAGGAAAATAAGGAAGGGGGAGAAAACATTGAGAAATACAATCTGCAATTTAGAACAGCAGCAACAATGATTGTTATGCATTGGAATATAGTCATTTAATATATATATAATTTAATAGGCATAGAAGTATATATGCATAGATATTGATAAATTTTCTAATGAATAATATTCAATAAATAAAGAATATATATGATATATATACTAATGGATATAAGTAAAAGATTAATTATGTATATGTATATAAAGTATATATATATATATAGATATAAATACATATACATGATTATGCAATAATGATACTTATAAGTAATGATGACTCTTTAATATAAACATAAATAGATTATATATTTATGAATTGTCCTCATCCTATGATCAATTTAGTATAAGGTTGAAGGAGGCGAGTAAGGAAACATGGAAAGATATAGCAACTCAGGTGATGTACTCACTTAGCAATAATATTTTGCATATTTTGCATATAAGAAATTGATATTGCTAATTTGATTATTGATATAATGTTTTCTTTAATCTTATCATAATCAGAATTATTCTAGGAAATGATGAACTTAAAGCATCATTGATAAATGAAGATATATTTGATTATAGGCATGAAATAAATCTTGGATGAATGCAAATATAGCTGATCATGTAAAGATTGTCTTCTTTGTGCTTGTAACCCTATCAGGAAGGGTGAACCATGGTTTAAGTAGATTGTCTAAAAACCCCACTTTCAGCCCCTTAGGCCCTAGACAAGGGATTGGGCCTTGTAGCCCCTTAGGCCCTTGACTAGGGATTGGGTTATAGAAGGTTGGGGGTCCCACCTAGGCTTGTGCCCCTTAGGCCCTAGACAAGGGATTGGGCCTTGCAGCCCCTTAGGCCCTTGACTAGGGATTGGGCGAATAGGAGGTGGTAGACCTTAGGCTGCTTAAGGATTCCATGATTCCTCTCCCCCTGATAGGATGAGTATCTTCGAGGTGTTGCCATGAATGGAGTATGTAGGTACTAAGCCACTAGGCAAGAAGGATTGGGATGGACAACCTCTTGAGATTTATTTGAAGGCTTTAGGGCGGATCCACCCATGGCACTCCTCTTGCTTGTTAAATTGCATTTATGATTATGCTTGTTAAATTACATTTATGATTATGCTTATATTTTGGATATCTAGATATTAATGCTAACAAATATATGTGTGTGTGGGAATGTTGTTAATATGGTGAATGCAGATTTCAAATCAAGATTACTTAATTAAAAAGAACAATCATGTGGAAAGAAGGAACCCTAAACCTAATCAACAAATGAATACTAGGGAAAACCGGGTAAGGGACATTACAAATCTTCTGTAAACATATGATCGGTGACTGATAATTGGAGAAGCATAACCGCCTTGCGATTACCATCCTTTCCCGCAAAACGACCAAATCTAGACACCGACACTCGAAAACAATGAACTTCCATTGCTTCCAGGTAGTAGATCTACGTATTTTCCAACATGATACTGGACAAAGAAGCCATCCCTCCCGTTTTCCAAAGCACAAAAAACGAGGTAACACTATGATCAGCTGGCAAAACATTGGACAATCAGCTGGCACAACTCACAAACTGTAAGATTTTTCAGAAAAACCATCGAAAACTCTGAAAAAGTAAGATTTTTTAAGAAAAAATCCTCAAAAAACTTCTGAACTGCAAAATTTTTATAAAAAAAAATTCAAAAACTCTTTTAAATCTTCAAGTGCACGATTTTTTGTTGAGAAAAAAATCGCCCAAAAAACTGGTCTGCAAACCCTAGTAGCAACCCACAAATTTTAGATAGGAAAAAATCATCAAAAAACGCTTCATGAAAAACACTTGTAAATTATTTTTTCAGAAAAGAACATTCGAAAAAACTCTTTGCATGGATTTTTATTTTTCAACCAAAAAAAATCCTGTCAAAAACTAGTACAAAAAACAACTCTTCATGTTGCCATGAAATCTGAAAAAAATCAGGTCCAAAAACCCTAGGTTCTTCATACAAATCCTCAAAAATGCCCACAAACTCCATAAAATATACTATGAACACCCACGAATCTGGTGAAAAAATTGTCACAAACATAGGAAATCTTCAAAAACCCCTAGGCAAAAGACGCTGCCCACAAACTTCAACGAACTACACCCAACAACAACCAGAAACACATCTTCAAAATCAGAGAAAAATGCGAAAAAAACTTCTATGATTTCTAAAAATCGCAAGCAGCAAAAAAACGACTCAAAACATAATCACCATGGAAGGTCGCACACCAGAAAAAAGTCGTAGGAAAGAACCAAGAAAATCGAAAATCCGCCAAAAATATTCAATTTGCGATTTTCAAAAGGAATAGGCACTTTTATATTCCAAATCCACGATTTTTCAAAAACCACACACGCCAAATACAATCACACCAGAAAAAAATGAAGAAAACCCTTGTCGCTATTTGAGCAAATCACGAAAAAGAGTTTCAGAAAGTCGTGTGATTCAAAACTACGACTACAAGCATAGACGTCACAAAAAAAAGCAACCCTAGGTCACAAAAATATCGTACTCAAAAGAACCGTGTTTTTCCTATAGACGGCGCCACAAACAGCCAGAAATCCTCACTAAATAACTCCAAAAAAAATCAATTTTTTTTTTCTAAACCCTCGAATTTTTTGCTGCAATTTTTCCTTCAAAACACACTTCGAAAATCTTCACTAAAAAAGGCTCACAAATCTTCGATTTTTTTTTAAATATCGATGAAAAAAAAAAAAACACATCTAAGAAATTTCTAAAACTAATTAGGTTCAAACCTAAGCTTTGACACCATGAAAAGATAATTGATATTCATAATTGCTTAATTACAAAAGGAGACGAAAGCTCCTTATAAATAAATTTACAAGATGATGTTTCTAAAAAGAAATAATCGTTAACTGAAGCAAACTAAAACAAAAAACAAAAAGAAGCTAAAATGAACTAAAGTGCAAATGGAAGTTACTAAACGTTAACTAAGTTAACTGGCGACTAACTAAAGCTAAGATGACCATTAACATTACATTTAATATTTTAATAGAATGGATCATGAAGAACACCAATGTTACAAAAAGGAAATTGATGACTTGAAGACTATTCTTCAACAAACTCAACTTCAATTGTCTAACACAAGTGGTTCTTCACTTTCTGCATCAACATCATCCACATTTTCAACAAAGGATAAAAATAAAGGTATGGCACTCATTGCTTCTGCAAACAGCACATCACAAAAGTGGCTACTTGATTCTGGGGCATTGAACCACATGGTTGCATCCAGGAAACAATTTTCTATATCTAAGCCTTGTTCATTCCCACCAATATTGATGGCGAATAACACCTATATGTCAACTCTTGGAAAAGGATCTATTTAGATTGGAGAAGGAACATTCAATGATGTACTTTATGTACCTTCCTTATCCAATAATATCCTTTCCATTTATCAGATAACACATAGTAGCAAAAGAAAATCAAAGTTGAGTTCACACCACATTCCATGATCATCAGAGATTTGCAGAGTAGAGACATCATTGCCATGGGTCATGCTGATCATGATTTCAAATTGTATTCCTTTTCTTCCTTTGGTTCTATCGACATTGATGATGGTTTGAGTATAGATGACACTAATACCTTCAACATGCATAAGGAGATACAATTTGGTTATTTGAACCTTGGAGTTCTATCCTCCTCATCGGTTCCTTCACCTCACATTGATATCACATCTCCTTCATATTTTGCTTCTTCAATATTGAGTGTTCCTACATTGGTTTCTCATGATTCAAGGCAGCAAAATAGTCATAGTTGTGTTTCCGCTACAGTTGAATGGGATGATTACTTACATGGCATATCAGACTTGTTTAGTGAATCCCATTTTACAGAGTTCGCAAGCACCTTTGATGACAGCCAGATCAACGTTGTTATCAACACATCTACATTTTTTATTTTTGTTCTACATCAGCCTTCACATGGAGCATTTGAGCAGCTTTCAAAGATTACACTGTTGTCTTTGGAGTTTGTGCATTATTCAGAGACTTACATTCTTCTCACATGGGAAGATATCATGCACCTATTTGTAGTTCATCTTCTTCCACAAGGAAGAAATGTTGTTCGACATTCAGGGATCACATTCGGTATTCTGCTTCGAGCATCACTTAGCACTACAGGTTCTATGATCTTATGGGGGAGCTCCATAGTCTCTCTCTTTCTCTCTTATGGGGGGAATATTTCTTGTACTTATGTGATAGAAGTAGTTCTTGGGGGGTCATCATGAGTCCTATCTTCTTCACTTGTGCATTCCATTGCATTTGCATCATTCTCTTTTTGGAGAGGGGTTTTTATTTCCCATTGGGTTTTTCTCCTTTACTCTTCTTTATGAGATATTTGTACATGAGTACCTAACATGACCTAGTAGTCGGGACTCATCATTTGTGCATACATTTCTCCCTAAGTTGCACTTTGTCGGCGTAAGAACTAACACCTCTGGAGTGTGAGTTCGTACGGACAGCTATGCACACTACGTAATGAGTGCTCTTCAAATTAGGAGGGGAAGCTCCCTCGTTGTGCTGGAATGCATGAAATAGAAAACTAAACTAATGTCCTATCTTTTTGTTCTCAGCTGGTAGAGGCACAAGGTTAAGAAAACCTAGAACGTTGCAGCTAAGTATTTTCTGGTTTCGCAGATCATGTAACTACAACTAAGCTAACTTCTTTAATATCTATCCAATTTCCTCAAGAAACAGAGCATGAGGAAATGGAGCAGGAATGTATTGTACGATAAACTCCAGGTGCGGGCTCACAACATGAAGGCAAGGTAGGCGCAACTATTTGCTAATCCGGGAAGAAGTTTATTAAAACAAACAAATGAACGGTAAACCTGGTACAGCTTCACAACATGAAGGCAAGGTAGGCGCAACTATTTGCTTGGCTGAATGAGTCTACTATCACACACATCAAACGATAAGCTTTAAGTACAGTTTCGCAACATGAAGGCAAGGTAGGCGCAACTATTTGCTCTTCTGAATAGGCTTATAATAAACAAAACAAAAAGGTAAGCAACTGGGACAGTAGATTGTATAGACGCAACACGCATGCAATAACGATCAAACCAGCAACCCCATTTAACTAAGATCGAATAAACACTATGACAATAACATGAAGGCAAGGTAGGCGCAGCAATTTATTATAACAGCAATTACTCTTTGAACAGATACAATAATAGCAATACTACAGGCAAGGTAGGCGCAGCATGTATGCTATCAAGCAAAAGTTAAATTACAAATGAGCTTAAAGCTCTTATTTATAGACTTCAAGGTGTAGGCAACCCTAAAATCACCTTGAGTCAACTAAAGTCTTGCAATGCATGCAAGATCTTATTCCTAAACCCTAATTGAATGAAACTATACAGTTAACTGGGAAACTATCATCAGTTAACTGAAACATCTAATCTAAATGGACAAGGTGCAACATGCACGTCCTTATTGAAAGCAAGTCAACTGGAATGCTATCATCAGTCAACTGAAAAATCTAATCTAATCTCCAAGTGTTTGTAGATATTTCCAAGAAAGACATGGCATGCAATGTGTAACAACCAGTTAACTCGGAAAGAAGCCTCGAGTTTAACTCCTGTGTCTAATGTCTATCTTGGAAAAGGTGGGACGCCTTTAACTGAAGTCTACTGGCCCTGATCTTGAGAAATTAACCCATCTACGAGGTCGTTGACTGCATCTCCATCTGGGGAACTGAAGCTTTGGCGAAGAATCCTATGTCTGTGCAGCATGTCTTCTCCATTAGTCATCTGACACTGGAACTCACCCTTTCTCCTGATTGCCTCATCAAACAATGTTGACATGGCTGTAAGCTGATTCATCTTACAGCCAATGGTCTCACCACTGAAAATACCGTGAATAAGTGCTTGGAGCTCTAACTGGATGTCAGCAAGCTCAACATAGTCACCACCCACACGCTGATATACACATGGTAATTGAGACACAAAGTCTCTTATATAGCGGAGTGCACTAGTAACATGCTCTCTGCTCTCAGCCACCTCAGATACGATCTTTCCTTCTATCTCTGCCTTGAAGATCAACTGTGTTCTCCAAATGTAGACCTCTTCTTTATCCTCTGCCTCTGTGACTGAATCAAATGACATTCCCAAGTTGGCAATCGGAATCTCATCCCTGGGTTTACTAATAGCCAAATCACGTTCCTCATCTTGAAGTCGTAAACGAAGCTCACGTGCATTATACCGCAATTGATACAATTCTGTAAGTATAAGGCGACCTCTAGCAACAAACTCCTCTTCCCATTCCTCCAATCGCTTACCATATGCAACCAAGAGATCAATCTGACCCTGCTCTGCTGGTGGTTCTAACATATGTGGAAGCGCGGTGACAACATCCCCTGTCCTGTGTACAAGGCTAGAAATGTACTGGCGAAGCTGCTGTATTTCAGCCTTGAGAGCTGATTTATCTTCACCATCTTTCACCATCCTATCTTTGACGCTATCTGTAGCAACCTGTAGGAGATCAATATCTGTCTGACGAGTACTCTTACCGAAATGAACTGTGATAACCTCGAAGTCTTGAGCTTCCATCTCGTCTAGACTCTTATCTTCTGGAGGTACAACAGTCTCAACAATGAATTCCTTATCTGCACTTCTCCCAATATGTATCTGCTTCTTGATCCTCTTTTCAGGCACATCTTGATGGTCATGATCAAAATCTGAATGATCAAGTATGTAAGATGGTTGCCTCCTTTTTCTTCCCAGCTGACTCTCAAGCCAAGATGAATCCCGACTAATCCCACTGGAAAGACCTGTACTAGTCGTAGGAGGATCTGATGAATGTGAATGTATAAAAGAATCGCTGCGAGGAGGTGAATCTACGTCCAAATCAATGTGAATTGGAATGGGAGGCTGCTCTAATGGTGTCGGTGACGGCATACGGGGCTGAACCTCAAGCTGCGGAGAAGTCTGAATAACTTCTCTGACTGGCTCTACATGTGGAATCGCAACAGATGCTTTTCCCTTTGAATTACTAGGCGCTGGATTCTTTTTAGGAGGATTGCTCCTCTTCTTCTGCTTAGGTTTTGAAGAAGAAGGCAATACAAGTCCTTCTGTTGGCGGCTCTGCTCTAGGCATAGATGCCTTTCTCAACCTTCTGCTTTCTAAATAAAGCATACTATTTTGGATGACCCTGCTCGATCTCTCCTTTACTGATGCGAACTCTTTGGCATACCAGTTTACTAACGGCAGTGGTTGTCCATCAACTTGCTCTCTGTAAAATTGAGGAAGTGTATCTCCCTCATCCTCTGTCAATCCTTCCACATCTTCTGCCAAGAAAACATAAACTTGTGGAAGAGAGAACCTGCTATAGCTACGTCTGCGAACCTCGAAATCATCCTCACAATTCACCCAATAATCTTCCATCGTAGGTTTGTGATAAGAGAGATTACCCAGGCGAGCTGCGTAATGACCCCAAGGATCATATGTGCGTGTATCCACCAGGTACTTGAGTTTGCAATTTTCTAACTCTTGACCTGCGGTCTTAGCATCAACTGCCGTCCTACACCAATACATCCCGAATTGCAAAGGAAACTTGGCAGCTGGTTTACGCTTGATGCGCAAACGTTTGTGAACTTCATATAGCCGCCTCAGGAACTCCATGAATATTGTTTTATCCGAAGGATAACGTGGTAACATAGCTGGTTTTCCTGTGTATCCATAGACACGGATATAGGTGTATGTAGGGAACTGAATGTACCAATCTGCCCAACTCTTCATTGCTGCTCTGGCAACTGTCGAGATGCGAATATGCAACTCCCGGTCCAAGTTTCTCACTGTATAAGTTAAGAAAGCCTCTTGTACACGCTTAAAATGACTTTCAGCCTTTGTGAACTCAAGCTGGTCATAGTAACGATAGACTTTCTGTACACTGGGTATGCCCACCGTATTCAAACCATTAAACTGATTCTGATAAGCAATCAAGTACACCAGGTAAGAACACATATGAAATTGATGCGCAGCTAGGAAACCGGTGATTTGCTCGTGAATAACATCGCCGATGAAGGATGCCCAGTCATAATGCTCTTGCCCCGAGATGATTCTACCAATGATATAATACATCCACGGGTGAAATTTGTTCGCATCTGCATGACCTGAGACACGATTAAGCAGTGTAATCAAAATATTGTATTCATCCTTACACTCGCCACGACCCAAGTTGTTTGGCAACTTGCTCTTCTTTTGTTTCAGCCATCTCTCTATCATCTTGTTTCGACACTTATCCAGTCCAGCATTGAATGCCTGCTCGCTTTGACTCATGGAAATAACCATCCCATCTGAATGTTGAGGAATATCTAGACTTCGCTCGATATCAAGAGGTTTGAGACTGCATATAACACGTCCATCCATTGACCGTATCTCTCGTGTAGCGGAATTGTAATGCTTGATGCAAGATATTACAAACTCCACGCAATGCACCGAAATAGGTATGGAAGCGGCCTCAAGCAACCCGGATTGCTGAATATTCTTGATAACTGAATCCCTGATTTTGAGTGGATCCAAAACCACCTCCGGCAACACCTTATGTAGATCTGTATCAACTGTTCCGATGAAGTCATGGGTTAAGACCGATTTGGTCTTGAATTCGAGCTGAGTGAACTGCATTCTGAAAAACTTGCCTGTTGACTGTGCACACGGCTATATTCTGACAACTTTTCTGGAAAGCCAAAAATAGCCTGCTGAGGCTAAAAATAGCTTGTCGGATGAGAATTTTTACGAAAAAATCTGAGATATGGGTTTTGTCCAGAAAATGATTCTAAGACAACCCAGAACGTCAGAAATGCAAAAATTTACCCTTTACTCAGCCATGCAAAAGAATTTCGGTTGAGAAAATTAAAGCTTCAAGAACAGATGTTCTGGAACAAATTTTCCTGAAAAATTCTGGCACATGGGTTTTGCTGAGAAAGCTCTTCTGAATCAACCCAGATATTTTGTTTTGCCAAAATCTGCCAACACTTCGAACATGCAAGAGAATTTAAGACGAGAAGATGGAAGAAATATAGAGAAGAAGAAAGATATTTTTTTTTTAAATTTTTTATTTAATTATTATCTTCTTCTGTCAAAATCGCCACTCTGCCTTGAATCTGATGCTGAATCTGAACTTGTACCTGCAAAAGAATATTTTACCACCTTCGAACTTGATCCTTTGATGAAAATTCGCCAATCTCTTCGAAGAAATTCGAACTTTCAAAGCTGTGTGAATGATGAAAGGCGCCATGCTTGTTTAAATAAACAATTTGTACCATCATGCATGCATAATGTAACCCTAATTTAGAAAAAGGAAAATCGATTGGCTTCTCTCCAGTTGAACTGCCACTGTCTCTGAGTCTTCAGACTAAAAATAATATCTTAATTTTTAACACATGCAAAAAACTAAAAATGGCGCCAATATCTGTCTTTGAAGAAATTCGTCACTTTTCAATGCTCTGCATGCAAAAATATTTTTTTTCATTTTTTGCCAAAAATAGCATCTTGCTGTGTTCAACACACTTCCCTGATTCCAAAAAGTCAAATTTTGATCTTTTAGGCTTCCATTTGCAAGAGTTATGAGATTTTTAAGAATCTCCTATTTTGTAGCTGACTGCAAAGTTACAACTGACCATGTTCAGCTCTGATTTCTGGCTGACTGACTGAGCCTGCGACTGTGCTGAGATATCCACCGCGAAGCTTGTATGACAAGGATGAAATGTCTGCTGGGAGCAACAACTGCTATGGAGCTCATCTGATACCTTAGAAAATAAGGCGCCTCTGATTAAATTGATGTTTTGACTCCAGACTTAGCCATTTCTTAGTTTTGCCTTCTGATGTTTCAAACTGCCGCTGACAATGAATAATGAACTCCACTGACTGAATAATGGATTCATTGCATGACTAGAAGTATCCTGCATCCAATGACTGTATGTGAAGGATCTGAAAATTGTATTAAGAACCCCAAAAGCATGAGCGCCCCTATTCTGTGATAGCTCAAACACCATTTTGACAAAAGTGTGATTTTCAACTGAACACCATACTTTGACCCTTGATACCGGGAACTGGAATGTTCCGATACGCGTGCCGTCTGTCTTGCTGTATAGTTTGGTCAACTTGCAAGAGATGTTCTTGGAGACGACGAAGCCAGAAAATTGCTTTTAAGGCCTCTAAAAGAAAATCGCCTTTTTCAAAGAAAATAACATTCTTACACTTAGTCGTTCTTTGAACTGCCTTCAATCAGCTCTTCTTCACAGCATTATCATCTTGACCTCGCACGTACGAGCATTCGCCAAATCCCGGAGGTTGTCGGCTAGACTCGTTGGATAGCTTGAGTAATTGCACACAAGTCTTGTGAAGACTGTAATTGCAAATAACCCCGTCTGGCAGGCCTAAAGGAGAATCGCCCCTAGCCTACAGCTGTGCAGCTTTGTGTAGCTACGCTTCACCATCCTCTGTTTTACGTGCTCGGTAGGACCTCTGTCACAGTTACTCAGAATATCGGATCGTCTTGTGAACGGATACACTGCAAAGCTGGACTGAGCTGGAAGAGATCTCAGGAAGACCTCAATTGCAAATTCATCCATCAAACAGGTCTTATTCAGGATCGCCCCTGGGCTACAGGGGAGCGGATTTGCATTCTACAAAACTTCATCTGACATGTATCTTGCTTGCAATTTCCAGTTCCACCGCCGATAACCGGATTTTTGTACTGGATACGCTTTCGCTTGATAGCTCGTTGAAAAGCTAAACTAATTCTGCAAAGGCTGAAACCATCAAAACACACATGCATCTAGATCTGGGCCTTCAAAAAGAAAATCGCCCTTGGGCTAGAAGGGAGCGGATTTGCATCTCTAGACTGCCTCCTTGATGAAAACACTCTTCGTAACCTCTGCTTCTGTCTTCGTTTGCCGGAGTTCTGTAACTCGGATAATCTTGCTTCATGGCTAATCGGAAAGCCGACTGAAAACTGAACATAATGAATGTGTTCTTAATCCAAAACCCTCCAATCTTGACCTTCAAAAGGAAGGGCGCCCCTAGGCTACAGGGGAGCGGATTTGTTTTGAATTCATTGATTTTCACCATTTTATGCTTTGCAAACGCTGTATCCATCCCTGCTGTTGACCATGTCGAAGCGTTGTGACTGCTGAGGTGTGTGGATGACTATACTTCATCATTTTCACATGTACGGACACTATAAAGTTGATTTGCACGTTGATTGCGCAAGTGTCTACTACGTTACATAGTGAAAAGTTCCCAGACTTAGAATATTTTAGCACTTTTTGCCAATCTGAAAATCCCCTCCATCAAAAAGCATTATTTCCAACATCTTTTATCGTAGAGCGTTCCTCTTTGAGTTTCAGGCTTAGATATTGACACCTGGTACTGGCCAACTGCCATTGATGACCCCGAAGATCCTAACTTTTCTCCTGAAAAAGTGAAAACTACCCACCAGCCTTAAACTGACTTTTAACTGAAACCGACTTCACCACTGTGATTGTGATGTGAAATAAGCCAATCAAAATTAATTTCATCCAATTCTGACAAGTTCCTATTTTTTAGGGTTTCGGGCTAAAAATAGATTTCAGAAACCCTAATTTTCAAAATTTTCAAATTTTGCCAGTATCTTCCTGGCATCACACTGACTAAAAGCCCATACTTTATTTGCCCGAAAATTGAGTTTTGACCCCACTTTTACAAGGTTTAGACCATTTTAAGCAAAATGCTTTAATGAAGCAAAAATTTCGGTTTGGGTACAACAAACCCAAAATGAAAACCACACTTGAAGTAACTAAATGATGCGGATTGACAAACTCTTGGGATGCTCTGGCATCATCACGGAACACTACAAAGAGAAGAAAATGAATTTATGGATCAAGGTAAAGATGAAGATACCTCCCTTAATTTGGAAGTAGAATAGCTAGTTGAATAAAGGGGTTTCATAGAATTTTACCCCATAAGTAAAGAATCAGGGAAAAGACATAAATAAAATGGAAATATGTCACAAAAGCAAAGAGGTGTACTACGAATTTCCACTCACAGAGATGAAGAATCATGGTAAGAAAGACAATTATGATTAACTTTTGAAGGTTACAAGTGATTTCACAAGGTTGTCTTGAGGAAAAGACAATGTTTTGGGCTTGGGGAGAATGTTGGCAGGATATAGAGGATTTTGAAGCACCACAAATGTAATTTGGAGCATTTCTAGACCCATATATACATTATAGACCACTTAAATAGCCCTAAAACACCTCTAATATGCCCAAATAAGTCATAAAAGTGTAAAATATCATAGAGGAAAAGGTAAATTCGTGAGAATAAAATAATTGTGTTATTATGAAAGGATATGATGGAAAGGCATTAAGAGGCTATATAAAGAAGGGAAAAGTGGGAGATAAGAGAGTGAATCATATGAATTAAATATGTGTAAGAATAGGGAAGATTATAAGTGAGTAAAGAATGAGAATTAATTATAAGACATGTATAAGCCATAAAAGTATATTAATATATGATTTTATGGTTGTATATATACGAATGTATATAATTTACTATAATTTAGTTTATACTGATTGCATATTTAAGTTCTCCCATTTTATTGCATCACACCAAGGTTTACTATGTATGATAAAATAATAAACCTTGGACTTCAATCAAGATTTTTTTGTCAACACTAAACATATAGCTTTACATGATGAGAATTTGTAATATCCTATTTCAAGGCCTCTTTTAGATGCTTTGACTATTATTATTTTTTCCATCCCATTATAATTTTGACATTGGGTTCATAATACTTATTTGGGAATTGTTCTTTATATGATCGACATTATTGCTTCAAATATTGTTGAGTGCACTTGTTCATGGATTGAAGTATTTGTTTAAATATTGATGTTTGATAATGGATTATGCAAACTAAATACATTTTATTATCTAACAAATGGTAGTAAGGTATGTTGAGTTTATGATTGTTTTAGGAGCAAGTAAAAAGAAAGTGGAACAAGGTTTGGTTCGTGAAATGTGTCAAACACCTAACCCAAGGTTGTGAAGCAATAACCTTGTTTAATGAACTAAAAAAGATAATTAAAATAAATTAGAATGTGTTAATTGAATTGGTTTATTTAATTCTCGGTAATTATTAGATTTAAATGTTTATTTATTTTTAGATAATTAGAATAGTAGAAAACTAGTTGAGCTGTAAATTGTAGAGATCCAATTATTCATTGTGCAAATTCAATTATAAATAAATTAGAAAAAAACCTTTATTTTAATTATTAAAATAAAAACAAGAGTTATAATGGAATTAATTAGAGGTTAATTATTTGAAATAGAATTAGATAGTATTTAGTATTAAATTTCTTTTGTTTAAAGATTGTGGATGAATTGAATTATATTATTTAAATGTGTATTCTTGGATAAGAGAATAATTTTATTAGAATTTCTTTAATGGAGTTTTAACTGAAGCAAGAAAAGATGACCTTTTAGAAGAGAATTCTCATAAAAACATAGAGAACAATAGGAAACATTACAAACATTTATACATAGGTTTTGGTGATTTGAGCTTGACAAAGATTTGAAGAGGATTCTTCTAGGATTTGAAGAGTTTCTGGAGAATGGGATCAAGGGTTTTAGCATCAATTCAACAAGGATTATAACTATGTGTTGAAAGGTTTGATCTAGTTTTTGAGATGCTTGTAGGAATCTTGTTTCAATTGATTTTTGAATGGTTGGGGAGGACAGTGTTTCTTCAATGTGCAGATTCATATCATTTTCTTATTAATATCTAGGCCTTGGATGGAGCTATATGCTGCTTGGATGAGTTCTGCCTTGTACTTGGAAATTGTATTATCGATTTAGACCCAAGACACAATAATTTGGATAAAACTGCAATTAGTCACAAATCGCTACAAATCCCAATTTTTTCTTAGAGAAAATCACCTTTTTGAAGAAATCAAGGTCAACAATGGTTGACCAATTTTTTCATGCTTGAATCACATTTGAGTTGCATGGTAAACGTTTCTATTTAATTTTCGATATTTTTTTGCCGAATTTAACATGACCCAAGTTTTTTTGGGGGGGATTTGGGTTTTACCTACATCTTAGTTTGTAGCTCAATGCAATTGTATTTACATTTTAGGGTTTTATCTATGTCTTAAGGGTTTTAGAAGTTTCTTTTTTTATGATCTTGCTATATCTAGTTTCTTACCACTAAAGATATTTGTACAATATGATATGGTGGTGGGTGCTCAAAGGCCAATATTATGGCATCTAATTGGTTTTAAACTTTGGATTTAATCTTTGGCTTTCATAGCGATAATCTGCCTAGCAATAGTTGTTAGTGAAAATACATTAATAGCATTTTGTTTCCACAGTCCATAATGATATTATTGTAAGATTTTTGGATAAACTGTGTGTAGTTTTTCATCATCAACATTTTGGATCATACTCCATGATCCATCATCAGGATGAAAAGAAGAAGAGAAAAGTTGATGATCCGAAACATAATTGATGATGAAAAACTACACACAGTTTATCCAGAAATCTTACAATAATGAAAATACATGTTCATTTTTGTTATGGATTTGCAAAGTTTCAAAGACCAAGACTTAATTACTTAATTTTTTTAGACTTTGTTTTTAATCTCTAAATTTGTCAATCTTAGATGTGTATAGTGCTCATACAAGCCTCCTAGCAACAATTTTAGGCTTTGGCTATAATTGTAGTATTCAATCACTACCTTGGTCTCAATTCCTTTTGTTGTATCTAGGAGTTATTGGATTTCATGGTGTTGAGCTTTGTTTGTCCATTCAATATTTCCATTGATACACACTATTCCTCTTTTATCATAATTTGGTAGGATTTTACTTCATTCGCTTTGTGTTTGGAAGGCATAGTTTGTGTTTGGAAGCAGCCCTAACATTTTACCTGCATACAACAATTTTTTCTTTAGTCTATGACTTCAATTGCGGCAGCACATTTGCATTTTTTACACTCATACTCACCATTTGCAAGAGCCATTTAAAAGTGGAAATTGACCATCCGAATTTGACTCAAGTTCATGTCACAAAATGTGAATGCACTGTCTTGGTTTTTTTCTTCGTTTACAACTCTTTTTTTCGTTTAGTCCCATGTACCCCAAGGATACATCCCCTTTGTTACATCATTAAATTGAAAACAATAAAATTAGCAAAAATGGCACTACCCTCAACCCCACTTACAATTTTTAGATCACATTAGACGATTAAATTATAAGATTTCACATTAGACGATTAAATTATAAGATTTTACTCTCCCAATAATGTATAGGATGTCCAAAAAATTTGTTATGTCCATAGACAAGTGAGGGAGATGTAGTGGAGTTAAAAATCAGGGTTTAAAAAGTAAAAAGCACATGAAAAAATAAAGTACTATTGAGGAAGACCAACCAGTTGACCTTGATGAGATCAATCTAGATTCTAAGTGGATTGCAAATGATGATGTTCTTCTCAATCTTGATGATTTTGATATCTTATGGGATGTCAACATTAATATTGACATGGTCAAACGACTTAGGAGAGGCTCTGATTCAAGAGCTTTCATCATCGGGATCACAGCCCTCTAGTGTAGCTCTCTTCATAGCAACAAGAGTCATTGGCTATCTAATTGTTTTGAACTTTGTACTTAGTTTGTACATTGGCTTTGTACAAAGTATATTGTTATTGAATATTTGATAACTATTAGTATTTAGTTATCGTTTATGCACTATGCATTGTGCAATGCAACACAATCAACGATATGAACATAAATGAAAAATATCTATATTCCACAATTCCTGGACTAAACTCTCATTTTTATTCTCTCCATATCTCTATGTTATGAAAATGCCTTTAAATTTAAAAAATAGCAGGGTTTTCTCTTCTTTTTTTGTATTTTCTACATTTTTTTTAAATCTGATTTTTTCCTAATTTTTGGAAAAATTTTAATATCTTGGCTCGCTGACTTTCCCCAAAAGATTTTTGCTGCTATGATCTAGACCACTATTGCATATGTGGTATAGTTGGGAATTTTTCCTATGTATATCATCGTATTTTCTTGACAGTTTGTACTATTAACCCAAATGTAGTACTTGATCTATTATCCTTATTGATGAATGTACTCTTTCATAATTGATCTATGGATGTACTTGTGAGGTAGACTAGTTAATGGAATTGATTTTGTATCTAGTTGTATTTTTAAGTTAAGGGATATTGGCGTTTAATTAACAAAATAAGAAAAATCAAGTGGTTTGCATTTTGGGGTATGCTACAAGATCCTTTTAATGCTTGTTGATCACAATGCACCATATTACAGATACTCATGATGGGGGATGACTTCATTGCTTGCATATCGTCAACTATCCTTCTTGCTTCTTGATATATTTTGTATTTTTTATTTTCTTTCTTGGTTTTATGTTTATGTTTCCACATCCCTAGTTAGCATGTGGATGATGCAAATACACTTTTAGTGGTGCATGTTGATAGAAGTGACTTTAAACATGTGTTTTGTTGTTCATGTCACTCCTATTTTGCATCATATCCATTTTGGCCTTTCGTTTATTCTATGTATATTGTGCTCCTTCTTGCTTATCCCTCCATTTACCTCATATGTCATTAAAATTTGATCTCTTGTTTATGTCATGTTTTTGTGCATCTCTCTCTTATCATTTCACCTTCTATATTGTGTTTTATACTTTGTTTCCCCACTTAGGGTATCTTATATTATTGCTATGTTTAGCTCCTATGCTTTCCAATGTTGCTTATCTAGCTCATATATTTTTTGTGTCTTTCCCATAAACATTTGTTTGGCTTCTAAATTTCATGTTTTACCACTTGGTTTCACTTGTTTACATGCTTTTGTAAGCTTATGTCACATGATTCATGTTATTTTTTATGTTCCTATGATTCTAATATTCCATGATTGTGATGTTGTTTACATGATAGATTACCATTGTCATGATCTTAATGCTTCTTATGTTTACTTATTTTGCTTGTGACTGCATGTCTACATCCTTTATGATTTTTATTCTGATTACAATCTCTGTCATGCTTATCATTATCCTTATCTTTATCATACCATATGCCCACATTGGGGAACAATCTTATATCATCCTTTATTAATTATTATCTATTATTATCTTACCTTTAAGGTCATCCTTTTCCTATCATTTGCCCCTATTGGCAGTAACTTTATACACACACCTTCATGCTTATCTCCTGCTTTCATGTGTTTACATGCTTCTTAACTAATATTTGTGGCTATCCTTATCATTTACCTATGTTAGGGACAACCTTTTACATGAGTAATGACTATCTCTGGCTTATGCATTTACATGCTTATCATATGATGATCTCTTTTGCTATATAAGCATGCTTTACCATGCTTATATGTTTTCTCCTTTGTTATAATTCTTTGAAGGGAAGCATCTTTGTCACTAATGTTCCTTTGTGTAATGACAAGGTCATACTCATTCCCACATCTAGGGAAGCTTTACAAATCTTATGTGTGGTTGGAGTCCTTCCACATTTCTGCATACTTAAAGCTGTATCACTTTTCCATAACAAGGGAATTGTCCAGTTCTCTACTTTTACTCACTTGTTTTTTGAAGGTTGCTCCTTCTCAAGCAAGTTGAAATTAATCTTATTATCAAATTGTGTGACAAAGGCTACTCAATGTATTTTTTTCTCTATTTTAGAGATTCTAATAGAGCACTTGTGGCAAGAATTATTGAAGAATGGTCCATTAATTTACATGTACCACATACCATTTTGCTACCTGAAAATAGTTACTTTTACATGTTAATTGTTTGTTTAAATTGTTTTATTTTCATGC